>CM037005.1:8501068-9248545 GCA_020826895.1 Aquilegia kansuensis | reverse complement strand
CTCATTCATAAATTCACTTCGAGTCCTGAGATTGTTGTTGCCTGATATAATTGTTGTTTGGGAAAACAAAAAAACAAAAAAAGAGAAACCAAGAAAAAAGGTAGAAGAATAAAAACAAGGTTCTACCATGGCTTCCTCCAAACCAGATAAAATGAAAAATGTGAAAGTGGAAGAAGAGGAGGAAGCACCGGAGGTAATGGTTACCTCTGTGGGAGAAACTCTTTAGGGAGCATTGGAAGAAGATCATTGAGTCCATCTAAAGGAAGAAACGAGAGTGCCCTGCATGTAAGGCTTGCAAGGGGGTAGAGAAAGTGATCCCTCTGGTTGAAGTTAAGAAGGAGGTCAACACTGTAGCATTAAGCATGCATCTAAACATACAAGGTATTACAGAGTGCCGGAAGGAATGAGACTAACACATAAGATGGGAATTCAAAGATTACAAGTGTGCTCAAATAGCATTTGGTGCGTGAAAATATTGAAGAACATTACTAATTCACCATGGTATTGTGTTGGACTTACTGCAGCTATTTTTTCAGCTTCCTTTACTCTTTCAGGAGATCAGTTTTGATCATGTGTTTAGGGCTATGCTGTCAGGGGCGCCGCCTGAGCGCCGCTCAGTGCCGCCTAAGCGCTATTTCTGAAGGGGGACGCTCCGCTGGGCAAAAACAGCTCCTAAAACGCCTTGGGCCGCCTGGGTGGCGCTCAGGTCCAACGCTCTGTTCAAAGCGGCCCATACAAACGCGCTCACAGCGGCCCAAACCTAAAAAACCCATATAAAACTCAAGCCCAAAAAAAAAACAAAAAACAAAAAACCTCACGTTCTCTCTCTGGTCTCTCTCTACGGCTGCTGCTTCTTCCACTGCTCCGCTGCTACTTCTTTCTCCGGCTCTGCTGCTGCTGCTGCTACTTTTTAATTTTATTCTAATCTTTCTTTTTTTCAATTTACATTCAATTGAAGTTAAATATTATTATGTTGTTTACTCTACAGAAAATATTAAAAGAAAGAAATATTGTTAAGAGTAGTGTAAACCGTATGTCTGATCGGAACGCCGCCCGAGCGCCGCCTGAACGGTGGAGGTGGTTCTCGGAAATCCTAGCGCCTGGCACTCCGCTCCGCCTTTGACAACATAGGTTTAGGGAAGCCAACCAATGTGCTGACTACTTGCAAGTTTAGGATGTGTAAACACTCAAAAATTGTTTGTACATTTGTCCCACCTTCATATAAATTTTTTTGTGTCTGTGTGACTGTGTTCCCTAATTATAGGTGGGTGTGTACATTCAATCAATCATAAGACATTACGAGTTTATAAATTGATTGGGTAACTGATAAGTCCATTAGGATTAACTAAACCCATATGTAAGTTATATTATTATTAACACATGGAGTTTTGTGATCGGGTGTATACACCCACATATAATTAAGCTACAATAAAATTCTTTGCCTTTGGATGAAATACTTCACAGACATGTAAATGATGATATAATTGGATCTATCTACGAGGGGTTGTAAATTTTGATTTATTTATACAGTAGGGGTCCCAGCTTACTTGGCAAAAAAACTGCTGACATGGCCATGAAATTGTTTAAAAATGTCCTAAGATGGGTTGGACCCAGACTACAATCCAAGTAAAATCATTATTGGGCCTCCAGCCAATTTATATCAGCCAGTTATCATTTAGCGAGTTTTGTCATTTTAGAAACCCTAGTTTAGGAGTTTAGGGTTTTCGTTTCTTGCGGTCGGGTAAGCAGTAAGCCTCGCTCTCTCTCTCTCTCTCTCTCTCTCTCTCTCGCCTTCTATCTATTTCCAAATTCACAAAAGCATAGAACATCAGATCTACTTGTTATTTGAAGTTCTAGTGCAAATTTCTAACTTCGATTGATTTCTCAATAGGTTTTCTTGATCAGTTGAAGTGGTTTGGGAACGAGAAATTCTGAAATATGAGGTAATTTCAGTTCTTATCACTTTAAATCTCAAACCTTGCTTATGTTGTATAGTGATTAGAACATGTTTTTCTTGTTTGTTTGATTATATGTTTGAAATAGCTGACACTGACACTTCTGAAGGTGTGTGTTGCTTCTGTGTTTTCTTCAAATGAAAAGACACACGTCCGAAAGTTTAACATATTAAAAAGAAAATAAAAACACTGAATGTGCGGATAATCCACTTAGTTAATAATTAAAATAGCATGTAAGATTGAAAGAAGAACCTTTTCAACTTGAGCAGCAGCTTTGGCAGATTTCCCATATAATTCTCCCTTCAACTTTTTATCTTTCAATTTCTGCATATATGAGCATTTTTATCATGTATATAGAGAGATAAGATTGGTCATACCTGGGATAACGAAACATTAGTCAAGTTCTCTCAAGTTTCAGTCTATACCTCCAAATTAGTACCATCACCATCACCTCGAAGATATTTTTTTCACTTTTGGGTCTAATTCATTTCCATTATGTACAAACAACAGTACAATACAAGTATGTTGAGTATGATAAGTACATACAGTATAAAAAAAAGTGAAGAATGAGCATATATCATTGCAAACCCTATTATTCTAAAGATATAGAATGGATTCTTTAAATAAACTCTCGCTAAAAGCTATCAAAATTCATTAATAAAGCCTATTATTCTAACATTATAGAATGAATCAATCTATCAAAACGAAGCAACTTTTTAGCAGATTCAATGTAATTTGATTCTGAACATGTTTTTTGTGTTTGATTAGACATGTTATCTTATACAATTTGACTATCAAGAAAACTAAAAAAGACATATTATCTTCTACTACAATTAATGAGTTTTATGTGGTTCCCCTGCAGTAAGCTTCAGAGTGATGTACTACGAGAAGGTATCTCACAGATTGTCAATGAATCCAAGCAAAAAGAACGCAAGTTTGTAGGAACAATTGAGCTCCAGATTGGGTTGAAGAATTATGACCCACAAAAAGACAAGCGTTTCAGTGGATCTGTGAAGCTGCCACATATCCCTCGTCCTAAGATGAAGGTCTGCATGCTTGGTGATGCTCAGCATGTTGAAGAAGTAAGCCGCTACACTAAAGTCTTTTTTATACGAATTGAAGTTGGTGATGTTTATTATTTGATAAGCTCCAAACAAGGTGACATATATTGATAGTTTACTTCTACTTTTGATTGCAGGCAGAAAAGATTGGATTGGAATATATGGATGTAGAGGGGCTCAAGAAGCTGAACAAAAACAAGAAGTTGGTCAAGAAGCTTGCAAAGAAATTCCATGCTTTTCTTGCTTCAGAAGCTGTCATCAAGCAAATTCCCCGTCTTCTGGGCCCTGGTCTGAATAAGGCAGGCAAGTACTTTAAAGTATAACAAATTGAAAGATAATTTTTGTTTTGTTTTTTAATTTCGTTCAGTCTGATCATTTTTCTATCTAAGTCGCACTGTGATGGGAATAGAGCTGTGTTTTCATTAGTTTCAATTATTTATCAGTTGACACTATAGTGTAATGAGTCCTATACACTGTATATTACAATAGTCATAGAGTAATGGCACATCTCATTGGTATGTATTGGGACCCTATTATTATGTACAGCATTGGCATTGTACTAAACTACAACTGCCAATAGAATTACTTGACACTGACTAGTGAGTGTATATACACAATTGCTGTTAGATAGGTGTGCTGGTCTTTTTGCCGGCTGCATGAGCTTGGTCTATGTTTTTATATTTGTTTCATTTCACGTAAATATCTATGCCTGGGTCAATGATTTTTTTGTTGGCTGCATGAGTTGGGTCATAGTTCCCAACTTCTTGTTACTTAATTTGATTTTCTCTATTGTAATAGGCTTACATTATTCTGCAATGCAGGAAAGTTCCCAACTCTTGTAACTCATCAAGAATCTCTTGAGAGTAAAGTCAATGAAACCAAGGCTATGGTGAAGTTCCAACTGAAGAAAGTACTATGCATGGGAGTTGCTGTGGGGAACCTTGGAATGGATGAGAAGCAGATATTTCAAAATGTCCAACTCAGTGTCAACTTCCTTGTATCTTTGTTGAAAAAGAACTGGCAAAATGTAAGTTCCACCTCTTATCCCTTCCTACTCCAAAGTTGCGAACTGTGTTTAGGTGAAGTTTTAATTTCAAGTGGTGAACAAGAATGCTGTTGTTATTATTCGAGTTGCAGCAGTAGAGATGGATAGTGATTTCAGTTGTCCTTTCTACTTTCTTCTTCTTGATAAAAATTAATTATTTCTGAGGAAAGCATAGGCTCCATAACCGAGTCAACAGCAGGTGCTGATCTATGGCAACTTGTCTGCCGCTTGGAGCCAAAAGTAAACCACCATAGCCAGAGGAAGATTGCCTGAAACTCACTACCCCTTAGTTTCTTGCCACAATATTCTGGCCACAAATATACTTTTATTTTATAAATTTTATCCAAAAAGGTTTTCCAAGTTGAGCATATTTTATGTTTTTGATCTTTATTAAGTATATTGTCTGTGTTTTCTTATTGTTTCCTTGTGTGTTATCCATATCTATTTATTTATTCTGCTGGTGAGATCTCGTTGTCATCGTCTGCTAGAGAGCCAAAAATGAGTTGGAATGATGCGTAATGGCAATCGATAATGCATAATTGTGCGCAGATTGTTCCATTCAAGTGCTCACAACTGCCCTGTCAGCATTTGTAAAAAATAAAATGTGTTATTCACACTTCTGTCATACTTGTTTTTTTGTTTGTTTAAATAATTCTCCTACTCAAACTTATTTGTTAGTCACGGTAATGACATTTGTTGTACTGGTAACAGGTTCGATGCTTGTATCTGAAGAGCACAATGGGGAAGCCATTCCGCATCTTCTAAGGACTTCGCTTACTTCGTTATATGGGCAGTGTTGAAGCAACCTTGAGCAAGTTTTTTGTTCTATTTGTGGAAATTTTATTTAATGTTCTCTTTGACCTTATGATGCGGATAACAGTTTTGAAGTTCTTTTATCGATACGATTGTGATCTGACATTCAAATCACATTTCATGTGTCTATGTTTTAGTCTGGATCCCCAGTCGTGGGCATGTAGTAAATTATCTTTAATTTGCAGCAATGCTTTGTATACCCAGAAACGTGCAGGAGTGAGCAGATGATCTATGTCCTTGTCTGCCAGAGATAATACACGTTCGCATCTAATATGGATGATAATAGCAGCTGATGACCTAGCAATAGTAAATTTGATATGCAACCGATATTTATGCATATAGTTATAGTCTAGCAATATTGTGGGAGAGCGGTGTTCATATGCTTTTGGACTCCAACTAGATTTCCAATTTCGAAAGATATTGATATGTTTGTACGGCTTTGCTAATTGTCAGTTGCAACTTCTGGTCGAAAAAGCTTCCGGTCTAAAACAATCTGTGGGGTATTTCAACTTATGGTTGCAGTTTTGTATTTCAGTTTTCAACAAACTTTTCAGCAGACTGGCTTGATGATCACTTGTAATCAATGTTGTGGAGACAAATGTGTTGAGCCAGTTAAATTCAAAATTTGTACAAGGGAAACAGAAAATCATTGTTATTTTTGGTGGGGTGTGTAAAGGTTGAAAACGGTAGACCAGGTGTCGGGAGTTACCTTCTGATGGTCTAGAATACTGTCTTCGTGAATGCGAAGAGCATCCTGGTGAGTCGCTTCAGGAAATGTGTACCCTTAGGAAATGTGTACGCTTATATGATGGGACGCCACTTCAGAAATGTGGATAGAGTGAAGATTGTTTGGCTGGCCTTTTGAAATTCAAAAGTTTCAAAAAGATGGGGATGTTGTCAGTCAAGAATGAAATCTTTTTAGCTTCTGGAGAAGGTGAAGGAGTCTTCAACCTTAAGGATCTGGATTTGGTTGTTGGGAAATGCAATGTTGTTTGCACATTAAGACCATCTCCAATGGTTCTTCTAAATTTTCCTCCAAATCTTGTTTTTTGGAGGTGGAAATGGAAGAAAATCGGTTTTGGTCTCCAACCGTTTCCTCTATTTTTTTACCGTCCATAAACATATTATATAATTTTTTTTTGGTTGACTTAAAATGGTTTGGTAAGCCTGTTTTTAATGAGATCAGTAACTCGGTAATGCTGGCAGGATTCGAACCCCAGACCTCTGGTATCATCACCCAGAGGTTTTATCAGTTGAGCTCAACTGACACCTGCAACATATTATATAATTACTATATATGAACTTTAAATTTAATTAAATATTTACAAAAATAATTTAAATATTTAAAATAATTTAATTAAACATTTAAATTTTATTTAATTAATAAAAATATATTATGTAATTAATATATATGGACTTTAAATTTAATTAAATATTTAAATAAATTATTTAAAACATTTAAAATAATTTAATTAAATATTTAAAATTTATTTAATTAATAAAATTTATGTTAAATATTACTCAATTAATATAAACATATTATGTAATTAATATATATGAATTTTAAATTTAATTAAACATTTAAATGAATAAGGGTAGAGTGGTCTTTTAACACGTTTAATGATTATAACACACTTTATCACGCTAACCAAGAGAAATAATGATTGAGACCACATCAAAAATTCTCCATCTACTCTTCCTCCAAAAGCCACTATTCCCTCTACAAGTAGAGCAAATTGTAGAGAATAGAGGAGAATCTTATGGAGGTGGAGGACCATTGGAGATCAAAATATATGAATAGTAAGTATTTTTTAGAGGAATAGAGGACCATTGGAGATGGTCTAAAGGATGAGAGAAATCCGCAACCATCTTTAACGTTAAGGATCGTTATTGGAGTATGATCTTGTAAATTGTGATCACGATATCAATGATTATACATACATGTAAAAAAAAAATGCTTAAACCTGTAACACATAATATGGCATCATATGAAACTTTGCAAGAAAAATGCTTAAACCTGTAACACATAATATGGCATCATATGAAACTTTGCAAGGGTAAACCTTTGAAAGAAGACAGTCACACAGGCTACATGGTAGCATTCCTCAAAGACATCAACTCCAGTTTCCCGAATGTTATTTATTCCCAGCAGAAACATTAGCAAAATTACTGGAATTGCAGTTAGACATGCCATTGTTCAAAATCTCGTGAGATCCCTCACGTGATCTGGTGAGATATCTCAGAAATAGAAGCGTTCGGTACGAGATATTTGTATATATAAATTTACATAAAATAAAGGGTAATTTCTCGAATAAGCACAAGTATAGTGTGTTTATTCCCAAAAACACAATAACACAACTTTTATTCTCAATCAAACACAATATCTAGTCAACAAAATTTTAAGGATATTTTTACCCTTCTTAGAGCATCTCTAATGGGTCTCCTATATTTGAACGACACATAGACAGTTATGGCCTCCACATAGGTGCCACGTACTTTTCTGAAAAAAAAATTAGCACGTCGTCCAAACCTATATCAGGAGTATCCCTAACGCGCTTGTTTTTTTTTTTGTATAATTCTATGTGGGCTGGGCTTATGTTCCACGCTGGTTCAACCAGCATGGAAGTTTTTTTTACTGGGCTCTTTTCGGTTAGGTTTTGGGGCTTTGGGCTTGGTTTGGATCGGCCAAAGTATGTTCCACGTTGGTTAGACCTGCGTGGAACAAAAAAAAAGTTAAAATGGTTCCACGCTAGTTAGACCTGCGTGGAACAAAAAAAAAATTAAAATGGTTCCACGCAAGTCGTACTAGCGTGGAACAATTAATTTTGCACTTCTTCCATATCCCTATCTATCCAGCGATTTTAGCCAAAGTTTTAGCAGACCGGCCCACCACGTCCTACGTGGATGGCCGCTGCTATTTTTTTAGACGACGCGTTAGGGCTGGTTTGTTTTAGAATTTCTATAATTTTAGATATAGAAGACCCATTAGAGATGCTCTTACACATTCATTTAATTAACCACCCATCAACATCAAAACAATTTCTCTCTCCCATGTGCTTATCATTAAAATCTCCCTATCTCTCTCCACCATGACAATAACCTTCACAACAACTCTATCCCTTTGATATTTTACCTTTCTATCTTAACCGTTAATCTTATTAAACCTTAAAATAACTCATCTTCTTCTTCCCCTTTCATTTTATTCTTCTCTTCTTTATTCTTTCTAAAACCTTAAAACAATTTTTCTATTTCAACTTCTTTCTCTTTCACTTTGTTCATACCATTTCTCGTCCTTCACCTTTTCCTCTTTAGTTTCTATTTTTTTATTCTTTCCATCATCAAGTAAAAACAAGTTGTTATTGTTCAATCTGGTTCTCACTCTTTAATGAGCATTTAACACAAAAAAACGCATTGAATTTGATAGAGTTTGTTATGGTTCAAACCATTTCAAGTATGGGTTATTTGTTCCCTTAAAAGCTTTATTTTTTTAAAAATATCAAGATGTGATTTTTCTGAAGCGTTGATTTTTAAACATTTCAAGATGTGATTTATCTCATGCTTTGATCGATTTTTAAACTTTACAAGATGTGATTTTTCTCAAACTTTATAATTTTGATTTTTTCAAGATTTTGAAGCTTTGATTTTTAAATTTTCAAAATATACTTTTCTACTTACTAAAATTGCACACTCAACAGGACGACCTAAATGAAGTTGGTGATGACATACAAATCCAAAATGACACTTCCTCATATCCAAAGAATGACACCCAAGAATTATCAAAAGTGAATATGTTTAGTGTGTAATGTAACAGATAGAGTGGGTATTCTTGAGTAGCAGTTCTTGCCAGTAGCAGAATATATTATATTTGTAACAGATGGTTTTCCAAAACTACTAATACTTTGAATATCTACTATAAAATTGTGATATTAACCCAACTTTTTATTGATAGTGTTTCACAAATGATCTGATTATTATTTTGTTTATTCAACCCACCTGAAACTAAAACTATCAAATACTTGGTTCGATTTTTCACAAGCACTTCTCTTGAATCTCAATACTTTTTGTTGAAATCTAAACATGGTTTATAACCCCAACCTTGCCATCTACCAGTTGAAATTTTCTACATCCACAATAATACAAATAGTTTCATCAACATTTGCATAAATTACCAGAAGTAGATGAGACCAGTGTGTAATGTAGCAGATAGAGTGGGTATTCTTGAATAACAGTTCTTGACAGTAGCAGATAAAATAAATGTTAACTTAGTATCCAACGGTCAGATATGATTAAAAAGATCTAATAGTCTTCATTTAATTAAAAGTTATCTTCCCACCTGTCACATCTGCATGTCCAACAAAAAACTGAAAAAGTACTAAATACAAAAAAATCTAAGGAATAAGGGTAAAGTGGGAAACAAATTTAGCTAGGAGACAAATTTTTTTTTTGTAAAGGAATAATTGTGCTTCCATGGGAAAAAAGATTGAGTTGTTGTGTTTTTTGGAAGATTGGTACTAATGTTGTGCTTATTCGAGAAATTGCCCTAAAAATAAAAACGAACTAAAAATAACAAAATACAAGTAAAGTGACACATGATTTTACGTGGTTCGACAATAGTGTATACATCCACGGAAGAGATGAGTGTATTTTATTATTATGAGATGAGTAGAGATGAGATGAGCTAAAGACAACTTGTCCCCTTTTGCATGAAATAAATCCCTTTATATAATTAGGAATTACAATTGAACACATGTGTGATATTCATATTGATTTTGTAACGGAAAATAACAGACATATAATAAAGAGAATATATTTGGTATTGATTTTGTAATTGTTGGTAATAATAGAGAATTGCCATATAAGCACCACACGAGCTTATGAGTCATCGAGTTGGGCCAAGTTGGAGTATGACTTGTACTGCATATCGGGCCGACCAAGTCGTTGGAAATAGACTTGAGCTCGGGTGAGCTCGATGAAAATAAGCTTGACATCGATGTAGCTCGATATGTATATACATACGCAATATTCGTGAGATCTCAAATGATATGATATCTATACCAACCTCGTTGTTTTCTTCGAGATCTCGCGAGAAATTGCGAGATCTCGTGAGAAATCATATTTTTAGTGTTGAGATGTTCGAGATATAATGATTTAAAAAAATAATAAATTATTTGATTTTTTTTTATAGAGAAATTAAAGAATTGCTATCAATCGTAAATATTAGTTTGTTCTAAATGGAAGTTTGAATTTGAAATTGTGAAATTCCTAGAATTCAACTTATAGATCTTGTTAAAATTGATTTAATAAAGTAAAAATTGGTTGAATTTGGATTATTGCCCTTAACTTTTTTAAATCAAAACGAAATCTATTAAAAATTAAATTTAGGAATGTTAATTAAACATAAATACCCAAACAAAAAATTTGCCTTGTCCTCAAGGCTCATACTAAGCATAGGAATGAAAGAAAGATATTATCATGAATGTACTCAAAATTTAAACCGCTTTATAAATTCCTGCCAAATAAAATTATCCCCACATACAAAGAGATTACAAGGAATTCCATACTTAGATAATTGAAATAAAATATGCTGAAATAAATGACTGACTCAACATAAAAGGAAAATCCTATCAATTGAAATAAATATGCTGAAATAAATGACTGACTCAACATAAAAGGAAAATCCTATCCTAAGTTTTTTGTTTCCAAACGACACTTTGTGGGACGCCATCCAATTCATCACGCCACTCGATGATCGCATGCATCATCACACCCAATCACCTTTACCATAATCTACAAACTCATCATCTTTGTGTAAAGCAGGGTAAGTCTCATACTCAGAATCGGCCACCCAAGTGAATTGGCGGTTTATCCTAATGTACCGATGAGTTGGATCCATAGATAGTAGGCATGTCCAATCAGTATACTTAGTCCACCACTCAGGATAGCTATAAAGGATAATCTTACAATAGCAGTAGGGAACAACAGCTTATCATATCCCATGATGAACACATTAAGGATACCATCAAGAATCATAGAAGAGATGTCAAGTGCATTATAATCCCGAACTGTACTAGACACGGCATGCATAGCAACCGCATTAACATACTCCAACTTCTCATAACCCAACAAATTTTTCATAACCCATAAAGCAGCAATAGCAACATTAGCAGGAAGAGAGATAGTGAGTGCAACAGGTAACTGAGCTGGGTACAGGGAAAAGGTGCAAGGCCCAAAGTGATCAAGGTAATTTTCAAGGATAACAACTTCATTGTCAAGGCGGTAATCATGGTAGGGTATTACAGGACTGAAGACAAAGGGTTACCAAAGATAAGAGAGATGGCAACAACATCAAAAACAACCACTGATTCATGCATGGAAACTTGGAAACCATTAAAGGGAAGAGTATCCGCAAAGGGTAACAAGAGGTAGAAGTGCATAGAAGATGAGTAATCAGTCGTAGAATCATACAAAATACTTTCCCAACCCTTGTAAAAAATTTCATCCCCAAAAGAGGCTCCATAAAGACCATTCATAATATCAGAAAAATCCATCTCATGAACAATATCCATACCACTTGGCACCCACAAGTCATTTTGGACGTCAGCCATTGAAAAATGAGGAAAAAACCATAAAATATCAGCATAAAAATCGAGAAAACAACATAAAAACCAAGGCAGAAATCTTGGCAGACTCGAACTCGACTCGAGATCAAGAAAACCTCTAACGAACTCGACTCGAGATTGAGCAGATTCCAGTAAAATAATTTTTTTTTTAGAAAAGTGACGGCTCCTTTAATTATTTTGGTATTTATAGGCAAAATAAAAGTGTTTAAATCACATTAAGACTCAAAATATTGCCAATATCTTCTAGGGTTTCCAGAAAACAAAACCTTTATCCCTTTTCTTAAAAAATAGTTGGACTTAGGTCCCTGGGACTCGAGAATTTTAAAAACAACTCCACAAGCCCAGATTTTGCAATAAATCCCATAAATGACTGAAAATTTCAGAAAACGACAACCAGTTTAGAAATTAAAATTTCATCCATTTTATAAAATATTTATAATCAAGTACATAGAATGAAAGTAATTAAATTTTAGAGCAAATGCCTAAGAAATAAATAAAAACAAATACAATAAAATAAAAACAACAATGGTTGTCTCAACCGCGTCGACGACTAGACTGCCTCTGGCCTTTGTCCAATCGACGCTGGACGTCCTCAAGAACGTCCAAAATCTCTCCCATACCCCTCAAATTAGCTGGAACCGCTATTCGTTGGTGTGAACATGCTCGAATGCCCATTGATCCCTGAGCCTGTAGTGAACTAGTGGCTCCTCCTGTGGGTCCCACAACTGTTGGTGACAGGTAGACAGTTACTGGATCCATCAGTATAGACTGTCAATGTTTCGTTGTCTCCTTCGGTCGGAGACCCTTGTGACCGGGGGGCATCGTTCGCCCCCAGTGTATCCTCCTCTAGCTCTGGATTGACCGAGATATCCTCGATGGGAAAGTCTGCCATCAAGGAGGCTATTGCATGTTCTTTCTCTGCGGTTTTGGCTTCATACCGGATGTGGTATGCGCTGAGGTAGCTGGACCATTCGATTAGACTCTTCCTGCTTCCCAAGAGCTTTCCTGAGCGGGAACTCTGTATAGACTTTGACCGCTCTCCCTTGGAAATAAAGCTTTAGCCTTCTGGCTGCATGTACCAATACCAGAGCTATCTTTTCGATTTTCGAATATCTTGTCTCAGCTCTCTGTAGTACTTTGCTGATGAAGTAGACCGGTTTCTCCTTAAGTTCTTCCACAAATTTGACTGCACTGACTGCTATACCGGATGCGGCCAGATAGATGCTGACTCGTTGCCCGGTCTGTGGTGCTGTGAGGACCGAAGGCTGAGTGAGATATGCTTTGATTTCATCAAAGGCTTGCTGACAAGTGGGTTCCATTCGGCATTAGCTTTGATTGCGTTGAAGATTGGCTTGCCGGTCCGAGTATCGGGAGATGAACCTGTTGAGAGCGGCTAATCTCCCGCTTAGCCTCTGGAATTCTTTTACTGTCTTTGGGGCGGGCATCTCAAGGACTGCCCGGATCTGATCTGGATTGGCTTCTATGCCTCGATTGGTCATGAGAAAGTCAAGGAACTTGCCGGAAGAAAGGCCAAAAGAACATTTGGTTGGAATCAGCTTCATGTTGTACCGCGTCAGGATGTCGATCTGCTGCAGATCTCGTAAATGATTGTCTTTCTCCTTGGTTTTGACCACCATATCGTCTATGTAGACTTCCATGATCCGGCCTATGAGCGCATTGAAGATGGTGTTGACCAGCTTTTGATATGTCACTCCGACATTCTTTAGACCAAACGGCATCACCCGGTAGCAGTAAAGCCCTCGATCGGTGATAAATGCGATATGTTCCTGATCTTCTTCGTGAAGTGGAATTTGGTTGTAACCGGAGTATGCCTCCATGAAGGACAATCTTTGATATCCGGCGGTGACGTCTACCATGTCTGTGATCCTCGGGAGTGGATAGGGGTGGACATGACATGCTTTGTTAAGATTAGTAAAATCGATGCAAACTCGAATCTTACCATTCTTCTTCGGACGACCACGATGTTGGAAACCCAGGTAGGGTAGATGACTGGCTTGATAAAATTGACTGAAAGTAGCCGATCGACTTCTTCGTTGACCGCCAGTTTTCGATCCGGTGCCATTCGCCTTGGTTTCTACTTGACCGGTTTGTACTGAGGATCAATGTCCAGCTTATGGCAGGCGACCGCAGGGTCTATTCCTGGCATCTCGTTGACACTCCATGTGAAGATGTGGTGATTCGTCTGGAACAGAGTGATCATGGAATCCTTCTCTGCCTCCGGTAGTCCGGAATAGATGTAAGTCATCTTGTGGGACTCCGATCCCACAATAACTTCCTCCAGCTCGTCGACCGCTGGTAATATCTCGGCCTTTGTGTCTGGCTTCCCCTTGGTAGACTTGTCGGGAGTTGGTTGCTATTGATGAGAGTATGTTAAGAAGATAGTGTTCCCCTTGGTTTCGGAGATGGACTTTCCTTTGACAGCATCGAGATGGCACTTGAATGTCGTCCCTTGGTCTCCCTTGACTCTGGAAACTCCGTTGGGAGTCGGGAATTTGAGGCTCTGGTGGAAGGTGGACACTATGGCCTTCATCTGATGAATCTAGTTCCTTCCCAGAATAACGTTGTAGCGGGAGGGGGAGTCGACTAACAGGAAGTCTATCCCGACGGTGTTGAACCCCACTGTGATTGGCAGGTGGACTCGCCCGAAGGACTATGTTGGCTCCTTGTTGAATCCATAGACAGGAGTCCCATCAGATTCGATGAGACCCTTAGATAGCTCCATAGCTTTGTAGGCGCATGAGAACATAACACTGGAGGTGCTGCCGGCATCGACCATGACTCGTCGGACCCGGTAAACTCCAATCCATGCTGTGATGACCAGGGCATCATTGTGCGGATAATGCACGCCCCTCTCGTCTTCTTCGGTGAATGTCAAACCTCCGGGGACAATAGACTCAGTGTTCATCCCTTCGTTGAAGTTGAGCTATCCAACTTCATGGACATGCCCTATCCATCGGAGCTATCCAACTTATGGTATTGTGATTCTTGATCCAACGGATATTCCAGGGGGTTACACTTCTCTTAAAGATAAGCCGAACATATCTTTGATGCATTCGCTCGTAATTTCTCTAGTTTTCAACCTACAAAATCAAGTAGTTGCAGCACTACAACTCGGAAATGCCTGCCCGTTGGCTTCTTGTACGAGCTTCAATCGAATTTGGGTGTCAGAGAAAGGTCTTTCTTTATGCTATTTATTTCTTTATATATATATATATATATATATATATATATATATATATATATATATTTATTAACAATAGTTTTGTTCATCTATAATAATTCATTACAATATAAATTAACATCATTTGAACCTACTTGGGGAAAACAATATATATCACATTATGATTCAACTTGCCCTAAAATCAAACTATAACTACCCTTCTCTATCCATGTTTCACCCCTTAAAATTTCCCCTTTAAAACACTCAACGTGCCTTGAAGTAGTCTTCATTAGGCCCTATCAGTGTTTATGCACTTACCGGAACATATTATCTGATTTAATGCTTTAAAGTCCTTCTGTGGCAATTTTTATATCTTCCGAGACGTACGTTACAAATTTTGTTTCCTAGTGTTTCCGTATATGAACTTAACGAGTCGTTCCATCAGATGTTATATCCTACTAGTTGCAAAATTTCCTTCATATACAAACAATGTGTCTGGCTCACATTTTCATACACCCAAAACTAAGAGCATCTCTAATGGGTCTCCTATTTCCTAAAGTTTAGGAAACCCTCAAAAAACACGACCCTAACGCGTCTCCTATCTTTTTAGCAGCCGGTTATCCACGTAGGATGTGGTGGGCCGGTTTGCTAAAACTTCGCCCAAAATCGAACAAGGGATAGGATTATAGGAATGGAGAAAATAAAATGTTCCACGCTGGTGTTTTTTTTTTTAACTCCACGCTGGTTAAACCAGCGTAGAACACCTTTTTTTTGGGGGGGGGGGGGTTCCACGCATGTCTAACCAGCGTGGAACCTTTTTTTTTGTTCCACGCCAGTTTAACCAGCGTGGAACCTTAAATGCCCAACGGCTCTCTCCGAACGGCCATATTTTCCGAACGGCTAAATTTCTAAACGGCTAAAAATCACATCTATATATACATACATGTTCTGAGTTTCAATATCTACTTCATTTCTACTTCTTCATTCTTCATCTTCTTTCATTTGTGACACTTTTCTTTATATAATTATGGGAGATGGTTCTGTCAAACGTGAAGAAATCGAGAAAGAAATCATCGAAGAAGAAAAATCATTAACACCCGAAGAACAAAAGCGTATCGATGATGAATTTAATCGACTTATTGACGAGTATGAAGATGAAGTTCATGTGCTTCCAGAAAAATGTAACCATGATTCGTTTGAGTTTGATTATGCATTGGGTAAAATATTTTGTTCAACTTGTGGTGAAGAGTATGAAAGTTAAAATGTATCGAAGGTTAAAATGTTTATTTAATTATGTATTGAATTTCGAATTTAATTTGATTAATGTATTATTATTTTGATTAATATATTTTTATTACTATTTTAAACGAATAATAAATAAATCAATAAAAAATAACCATAAATTTATCTGATACTTGTGGTTCAACAGAAACAACCCTAATATCAAGCAATAGTATACAGTTAACAACACTCAAAACAACCCTAATATCAAGCAATATCAAGCACTCAAAACACTCAAGGTGCACTCCCCTGACTACTCTCCCCACTTCGGCCTCGTCCACTTCGGCCCCGTCCACCTCGTCCCCGTCCATCGCGTCTAGTGTGCCCTTGCAACTCCTACAATCAAATATAAATACAATTAACACTTAATAACTAAATTTAATAAATTTTAGGGTTTAACTGTAATAGTAATTAATAATTACTTACCAAGGCCTCTAATGTGCTTGTCAGCTCAGCAACCCTAGAAGCACTTACTGCGAGTTCTTCTTCAGCCCTTGTTGTGGCAGTCCTTTGCTCTTGCAACCAACCATAATATCTCCCAGAAGAATCAAATGTTGCATGTCGCATCCCTTGACCAAGCATTACAACATCTGCTAAGCGTGACCGGAGAGCAGCCTGTATTCACAAGAATTCCCTTAGTTATAAATATAAAAGATTTAACTAACAAATATAAAATTATAAATACAATTGTAAATAAAAAAAATAAACATACCTCGTCTAAGGTATCAAAATCAGGTACATGCTGTGTAACTAAGTCACGGTCGAGAAAAGGAACCGGTACAGTCCAGGTCATACCTTGTGATCCCATCAACCTGAGGCTATGTTCACCAGCTTGTTCTCCATACTGTATTTGTCTCATAGGGTAATCTTGCTGAGTAGTAGTAGGGTCTGCTGGGAAAGGAATCTGATACTCTGGTCGTATGCCTTGCCATGACACATAATCTACGTTACCCTCACGAGAGACGGGGGAAATAGCTAATGTGCCCCGAGAAACAGTGTTCCAATATAACTGGTACTCCATAGCCGTAATAAACTGACAAAAACCTGAACTAACTGGCCAGTTAAAGGGTGATCTACGAGCCAAGATCTGCTCCAAAGGAAGACTCACTGGAGCCATATCAGGTGGTGGAGGATGAGGAATAGCTATCATACCAGCCGTCTGTCATAAACATCTATCCCCTAAAAACCAAAAACTAATCTCTGGAGAAACTAAAACCACTCTCGTCTGAGATATAATTTTAGAGGTCTCAATATGTAGGACACTGTTTGAGGGTAACCCAGCCCAAGGCATCCACCTAATACTATCCCAAGTTTTCTGTTCGATCGAGGCCCTTGCTTGTTTAAAGTTATTCATTACAAGTCCCATCATTTCAGCTCGGTTTTCAATGGCCCAAATAAGAATACGAGGGAACACTTGTGGTCTACAGTCTAACAAAATCGGATTACACGTGCCCAGATACTCATACCACCAAAACTACATAATAAAAATTTCGTAATTAAAAAAATTATATACAAAAACAAAAAAAATCATTCATGCTTTTATGCTTTAGATTAATTAAAAATTAAAAATAATATAAAAACCATAACTAACCTGTAGAATCCAAATGAACCCACCGATGTTGTGTAATTTCTTGCCACTCATAGAAAAATAATCCATCTGATAATACATGTGTGCCATCACTGCACCGCCCCAATCGTAGTCTCCAATCTTGCTTGTATCAAGCAACGCTCCACACCAACCCAACTTCACACAACTGTGTCCAGTAGAAAACAAAACCCCAGACACAAAGTATAACACAATAGCTAATACATACTCATCCTCTTCAACTGAATTGGGCTCTAACACCCAATCATCATCAGCAACAATACGCAGCATGTATATATTCTCAAAAAAACCATACTGTAAACCTGTTTGTTTTTCCTCATCCTTCCAAGCCTCCTCATATTCACTAAGAGTTGGGAATAATATAGTAGCCTCACACTCATTATTATCATAAGATGAAATATAGGGCACAATCTCTCCCACCCTGACACGCAAACCCGTAAGCATAGTAAAATCATGAGGAGTAAAAGCAAGCTCACCGAGAGGCAAATGAAATGTATGTGTCGTCGGCCACCATCGCTCAAGCAACGCGAATATAAGTTGACGATCAGTTCGAAATGGTGTCAAAGAAACGAGAGGCCCAAATGGCGTCGCTTGTATTCGGTCCCGTACATGAGCAAAATCATTTCCTCTCTCCACTATATATGACCACCAAGTTATTACGTTATTCATTTTGCCTCTATATGTCAAAATTTTCATCCTCTACATTAAACGAGCAATTTACCAATTAAAAACTAATAAAAAATTAAATAAAAAATAATTAAATATTAATTAAAAATTAAATATATTAAAAATCAAATCAAATACTTACATCGACGGAATACTGGTTATCACTAAGATGCGATCCAGTACATGGAGCGAGCTCTCTTGGTGTATAATCTCGAACTTCGCGAAAATGTGGAAAATCAACTTCGACTTCCATATTATCTAAAGATTGATCTTCCATAGTACTACTAGTTCCTTGATACACCTTTTGAACGATTTTACCGCACAATCTTCTTTTTGGAGCCATAATTTGTGATTTAGAAAAAATTTAAATTTTTAAGTTAAAATTGATAAAAAGGGGGCTAAATATAAAAAATAACAAAAGATATTAAAATGGTTGGGTAATTTTTGAGTAGGAAGAAGTAGAAGCAGCAAAATCAAGAGATAGAAGTTGAAAATGGCGGAAGAGGAAGAAGAATGGCGGCGGAAAGATGGAGAAGATGGTGGTTTCTGTTTACTGATTCGAAAAAAAAACCCAAAGCTTCAAAGTTCCACGCTAGTTCAACCAGCGTGGAACATATTACAGATCCTGCCCCAAGCCCAATCCCTCCCAGCCCACGCGCGCCCCAAGTCCAATCCCACGCGCAAAGCCCAGTTGCTCGAAGCCCAAGTATTCTACGCTGGTTCAACCAGCGTGGAACAGAAAGATTCGAAAAAAAATTTCCACGCTGGTTGGACCAGCGTGGAAGATAAAATTTAGATAAAAAAAAAGGTTTTGCGTTAGGGTTACCCCATGTATAGGTATAGAAGACGTGCAAAAAAAAGTGATGGGAAAATACGTGGCGCCTACGTGTATGCTAAATCGTCCTATGTGTCGGCTAAATATGGGACCCATTAGAGATGCTCTAAGGTGGCAATTTTTTATTTTATCCATAGGAGGTATATTATGTTGAACAAATAAAGATACAATCATAGCAGGAAGTTGATTAGTGGGAACTACCTCACCCGCACACCCCCAACAAGCATTGATAGCTTTATAAACCCGTCGCAACACAAAAGAATCCCAGTTTAATACAAATTTCCAGAAATTTCAGGTTTTTTAAACCCGAAAGTTCCCTTGACCACCTGAATAAAACCCCTTGCGCTAAATATCCTCCGGTTCTGTTCATTCCACACCATCCATAATTGCCTTAGTACATTTATAGGTATTATTAATAGAGAGAAAAATGATACAGCGATTTTGTAAAAGCACAAATAAAATTTGTAAGCAGCTCTTTTTCAAATTCTACTCTGCAGGTAATGTGCCAGGTTACAACCTCACCTTTTGGAGGCCTCAAGCTCCTTCAAACTATGTCGTACTGGGTGATTGTGTGACGTCCAGGTATTGATCCATTTATTTATTGTTAATCATTAAGGTAAAATTTGAGGGCAGATAAGACGCTAAAATTATGGTGATGTGGAAGGAGTTGGTCCAGGTCCTGGGAGGGGTTGAGCATTAAGACTTAAGTGTCTGGGGCTGGGTTGTATTAGTAATTGATGTGAGAATGGCGTCAACTCCTTTAATCGGTACTCTCTAGCTAATATTTGCTTGATCTTTTCATCTTGATGTATTAACCTCTTCTTTATATAATTATATCAATGGACATGTTTTACATGTCAACAACAACAAAAAATTGTACGGTGTTGTATTAAGGGGTAATTATGGTGAAAATGAAATTCTCACTGTGGAGATCTTTGCCTCGGATCATAAAGTTCTAATTTTCTCAGAAATCTGATATGTACATATATATATAAACTTATTTCCATTGTTTGAAACTGATATATCACTGTAGAGTTACCTAAAAATTTGGTCCTCAGATAAATTCTTTTTCAAACATCTGGTCAGATCTTCTGAGTCCTGATGATTCTGAATCAGGGCCAAATTGTTTCTTAACAATGAGTCGTCGACTTACTTTTTGAAGATGCACGGCGAGCACAACCCACTTTTTGAAGAAGCATGATGAGCACAACGGCTAGCACATCCCTAAAAATATTTAGTGGAAGTGATAGACAATAACGTGACACTCTCAATATTCACATGGTGGGGAGTTGGGAGTGTTGTGTCGCTCATAGTAGACTTATGCTTGATTATTGAAACATACAAATAGTCTACTACTTGAAAGAATTGAACAAAAAGCCTTCGTCTAAATTTAGACAGGAAAAAATCATGATACGTCAATGGCCTGGTTTTCCATTATATTGTCGTGTCCATGTTTATATAGAGAACTTTATCAAACAGATATCGGAATCTTCAATTGCCATTTACGTATGCCTATGGTATGTAGTGTATGCCTGAGTTCTTTTTATCTATGGTAACTTGGTATGTATAATAGTATAATACTATGACAAAATTTATCTTAATCATATGTTTTTTCGTATAGTGATATATTATCAAAGTAATTAGTATCTTTTCTTAACTAGTGGGTTTCTTCAGGCCAATTTTTCCTTCACAGGCTGTAATGGCAGTGAGTAATACATATGGGCGCTCGGTTTCAAGCTCATTGGTTTATTTTCTAGAATTCAAGCATTGGAAGGAAATGGTGGACAGTCTGATTTTGACGGTGATTGCGGTCTTTGGATACATGTTCCAGTGTTCCACTACCTGGGTGCTCTGCATTAGTGTGTAGCACACAGGAAACCAAGCACCTCCTCCAAGTCACATTGTTTATTGCATGGTTTCTGATTTCGTGACAGCTACGACATGTACAGAATGCGTGCTCAAGTATTCCATTGAATTCAACATTTTTGTCTGGGTTTAGCATCTGGCACTTGGACAATGTCATTTGTTCATTTTATGGACATCCTGAAACAGTGGTTATGATTTGAATCATGTTCTTTTATGGAGTGCCAATAGGCATCAGTCCAATTTATATTTTCAGTAACATAACTTAAACTTTATACATTCAAATATTCAATTACAAATAGAGTAGCATAAAGTTCATACATTCATTAACAGTAGTTATTTATCAAATAACTATATTTCATAACATAACACAAATCCTACCTTCCTAACTCCTAAACAGTGGTACAAATTTAATCAACAATCAGACTATCTTGCATCTAGGTGATGATGCAGTAAAAATCGTCGGGTGCCTAGGGTCCTGGGCAACGACAACATCACAGCCAATCCTCAAGTCGTGGTAGAAATCGGCTACTAGGAAACGTGGAAAACCAGATACTCTATAATACGCAGTAAGTACAGCTCTTACTGACAGAGACCTAGAAGATCTACCAAATGTATATATAGTGGTAAACTTACAATCAACATAATCTCGACCTCCTTTTTGCTGACTGAATCCTGGTTTCATATCATTAGCAATTGTAATTCCATTGTACACCAAAGATGTTGAGAGAAGATCGTATTTGAGGCACACCCAGTTGGTGTTGGACAGAATGAAAGTAGCAGTCACCCTGGAACTTGGGCCAAATGGATCGGATCTGGATCCATTCACTCGGATTTTCTGTAATTGAACACGTGGTTTAGCGACCCATGGAACAGCATTAACTAACCCAAAAATAGCAAAAGGTATCAACACAACCGCAAATATCCATCCAACATTGCCGGCAGTGGCAGCGGTGGTAGTGGTGGCGGGCGCTGCTGGTAGAGATTCTATTTCCATGGGTCAATTTAGAGAGAAAGTATTCAGAGAGGAGAAAGAGAGTATCACTATTCAGAAACGATCGAGAGAGAGTATTCACTATTCACCAATCCAGAATCTTAGATGAAGATAAGATAAGAATTGGGCTATCCTATGGGCCGAGTTTGATTGAGAGTTAGTAGTGTATATGAAATATGTTGTATGTTCATCTACTCTTCAAAAATGAATCCAACGGTAAATGAATCTACTCTTCAATTTATTTATATCCTCAGTTTGTATTTTATACATATAAATATTTCAAACAAATAAATATGTATTTCTATCACAAAAAAATAAAATGTCATGTATTATATCTATTTTTTTTTTTAAAAAAAATTAATCTGGGGTTAGGCTGCCCTCTACCAGTTTCATTGATGTTTAATACACAAATACACTACTCCTGTTCTGTCTTACTCTACAATGTCTGACGACATTCATACACTCCAGTAGATAAACCAGCCAGATAGTCTGCACCTTGGTTTACCTCCCTATGTACATGTTTAATAACAAAATTACAAAACACCTTACTTAGCTTAATACCAAGGTGTAGCCTCCTCCCTTCTGATTAGCGATATATACAAAACAAGGCCACAATAAACGACTGCAATTTAAACCCATCCAAAACAAGGCCACGCAGCTATCTTCTTCTTCTTCTTCTTCTTCCCCCCTCCCCCTCTCTCTCTCTCCTGCTTTAAACACATGTCAGCCAGGGCTTCAATCTCACTGCTACCTGACAGCTTCTACAATTGCAAACTTATCCTTAATCTAAATACATACAACTTCCTCTTTCACACATTCATTCTTTCTCTCTCACTGTCCACAGCTTTCTCATTCATAAAGGTAAGCTCTCAAAACCTAATGTTCTTCATCTGATTTAATTGGATTTGCTTATAATTTCGATTTCCCATTTTTTCTGTAGAAAGAAACCCCGATGTCAGATGACCCAAAGCAGCTCCCCACAACAATATAGTAATCGAGTTCCGCCACTATGTGTTTTAAGCCAATTTAGTTGATGGTTACAGTATTTTGATGTATGTTGCTTTTACAATTTGATGATTTCGTAGCCAGGCAAGTAAACCCCTTACAAACTTGTATCAAACATTGAAATATAAACATGCCCATAAATTTCTGTAATATTTATGGATTTATGCTATTAAAACAGGGGAGGTATGTGCCTATATGTCTTTCATTTTAGGTGTTCCTTCTATCACGAGAAAAGTGATCCACATGAAAATGGTAGATTCATTTATGTGTTTTTATTGGTTTTCTTCCTCCTACAGGACTTAGGATTAAATTACCCTGTTACGAGAATCACCAAGTATAACCAATAAGAACACAAAGTGGACAGTTCTTTTTTCCCATAAATAGGAAGAGGTGGAGGAAGTGAGTAATCCTTATATAGTAATATGGACCATTTTATACACTTCTTTCAAGTAGTTATAAAGTTCTTACAAGTTATCAACATTTCCTCCGAGTGTTTTGTATTTTACATGTATGAATTCATCGTTCCAATACGCCTTCTTTCGATGTAACTGTAAATTTGCTCCATATTAATGTGAATGCTTCTAATAACTAAATTACTATTTTTGTTAAATATTGCATTGGTGGGGGGCTTTTGGCATATTCTGGTGCTAAGTCATTCCTTGGTTCGGACTCATCTTTAAAAGATGACAGAAAGAGGGTGGTTGTACTTGGAACAGGATGGGCTGGAACAAGTTTCTTGAAAAAAACTGGATAGTACCCAATATGATGTTCAGGTTATTTCACCACGGAATTATTTTGCATTTACCCCTTGTTACCAAGTGTCACAGGTGGTACAGCAGAAGCTAGAAGCATAGTTGAGCCAATCCGTAACATCATAAAAAAGGTAAGAGCTGTTGCAATTAAGTTTTTTAAACATCTGTACGACCGTTCCTTGAAGGCATTTATGATGTTTCCATCAACTTTACAAAGATGATTCATATCTTTTGGGTGTTTAATATTTTGTAATATTGTGTTGTTGCAGAAACCTGGAAACGTCGAATTCTTGGAAGCTGCATGTTCTAATATTGATGCAAAAAACAAGAAAGTTTACTGCCGTTCTTCTCAACAAGCTGTCCTAGAAGGGAAAGAAGAGTTTATTGTTGAATATGATTATTTGGTTGTAGCCATGGGAGCTCGTGCAAATACCTTGAATACACCTGGTGTTGAAGAACTAGCCATTTCTTGAAGGTATCCTTTACATTCATTTTCTATATGGTTTTAGAGGAGTGACAGCTCCTATAATAGCTTTGTGGACATTTTTTTAGAGGTCAATCATTAAGCATCAGTTCCTTTCTAATTCTTTTTGTTTGAAGAAAATGTTAAGTTTATTTGGAATTAATCATGAATTTTATTTAGTTTTTCCTCATTTGTTTGTTTGTAGGAAATGACTGAAACAAAATCTGAATTGCTAGGTAGAATTCAAGGTTTAGAACAGGTAAATTGAATATACCCTTTTGGTAATTTTTTGGAGTCTTTGTATTGTGTTTGTTCTGTGATCTTTATTGGGTGTTTTTGTGTCTTTCAGGATTTGCAGAGGTGGAGGTCGAAGTTAAAGACCCAGGTTAAGACGTATCGTGATGTGAGTAATAGTTTTGTTTGCTTCCCTATTCCTACTTTTAGTAGCATGTTATGCGCTTGGTATTGAGCTTATTGTTACTTAGCAAAGTTGTGTATCAATCATTTGTACAAACAAACAAAGTCTGGTTTGTTTTGTGGACATCTTATAAGTTATAAGAAAGAGGGAAATATTATTGCTTAGAGACCATGAGATTGTCACAGTATTTGCAGGGGTTAGGTTGGCAATTCATGGTGTATGAAATGGAAAATAAATAAAGAAATCAATAAAAATACTATTGCCAATCCTTGGTGTGCGACTTATAGGGAAATGTTAACCCCAGAAGATAATTCACAGTGTCAAAAGCAAGCACAGGCTTAACTCAAATTGTTGCTCAACCCCCAGTAGCGGCATGTGTCTAGACCACCTTCCTTAGGCACAGGGACAAAACATTGGTGCTACATAAATCTTTTTTTTTTATTAATAAATATAAACCTAGATTCATGCCCAATACTAAGATTAACGTAATTTCACTCCAAATTCGTTTAATTTTATTTATTCTAAAAGGGTTTGCGCTTTTGCCGATCCTTCTAATCATGATGTTTTTAATCTCACTCCAAATTCGTTCACTTTTTATTTCTAAACAGCTTTGAGAATTCATCAGAGTTTCTGATCATGATGTTTTTATTAGGTGTGGGTTAATATTCAATTTACTTTAAATCATGTTGTTGTTTAATTAGGGGACCTTCGTTGTATTAATGATATTCGTTTGTGAAATTCACAGGAAAAGGGACTCAGAGATTTTGTCATTTCATTCCTCCCCCAGACTTCTATTAAAATGATTATCTGTAAGATTTCTCTTATCCTCTCTTTCTATCTGTTTGTAAAAGGACTAATTTTGTTTTGTTCTATGTTCTCTTAGAAGATTTTCTGTTTCATTTTGCTGAATTTGAGTTTCATTTCATGATCTGAGATATGGGTTTGATAACTTTTGTTCGATTGTAAATACAAAGGGTTTTATGTGGATGGATCTGTGAGTATTGGTTTTGTTGATGACTTTAATTTCCTATGTTGTGATAGTTGTTTTTAAGAGTTGTATTTATTCCAGATTTCATTTTCTTGATATTTACAATCCAATTACCTACAGATAAGTAATTTTTTTTAAAGGTTTAGTGGGGATATTTAGATGGATCATTTTGCCGTGTGTTCAATTAAATAAAATGAATCTCCTCCTCTATCTCTTCATACAAAAGCTCAATTTGACACCATTTTTAATTGTGAAAACAGGTTAACCGACGACTACACTTGAAAAACAGGTCAATGGTTAGATGACGATTTATACACGGTTTCTCTTCGATTCAGGCTTCTTTGAAATAATGGTCTTGATGTACAACTAGGTTTATATACACAAAATATTAACTCTGATTCCTAACTTGAATATGTAAATCGAAGTTACTATTTATATTTCTTGATGAAACAGGTGTTTTTGATCAATTTAAAGATGAAAATTGGAAATCGTGCCTTGGTGAGGATGTTAAGGGAATGCTGAGCTTGTATGAAGCTTCTTATCTCGGTTTGGAAGGTGAAGACTCTTTAGTTGTACTTGATCTAGCCAAGTTAAACTTCAACATTGTCCAAGCCATATTGGATGCCGAAGTTGTCAAATTGACAAGATAAATATCAAATTGATTAAGATTTCATCGATTGGTGACATCGACTTGCTTAGTTGCATTTATAACTAAAATTAATATTTTGCAGATGGTGGGTGGACGTGGCTATATGAAAGGTTTCGATAAAATGGATTTTTTCAGAGACAAATTGCTAGAACATTACTTCTGGTGTATGGGATTGATATCCGAACCGCAGTTTGGGCATTTTAGAATAGATCTGGCAAAATTTACTCAAACGTACTGTTCTAGATGACATTTATGATGTCTACGGTTCTTTGGAAGAGTTGGAACTTTTTACAAAAGAAATTGAGAGGTTTGTGCTATCAGATTATTTTTCTTAAATATGTAGTTAATTAAGGAATCTAAATAATTTTGTTAATCATGGAACATTTTTCAGATGGGATGTTAGTGCAGTGGAAACACTTCCACCATATATGCAGGTCTTCTACTTGGGTTTGCATGCACAAGCTGTTGTAGCTCCTAATCACCTTTCTGGCATCATATTACTGATCGATTCGCGTCCTTGGGGCCAAATACAGTATGTTTCTGACATTTTTCATATCTTCCTTTCAGATAGTTTGTTCCACAATTAAATTTAATGAGGGGTTTGGAAATTATCAAGCAAAAGGAAAATAGTTAGCTCATGTCAATTTTGCCTAAGACTGTGTGTAAAACAAAATGCTCATGTTGTCCTGAACCACAGGTCTAAACACCAGCCTTTGTAACTAATGAATTAGCTATCTGATTTGAACATATATGTTGCTTAAAACAGATGCTCGCGTTGTCATTGTTACACTTAGGAAGATCCTATTAAAGCTTCTAATTTTTTCCCACGCTTTATACACCCGGTTAATATCTTAGGCTTCTTTTTTTCACAGATTTTTTCTGATTTGAGATGTTCTCCATCATGCTCGCGTAGTGGATATTTTGGTCCCATGGCAATGTGCCCTCCTGACTGCTTTCATTACAAAGGAACACTGGATGTCTTCAATAAAATTATTCGTCAGGTTTGTCGTTTGCACCTTCACTCTGTTACTGTTGAGCATGAAAACAAAAACCGGTTGAATAAGAAGATATGTATGATATACAGGGATAAAAACTATTACCCCCTTTGGCTAAACTACTATTAATTTATCTATTTATTATTTTTTTTTGTTCCTTTCCGAGTTTATTTCTGTTGTTATCACTTGGGGATTGACAACAGAATAAGTACAAAGCAGAGCTGCATTATTAGGGCTGGGTTGGATTTTTTCGGATCTATGTATATCCATATTCATATCCATATCCTATTCGGATCCAAAATAAAAACCATATCCAATCTATTCGGGCCGGATTTGGATCTTATTCGAATCTTGTTTATAAGGTTTAAAGTCATAAAAAATAAAATTATTTGGGAGTTCTATCATTGAGCAGAATAAATACAAGTCTATGATTTGTGGTCTTGCTTGGTGGTTGAATATCAGTCAATTATATTACTTTTCCAAAAACAACCAAGAACAACCAGTCAATACGAAGATATCCTTCGTTTTTCTATCATACAGTTGTAATGACATACATGGGTAGTGTTAGCTGAAAACGTTTCCAAGGAACTTAATTTATAATGGTACAATCAAATGTTAGCAGATTTCAAACTCTCAAACTCTTGGACTTTTTGATTTTCTTGAAATTACCCGTATGCAGATATCAAATATGTCATCAACTCTGGTGATTATGTCATTCAAAAGCATTAATAAAATATATAAGTTAATATATAGTGAATGGTGGTAATCAGAGAAGCAAAAATTGTCTCCTATGCCATCATGGTTGCACCTCACATGGAAGGGAAACACAAAACTCTATTTACATTTTGTTGGAAGTAAGGGTATTGTGGGCCTAAACTACACACCTAAAGCCTACAATACCCTTACTTCCCACAATACCCTTACTTCCAACACAATTGTGCTTAGAATTTTATGTTATTTTCAAATTTGGAAGTACTTTAGTACCGAGACTTATGATCATTGAAGAATGGAAAATCGTTAGTCTTATAAATTTTTTTTTTGGTTGGCAAGCGAGGTTGAGGGGACCCCTACCCCTTTTAAATTACGTGTCGAAACTTATATCAACAATCTGCTGTTAACGTGTTTCGAATCCACAACCTCTCCACTTTGTGAGAGGGGTGCTACCATTGAGCCACAGGCTCATTCGCTAGTCTTATAAATTTCACTAATAGTTGGTCTTCTCCCATTTTCTTTAACTTTCTTTTCCCAGTTAAATTGCTTGATTGGGGCGTTGAAAATACTACAGATCAGTGGCTGAAATTGCTGCACTTGGGGCAGCTTTCACCCAAGAAGTAGTTGTTTCATTGTTTGGCATAAACTTGATCATCCTAATGTATGTAAGGTAATTTTTTTGGTTGATTGGCTTCTTTTTCCCTTTTCTATGGAGTTTTCTTATATGGATTGTGGATTCCCAAAACTTTATAACTTTAGAAATGTTCTTTTTTCCCCTGTTATGCTCATCTGCAATCTGAGTCCCAAATTATCACAAATGTCCGTCATAGGAGCACACTGCTAAAGATTATGTCTCTATCTGTCTACCACCTAGATTGTCTGTTTTCTGATGAGGTCTTAGACATGTCTGTACCTGTTGTAATGGACAGAAAGTTTTCAGCATTAATTACTTTAGTAATGCCATAGGCCCTTTGGTCAATAGAGGTTTGACATACATATTATTGCGTCTCCACTATTAGGTTGACATTACTCACTTTTCTGGGTGGACTTTGTAGTTTTTCATTAAGCTAAGTTAACTGTAGAAATACTTGGTATTGCTGAAATTTAATTGTAAATGATACCTCTCCTTTCTTCCTTTTAAGAACACAATACACGTGGGCAGGAATTAATTTTTAAATGTGAATAGATGATCAAATAGGACCAGAATACCATATTTTAATTAATTGGCTGGTGTAGCTCAGATGGTTAGAGCATGTGGCTTTTAAACCACAAGGTTGAAGGTTCAAGCCCTTCCTCCAGCATTTGCATTTACTAAGGAATAGCTTAACGTTTAGCATTATATGCAAATGTAGTTGGAGTGGCTGTTAGAGTGGATAATTTCAACCCCAATTTTTTTCCTGAATCACATGCCTTTATGATTGAAATATATACACGTAAATAGCGCCTATTTTACTTTTTTCATAATCAAACTAAATTATTAAAGATATATAATGTTTGTGTTTGGACTTTGAGTGTTGATATGTTGTATGTTCAACCCTATTTTTATAGGTTATAGGTTATCATTATTTTTATAGGTTATCAATTATTTTTAGTAGTTCATTTTATTTGATTTGTGCTTCTAATAAAGATTCCAGTTTATTATGCTTCTACTCGATTTTTTAGATTATGCAGAAAGGTTTTCATCAATGCCACGGAAGGAATAGGGTTGGAAAAAGGGCTAGTCATGTCGACGGTTCAGAAATCAAACTACTTTTGCTACTTGAATCCATTCATCCAGGTTTGTAATTACTTACGGTGTATCCCTAATTTTTCTAAATTTTTTCGTTTATAATGTTGGAATATAAGTATGAAAAAGAAGCATTGATTTAGTGAATTGAATTTGACCTTACTAAACTCAACCCATTAATCTATTCTATGTCTATTGTTCCGCCACCAATGATGTAGAAATCGTAAAAAAGCCAGATTTAAATCGCGATTTAAAACGAATCGGTCATGTAACGACTTGAATCGGCGGAAAAATCGCATGCTCTAACCATCTGAGGGAGTATTACATTTTGCATTTCTTCATCAATTTTCCTCTTCTGCTTTGACGGCACGCACCTCTCTCCTTTCTAACTGAACTTCAGTTGGATTTGGATTGGACTCCCATCTTCTATCTCATCTTCTTCGTTTTGAAATTCTCCCAATCTCTCTTCTTCTGCCTTAACTTCACTGCCTAAACTTTACTTGGCAATTACTGCACACGATTACCAATTTCTGACCAGATTTAATCTCACAACATACAAATCTGTGCTTGCAATTGCAAATTTGTGTGTTTTGGTTCTTCCATTTACTAAATAGAGGCATAATTGTAATTGATCATTTACAATATTTCTTCTACTGTGAGAGAAGTTTGATTGTACTTGCTCAATTACAATTATTCCTCCACTCTACCGAATCCTTTTACTGAATTCGGTTTCTCGAAATACGGTAATCTTCTCTCCATATCCTTTTCTCAATTTCAATTTCCTCAAAAATATTTCATTAACAAAACATAAGTCTTTGACTTCAAATTTACTAAATTGAAGTTTAACGTTATTTTTAATTTTCCAATTACAATTCCCCCACTGTGGTTTCCTCATCAAATTGTAAATGACCTTTCCACTATGATTTTTTCTGCGATATTTCAGTTGTTATAAGAAGCAAAGTTCATTCAGATGCGTATTTTGCTCTGCCTATATACTGTTCTTTTTAATAGTACAATATTTTTTATTATTTGTATTTATTGCAGATTTTTTTGCTTTAACAATCTGCAATTTTCCTCGATCTGTTATCATTTCATCTATTTTTGTTTGTGCATAGCTGAATGTAAGAATGATCAATCACAACAATTTTTCCCATAACTCTGGAATTATATTTGCCAAGGCCCATCTTTACACATGGGCAGTTATATGTTATTGTTTCCTGCACGACAACACGAGCTGGTCTAAAGGTTCTTCAACCACTTGGAACAAGGTATTGTTATCCTTAAATATAATTAAATTCAAATCATAACTATTTTCTCATTTCAGGATAGTCCTCTACATTGATAAATCCATTATTGATTATCTCTCAGTTCTGCTATCAAAGCTTAAGCAGAATTGCCGGCATTTGATACTGTACATTTCTCATTTATGCTATCCGTATTGAATGCATTTCTCTGTGTATGTGATATAATCATGATTAATAGGGCTGAAAATAACTTCGTCACTGTTATCCATATTTAATGCCTTCATCTCTGTATGTGATTAATAAATATTGTTAGTGCTTGAACGTTCTTGCTCTATAATGTTATGGCATAAGAAGCAAGGTTTAAAAAAGCTATTTTGAGAACTGAGGCGGTTCTGTTAAATGAGGCGAGGCGTATCCCTTAAAAGCGGAATGAGGCGTAAGCCTCAGTTTTTATTAAATATTTTATAATAATTCCAGAAATAATAAAATTAAATCATTATAATTCAGAACATTTTAAGAATTATAGTACCATTTAGTAAAAATCAGTGCATAATGCTTTTAATTAATTTTTAATACACTTCACCTCATAAAAAGTCTGTTGAAAGTTTAATAATTTTTAATACATTTTGCGACACCATGTTTTGCCATTGCCCAATTAAAACAGTTTATTGTTTACAGAAGAGAGTGCGGAATGGAGTATAATGTAAATAATTTCTTACAAATATTTTAATAATGTAATGGTGGGTAATGATTTTCTTCTTACAATTTGTTGTTGTTAGGCAAATTCCCATATCGTTTGGCCGATTGGTAACATAATTCCCTCTTATTTACAGTCAATTGTTGAGGAAGTTTGCTTCTTTTTCTCAATCAGCATAGAGTCTGTTTCATCAGTAAGTGTTGTAGGATTTTAAACAATTGTCTTTTCGTTAGTGCATACATAAACAAAGTACTATGGGATCAGATAAACTCATCTCTGTTACACTGCCATGCATCTATCTATATTATTTATCCTTTATAAACTGTATATTCCAATGAAAATAACCTCAGTTTCCAGTTAACCATTTTCAAGTTATCCTGAAGTTCTGTTAGGACAAATTTTTCAGCAACATAAGTTTTTCCCAAAGCATTATATGATGTGCATTTTGTATTCAACTCATTCAGTTTGCACGTCTATCCAGATTATGTCACCATGCGGTTTTTTTAGGATCAGACATATATGACACATGTAGATCATTTAAAACCAATAATGTTGTTTAGGTAGATAATCCTATACTTTTTAAATTGTTCTGTCAATACCAGATGTTAACCTCAGTTCAGTTACAATGAGAACGAGTCATCACAATTAGTGCTCCCACTTAATTTTCTTAACTTCCGTTCAATTATAATCTACAGCTTTGAAAGTTCGGTTCTGCATTTCTCGATAAATTTGTAATGGCTCTTTATTGTTTTGCAGGGAGAAAATTTGACTATTTAGCACAATACCGAAATCTGAGTGAACACATATACATTCTGAAATGAGGCAAGGTACTTGAGTAGTTGTTTTTATTCAAAATATTTGTATTTAAGACGATGGCTTGAAATTTCATTCTGTTTTTCAATAGACTTGATTAAGTTATTTAAAAAAAAAAAAAAAAGCCGCGAATGAGCCTGTGGCTCAATGGTAGCACCCCTCTCACAAAGTGGAGAGGTTGTGGGTTCGAAACACGTCAACAGCTGATTGTTGATATAAGTTTCCACACGTAATTTAAAGGGGTAGGGGTCCCCTCAACCCTGCTTGCCAATCAAAAAAAAAAAAAAAAGACTTGATTAAGTTTTGTCAACTTTTTGGTCACTGATAGTCTTCATCCATAGTATTTAATGTTTGCCAATTTTCGAGGACTATTGATATCATGTTAGGACACTTAAATTTATACTGAATCAAATAAACATTATCCAAATCCTTTTCTTATACATTCTGTTGGACAAATTAGATCATAGTACCTTTCCGCACCATTCCATCTCAAAACCATTCTCTCAACCACTATTTATTTTGTTGTAGTTCAACTTATGGTCTCTACACTGTGAATATAACTCCTCTTATTGCTACTACTACAGATAATATGCTAAACTGTTCTTAGATTATTGACAGTTGGAAATCCTGCTCAGAAGATGTCAATCTTAGTTGCACAGATTCCATACAAATATCAGGTACCTCTTCTATTCTCAACCTGTTTCATTCCATCATAGTGCAAATTTTAAATGAATAGCACACAACGCACAACATAGAAGATTAGAGAAAAAGCGAAGACAAAAAATGTTTCCTGATTGAGGGCTAATAAAAAAATCAGTTCCCGGTAAAAAAAGAAAAAAAAATTCCCCCTGGATTTAGGTTTAGTTCTTACACCTGTTTCTCTAGGTTTTTTGCTCCCCCCATTTGATGACCACTTTTAGTAGATTCGTGTATAATATGCAACCTGGCATTTTCATTTTGTAATCACGTCAGTTCAAAACTGACTTTCTGAGACATAACGGAGAAATACGCTGGCCTCAAAGTATGTCCACGATCATCTAATCTGTACTGTTGCATAGGCTGGGAGTAGGTTCAGATTGTGTAACAAACAAATACATTAAACTGACCTCTCCTCATCTACGCTTCGAAGGATGAACCGAAACCACCCAATCTGTATTCTGTAGTATATGCTGCATGTCCTGGAACCAGGTTCATCTTTTGGACATGTATCTTAAATTTAACAATTATACATTCCTTCCCTTGTTATTTCATCAGATATTTTGATTTTCTCATTTCATGGCCTCTTCTAGATTCTGATCCTCTTTTGATTGTGAATGTTGTCCACTTCGTCTTTTCAACATTTGTTTTTCATTCTTAAAACCCTCATTAATGATAAATAGTTCGATGTAAAGCTGTACGAAAGAATAGGCATTTATATAGAGAAGGAAACCCTCAGGTATAACTTCCTTCATATTACATTGGTTAAATTAGGTTACTTGTTTTCTTAATTTCTAATGAGTAAAACTTTTACTGCTATCAAAATAGGGTAGTTACAGTCATCAACTTATAGTAGTCAAAGGGTGAGTCAGTCCAACAACAAAACCAGCTGCAGAGAGGAGACCCTCACAAAGACCAGGTTGCTACTGGGGATAACTGGAGTAGGATCATGTCACTACAGCCCTATACGAACAATTTTTTGTCCCCACAGCCCTATGGTGCTGAAAATACTTTATTATTTATTTAGTATACATTGACTCATGACTCTAAAGTACATTATATTATACTTTTTAACAAACCACTTATAAAGATTATACGAAATGTTTATCGTACGAGCGTACCTCAATCTCTCAACTTCAATTTAATACATCCAGAATGTTGTTATTTCTAGACTAAACAACAATGGGTTACAATAAAATCAGATGAACAGGTCACTTTTATTCTACCAACTGCATATACATACTGATTTATGTACCTATACATAATTTCCTTTTGACAGATCTAGGAAGTTCTAGTAATTTTTTTGTATTTGGCCAATTGCCCTGCTGCTGTTTTCGACATTGACACATCCTTCACTATATCTGTCCCTAACAAAAAAAATGCATTTATCTTATACTTGATGAATTCTTAGTGGCTCTTTGTTGTTTTGCAGGGAGAACATTTGACTATTTAGTAGAGCACCAAAATATGGGTTCCTAAGTTGGGAGAACATATGATCTGAAATGAGCCAAGGTACCTAAGTTGCTGTTATTTTGAGTACAGGATATAATTATTTTTTTTTCAAAACTTCAGGATTTGGTTCGTTATAAAATACTAATTCAGTTCAGTTTTCCAAACATGTGATTATATACAAGACATTTCACCTAATATTGTTTTATTATTACTTTCATGCACTGAGCCATGTTCTGCGTGCGTCTAAACACAAACTATCCTCGCTATATTCAAAATATTTGCGTTTAGAACAATGGCTTCAAATATCATTCTGTTTTTGAATAGATTTGATTAAATATTGTCAACTTTTCAACAGTACACTTGCAAGAGGATTCCAACGTCATAAAGCAGCCCACTACAAAACCTACCTTATATGAAGCTTCCAAATGAAATATGTTTACGCTGTGTTTTGTTCACCAAAACATGAAGCCAATGCAAATTTAAGATGAATAGCACAGGGTCGACGACATTGAAGATTAAAGAGAAAGCGAAAACACAAATGTTTCTTGATTGAGGCCTAATAAAAAAAGTGGTTCCCGATATTAACAAAGGATATTAACAAAGGACATTTTTTTGGGTGGATATATTATTAGTATTTCACTTTTGGATATGGGACTCCATTGATGTTGCTGTTATTTTTGATTTTTCATCTATAGGGAAGTGCACTTGAACAATACAAATGGTTCAAAGGAAGCATCGGCGTCGAGATACAACATTGTCTGTGAGTTGCTCTAACAAAATAACTCGATCAAACATTGTAGGCATTTAAGGTTTGTTATTCTCAAAATTTGTTTATTTATTTGTTAGTCTTATCTTTTGTGGGCTTCTACAAATTGGACAGATGATGTCCTAATTGGTCAAATTATTCGCACATAACTGTGTCTGAAAACTACATCAAGTAAATATGTTTTTACAATTTTTAAACTAAATTAATGTTAAAATATTCCCCTTAAAATGAAATTGCTTTTAATTCGTTTATACATCTTCCTAAGTTTTTACATCTAAGTAGGCTGATATTAGAGTTCCAGAACAGCTTTCAATCAGACCATAGACTATGAGAATGGAAATTTGTTAAGGCCATAGACTATAAGAAGCTTGGTGAATGTCACAATTTGATTTGGGCAAGCTTGAGTTTAGACATGGGCTGTTATTATGTGGATCCATTGAGGATGATGAGAATATTATTGGATGTGGAGTTTTATTTGTTGATGATGAGATTTCGAACATTAGATGGGAGTTCTTTCAGTTGATGATGGGGTTTTTTTGTATTCTCTCTTTATTGTCTGTCTTACAGCATTTGACTATCAATAAGGTTTTTAATATCTTTCTGTTTGTACATTCTTAAATAATTTTATATACACAGGAGCAGTGCCAGTCACATTAGATATAGCACAGGATCTTCTCAGAGCTGCAGATCGGTATTTGTTAGAGGGGCTAAATCGTTTATACAGGTACACTATGCAGTGGTGAGCAAAGTTCAGTTTGATCCGTCTGTTGTTTTCTCAAGATGGTTTTATCATCTAATGATAATTATTCTGACTAGAGTATATCATTGGACAATGTTGCCCGCATGTACGAACTGTTTCAGGCCTTTCATGCTCTTTCCTTAAGACATAGATGCATAAAGTTTATTTTGGAATAGTTTGGTAAATTGAGTGATAAGAGAGGGTAGGCTTCTTCCTCCTACTTGATAAAACTTTAGAATATGTCAGTCTGTTTAAAAGCGTAATCATGAGTCCTAGCAGATTTCCATTGGAAAATAGATTGCAATTTGATGGACAATATTGTGTTTCTTTCCAAAATTAATCAAGAGGAAATGTAAAGCAAAATGTGGAATTTGTATTTAAACCCATAGGAAAAGGATTTCAAATTTTACTTGAAAGGAATAATCATTCTTTTTGTTTTAAATAATAATTATACCTAAAAAAGACCTTCTGTAAATTCATATCTATTTGCATCAAGTATGCTGGTAAGTGGTAACACGATTGTATGATTTTGCAGAATTCAGGTGCCTTACATTTCAAATGGGAGGTTGAGGACTCTTTACATTTCAGCAAACTTCTGTTTAATTCTATTAATGGGAAGTTGGGTATTCCTTTATCTTTATTATATGTTTGCCTGGGATCACCCCGGGTTTATTTTAATCAAGGTTTATTACTTACTTCTCCTGTCTAAATTTAGTAATCGAACACTGCCAAATCAACTTTTCCTTTGACCAGCCTTTGATTTATAGTGTCCGACACATCTTCCAAATGGGGAAAAGAGAGTGAATTGGCGGTGTTCTGCATTTTTTTGATTTTACTTTGGCAACTTGAAAAGGCATTGGTAACACATTATCCAGTCATGGAAGACTAAAGAAATTATCTGTCCAGATTACGATTTGTCTCAAAGTGTATAGTTGTTCAAGTAACCTTTTTTCGCGACTATAATGTAGGAAAGTTGAAGTTATATTTGTTTCCCATATCTGTCTCAGAATTGAACTAGAAAGAGAGAGTATTCAGTATCGGGGAAGATGAAGATAAGATCATAAGACGAAGACTCGAGAGATTAAGTTGGGCTATTGGCCGAGTTTGAAAGTTAGTTGTATCTTCTGGTAAAAATGAATCAAACGGTAAATGAATCTACTCTTCAATTTGTATATCCTCAGTTTGTATTTTATACATATAAGTATTTCAACAAATACAATGGCACCTAGAGAATAAATATTTATTTCTATTGCAAAAAATAAAATGTTATGTATTATATCTATTTTTTTTTTAAAATTAAGCTGGGGTTAGGCTGCCCCCTACCAGTTTCATTGATGTTTAATACACAAATACACCACTCACTGTTCTGTCCTTCTCTACAATGTCTGACAACATTACATCACAAGGGCCAAAAGAATACATAGTGGCCTCATACACTCCAGTAGATAAACCAGCCAGATAGTCTGCAGCTTGGTTTACCTCCCTATATACATTTTTATTGTTTAATAACAAAATTACAAAACACCTTACTTAGCTTAATGATTCTTTCCACTAAGTCCCTGCAATACCAAGGTGTAGGCTCCTCCCTTCTGATTAGCTTCATAGCCCTGAGAGAGTCTGTAGCAACTTCAATTCTGTTCACTTCTATAGCTCTAGCTCCCTTTAGACCTTAGACCATACCATACTGCCAATAACTCTTGTGTTATAACTGATTTAACTTTAGACTCCCCTGAGAACAAGAGCTGAACCTGTCCACTTGAATCCCTTAAGAGCCCACCATAGCCTGCTCTCTCTTTTGACACAGCACCATCACAACTAAGTTGAACACTGCCAGGCGCTGGTGCACTCCAAGTGCACTGTATGACCTGTGGAGCCTTCCAATCCACTTGTAGCCCAATACGATCAATCAAACTCTGCTAGTAACTGAATCTGGAACTTCCTTCAATAGAGCCTGTAAGTTGAACTTTGTTTCTCTATTTTTGAACAATGGTTCCTTCGCAAGTTTCATTTCAAGGTCTTCGTTTTCTTAATGTTATTGATGTTGAAATGCTACAATTATTTTTGAGTCTGCAGGAGAGCCTTAAGTACTGGCTCTTGGGATCAGAGGGAGATATTGGTTCTTGGGGCCATGAGTGTGTCAGGTTATTTACATACAACTGCACTTCTTAATTATGTTCATATTTTTTCCATGTACTACAGTAAGCTTTAGTTTGCTACTTAAATGTATGTTAGTGGTTATGTTGTTTTTAATGTATGTTGGTGGTTATGTTGGTTTTAATTTGAGTTTTGTTCATTATTTTATTTGTATAGTGGAGATACTGAAGACAAACAAGATGAAGATATGGAAATTGATGCTTCCAAAAAAATTAATGAGGTTTCCCAGGAATTGGCTGCAGCTGATGCGCGTGGCAAAATTTCTGGAACCACATTTGCTACAACCTAGGACATTACTGATGCGCTATGGGAGCTTGACATGGATCATTATGAAGATGATGGTAACTAGATTGTATTATTTTCTCCTTCTCGCTCCCTATCATTTTTGGGTGTATCCTTTATAATTCTGATCTCTATATATTGAGACCAGGAATTAATCCTGGTAGATTATAACCACGCATGTTCTTCTGGTATGAATTTAGGTGTTGAACTTTTTGATGCTGGTGTAGGGGATACTTACTACCCGAGCAACGACCTAGATCCATATTGAAGTGTAAGGATGTGGTTGCTTACTTTAATACATTATCACTATTTTATTCTGAAATAAAATTTAATATAACTCTGTAAAATTAATAAAATGAACTCTGATCAGGTGTTTGTTTGTTTATTGGTAATCAAGATGACGAAGACCTAGAAATTGAGGACATGACAAAAAATCTTCAAACACAATTATAGTCTGTGCTAGTAGTGAGGATAACCTCAGTCAGCTTCAGGTAGGCTATAAGTGTGAGGAAGTTGATTACACTCCCTATATTATATATGCTTCCCATCTCTGAGTGGGAAACAAACTTTCAATATATAATTTACTGTAGCTTTGTTTATAGCTTTTGCTGTTATGCTCAAAAACATGAAATTTCACGATGCGATTTGGCTTCATATTTAAGCATCTTAGGGTTCTCCAACCGCTACAGGAACTTATTAACAATTTGCTATTGCTATTTCTATATATAGAGAAAAAATATAAAATGTACTCCAACCCATTTTGTCATTAACTTTCAATCAGCTTTCAAGATACTTTGGCTGGTGATAAAAATAATATTTAATGATACTTATCCGCCTTTATCACCACTTCTTCGCCACGTATCATTCTCTCACTTCATTATTTTAACACTAAAAATTTACATTCAAAATATTTTTTAGTGTTTTACTTATTTACCCTTAGTTCAAGTTTACTTTATATAAGTTTACAACTTTGTTAAACCGGCAGAAATTTCTACTTTTTTATATAAAGTTTATATAAAAAATAAATTTTAGTTGAAATTAAAATTTCAAATGTGAATATATAGGTATAGTAAATATATAACTATATAGTAAATATATAGAAAAGGGTATTATTGGAATACCATAAAGTTCAAATGTCACCAGCCAACGGGTTGCTATTTTCTTAGATATTCATAAATTTGGTCTCCAACGAGTTGCTATTTTCCCAATTTTTTTTTTTTTTTTGCTATTTTCTCAAATCTGTTTTCATATATGAAAATGGATTTGAGAATAGCAATATTATTTTTTATTACGTTATCCACGGTTGAATAATGATTGATAAGGCGGATGGCGTCGAACCGCCTTCAAATTATATTTGGCGGATGAGTGTATTCACCAACCTTTTAGATTACAAAAGGTAATGGTTGGTGACATTTGAACTTTATGGTATTCCAATAATACCTTTTTCTATATATTTACTTATATATTTACATATACTTATATATTCACATTTGAAATTTTTAATTTCAACTAAAATTTATTTTTTTGGCTCACAAATTATATTAAACTTTAAAATGCTAATACGAATAAACTTTATATAAAAAAGTAGAAATTTTTGCCGGTTGAACAAAGTTGCAAACTTATATAAAGTAAACTTGAACAAAGGGTAAAGAAGTAAAACACTAAAAAGTATTTTGCATGTAAATTTTTTGGTGTCAAAATAGTGAAGTGAGAGAATGATACGTGGCGAAGAAGTGGTGATAAAGGCGGATGAGTATCATTAAATATTATTAAATATTATTTTTATCACTAGCCAAAGAATCTTGAAAGCTGATGGAGAGTTAATAACAAAATGGGTTGGAGTTCATTTTATACCTTTTCTCTCTATATAGAAAAGCAAAATGTTAAAAAGTTCCTGTAGCGGTTGGAGACGGTCTTAGTGCATTTTTAAGGCCTTAAATTAAGGAGACTTTTAGATAATGGACTAGTAATTTAGTTATTAAACCATCTCCAACCGTAACGGTACCATTTTTCTATTTTGCTATTTGCATTTCTATAAAAATAGAAAGATGCCAATTTGAACTCCAATGGGTTTTTTCATATTTGGTTGTTAGGTTTTTTATTAGAGGAAGAAGACAAAATTAAGTAGGGAGAAGAAAGAGAATAAGGTGTAGTAGTGAGGGTATAATAGTGACTAAACTATAAAACCCAGTTCATAATGTGCCATCAACCTTTCTCCTTTCACAAACAAAAGGCTGGTGATGTTTTTTTAATGTTTTTTCTTGTCATACGCCTTTTGCCAAAGGCGGATGATTCATAAACAATTATATTTTCATTTTCTCAAAAACTTTCTCATTATTGAAAGCTAAAGTAGCAATATAGCAATATGAAAATGCAAATATGAAAAAATGAAAATGGGTTGGAGACTAAAAGTTATGAACAGTAGCCAAATTATGAAAAAATAGAAATGATTTGGAGATGGTCTTAGAAACAATAAAGACTTTTAGACATGAGCCAATCCCCCTGCCAAACGCGGCAAGAATGTTACTTATAACGCAAAATTATAGAGCTGTCTAGACTAATACATAAGACTTTGATTCACAAGATATGAATGAGAATACTAAGAATTAAAACCAACCATTACTATCTAACTTGGTCAATTAATTATCGACATTCCAAAATAACATGCATTATCCGACTGGAAAATTCTCCATAACCATTGAACTGTGGAGTATTCAATAATCTTCTCATTTCTGATGGATCTGCCGTAGAGAGGGAAAATGATAAGTCTATTTGATTGAAGGATTGCAAGCACGTAGCATTGCAAGACTTGCTAACAATGCCCAAGCCAATCTGGTATAGTTCAGTAGTGACTCTAACTCTAAAAGGGGATATAGCAACAATAGGTCCTTTGTGGTTGGCTTTCCAAGTGAAACTCCAGAAGGCAATATGGAGAACAGCACTTTCAGAAAAGCAGATTGGTTATCTTCTACTAATAAATGATGTGTAAATGTGTAATAGAGGGGATACCATAAGTTCCCAACCATTTAAGCACAATATGGTCATATGGGTTTCGAATCAAATAACAAATCAACTTCTACAAACACATCACACATAATATTGAACAATAACATGGATTCAAGAAACTTGCTTTAGTAATTTCTGAGATCATGTCAATAGCCCACAACAATGTTTCCGGTTTTTTACTTTTGTCTTGGGTCCTTTGGTAAGGTCCTCTGCGATGCATGACTATGTCTGGCTTTGTATACTTCTGATTTATGAAATTAAAGAAACCCCCTGCGTGAGCACACTAGAAACCGTATGTCCAAAAATTAAGAATCGGGTAGCAATATATGATATATGCAGTGGGTGAGTTTATTGTAGAATTCACCTGTACCAAGGTTTGAAATTGTTTGCAGGTGCACCTTGTTCGTTTTGGAGGTGACCTGACTGTCAAGATGAAGCTTCACTCTCTGAAAATTAAAGATGAACTTCAAGGTCATTTATCCAAGTCTCCACAGTATTTAGCCTGTTCTGTGTTGAAAGATGAAACTATAGTTGGCTCTCCTGATACCATGGAGTCTAATGAGAAAGAGTTGGATAGAATATTCATGGAGGAAGAAGATATATTCAAGGATGCTTTGCCTGAGTTCATGTCTTTCTCCGATTTAAGCTGTAACTCAAAAAATCTTTATACACAACTATCCTTCCTTCAGATGGAGAGTTTGGTGTTTGTATTGATTCAGCTGAAGCTTTGATGCATGACAAAGATTTGACAAAAGGGATGGGCAACATGGGTGAGACATTCTATGAGGTACGAGATAATGATGCATCTGATTTCGTGTCTGTCACTTTTACAACAAGGAATCCTGGTTTGCTTTTTACGACAGAATTGATACACAGGTACTTCGCATGGGCATCATGCCCTTAACAAAATTTTGAGCATTAATGATTGTAGTATGCTACTTTACATATAGTATAATCCATCTTCTTATTATTGTACATTTTTCCAGATGAGCATCCGCATGTCCAAATTGTAGTTTTACTGCAACAAACCTACTTCTTCTTGCTTTAATTGGGTTTGGTTTGGATTTGAGTTCGGTTAGTTCAGTACCTGAGGATAATATGGCAGAAGTTGAATCAAACCACAACGAAGAGAGTGCAGAAGAAAGTGGACGTGCTTTTGTGAAAGTTTTGTTGGGCTTTGGTAAAGGTCGAGTGGAATTTCGTTTGAATATGGATGTGGAAGTGTTTGCATTTTTTTCAATAAGGAGGATGGTTCTCAGCTGGCAATGCTTGTTCAGGAAAATTTGCTCTTGGACCTGAAGGTGAGTTGAACCTTTCTGTATAATTTATTCGACTGTATATTTCAGTGCAATTCTGTTAAACTGTGGTCTTAAATATTACCCTGATATTTTTTTATCTTGTTGCGCGCTTAGTTTCTCAAATTTTTATTATAATTAGTAGGAATAGGGGACGATATATTTTAGTATCCTTTTCAAATACAAAGAATTTCAAAAATAGTTTTTGTTAACTATTTAGCTTTAAACACTTAGCTTTACGTTATATTTTAGATAAAATAAGTGTAAAAGTAGTACCGAAGAATATCTATAGTTGTTAGCTCTCCACTTATTCGGTGTTTTGTGGTTGTCCTTTTATTTTTTCTTCTGGTGCTTTGTTTATAATTCTTTTTTTTTTATGTGCGTTTTTTTCTGAAAAAATGTTAATCTTGCACTTGGAACGACATCAAGTTGGCTAATAACATGCAAAATGATCGAATTACTCCCAGTATAAGTTAAAACAAATAAAAGGAATTTGGGGTAACACTTTAAAATGTGTGGGCGTTTGGATAAACATAGTTTTGGCGTTTGGGCTTTTTGATAAATGTCAAATAGACTTGGGCTAGAAAATAAAAAAACATTGTTTTTGCTCCCTCCTGAGCAATTCCTTGAAGATAAATTTAATTGAAACAATTTTTAGTGTGGGAGAATCTTTTATTTTTCCTGTTTGTTTTCATGCAATGATAAATTCATGGTATCTTAGTTTTACATTGCTATAAACTCCTTTCTTACTTGACCTTTTTTCCTAGGTTCACCCAAGTTCTCTCTCCATAGATGGCACTCTAGGAAATTTCAGGTTGTGTGATATATTCCTCAGTATGGATCACTGTTGGGGCTTGCTCAGTAATATACGCAACCAGGTATCTGAGTCACTTATTAAGGTAAATTGCATTTTTCTACATTTCCTTTTCACTTGTGCGTTGACTTTGACTGAATCTTTTGCTCTACTTTGTGAGGAAATGAGTTCAATTGTTTTCAATTTGTTAGATAGTCGTGCCTTCTATATATATATTCTGTTTAGCATGCGATCATATACAATTTGTCTCTCTAATTCATAAAACTGTCATCAGTGGTACTTGAAATCTTACTGTGTTTTAGCGTGCGAGCAATGAGTTTGTATTTATCTTGCCATTCTCAATTTTCACGCATTTTACATATTGACCTATCACTATTTTATTCTATATTTTTAGAATTCTGCTAGAGCGATGAACAATTTACTGACTGTGTTGGGCATGCGATTAATGAACAAAGTATTTGATCACTGATCATGAAAAAATGTGTAGAGATATAAACATCATCTCCTTTGTGGTGATGGTTTTTGAATGTAATTGTTACGATCACATTAATTTATTGGTGATGTTTGATAGAGCACTGTCATCCATAATTGTATAAAATGTGCTCCATTACCCACTAAATTACTAAGAAACCAAAAATCTGGTTTACTAGGAAAATACCATACCTTCACATGAGGCGCGTAAGTTGAGATAATTATGACTACAGAAGTCGGTCGTTCCCCCCCCCCCCCCCCCCCCCCCCCCATCTTGTCAATTTGTTGGTTAAGACCCAATGTCACAAACAGGTTTTTTCTTTTGTTGTTAATAAGGAAGAATAGAAGGTGTTTTCTTCCCTTATCACATATCTTTCACCTCCTTCGATCACACTTAAAGTTAAGCACAACTATCATATCTTTTGAACACTAATCTTGTTGGTGCTACAGAACTGGTGGTTATATCATGTCTGTGCTTAGTGATTGACACGATAATAATTTGTTGGTCGGACCCATTTTCGAAGGGTAGTTGGTTGTCGCCAATCAACAACTGCGTCATTTTTTTAGTTGCTCACCAACATGAACTGGGCCTTGTTTTTTGGTTCTGTTGTTATTGTTGATGCTAAGAGAAGGAGGAGGAGGAGGAATAAGGGGAGGAAGGCAGTGAAGGGTTCAAGGCCAAAAATTTAGTGGACAAGAAAATTTATAACTTTTATTTAAGTGGAGGCCTTTGTAGAACAGTGGACTTAAACAATGTGGGTGTTGACTTTTTTGTTTGCAATTTTGTTTCCATTTTTGTTACTTTTTTACTTTGATTTCCTGTTTTATGTGGCCTTCTTGTCCAACTTTATACTCCATACTTTTTATGTATAAAAGGGCTAATACGACGTAACTAAAAGCAATTGAGACTAGGCAATTGTTAGTATGCACATATAGGAGATATTTAATTCATTTGGACTAAGTTCTTGTTTGTCTCTTATATTGTTTCGATCCCCATTTTTTTATAAAATGATGACTATAGAAACTCATGTATACTTTTTCTTTAATCATGTATATGGTAATACCTAATCGTTCCTCCTTTTGGAGTGGTGAATGTTTAATAATATTAACTACCTAATTGGTTGTATGCTTTCTTTAAATATACCTTTTCCTTGCAGTTTTCTGCAACTTGATTTGGGCCAGCGACAGGTTATCAATGAATTTAGTTGGCATGGTTTACCTGAGAAAGATCCTTCTGCTGTCCATCTTGATATTGCTCATGCTGCGGTAAGCCATTTGTTGATCCGTAGAAATTTTGCCTGTTTTGCAATGCCAACTATATGAACCAAAATTTATAGATTAGGAAACTGAGTTGGCGTCCCTGTATATTGTAATATTAGTATTGTGAAAGTAGCATATATATGCATATACTTAACGAACTTTACTGTACAATTATTTGTTTACTGTAGATACTCGGAGTCAACATGGTTGTAGGAATTGATGGTGGTCTTGGGAAACCAATGATACTTGAAGGCCAAGGACTTCATATATGTGTACGTCACAGTTTGAGGGATGTTTTCACGAAAGTTCTAACTTTTTCGGTTTTTCCATTGAAGCTAAGGTAAGAAATATGCTCTTAGGCAGTTGGCCTTACTATTCAGATTACAGTGCATATAGATTACATGGTGCAAACTGCAAACTGTTACTCACACACTATTCATATTTCATGGTGCAAAGTGTAATTCTCTGGGGCCACTTTATTCATAGCCAATAGGTTTTGAGTCGGATCCTATAAATTTAACATGGTATGGCATGCTAGTTCTATGTCCCAGTGACCTACATGCTTAACGTCACTGAATAGTCATTCAAGTGTTAGGCTCTTTTATGGAACATGTGAAGGAGGGTGTTAAGATATATAAGCTGTGCTTGTTTCACATACTAGGAAAAGTCTTTGCAAATATATTTTTTTAGAAAATTTGTTTTCCAGATTGTTTTCATATATTAGGATAAAGGTGTTTGGTTGTTGAACAAAAAATCTGAAAATGGAGAGGAGAGCGAAAGGAAAATTAGTGGGGCCCAACAGTTAAGATGAGATTCCCAAAACTTTTGCTAACTTTGAAGACGTAGAAATTGATGAGCTGGATTTGCTTTTTAGGCAAACAATTCCCATGGTCCCCACTAAAGTTGATGTCACCAAGCTCATGGAAATCAGTGGACAGGTTCAATGGCACATTGGCACCTAAAGAATAAAAATGAGCCTAACACTTGAATGAACTATTTCCATCAGTAGAGAGAGAGAATTCAGAATCGATCGATCGATCGAGAGTATTCAGAATCGAACTAGAAAGAGAGATACTTCAGAATCAATCGAATTAGAAAGAGAGAGTATTCAGTATCGGGGAAGATGAAGATAAGATCATAAGAGGAAGACTCGAGAGATTAAGTTAGGCTATGGGCCGAGTTTGAAAGTTAGTTGCATGTTCTGGCAAAAATGAATCCAACGGTAAATGAATCTACTCTTCAATTTGTATATCCTCAGTTTGTATTTTATACATATAAGTATTTCAACAAATACAATGGCACATTGGCACCTAAAGAATAAAAATGCATTCCTATTGCAAAAAAAAAAAATGTCATGTTTATTTCACTAGTTTAGTACAGTATTATATCTATTTTCTTCAGCTCGCTATTATCAAGAGGTAATATTTTGCTTAATTAAAAAATGATGATTTTATTTGGATGCAGTATGTGTTACTTTGTTAGATGACTTGTGTGTTTTTTATTACCACATATCTTTGAGTGAACAGTGCTACAATTATTTATGAGTCTGCAGGAGAGCCTTAAGTACAAGTACAGGCTTTTGGGATCAGATGGAGATATTGGTTCTTGGGGCCATTAGTATGTCAGGTAATTCACACACAACTGCACTTCTTTATTATGTTCATATTTTTTGCATGCTTGTGCATATACTACAGTAAGCATCAGTTGCATGGTCTTAACTGTATATAATAGTGGCAAGCTGCATAATACAGTCCTATGTTGTCAACCAAATGAGATTTTTTCTAGGTTTTTCGTTTTCTGAGCTTACTCCTGCAAAACAAGTGGAAAATTTGGAGTGGGCAATTCTTTTTTGCTGTCGATATGAACTAGAAGCTTTCTCAAGTATCTTGCTTTCAACTGTCAATATCTATTTGGGATCAAGAATAGTCTTAACGTACTAAATCTACACTTGTCTCGAGCTCGAAGCGCCCCATTTTTTTTTCATAAGTGACATGACAGAGGTAGACCAAGCCCTTGAATGATGGAAGGAATGTGTTTAGATGACCCAACACTGCAGATAATATTAAGGAGCTACCAACTTGTACTTTTTCTGGAATATCTCACATGTTTTGTTAAGGAAGTTTTAATATCTTAGGAAAAGATGAATGTCTGGAACCAAGAAATCTTTGGCAGTGAGGACCAGAGGAAATTAAATTGGTTCAAGACATTAGATAGCTTTATCTGAAGGAGGAGAACACCACGGAACCTGCGAGAGTGAGGAAGGAAGCTCTTACAGCATATTGATAGCCTACTAAAATGAACACAGTTTTTAATAATACAAATTTTATTAAAAAGCGTGAGAGGCTCGTACTAGCCCAACATACAAGTTTATACATCATTCAACGTACATTAAAAATGGTATCCCTCATCTTACCATTAAAATACAAATTTTATTAAAAAGTGTGAGAGGCTTATACTAGCCCAACATACAAATTTTTATACATCATTCAATGTACATTAAAAATGATACCCTCATCCCCACATATAATCGTCTAACCTGATTCCTTTCATACAAGGTTTGTAGATATCCTTCCGAGTTATGTAAAGTCGTAAACTAAATAACTCACTGTATTTTGTTTTTTTTTTCTTTTGTTAAAAAGTTCTTGGTAGATCTGTTTTCAATAGGCCCCTTATTCCAAATTCCAAGATGCGGACTTTGTGAAAATGATGTGTGAACATTAATGATGGCGCAATGCAAACCTTAAAATTATCTTGATCCCCTTCCCATGTATATTCCTATATACACCCTAATATACTTATCACAATCTGAATCTATGCAGTTGGTCGCGTAGTAAGTATCATGGTAAGAAAATCGACTGTGAAGTGCTTTACAAAAAATACTAAATTCCTGAATTTATTTATTAAAAGCCTTGTTTAATATATAATTCACTGACATTTTTCTGACACCAACACTCAACTTCATATATACATTATAAGGTCCTTTTCTATAAACAAAATTCTTTTCTAAATTTCAGGGTGTTGATTTCCATCCTTGGATGGTTGCTGATGATGACGAGAGGGAAGGGATGCAACAGATAATCAACAATGCTAAGTAGAGTGAACGTTATCTTAACCTTGCTCCTGACATTGAGGTCATGGAGCCGAAATCAACCAAAGAGATATACAAGGTATTGATAACTTTTGGTTAGAATTGTTTTGCGTAAGTATTTACTATTATTACTTATATTTTCATAAAAAGGAAAATTCATATACTTATTGTTCTCTTCAAGGCCAACCAGCTCTTCATTGTTCTGAAATTCTATGCCTCAAAAACATATTCACACAAGTTAGAATGCTGCCATATATTGTGATGCTTTTTAATATTTTTAAGGGGTCCGGATTTTCCCAAGGGCAGATTTTATTTTGCAATGCTTATTTCCAGCAGAGACTCAATTACCCTCAAACTCTTCTTATAGCATACAACTGTCATAATATTTATTAATTATTTAATGGCAGATTTGCCCATCCTAAAAATTAGGATTTATTCCCTTTCTTTACTTATTTTTGTTAAACAAAAATATTTTTTGAATAACAGATCACAGATTCTCTCTAATTATCCATTTTTAATTCCCAATATATGTATTTTCCTTAATTAATGGGCTGATAGATATGCTGCATATATTGTGATGCTGTTTAATATTTTTAATTTCCAATATATGTATTTTCCTTAATTAATGGGCTGATGGTTATTCTAGTCCCTTGCTTAAATCCTAAATATCTTGGATTTTCCTAATATGTTTATTGCTGGAATGGATTTTCCTAATATTACTCGGTGTATATATAGTAAAACAACTATTCATCAAAAATAATATATAGTAAAATAATTAAAAGTCACCCCGAGCTTGAGCCCGTTGAGCCCAGCCTTGGGTCAGCCTCTGGTTATATATATTTAAGGTAAAACTAGAAAAGCAAAATTTTAATTTTATCAAACAAACAAATAATGACAAAGGTTTCCCAGACATTGTGTTTTCTCCTTGTTCTTGTTTTCTTTCTTTCAGGTACATTGTTTATTTACACCTACTGCTTTAGTTTTGCATCCTTAAACTCCTTAAATTAGAAGTAATACTAACACCAATCCCCTCTATTGTTACCACTGTCATTGTTGTCATTGTATTATTTATTTATCATGCAGGTGATATGATACCAACCAATGCCATGACTTGCAAACAAGAGAACTTAGGTCCTATTCCATGCATCAGTGGCCAACACCCACACCCATCATGCGATCAATCATGCTGTGACAAGTTTCGTGGTGGTAAGGGTGTCTGCAGGGATAATATTTGCTGGTGCAACGTCTGTGCAATATCCAAATAAATGTTCAGGAAAATATAATTTGATTGTTTTGGTTTGAGATTTTTTGAAGTTTTTATTTGCGATACAAATAAAGTGACCACACTCCCATTCAAAATAACAACATTTTTTTTATCAGTTGGGATTACAGGCTGAATTTTAGAAAAGAAGGTCCAAATTGTGTAATATTTAGTCTTGAGTTTCAGATCTGGAATGGCAGGCATTAAGCCCTCTATTGCTTCTATCCAGATTTTAGAGTGATATAATAGTGCGTTGCATGTTTGTTTTTGGTAACCAGTGATATTAGTGGGCTAATGCATAGTAAAAAAATATCAATATCGACATTTATGAATCTATCGTATCTCCCAAAATCCAATAAATCCCTATATATCCATCGATATATAATAAGATGTTTTATTATTTTGGAAAGAAATATATAGCAAATCCATTTTGCCAAAGAAAATATAATTTCTAGTAAAATCACTTGTAAAGCATCACTTGAAGGTTTATTCTCAACATTTTTATATTCATGGAAACAGATCTTCAATTAGGGATCAAGATTTCAATATCCCATTAATTCCGAGTTACAGATCTCGAAAACAAGTTGGGAACAATGAATTCAAGTTTCTCCTCTTTACTTCTTCTCTAAAATCTTTTTTTTTTTCAGTCTCCTTCTTCTAATCTTCTTTCTCGATGATACAAAAAAAAAAAGTTTAATAGCATCCAATATACCTACGGTAACTTGTATTGATATAATTCTTGTTCTTTCTTTGAAGATGTTTACTTTTACAGGGGAAAATGACCCCTGTAACAACCATGTTTCCCAATAAAAAAAAATATTTGCAAAGGTAATGAGCGAAAAGAAAGATGGGGGTAGGGGTTCCACATTAATGCACAAGTACCTCAAGCTCAAGCGATCAACTACATTACAAAAGCACCTCAAGAATTAATAGAACTTAATTAGGAAGCTGAACCGCACATGTATCATCGAAGAACGGTCAAATAAGGGGGATATGAATGTTTGATAGAGAGATTTGAGCTAACACATTGTTTTGTACATGATGATGGCGACGGTTAGAAATTTGGCAAAGAAGAGTATAATCTTCACAGGTGGTATGAGTTTAACTTTTTGCTAACCTACTGTATACTGATGATAGAAGGTGAAATTTTTTTAGGAAATGTAAATCGTTACATGCCATGTAAAATTTTGTGTAGTACTCTGATTCATTGCCACAGTCCCCACGAAAAAGTTTTTATTTACCTTCTCCAAAAAATGGAATGGTTACTACTTGTCTTTAGGATTTATGACTATGTTGTACTGCTTGTCTTTAGGATTTATGACTGTTGTAATGTTTTTGAGGAAATGTATGTAAGGTTCTTCCGTGTTCTTGTAATCTTGTGAATGAGAAGCATGGCTGTAATTGGATATATGCACAAGGATATATGTTAGTTATTGCTCACTCTTACAGTTAATTAATGGGGTTGCTCATGTATTCTTATGAGAGGGGCTTGCTCTCTGTTATTGTCTACACTCTACCGGTATCATCATGTACAACCAACGTTGATATGATATATGTAATTGGATAAAAATAATATATAGTAAAAAAAATTAAAAGTCCCCCGGGGTTAAGCCTAGCCTTTGGTCAGTCTCCCTCTCCCTCTGATTATATTTACTAGTTGTTGAACCTGTGCTACACACCGGGATATGTGTGATCCTATGTAGGGAGAATCATTTATAATGCAACCTTATTGCTCAAATGTATTATGGTTTGTGATTACCTTAAACTATACTTGACATACATCTAAAAGTTACATCCCTGAATTTTTTTTTGTTTAGGCACAATTGCTTATGTATCACATCTTTGTGGCTTTTGTTGAAGTTTCCAATCAAAATCATGTCTGAATGTAGAAGCAAAAAGGATATGCAGTGTACAAAAATGATTCTAATATATCTTACTAAAATTTGAAATATTCCAAAAACATGATTACAGGTGGACTCAAATAAACATTAAACATAATCCCATTCAATTACAATGAACACTCCCCAAGAGGAAAGTGTGTGCAACCTCAATGTGAAGCTGATATAAGTGTCAACACTGGTTTGACACCTTTCCTGACTTTATCTTTTCTTCTTCAAACTTTTGGCAAGACTTTCAGAGATTAAGGTCATATGAAACTTCGTATATAGGCCTTCATATGCTTTTCTCATTTCTGTTGTAAGTGTAACCACCACATACTTTTCTTGATGGCATGCTGATACTATACAAAGAAAAGCTGGTGTTGTTACTTGGTAGCCGAAGCTCAAGTTAGCTTCATCGACATCCTCTTGCAGGCTGTTGACTTTTACTTGATCATTAATTCTCGCCTCTTGGTGTTAACTGCTACAAAAGCCTCATGGTATCATAAACTTTTGATTCACTTTTATTCCTAATTTTGTGTGTGTATGTGTTTTAGGGATGGGGAGATGATTTAAGTTACTGTCACGTGTAATGAGGTTTTAACTTTCAGTTTAAAATATAGTTCTGTGTCGGTACATGATGAAATCAAATCTTGATGTTATATTGAAGTGAACTGTTATCAAAACTCAGATAGCTACGTGATAAAAATTAACATCAATCAAGCAGTAAAGCAAGCAATTTGTTCGATCTAATTTTCAAATAGCAATAAATACCTTCTATATGTATACGAATTAATGTTGACGGCTAATATTCTACATGGGCATTAAATAACAATACTTGGATTGAAACTGGAGATAGATCATAAATGTACTTGCTAAGATATTCTTACAGTTTCTCTTTTAACTATATGCATTTAGCCACATGCTCTAACTAACTGAGCTACTCCAGCTTATTATGAATACAGAATACTACAACAAATGTAAGTATTATACCAAAAACACGACTTTCAGATGATTACAATAGTAATATACCTTGAGTTTTGTTTATCTGCCATGGTTATTGATTTAAATGCTTCAGCAACAAATATTGCACTGAACAAATGACAACCGAACATACCTGATGGATAGGGCACACCATTTCTGTTTGAACATGCTAAAGCCATCAGTAACTCCACTGGTGGAGCCTTCAGGTGTATGTTCAAAGCATAGTACAAAATATCGCGATATATCCCGATATATCGCGATATATATCGGTTTTCAAAGAAAACGATACGATACATGCCCGATATTTATCCTTTGATGTTTCTGTAAAATATCGGCCGATATTTTTCGATATTTCCCGATATTTTTGATATATTCCGATATTTACTGATATTTTCCGATATTTTCTGGAAATATTATTTTTTCAGATTTTTTTTTTTTTGGAAATAATTTGTTTATTCCATTTTTAGTAGATATGATGTTTTTTAGGTAAATACTATGATAATATACTTCCAAATTTGATTTTATATATATTTTGTATAACAAATTGATATATTAATCGATACATTCGACGTAAAATATCCACCGATAGATTCCAATATATCCCGATATATCTATTTTTTTGAGATCGATACATTAGTCGATATTGATATTTTGTACTATGGTTCAAAGGGCAAGCAAGTTCAGAGACTGAAGATTGGCATTTTCGGCAACTGGAATCAGAAGTTCTTCTGTGGTAGCTGTTACATGTGACCCAAAAAAAATCATTGGCATGAGATTGACATATATTTTCTTAACTATATGTACTTTCTGTTGGTCCTTGTGTGTGTTAGGCACGCCATATGACTTGAGCATGACATTAACAACCTTTCTAAAGCAATATCTAGGATGTTCAGCTGAAATTATATGCTACTTTCCCCATAAGTTATGATTAATAGGAAATTTAACTCCCAATTTATTTGCAGCAATCTGGTACACATAATTTTACATAGAATGTGCACTTTATACAAACTTCTTATATATAATAATGTGAAGAACATACTAATTCATGCATGAATTTACAAAAGATTAAGAATCAGAAAAGTATAGTTAATTAACACACCTTAGAGCATGTACTTCTCTCCATGGTTGTTAGAAACTTGCCGGTTTTGCAAGTTTTCAACTACCTTATAGAGGAGCTGAGGTTGGAGGCTATCAATATAAGGGGTGTGTTCATGTTACTTTCCCCTGACATCAATATAATTCTTATCGGAATCTCGATCACCACACATCAGCTGATGAAGCCTTCTCTCAAGATGAGTAAGACCGAAGAAAAAAATCAGTGTTTGGCGCTGTATTGATATTTGATTCCTTCAAGCACACATTTGCCATAACTCTAAACTCCTACATTATGTCTAGGGCATAAAACATTTGTAATGAGGTCCCGCAACAAAAAGAAGTCTAGATAATTAAATTTGTTGCCCCGTTGTGAATATGGGAAACAATATAAGCTAAAGTAACATTTCTCTTTGTTTCTTATCCCATATATATTCTTATAGAAAAGTTTTTCGTCATTCGGGAAAAAAAAAGGCAAAAACAATATAATACTGAAAATCATAGTTGTACAAACTCTGACTACGGTCTAAAACAAAGTGGACTTTACTAAGATTTGGAATGAAATCAACTAATAAAAAAAAAATTGGTTCAATTATCTGTCTACTACAATAAAATAAATAAAAAAAATCTATTACGTTAACCAAACCTTGGTGCTCACCTAATTGCAGGAAACCAACTGGAAAAAAGCAGATTATAATTGTAGGAACAAAAACTATCAGTCCTACGGAGTAGAAGATTAATTCTTGCTTAAAATGCTTCGACATACCTCAGTATCTGAAATTATCTCCACATTCTTCCTCATAGGCATAATCGATTCCCATGCCTTTAGCTGACATTCCAAGGCAGACATATCAAATAAAAAATTTAATTTTGAAACATGTGAGCCAAACAGTGTAATAACAAATATATTGTTATTATTGTGTTAAAATATAAAAATTTTGCAAACATATCAATAGTTTGTATACTCGAGGGCCGTAGATCCTCTAATAGCTAGACTAATACAGATATGTATGCTATTTCATAAGCCTAAGAAAGAAAATAACAATCGTTCTTTAAGATACCTTTAACTCTGCAAGTCTTGTCCTTCCTATACTTTCGCCTCTTAATCCATAATACATCTTCATCAGATCTAAGACAGGGCATTGAGAGACCATAAAGTTATAATTAACATCAGAACCTACACGGCTACATTGGTACTCATTGCATGTGTTTAATATACGGTTGAGCTTAATTGAGATAATATGGTTGCTTTAATTTGAAAGTCGTTACTAAGTTTTGTGTGTTTGAAGGCAAGTGTCAAAGGAGATTGAAGTAACACTCAAGTTGAGCAAGGGTTGCTTCATCTGACATTTGTTGTCAAGTTGGCTGATAACATGAGTTCTCTATGATGAAAGTAGCAAGAGAAGAAGAAATATCTAACCTGAGATAAACAAAAAATTTACCTAGTTGCAATAAAACAATGAGAAGAAAAGAAGCAGCAATCTTGCAAGTAGGGGTGGGCAAAAAACCGGGAAACCGAATTAAAACCGGAACCGAACCGGGTCAAAACCGGTCAAAACTGTGTTGACTAAGAACCGATCAAAACCGAACCGGAACCGGAACCGAACCGAGTATATACAATTCGGTTCCAATTTCTATTCTAATATTTCGGTTCAAACCGAACCGAACCGAATATATATTTATTATAATATATATTATTTTTTATTTATATATACACGTTATATATGATTTTTTTTTTGTTTTTTTTTTATTTTTTTTATAAATATTAAATTATATTCAAATATTCAAAAAAATTACAAAAAAAAAATAAAAAAAATGAAGTTATTAAAGCCCAAAACACAAAAGCCCATAATAAAGCCCAAACCGAAAACCGAACCGAACCGAATCAAATCGGTTCGGTCCAACCCAGTTTTAATAATAATTTTCGGTTTTTGAAACCGAACCGAACCGAACCAGCTTGCACGGTTCGGTTTCAGTTTAGTGGGAAAATTGAACCGAACCGAACCGTGCCCACCCCTACTTGCAAGGCTATTGGAATTTCAAATGAGTGACATTTATTGGAGAGACCTAGCCAATATAAAAATCGAACTAAATTGAGATTTTAACAATAAAAATTAAAAATAATTTTATTTGTCTCTCCAATAAATGTCAAGGGTCAACAACACAGTTTGTATCATTGTGGGCTGTGTAGTAGGGTCTGAATTGTATTTCTTATGTTCGAGCATTAGCACCTGATGGAGTTTATTAACACCTGTTGATCAGGATTGTAACTTCGATTTGAGTTGATTAATAAAATTTATTGTCATCAAAAACAAAAAAAATTGATCCCATAGAAAAATTAATAATTAATAGAGAAGAGAGAGAGACTAACTTCTAGAATCTAGATCAGGGTCTTTAGACTCGAAGCATTAAGAAGAGAACACATATTATTAATCAAAAGTCCCCTCATATATAGTAGCTATAATATCAACATAACCTTTTGATTTATTGTTTCTTCCCACTCTCCTTTGGTATCTCTGTACTAAGTACTAACTCTCTTATTAACTAAACCGAAAATCAAACATGGTTAATTAGAACATAAACACATAAATCAAGCTAAAAAATTTAGGTCAAAACATACCTTTAAAATGTTCAAGGAACATGGGCAGAGAAGATACGACAACATAAGGTTTTGTTTTAAGAAGTCGAAGAAGAGTTTCAGTTTCAGAGATTTATGCTGACATGGACAGTTGGGCTCGTTTGTTTAATTTTAAAATATAAAATTCGAAATTTTTTTTGCTCACCACCATGCTTAGGCCTGTGAAATGGGCCTAGCCCGGTCCTTCAACACTTAAGCCTTATAGTCTTAAGGGCCGGGTCAGTCCTACCCTTACTATTCATGAGGGCCGGGATAGGGCCGGGTTGACATCAAAATACTTAAGCCCTTACCCTACCCTTACCCTTTTCTAAAGGGTTGAGGGCCGGGCTCATAGGTCGGGCCTTAAAGCCCGACAATTTTTAACTGTGTATTTTATTAAATATAAATGAATTTAACTATAAAATATGAAAGGGCTTAATTAGGGTCGGGCTTAGGGTCGGGTTACACATTTTAAATATTGGCCCTAGCCCTATCCTTATATACATCAGGGTCGGGCCGGGCCGGCCCTTAAAATTAGGAGGGCTTGACTTAGAGGGCTTTTTCATCGAAAAGGCCGGGCCGAACAGGGTCGGGCCAAGGGCCTAAGGGCCGTTTTAACAGGCCTAACCATGCTTCCCACCCGTTTATATTTTTACACGTTAACTTCTTTCTTTCTCTCCCCTATTTTTTTTTTTTTCGTCTGATCTTCATCTTCTCCATTGAAAACAAAAGAAAGAGTGTTTGAAAAATAGAAAAAAACACGAGGAATCAAATTAAATTTTATATTGTCTGTAGTAATGTTATGGGCATATCATCATACTTGTGGCTAGCATGTTGGTATGAAGAAAATAATTTTTAGATTTCAAGCTTTCAAGTGATAAGAGTATTTTGAGGATTTTACAAACTCTACTTTCTTGACATACAGTGATACCATTGTATTAATCTCATTTTTCCTCTGCTAAAATTGATGGTAGTATCCTCTATTAATCCAATCATATGTTATTGTATTGACCTCACAATAATCAATCATATCCATAAAGATTATAGTTTTTTTTTGTTTTTTTATTAAATTCTTCCATGTTTTTTTTATCGTTCATGTATATACAGATTTAGGGGTGCTAAACTTTCCCCGTGACCCGGACCCGCCCCACCCCAATATTTGCCTCGCCCCGTATTCGCCCCAATGGGTAGTAGGACAGGGATGGGTTTCATACTATAGATTGAAACCCCGCCCCATATCCCTAAACTTCTCTCTCTCTCTCACTCTCTTTCTCTCTTTACCTCACAACTCACAACGGCTCTCTGCTGAAGAAATAATTGAAGACGGACAAGAAGATGACATGTATGAAGATGAAGAAATTGAAGAAGGAGAAGAAGAAGAAGAGGACATGCATGAAGATGTAGATGATGATGAAGTATTAAGAGAATCACTTGATATGTATGAGCAGAATGGGTCTTATGGCTTTAGTCCTGCATTTGCAGACTTGATCGAGAAGTTAAAGAGATATGGAATTTATTATCAAACTGATCAGGATGCTTGTTGTTCAATTTGCAATGAAGAATTTTTATAGGACAGCCAAGTTGGAGAAATGCCCTGCTCTCATGTGTTTCATTACCCCTGCATTGTCCAGTGGTTGCTGATTCAAAATTCATGTCCATTATGCCGATCGAAAATCGATTAGAGCATCTCTAATAGGTCTCCCATATTTAGCCTACACATGGGACGATTTAGCCTCCACGTAGGTGCCAGCTCCTTTCCTATCACTTTTTTAGCAGGTCTTCCATACCTATATTTAGGGGTATCCCTAACGCGTTTCCTATTTTTTTTTCCACGCTGGTTGGACCAGCGTGGAATACTTGGGCTTCGCGGTTGGCTGGGCTTGGGGCAGGCTGGGCTGAGAGGGAGTCGTGGGCTGGGCTTGGGGCAGGCTGGGCTGGTGAACAGGATCTGTTATATGTTCTGAAAAAATGTTCCATGCTGGTTTGACCTGCGTGGAGTAGGGGAAAAAAAAAAAAAAGTTCCACGCCGGTTTGACCAGCGTGGAATTAAAAAATTAATAAAAAAAAAGATCCACGCTGTGGAACATTTTATTTTGCCCATTCCTATAATCCTATCTTTGGTTCGATTTTGGACGAAGTTTTAGCAGACGGGCCCACCACATCCTACGTGGATAGCCGTCTGCTAAAATTATAGACGACGCGTTAGGGTGGTGTTTTTTTCGGAATTCCTATAATTAGATTATAGGAGACCCATTAGAGATGCTCTTAGGGGTTCGAGATTTATTTATTTTGAGTTGTAATAATGAAAGTTTGATGCAAAAATAATTCTGTATAGCTAATTATTACTGTAATTTTATGATATGCCTTGTGACGTTTTCCCCGTCCCCGCCCCGCCCCCTCGCCCTGTACAGAGCAGGGATGGGGTGAACCTTCTTCCAACCCACCGTTCCTCGCCCCGCCCCACCTAAGAACGAGGCTTATTTGACCCCGCCCCGCCACAACCCCGCGCACTGTTCCCCCGCCCCGTCCTGCCCCGCCCCAATCAGCACCCCTATACAGATTATTGTTTTCTATTATGAAATTCTTCCATCCATTTGGTTATTTAGGGTATGTTTGATTCGAGTCCGGGAAATAGATTTTTCGGAAAATTTCAATTCTCATGTTTGATTAAATGGAAAATAAGCGGTAAATATTTAAAACGAAATGATAAGTTAAAATGTTAGAACAAATTGGAGCTCAATTTTGTAGAACTCTCACTACAAACATATTTAAATGATTTTCCAAAAAATAATCATGATCAATGTAGCATTATAACTATTTTATCAAAATTTTATTTCCCAAATATTTGCACATGGTAAATCTATTTCCCGGTAAATTTTTTTCCCACCCGAATCAAACAGACCCTTAGAGATTAGGGGGAAAAAAAAGAGAAGAGTGGAATCCGCTTAATGTGGTGTTTTCTTTTTAGAAAACTGTTTTAATTAAGAATTATAGGGCAAATCAGTAATAGAAAAATAGAAGTTATCAAATAAATTTTTTCAAGATCTTAGGGCCACGTGTAAGAATCTCAGCGGAGTGGGGAGCATGGTGAGCAGAAGGGTTGAAGAGAGATATGGGGGTGGAAGAGGGTGTACAGCTTCCCCACAGAGTAATCAGGTGTTGTATTGGGCTTAAATGGGGCATTCACCAAATATGGGTTTCTCATAAAATTCTATTGTGTTGTATTTTGGGCTTAAATGGGGCTTTAACCAAATATGGGCTTTACTATCAAATCTCTCTACTAACACCATGTGGCATTTGATGGGCTCCACTATTATATAGTATAATAAATAGATAGATAATAAATATGTATAATGTATTTAAGGTAAAACTAGGAAAACAAACTTCATTCCATCCAACAAACAAATAATGGCAAAGTTTTTCCAAGAATTGTGCTTTCTTGTTGTTCTTGTTCTTTCAGGTACATTGTTTTACACTTACTGCTTTAGTTTTAGACAATTAAACTCCTTAAATTAGAAGTAATGCAAACACCAATCCCGTTACTATTGTCACATATTGTATTGTTTATCTATCATGCAGGTGATATGATACCAACTAAAATGAATGCTTGCAAACGGGAGAGCTTAGGTACTACTCCATGTATGGGGAAGGAGACGGGCCCACACCCGTCATGCGAAGACCCATTCCATCAAATCGGGGGTATTAGGGGTGTTTGCAGGAATAATATTTGCTAGTGCAACATATGTAAGGGCTAAGAAATATCAAAATGGATGTTCAAGTATAATTTAATTGTTTTGTTTTGAGATCTTTTGAAGTTTTTATTTGTGAAAGTGACCAAATTAAGGTCCAAATAAAAACCTACAGTAACTTGAGTTTCAATAGAGGGCTAGAATTTGCGATACAAATAAAGTGAACGGTTCTTTGATAAACTACAGTAACCTATTAATGAACGGTCACTTTGCACTAGAATTATATCAATACAAATAAAGTGAACCGTACTTTAAGTAACTTACTTACTATGGTGCATGAAATGTTTCATAATATGAAAAAGATGAAAAGGAAGAAAAAGGGGTGGATGGCTATTAAAATGGACATGTCTAAAGCCTATGATAGGGTGGAGTGGAGTTTCGTTATTAGTATTTTAGAAAAACTTGGCTTGGTAGTAAATGGAGACACCTTATTCACCAGTGTCTGTCTACTGTAAACTTTAATGTCCTTATTAATGGAGGTCCTTCCGAAAGCTTGAAGCCTGGAAGAGGGCTAAGGCAGGGTGACCCACTCTCACCTTACCTTTTCATCCTTGTAAGTGAAGCCTTGTCTAGGTTGATTGTGAAGGCTGAGGGAGAAAAAAAAAAAAGTGGTATAAAGATTAGAAGAAGAGCTCCTAGTATTACACACCTTCTCTACGTTGATGATTTGATCCTGTTTTGTAAGGCTTCCTTTGAAGAAGCTGGTAACCTCCTTCATGTTCTTAAGACCTATTGTGCTGAGTCTGGCCAGGAGGTTAATTATGATAAGTCTTCAGCTTACTTTAGTGCTAATATCCATCAAAGGCACCAAAGAATGTTGAGGAAGTTGTGGAAGGTGAGAAGCTTTAACCCTAAAGAGAAATACTTGGGAGTGCTTGTGATGATAGGGAGGTCTAAGGTTAAGGACTTTCAATTTCTGATTGATAATGTGAAAAAGAAAATTGAAGGATGGAAGGCCAAAGTTCTATCCCAAATTGGTAGAACTGTTCTGATCAAATCTGTGGTGGAAGCAACCCCAATCTATAACATGGCTTCCTTTGCCCTTCCTATAGCTATCTCTGATAAAATTAAAAGCCTCTGTAGGGATTTTTGGTGGCATGGGAGGGAAGGATCCAAAGCTATTCATACTATAGCTTGGGATAGATTGGAGAGACCAAAGAAGGAAGGAGGTCTAGGATTTAGGAATATCAAAGCCATGAACCTAGCTCTGCTTGCCAAGCTTTGGTGGAAACTCAAAAGTGATGACTCCTCTTTATGGGGGAGAACCTTTAAAGCCATTTATCCCAACTGGGATAACAGCTGCAAGTCTGGTACTAAATGCTCTAGAGATGTGTCGTTTTTTTGGAGAAGTATGATCAAAGCTTCTGCAGTATTTAGAGGAGGGATAGTGGTGAGTATTTCTAATGGGAAGACTATCTCTTTCTGGGAAGATCCTTGGCTAATCTGGAATGGTAAACCTACTTGTTTAACTGAGTTAGTAGAAGAAGATGATAGAGTGGAAATGAAAGTGGAAGAGTTTATATATCAGGACTCCAGGAGTTGGAATTCTCACCAGCCAAATCTTTTTCTTCCTACTCCTGTGACGAGTGCTATTACCCAAATCCCTATTAGGCATGATTCTATTGAGGATAGTTTTAAATGGAGTGCTTCATCTAATGGGAAGTTCTCTGTCAAGACTGCTTATCACCTGGCCAAGGTTAGAGGGGCCAATACCAGTAATGATTCTTTGGATGAGATCTTCTATAAAAAGTTGTGGCTATTCAACCTTCCTGCATACCTCCAACTGTTCTTGTGGAAGATGTTTAAAAATATTTTACCTGTTGGGGATATTCTGGATAAACATAAAGTGATAGGGGATCTGAGTTGTGTCTGGTGTAATGCTTGTCTGGAGTCCCATTGTCATCTCTTTCTTAATTGCAATTGGGTCCAGAGAGTTTGGTTTTATAGTCCCTTGAATTTGGTAGTCCAAGACAGACTTGGGTGGGATTGGAAAGAATGGTTAAGATGTTTCATTCTTTGGGTCTCTGAAGATGTTAAGACTAGCATGTTTAACCTGCCCCTCAGTGTATTTCTTTTATATGAGCTTTGGAACCACAGGAATAGTGTCAGGTTTGGTGGGAAACCCTTCCATCATGAGAAATCTTTGAAGTCTGTCATAGAAAGTGCTAAGTTTTCTTGGTGAAGATGGTGGCAGGACTTGGTTCAAGCAGGGCAGAGTAAAAATAGAAGTGTTTATGCAGTTTGCCCTCTCGTAATGTAGTTGATGTGGACACTATCATTATCTTATCTGACGCAGCTTTTGATATTAACAGAGGTCAAAGAGCAATTGGGGTGGTGGCTCGACAGGTGGATGGTTAAATCCTAAGTACAGGCTATAAGAGGATCAAGGCTAGGACTGCTCAAGAAGCTGAACTGGTAGCTGTTGAGGGAGCACTGATGCTGGCACAAAGATAGGGTTTTAGAAAGATCCAGGTAGAGGGAGATTGCAGGACAGTAATGGATGCTTTGCAGGGAGGAAATCAAACTCTGGTCCTTGAATGGCAAATTTCTGCCATCTTCCAGAATATTTTAGCTCTGTCTTCGTCTTTTGAACTTGTGTCTTTTATTTGGATTAGTAGGGTTTGTAATTCTAAGGTTCATGATATTGCTAAATGGGCGCATACCTATTTGGCAATGGGACCTTATCCTGTAGTTATGTTGCAGTCTGTGGATGCTCCTATTTCTATTTTAATATAATGATTTAGATGTTTAACAAAAAAAAAAAAAAAAAAACTTACTTTGGTCACTTTAAGAAAGCGCTACTTATATTAATACAAGTTACTCTAGTTTTAATAGAGGGCTAGGCTAGAATTTGCGTTACAGTTACACTTGTGTTGGATAACGGTTTTGCCATGGAAAATAGACTATTTTCCATCATTTGCCGGGATTTGCCTTTGTTTGAAAAGGTATTTGGCAAAATGGCAAAGAAAATAAAATTTGTCGTTGACCAATCACGTGACCCCTTTTTAGCCAAATTTGCCTGGCAAATGCTGAAATTTTTTGCCAACCTCAAGAGGTGGAACTTTTGGCATGGTGGTGGGGTTGAGGTTTGAGTGAGCAGTAACGGGGCGCAACAACAGGTAGTAGTATTTTTTATAGTAGTAACATCAACATAACATAGTAGTAGCAGTAGCAGTAGCAGTAGCAGTAGCAGTAGCAGCAACAGCAACAGGTAGTAATGGTAGCATCATAATTGATGAAGTTTATATCAAACTGATTATATGGTTCTATTTAAGAATGTGTTTTACTAGTTGAAAATGTGTTTCACTCATTTTAAGAAGGTAGTACTAGTAGCAGCAGTTCTGAGTTATGTCTAAGCGGTATTGAATCTAAAGGTCCAATGATTGAGCCATTGATTACACTTTCAGTTCATAGTGTGAATGATCTTATATACTTGACTGATGTGCTTGGTTGTTTAGATTGTTATCTTTGTGACCCCCCAATAAATGTGTTTCACTTAAATATTCTACAAGTTGCAAGAGTACGGAAGGGTATCTTTTCACTTGACTGTTGCATGTGTTGAACTTTTTTTTCTTTTTCTTTTTTGTCTTCTCAAGTGTTGTCATTCAGTTTGTTTACTTGTAGCATTAGTTGGGGTTTATGGTGGTATTGTTGTGTTTGGGGGCTGCTTTGGTTTCTTTGTATTTGATGCTGAGTAGGAATTAATGTTCAACTTGTTAGTTAGTTTTTTTAAGGATGCAGTTTCATATTTATTTGGTACTCTGATCAGTAGTGCTATGAGTTGTATGACTTTTAAAAGTGTTTATAATTTTTGTATGCATTATATATTTTATTGATATTATTTTCTAGTATTAAGTTGGACTTTTAGCTCAAATGGTAGAGCACCTGAGAATTGGAGGGGTATTTCCAATTTCTCAGGAGATAGTGGTTCAAATCCACTGAGGTTCACAAAAGTTGAATATACAAAATTTATGTTTAAAGTTTGTGGGTGCCCGTGACCGGCTGTAATTCTCTAATAATTCCTTTAACTTATATTTTAGATTGGTTCTGCACTGTGTTCGAGGCATGGGTATTTTATCTAGTTCCTTTAACTTATATTTTAGATTATAGGTCCATATATCTTGATTATAGGTATATAAGGCTGTGTAAATTTATAGTACCTGCAAGTGTAACCGTGTAAAATCATTTTAATAAAATGATTATGAATTTATGTTAATGTACTCAGAGGAAATGGATCCTTTATTTTTACAACAATGTTTTGTTTTGTGTTATTTAGTTGAATGAACCATGGGAATACTTAAGGTTGCAAGAAGGACAGAGTTGTCAATTCATTGGTTAAAATCATTAAGCTCTCAATATGGGATTGACTGGAGGTTGCAATGGGAGGGACAGAGTTGAAACGTAGCAGTAATGTTATGCAGCTGCTGCTGGACTGGCAAGTTACCGTTGAACTTCACTAAGCTGGATTGTAATGGATGAAGCTAAATCAAAGTCAGGTGCGACATGGGGTTCATAAGAGCAACATTGATGTTAGTTCTTTTATGCTGAAAGGTTGCGCAGGTCTGATGTCTCACTGTGCTCTGAAACTGGTTGTAAGATACTGCACCATCGCAGTTGTCTTGAGGTTTGTCTTATGTATTACTTTGTTCCAGTGGTAGTCTGTTTCTATGTGCAGTTAAAACCCGACGGTACAATTTGTACGCTGATCAGGTTGTAATAGATCAGAGTTGATAATAAAACTACTGTTTTATCAAAAAAAGAAGGACATTTGTATGCAACAAGAAAAAGTTAAACTTCTTTCCTAATCTCACAATTTCAAATTTTCAATGAAATGGGATGGATCAATCTTATCTCACAATTTCAAATTTGCAATGAAATGGGATGGATCAATCTTTTCAATTTCATCGGATGATGGATAAATGGACTTTTTTGGACCCAACGATGAGTACGATTTTTTTGTAGTGTACTGGACCTATTTGTTGCTTTATAATAAAACAAAAAATATAAAACCGTGATACGGTGGAGACCGATATTAGGGGAAGAGAAAAGAGAAAGATTTAAAAAAAAGGAAAGAAGTCGGACAGGCAGAAAATTAAAAAAGAAAAAAAAAGGGACAAACACGAGTTTGAGTCTCACCCGACTCTAAATGAACCTCCCAACGTTTGTCGAAAACTCGAAAAATTGATCCTTGGGCTTTTACATACGAAATTTTCAGAATCACATTTGTTATCAAATGGTGGTAAAGAGACAAATATAGTTTGCCATCTTTTGGCAAACTGGTTATCAAACACAAATCTCCCGATAAATGAGTTTTGCCACCTTTTACCGAAATCATTATCAAACTTTGGCAAAATGAAAAATGGGGGCAAATGCATGATTTTTTTTTTTTTGGCAAAGTGGCAAATAGGTTGATGTGACAGTTTTGCAAAAAAATATGGCAAACCGGCAAAACTTTATCAAACACATGTTACTTACAGTGGAAAAAGACCCGTGTAACGCAACAACTCTGCTTGCTAATAAAAAAAATAAAAAAAAATTTACAAAGGTAATAAGCGAAAAGAAAAATGGGGTAGGGGTAGGGGTTAATGCATAAGCACCTCAAGATCAACTAGATTAGAAAAGCACCTCAAGAACTAATAGAACTTAATTAGTAAGTTGAACCGCACCAGTATCATTGGAGGATGTTCAAATAAGGAGGATATGAATGTTTGAAATGTATATGACGATGGCGATGGTTAGAAATTTGGCAAAGAAGATACGAGTATACTCTTCACGGGAGGCATGAGTTTGACTTTTTGCTAACTTACTGTCTATTGATGATAGAAGTTGAAAAAAATTTAAGAAATGTAAATTGTTCTGTCAGTTCAGCATGCCATGTAAAATTTTGTGTAGTACTCTGATTCATTGCCACAGTCCCTAGGAAAAAGTTTTTATATACCTTCTCCAAAAACATGGAATGGTTCCTGCTTGTTTTTAGAATTTATGATCATGTCGTAAAATTTTGAGTAAATGTATGTAAGGTTCTTCCATGTTCTTGTAATCTTGTGAATGAGAAGCATGGTTCATGGTTGTAATAGGATATATGCACAAGAATATATGTTAGTTTCTGCTCATTCGTAACGGGGGTTGCTCATATATATTCTTATTAAAGGGGCTTGCTCACTCTTATTGTCTACACAACCAGCGTTGGTCTTTTTTTTAGATAAATTAGGAAATTTTATGTACAACCAGCGTTGCGGTCATCTAAACAGAATCTTGATTGGGCCTTTTTTTTAAACAGAATTTCCCTTCATATGGGCCTTTAACTGAACTCTTCTTCACAATGTTAAATGACACGTGTATATCACGTGAGTTTCCACCCTGAACCATAAGCCCTAAACCATTTTTTTTAACAGAATCATGAAAAACCCTCACTCACATTTCTTTTCTTCTTCTTCTTCAATTTCCTTCTATTGAAGTAAACTCGTGATCCACATTGAAGAATTCAAAGGTAATTTCTTTAACCCATTTTATTCTAATGCTCTATTGATTTAGATTTGGTTTTTATTCTCTTATTCTTGGTTTTTTTTTTTTTTTTTTTTAGGTTTATTTTGTTGTAGGATACTTAGTAAACAACAATGGCAACAAGAAGATGCTTTAAAACCTTACCTCGACATTACCCATCTCTATTTTCCTCAAACCCACCATTAAAAAACCTCAATACTACTGTCTGTGTCTTCTATTCAACACAATCTCTCAATTTTGAAAACCCCATTTCAAATTTGAATCAAAATCATCATTTTAATCTTAACTCCAGCTACTGTAATCAGCTTACCTCTCTTCGTCATTTCTCTTCTCAAAGACGAAATCGTGGTACCCGCAATGAGGAAGAAGAAGATGATGATGAAGTTGGTGAAGATGAAGAGGATGAGGATGATGAAGAAGAAGAAGATGAATTGAATGAATGTAGTGAAGGAGAAGAAGATGTTGAGGACCCCAGATCAAAAGCTATTATTAAGAGAACGTTTACAGTAGAGGAGAAAGAAGAAGAAGCTGCTGCTATTGGGTATAAAGTAATTGGTCCCCTTGATCCTAATGAACAACCATTTAAAGATCGCGAACCATATTTTGCTGTTGTTCAGGTTTGTCATTTTGAAATTATTGAAATTGTTTTTTTTTTCTTTTTTGTATGCTAAAACTGAAATGGTTTTTTTTTTTTTTTGTTGGTTTGATGGCGTGTGTTTTTGTAGATTGGGTCTCATCAGTTCAAGGTTAGTAATGGGGATTATATTTATACGGAGAAGTTGAAGTTCTGTGAGGTCAATGATAAGGTATTTGCTCTCCTGATCACATTTATTTTAGGTAGTTTATGCTAATTGAAATGGTTTTTATTTTCTTAGTTGATATAATCGGTTCTTTACAATGTGAAAATGCATTTAATTCTCTTTATCACTTTGCCAAGAGTAAATAACTTGTACAATAGGTTTTGCAAAGTGATTTATTTGCTTATGCTCACTAAATCCTAGAACTTTAAAAGTCTGAGTAGCCAAGACAAATACAATAGAAGGGGCAAGTTGTGAGCTATATAGCATGTTCATCATGCACACTTAAACTTATATAAGATCTCCTGTTAAAGATGTTTCAAACAAGGTACAAGATAGGATTCTATCTAGATGTTTTTTAATAAAATAGGTTGTCAAAAATGATGGACATCTATACCACCCACATACTTACTATTAACTAACCGGCTTCAAATCCAAAAGTATTTTATGATCTGTCAATAAATTGGCTAGGTTATTAAGCATGAATATGGTTCGGGATAGTGGTAACAAGGAAATATCAAATACACAAGAATGGAACAGCAAACCACAGCATGTGAACTATAACAACTATTTCTAAATTTATCAGTAGGGGTCTTCAAGAGAGAACACAAACCTTATATGGTTAGTTCATTATATGCATACATGGATTTTCTTCTTAGTTGGTAGAGTCAGTGGAGTTATTGCAGCAAATCTGGTGTTGCCTTCTCATATATCAACTTGTCTTGCAAAGCATATACCATATCTTCTTTCTTCTGGATGTTTGTCTTTTATATTTTCATCTTTTGAGCTTAGATCTCATTTTTATAACATTTCATTTCAGACATATACTAGAGAAGCCGTTTCCTTCTGACCACACTCTCCTGACAATGTGCATTATCTGTATACTGTTTCTCATTTCTAAAGCAATATAAGGCCTTCAACCCTTCACGTTCTTTTTTGAAATTAATGATATTTATATCTTATCGAGATATCGTGTAAAGGGTAGTTATTGCTGTTCTAGGAAAACCACATCTATTCCTCTATGTACATTTTGTTTACCAATATTCACCTAGGTATCTTCTTCACTTACTTCAAAGAACATCAAATCAGTGATTTCCTCTGTGCTATAGCCTGAAGGATAGACACTCCATATTTGTGCAGTCTTGTTAACACAAAAAATAAAATAAAAATGATAAACATATAAACAACCACCTCTACATTGATCTTCTCGATAAGAAGTAGAGGTATAGTGTTACTTGTTTTATGTGTCAAAAAATCTTTATTGTTCATACTGTGTTTTAATCAATCTTCTTATCACATATCAATAGTCAATATTTGGAAGCCATTAGTCGTCCCATCTTGGTGGTTTGGGGACCAAATTCCTGCAATTGTTCTTTGGGATATCTAGGATGAACGAGAAAGGTGTAAACTGTAACGTACTTCTTTTTGCATTTAGGTATATTGTCCACTTTTGGTGATCTTGCTGCTGTGTTTTATCCTGGTCTTGTATATTCCTCAACACCTTTTTATAAATTACAATAAAGTACCTGTTGGCGTACAAATTTGAACCATAATTTGGTATGTTACTTGTTTATTTCAGTGTGGCTAACTATATAAGACAAGAAAAAAAATTGAAGCGAATTTGTCAGGTTGTATGTAAAACAAGATCCTGTCTGTTCTGGTTTAATATTTTATCAGTCAATGACTATATTTTCGATAACTTTACTGAATTCTGTTTTTTGTTTTCCTTTGTAGTTGGTTTTGAACAAGGTTCTCATGGTTGGTTCACAGAGTCAGACCGTCATTGGCAGACCCATTTTGCCTGATGCAGCTGTGCACGCAGTCGTTGAGGAGCATGTAAGTGGTGATCTATTTTTTTTTACCTTGCATGGAGGTCGAAAAGTCTTAAAGGGTGAATCAGGTTGGTCTAAGACCACTGTTGTCGTTATCAGACAATTTACAACTTCCTATTTGACTGTGGTTGCCTAACATTACACAAGGAGTCTACTGCGCTTCTGATATGTCCAATTCAAACCTTTTTTGACACTAGTCTTCCATCATTCCATGTGAGTACTGATTGTTAGAAAAGTGATGATAGGGGTCATAATGTATTCTTTTAAAGACATGATTGATTACTGGTTTTTGTCGTAAAAGTACCACAATTGTTAGAGCAGCAAGAAGAAAAATAAGTTTGTATTCGTTAGAATGGTGTTGGCATCTCCGCTGGCAGGGACTGAACAACATCTAGATGTGCCTCCTTGACAGGGATGCTAACAGCCTTACCTTTTACCATTACCAAGCATGATTAGGGGCCTGTTTATTGTGAGAAGCAAATCAGTGTATTTCATGTACCCTGACCCATTGTGAGAAATGCACGAATTGTCTTATCTCCTTCTTCTTAGACTATTGTAAGAACAACTGTTTTTGTGCCAGATTCTATATATACTGTAAATTATGAGAACGGGTCAGATAAAGTCAACACAAAATAGTAACTGGTCCCAAGACCTAAAAGCTTCCCCACTTTGGAGATTTTACCAAAAAGCTTTAGTCAGTATGCTATTTAGTTTGTAAGTGTAACAGCTTTTCTAGTTTTCTGTATAGACTTGTATTAAGGCGCAGCAGCATTGTGCATGTGCACGACATGTTTACCAACACTTCCTTTTCCTTCTGATTAACTGTAAAGCAATGTTTATTGCCATCATGGACCAAAATTATTGTATTAAGATTTTGTTTGTTAAATCTTTCAGGCATTGGATGCCAAGGTAATAATCTTTAAGAAAAAGAGAAGAAAGAACTACCGTCGAACAAAGGGGCATCGCCAGGTATGTAAAATATCACTTGTTACAAATTTACAGTTAAGTAATTAACACATTCAATTGCTGGTCACTAGGTGGTCTATCTTTTACATGTGACTGTCTATTTTCAGGAACTCACACGGCTCAGAATCACTGATATACAAGGAATCGAGAAGCCAGAAAAGGTAGAGAAGGTAGCGGTTGCAGCTTAAAAGAAGTCCTTCAACCATCATCAACGAATGTCTTCGTTCATTTCTATTTCACATTTTTTAATTTGGTTCTGGATGCTGGGTCATTTCCATACTATGTTCTAGTTTGCGTGAAGTTTTGGTGAAAACTGAAAACACTAGAACCTGGCCGTTATCCAGGGAGATATGTGTGAGTGGAAAGGCAGGTTAGAGTTTTGATTTATATTTGAATTCTCAAAATAACAAGAGTCTTAGTTGTAGTGAAAAGTTTTTTTTTTCTTTTGTAAGAAGGCCAACAAATGTGAAAATGCTTTGGTTTCTTTTGTTTCAGGTTTAGCCAAAAATTGAAATGTATGATGTACCGCAAATTATTTTATGTAGTGTCAAACCCTCCACGCACAGTTACATGAATATTATTGCAGAACATACTAAACGAGTAGACCCTATAACACTTACAAAAACGATATGAGATGAAGATAAGGAAGCCTATTGCTGAACAGACCCTTTTTTTATCTGATAGATAGAATTATTTCACCCTAAATCCCTTTCAACCCATGAAAGTGGAACTCAATCTCAAGACCTTGTGCCCAACCTCCCAAGTCTTGACCAGTAGACCACTGAACAGACTTCTACCATCACAGATGATGTTTTTGATAAATGATTAGAGATTAAACTGGTGCGGGTATTTTTTAACCTTCATATAAACTCGTAGTGTGAACAGGAATCTACTAGACTACTAGGGTTGTTAAGCATACATTATCTGGAAGTCTGTTACATCTCTGGTATAGATGAATCATTCTTGGGTGCATGGAGGCTGACAGAGTTAATATGCTGGACTATTAGAGCGCTTGATAGAGAGTTGCAGTCTATAATCCATGTTTCAATAATTCAATGTCCCAAGCAGTATATTATAATTTTACAGCAGTTCAGTAGTATGCTGTGGTTATTGCTAAGTGATGCTTAGAACGTATAAGATACATTGAGATACAATGATGCTTAGAACGTATAAGATACAATGAGATTGTTTACCTTGCCAGCCCTTTATAAAACCAAGTTTCCAACTGACAACCTGTGTACCAAAAGTTTAGTGATATAAGCCTGTTGATTGCATTAATGAAAGTTATTGAAATACCAACATCAAATTTTATCATTGATTTACAAGCAGCTGCTCATTGTTTAGATTTTAGACTCAGTGAAAGGATGCTGTTGCTTGTCTCATTGTTTAGACTACAGTGAAAGGATACTGTTAGTATGGTAATAGAAAATACAGCAGCCAAAGGAACGTTAGCAACTTCTTCTCACAGAAGTTCTCACAGCATGATCGCTTCAGGAAGAAGGAATTATGGTTCGACTGCAAATGTGCTATAGTGATGGTTCAATCCAAATAGGGGCAGGAAGGAGAAAGTGGGATTCCTTTGGGTAATGTGGTTTAATGGTCCCTTCTTCCAAGTTAAATACTCCCATGTCTCGTGGCGGATGTCCTGCTTGTGTTCTCTGGTAGGTTATATAGAATTCTTCACGCCAATCATTTGTGAAATAGATACAGTTTGGCATGCATTCAGGAAAATCTAACCTAGAAAGGGACATGGATGAGCTGTCCCCAACAAATACCACACCCGCGTTTAGGCTATTCACCTCAATCCACTCACCGTGAACCATATCCAGTTTGAAGAGTTTGAATACACAGTTAAACTTTGTTGCCTGGTCAACCCCGAGATAGTAATTCCTTGTAATTTGCAGCAAGTCTCCAGACAATTCTACAATATATTTGCTGCAAGCAAAGAGCCTACATACCCGCGGTGGTGCGACTAGTGACACCTTAGGCTTCCCATGGTTGATGTCACAAGAGAAAACTGCTCCAGACTTGTCGAGAAATTAAAACTGATCTCTGTAATATATAACATCCAGAATATTTTTGTACTTGATATCCAAGGAAGTCCAAAATTTGTCACCAGGTTTGTAGAAAGCTAAAGCTCTAGAATCACCATGAATTGCCATAATAGCATAATTATGATTTAAAATCGGATTTGCAGACAAGACTGCCTTGATCTTATAATCAGTATGACGTATCCCTTTCTCGTTAAGTTTCGAAGAATCTGCTAAAGGAGGGAGTTGAATGTCATTGTTATCTGCCAAGAAGGGATTTACAAGTGAAAGACGGAAATTCTCGCACAAAATTACCAGCCATCCATGACTAGAACCTTGGCAGAACCAGTCACCTCGAACACGTAAGTGGAACTTGTAATCTTCTTTCTTGGACAGGCTGTAGAAAAACCATGTTTGGTAATCATTCTTAAGATTGTGTTCTGTACAATGCATGAACAATGGAAGTTGACGAGGTAGACAACGCCTGAACTTTCGATTTTCAGTATAAACAACTTGCCAAGATCGACAAACAGCACCAAAGTGAATAACGTCCCTTATATCGATGAACTTCTCTGCAATCAGGGATATTAGATTGTTTGGAAGCTCTAGCCAGTCAACATCACTGACGTTTTTTTAGGGCAACATGTTCATGCTGATCTAGAATTTTGGATACCCTTGGTTCCATCTTTTTTTTCCCCAAGCAAGTAGTATAAGACTTCTAATAATTACTATATAACACCACTTCGGTGAAGACAGATTTATTCTGTCTACGTAACTTGTCTTTATTCAGAAACTTACTTACAGTAAATAGAAATAGAAACTTGTAACTCTATTCCAGGGACTCAGGAAATGTTTGACTCAATTTTGACTCAATCCTATTTAAGATACTTGTACATGTTGAATTGGCATGATTTTTGGTAGGATGAATGTTCTCATTTGTACATGTTGAACCCCTCCCTTCCTATATTACCTATATTTGTTAATACTTAAGTGCAATGTGTTTGTTCTACGGACGAGCCCAGTTAACATGTGTAGAACTATTATAGATCAAGCGAAACTGAGTAAAATAGTTTCAAAGTGTGGTAGATTCAACTTGGCAATTTTGATTTTAGTTTTAATCTAGAAAGGTAATGAAAAACAGTTTCTCGTGCCTTGCATTTAAACGGTAGATTCAACTTTGTATTTGGGATCCTGACAAGTTCGGAAGATACACAGTAAAATCTGCATATCTGTGTTTCTCCTGGCCATTGGATCGATCATAGGTGGTATAAGTTCATATAGAAGATGAAACTACTGTTTAAATGCAGATTTTTTTTTTCTATAGCAGATTTTACATAATGTGGTTCCAACAGTGGACTTTTTGCGTTTACGGGGAGTTGAGTTGCCAAATGTATGTTCACTTTGTAGCTTCTGCTTTACAGAGATGGACAAGAGGACTTAGCATTGCCTGCTTCACCAGTGTCAGGGCTTGCTTGGTTCTTTGTCTTTCCCCCCTTTTTTGCCCTAATAGCATCAGGAATCTATGCTTCATGTATTTCAAACATGCCCTTTCAGTAGAGCTGTGTGGTTTGGCCTCAATATGGGATATGCTATTGAAACTCTAACACTAAGTTCTCTTAAAGATTTTTTTCTGCCAGATGATCACTAAACTCAAACAAGAATTTCACGAGGATGATAAGATTCAGCTTTTTGCAGCTACACTATGGTGTTTATGGTTAGCCAGGAACCAGGTCAGATTCAACAAAACTCAACAACATCCTAGGGGTGTTCTTCATAAGGTATCTCGACTTTTAGATACTATGCTCGTGACAAATTAGAATTCATTTGAGACCTTCTATGTTGATCTCTGTTCATTGAACAACACCTTATATCAGCTGGTTCAAGCTAAATACTGATGGCGCTGCAGTTTCAAACCAAGGTGCAGCTGGTGCAGGTGCCGATATTAGGGATGCTCTCAAGGCAATTTCATTGTTGGACTTTGCCAACTAATTTTTGCAGGTTCGGCTCTCTTTGCAGAATTCTTGGCGTTAAAACTGGGTCTCCTTGGTATTACATCTCTGAATTTAGAGAATGTTGAAATTGAGATGGATTTAATAACTTTATTGCATTGCTTGCACCCATCCAACGAAGTCCCTGCAGTCCTTCAGCCTCTTAAAACCGATATCTTAAGCAAAGCAAAAGGTGTTGCAGTTAGAACAAGGGTCAATAGTCGAGACACACAAACCAGAATATCCCGAAGAACCACCTTGTTTTCTTTTAAATCTTTTGTATGCTGACCAATTACATGTACTGTACCCCATTCTATTCCATATTAATAAAGTGCAGTATCTTTATAAGAACAAAAGCTGTAGACCACATTTTATAATAGGAAAATATACAAACCTGTATAAAGTAGAGTTATCAGAAAACACACTCCAGAGAAAATAAAAAAATGCCTTGCTCTCTTTGTTATAGAAAAGGGGATCAATCTGCAGCTAACTGAAATTTCAGAAACTTTAGTTGGAAAGACTAATAGCTATTGCTGCATTAAATGCAACCTACGGTATTCCACTGAGACGAAAGCTCCATTGATGTTTACAAAAAACACCTGATTGTATCTACTTACTAATATGTCACAAACTCAATATAGATCACAAAAATATTGGGAAATGACTGAAGCATCCACTGAGCTACAAGTTGAAAAAGATCCAAACCAAGAAAGAGAAAGGATACAAAAAAATCCCTTGAATTCTCATACACCTTGAAATCTCTATGTATGTTTCTCCTCAGAAGCAGCTTCAAACGTCTCCCCTGGCACAAGATCTGGAACTTCATCATCATCTTCGTGTGTTGCAACTTCAGCTGCACCAGGTGCGTTCTTATGGAGCTGTTCAGCAAGCTGCCTCAGGTGGTCCAAGTTATCTGGTCCTAAAAGGAACAAAATATCAAGTATCAACACTAGTTTCAATTCTGCATAGAGGTTCTAATTATCATGACCAGCCTCGATGCAAAGCTGGATCAGTTAAGGGATAATATTAGGATATAAAATAGACTGTTTAAAAAGTGTAGACAAATAGACAAAGGAATAAACAAGTACCCAATTGGTTGATGATCCCTGGGAGAACATCCTGCAATTCTGAAAGATAACGAATTCAAATGTTATACAACATCACTTCATATACTACAAAATACCAGTACTAGTGTACTAAACCTTAAGGGCCTCAGTGCCAGATATGATGTTTCCTAGTGGGTGTCTTCAGATATAGTAAAAACTAAAAAGTCAAACGACCAGTTTTGGTCTTTTATAGATAAGTGCCGATGTGGCCATAATTTTATGATGGAGATTTCAGAGTGCTAGCTTCTATAAGGATAGGCTTGTTATTACAATGTTGAGAATGTTAGGAGATTACGAATCTCTTGATGTTTTAGTCATTACTGTCACCTCTTCAAATATTAGAGCTTATGCTGTCAATTTTCATCAGTGTCACAGAAAAGTATCTCAAAACCTTGTACCCAGTGATCTAGGGAGATAGTCTAGGTGATGTAAGAAATTGCAATAGCGACATCTATCTGTATGACTGTATCCTTTGTATTGTGTGTGTGGTAAATAACCAATGGGGTTTGTAACTTTGTATATATTCCTCTATTCAATAAAAAATCAACTGTGGCCCCATCAAGAAACTATGTGAATGCCAAATTTGTGTTTTGAATATTGTATACACATTGGCAGAGAAAAATAAAATAGTTTGGAAAGAATACTCTTTGTCTGTGGAGCTCCACTAACAACCCAAGTGTTGGCGCCAATCGAGGCTTGAACTGGAAGAGAAGTAACAAATGCATCAGTATGAAATATATATGGATGAAAGATACATCACGGCATCAAGCTTTTCCATTACTATTACCTTTTGGATTTTGAAACTGGATGACTGTATCATCCTTAAAGATGTTGACTTCCTCAATGGCTGGGATGGCACTGACACCAAGTCTTTTTAGAGTGGTCTGGAGCCTTTTATCATCAGTGGTATTGGACTTATGAACTGCTTTCTTCTTTCTGTAGTTTTGAGCGTACCGAACAGTAAAACATATTAGATGAACTTTTGAAAACAAGACACAGCAGTCAGAGCAATTTTGTGGACATACAGTTTTTTCTGTCCACAAGACAGCGTTTTATTATTGGTCCACCTCATACTTATTTTCTTTTTCATGTTTTTTATTTTTTTTAAATTCGGTTTTCTGATAATTAAAAGTCTACGTGGACCAATAAAACAATGATGTCCCGTGGACACACAAAAACTGTATGTCCACAAAATTGCACTCCACAGCAGTTATAAAAGTTGGAAAATTAAAATACTCTTTTGATTGTGATCCAGGTCAAGAGATATACAAAATTTGTTGGACTGATCAAAATGTGTCAAAATTTAATTCAGAAGGAGAGTTTCACCTTCTAATGCTACCCTTGCCACCAGTGCGAACAGCACCAACCATTTTCTTGAGTTTCTCCACATCCATCTGACACCATATTCAGTATTAATAAGTTATAAAACTAAAGGGCATATTAGTTGACAGTTAGACTGGGAATAACATAAAGTAATAGCACAACATTATGCTATAGCAATACCCTATTCAAGACCAATGTGCAAGACTTGGAAATTTGAACTCTACAATCATGCTCATCTATTTTCATCAAAAGCCACATATGCTCAACAGGCATATACATTGTGCTTTCATCCAATACAAGTGAAGTAAGAATACATATACAGGAGGGCAGAAACAGACTCAAACTCAAATCATCTTCTATATTGACACTAGGAAGGAGGCTCTATCTTCTTCTATATATAGAGTAGTTTTAAGACTGTGTTACTTTAGTCTAAAAAAGAACTTAAACAAAGAATATGCTGGTAAACAACAAAACAAAAGGTGTTTTGAGGATTCGGTTGAGTTCGTAGGTTTTTCCATGTCCATATATAATTAGAATATTTGCATCAACATTGGACAGAGGAGGATTCATATAACAATGATGATAGTATTATAATGCCGCTGAGCTAAACAAATATTATCAGTAAACAAGACATGAATGCACATACACTTATTGTATAAATTTCACCACTTAATAAAACCCTTAACCTTTTTGTATAATTTTTTGTAATCTTTACCACTCGAAGCAAGAAAAAAAAAAATACAAATCTCACACTTTATTACTTGTTATTACAAACAAACAGATTTGTATATCTAATTCATCAGCAAAAAATTCCACTAAATCTTATATCACTAAACACTATAAATAAGATTTGATTAAAACCCCTAATAAATCACAAGTAGAAGAAAGATACTTGGAGATAAATAAAAGGTACCTTGAGGAAAACGGAGAGTGAGAGAGAGAACAGACGAGAGGTTTTCAATGCCGCAAGCAGAGACAGAGTAGAAAGCTAGAAAATGCGAATGGAAGACCCTAAAAGTAAGAAAACTTACATTTCCAATTTTGTCCTTAATTTTAAGCCCAACGGGTACGGGCTCAACCCTGACCCACATGGAATGGACTGGACTGGACTTGAACTTATAGTAGTTAATTTTCACTGTGATACATTCAGGTAGCGCTTAACCATGTCTCGTTTCCTTTACTCTATGTCTATCCAGTATCCTATCCACATTCCACACACAAATGACAAATCAGTATCACACAACTCAGACTCAATAGCTGCTTACATTGCCCCCATCTCCGTACAAATCTTCTAAAAAGACAAAAACTCACTTCTCAAGAAAACAAACTCATTTTGACTGATAACCAAACTGGCCCACCAACACTAACGTTGTTTGTCTTTCTCTTTGACTTTTGCCCTTTGTTCCTATATATATAAACAAACAAACAAGAAAATTAGAAATCATCTATTGTTGTGACAGTGTGAACGCAAGAAGAAAAAAACATAAAATGAGAGCAGCACTCGTTTCTTCCGCCGCCACTCTATCTTTTGTTCGTCGTCATCACAACCTTTCAAGGTCACACAACTACAGTACAAAAAACCGATATATCTAGATATATCGGAAAATATTTATTAATATATTTTAAGATTTTTTTTTTTAAAGAAAATATATTTTAAGATTTATTAATATATATTTTTTAATATATTGTTTTTAAAGAAAATATATTTTAAGATTTTAAGATGTTTTTTAAAGAAAACATATTTCTTTTGGAAAGAAATCATTTGCAAATCATCACCAAAGTTTTCTTTTTTGACACTTTTTTTTTATGAAAACAGATTTCCAATTGCACAATTTCACATCCCAGATCTAAAAAACAAGTTCAAGTCTTCTTTCATCAAATTCATTTTTCTTTCTTCTCCTTCTTCCTCATAAGAAATCTAAATTTAAATTTCTTTTCTTCTTTGGTATTGTTTAATGAAGAAACAGAGTAAAAAGATAAATATTGTTCTTCTGGATAGAATTATTCTTTTGTAACTTGAGTTTGTGTGTAAGGAAAGAGGCGAATTGGTTCTCTCTCGAGTCTCCCCAAACACTTTCTTTTTACAAATATTTTCTACCGATTTTTTTATTTTTTAAATATTTATTAATGTATCGCGAAATATCGACATATATCGGTCGAAAGTTTATCGATTCTTCAGGCCAAATATATCGTATCGTTTAATTGAAAAAAACGGATATCGTGCACACAACACTTGTGTTCTTGCTTTGATTTCAACGTTTTTAATATTTGTTTCTCAATTTCTGCAAATTATTTACAGGTATTTACCATCAACATTTGCAAAACTTGAAAAACAATGCAACCGTTCACGACTACTACGACTACCTACTGCAGTTGTTGTTGTTGGAAACAACAAAACTCATGGTTTCTCAAACTTCAGGTACCCAATATTTAATTACAGTAGTTTCATTTGTTGAAAATGAATTAGGTTTTAATTTTAATGAGTGTTGTTGCAGGTTGATGGCAATGGCTTCAGGAGATAATGCAGAGAACAAGATTGCATTACCAAAGTCAGTTCCTGTACGTGTAGCACATGAACTTCTTCAAGCTGGACACCATTATCTTGATGTCAGGTATACCAGTGAACTTTCTAATCCACCTAATTTGCTATTATCCAGTTTATCTAAATGCTTGATTAGAATTTGATTGTTATAATACATAGGACTGCGGAAGAATTTGCTGCTGGGCATGCATTAGGTGCTGTGAATATTCCGTATATGTTCAAAGCTGGAGATGGTATGGATTAGTGTTTAATTAAGCTATTTATTTTATGTACATTATATGGTTCATGATTCTAATGGAAGAACAATATATTTGATTAATTAATTGATTATTTAGTGATATGTTGGTAGCATTGGTAGAATTTTCTCATCTTATAATAGATGTATTCACAACAGAAAACTAAATGAGCTAATTAGCGATACCCCCCGGAATTCAAAGCAAACATAGCGATACCCCCCCAACTCCAAAAAGATTTGTGTCACCCCCCAGAATTACTTTCCGGTGAAAAATAGACTTGAACTGTCATAAATACCCTTATGCCACATCAGCAGTGGTTTAGGTCAAATTCGAAGTTGTAGAAAGTGGTTTTATTTTTAACCGTTGATCTACAAACAAAGACCTAATTGTTGAGAAAGAAAATATCAAACCACACATAATATGACACGTGTAATGGAATTAAAACAATCTACTTTACCAAATTTATAACACTTAGTGAAAACTAAGTGTTTTTTACCTACTTCTTTAAACAAATATCCATCCCCTTAGCTTCTTCTCTTCATCTCTCTGCATCGTTCTTCTTCTCTACATCTCTCTACATATTTCTTCTTATTTTCCACCATGAATGAACAACATTATGAAGATGAAGGAAGTGGGGTGCAAGGATCTGAAAGTCAAGATGAAGATGAAGTAAATAAACCTATAGTTGTAGAAGATCAAGTTGAAAATTTTCCTATAATTGAGAGTGAAACATTGTATATTTATGGAGATAATACAGGGGGTATAAACCCACTTACACATATCAGCTTCATGACCTTCTAGTTTACACATCTGACATGTAACCTGAAACCAAAATATAATTTTGTTTAGTCTTACCCCCCAATTCCCAAATTTGCAGAAACCCTAAATTTACATAAATTAAAAAGACAAAGTAAGAAATTGTTGAGTGATGAAAGGAAAGAGTGGAATGAGAAGAGGGAGCTTTGGATGAGAAGAGAGATTGTTTACCATATTATCGACGACGATTGGAGAGGTGTAGATGATAGTACTTCAACCTTAATAATGGAGTTGAAGAGAAATGGAGTTGATGAAATAATGGAGTTGAAGAGATGATGGATCTTCAAGTATTTCTCTCTCTCTCTCTCTGGAAACGTGTTTTTTTTTTTATTTTTTATGAGAAGCTTTAATGGTGGTGAAGCTGTAGAGAAATGAAGAAGAAGAAAAGAAGGTAAATATCTTTATTTCCCAACGGTACAAAACACGCGTCATTATTATCACCATTAGATGTTTTCTGATTAGATCAATTAGTTTAGTTAAAACCGGTTTTGATGATGACGTGGCAAAGTAGTTTTAAGTTAAACCACTAATCGAAAAAGTCTGATGTGGCATAAGGGTATTTATGACAGTTCAAGTCTATTTTTCACCGGAAAGTAATTCTGGGGGGGAGGTGACACAAATCTTTTTGGAGTTGGGGGTGTATCGCTATGTTGCTTTGAATTCCGGGGGTATCGCTAATTAGCTCAAACTAAATTATTGTTTCAAGTCATTTTTGATGTATTTGCAACAGAAAACTAAATTATTGTTTCAAGTAATTTGTGATGTATACCACTCACATTATGTTAGGAAAAAGTGGGTGTAGGTCATAATTTCTTGCTCTAACATAAAGTTCTTGTTGAGATGACTGCAAAATTTACAGTAGAAATTCACAAAAAGAAGTCTTGTAGAGGATTATTTGAATGAATAGTGTTTGACATGTGGTTCTTATTTTTTAATGAATATAAAAGGCATTCAGAGGAATTAACTATTACATGGTTGTGTCCACATACTTTTTTGGAATCACATCAATACTGCTTAATTTACATATTATTGACACTTTATCCGCTTTATATATGTAGGGATGAAGAAAAATCCTGACTTCTTGGTGGAAGTATCAAAATGTTTTGGAAAGGATGATGAGATAATTGTTGTACGTGTATTTTCCCTAAATCTTATATTTTAATTAAATTGGAATGTCACTACTTTCATGGATTTTTCTTATTGTTTATCGTAATTATATATACAGGGTTGTCAAAGTGGTAGAAGATCGCTAATGGCTGCAACTGATCTTTCAACAGCTGTACGTAATTTGAACTATTTGCATTTAAGCTGCAAAAACACACTAATATTTTCTATCAGTTCTCCACATTTTGATTGTTACAAATTTTCATCTGCGGAGAATATACATATGTGGACTGCTAAAAAGTGACAGTTTGAGAGTGCTTTGTTATCGTTTTCATGTTGTTTAAGGTTCATCATTCTCTTGCATATCTTGTCAATACATCTCTTCCATATCTTGCTCTTCTTAGTGTACATCAACCTTGTTTTTCTTAATTAGTTGTTAACTTTTTACTTGTGAGACATTGTTGAGGGTATTGTCGTTTTTGGCTACTGAAGAGTGGTCAATATTTTAGGAAAGTAATCCCATAGCTTGTTATTATGGTGTAAGCGAATGTCATGTATATTGCTGGCTTTGGGTCTGTTGTCACACTTGTTTGCGAATTGTGATGGATTGTTTCTCCCCCATAGTTATAGTTCAGCGGGTGAAGTATTTAGTTGCAGATTATACCAACATAGTTGGTGGCCGCTGCAATTTCGATTTGGAGTATCCAGTTATATCTCCTTACTATACTCAGAATATCTTTGGAGGTTACGGGAATTGTGAAGTTGGATGCAATGGGATGATGTGCCTGTCATGTTAGATCCAAGTTGAGAAGTTCGGAAAAAATTGAGACTAGTCCACGAAATGGTTGAAAACCAAAAGAAATAAACTTTTATAACGGCTTGTCTTCATTAGGGTAGTCAAAAATACTATGTGAAAACGTTTTTGTAGAAACATAGGGTTCTTTACATCTTAAACTTAGAAAGTTTTTGCTTCTCTTTCTCTGGATATGTAATCTTATTGTGTAGTACCAGTAAGTTCAATTTCTCTTATGTGCTTTACTTGCTTGTGGGGTTTAATCTTAGTGGATTCAGTTCTAGCGTTGATTGGATTGTGTTTTGTTGTCCCCCAGGGTTTCACTGGAGTTACTGACATAGCCGGTGGGTACTCTGCCTGGAGACAGAATGGACTTCCTACAGAATAGTTGTTCCGTAGACTTCTCTTGTGTACACACATAGTTTTGAGAAGTAAATAACAATGCTAAGCAGCATTTAGTTGTTAGTCTGAAGCAATCAGTTGTAATCAAGCAGAACACTAAGTAACAACAAAAAATAAGTTTTCAGTGCAGAATTTAGTTTCTTCTAAGATGTTCAAAATTTATGGCATATTTCACTATGACGAATATACGTATTATCTTCTGATTGGGTTGTCTGCAGCCCTAACATACCTGTGAGAGAGGCATACCCATAGTACCTCAATAGATATCCTCGCCTGTCAAATTATCTAAATCTTTAGTACATTTGCTTAAAGTCTATGCACAATCGAATTGGTAAAAGGGCATTTGAGCATTTCTGGCTTTCTGCATATTACTCTTACCAGGCCTACCTTAAATTGAAGAAATTAGAATCACATGTTTGATGTTTCTTATTATTCAACTTCAAGAAATCTATAATCACAATAAGTAATTTGATATCACAAAAATAAGAATCGAAATTGCACCACAAATTTGGGGACACTCACTACTATAGTGGATGAATTTCAGTTCCCTTTTTTTGCTCCAGGAGGACATACTGGTAGTACCAGTATCCTAACCATTATTGCCAAGAACATCATGCCAGAGAATACACATAGCCCAAGTAAAAATCGACATCTCTCACAATATGTGTGCCACAATACCAAAGATTTTCCAGAATTAGACTCTAGCCTTTCGGCATATAATCGAAAATGTTTCATCTAATCCCAATGTAGCTCTATAAATTGTGCTCCCGTCGTTGAGCTAATGTTTTTCTCCCTTGGTCAAGTTCTTGATAACTAAACCATCCAAAGAATTAACTAGATAGTGTCGTCCAGTCAGGTCAAGAATAATTTGAATTTTACTATTTTTCTTTTTAGTATCAGTGTCCCAATTCAAATAACACATGTCATACTAATCACATGACCATAAAATGAGGTCTCCATCGTTATGCATCTCCAATTGATAACCATTACCTGTGTAAAGCGTAAAACGAGATTTCAGTGACTGACCTTGAAGAATTGTATCAGTCAGGTGATCAAAACTTTGCCATATAGCCCTAGAACGCGAAGTATATACTACAAAGCTTCCATTATCCTGCATCAAAGCATATGAAGTTGGTTGCGAGTTAACCCCAAACAATGAGTTGACATTTATAGCTTGCGTTCGAAGCATGATTACACCATCATGATGAAAAAGAATTGACGATGCATGGTTGATGGTTATGTAGTTGTTCTATATCAACATTCCATAATAAAATTTTCTTAGATGGTTTGTTCATCAATATGCCAACTTTATATCAGTCACAATTGTCATCACACAATGGATAGAAACCATAAGCGAATACACCAAAGGGGGATAACGAATAACTATTTTCCTTAGATGAAGCAGTAATAGATGAACCTACAGTTATGTTGAAAGGTGTAGTATCAGATGAAGAAGATGAAATCGTTGTGTTAAGGGAAGAAGATTGAATCAGTAAAAGTATTGATAGTAGAGAAAAAATGCTCAAAATAAGGATTCTCACGGTGAACGAAACATGCAGAATTTTTGTTTATGAAAATTTTTAAAATCAATTTATAAGAATCTACTGCTTCAACTAATGGAACTAGTTTGTTGAGCCACAGGCCCATGGTCACTGTCATATAATGCTGGTATTCCAGTTGAGTTTATCAAGCTTCTTCAGTATGTTCATGTTCAAAGCTAGAATCGATCCGTGTAGTTATATGGTAAATAAATATTTTACCTAAGATGCCAGCTTCTACTTCTCTCTTGAAAATGTGTCTTATGGTAGAGAAGCTGTTGATAGAATGCAATGACACACATACAAGCCAATATTACATCCATTTAAGAAGACATGTCTAAGTTATATGGTAACGAGCATGGCCAAGTAGAGCAAGGCAAATAGTAGAATAGCAAAAAGGAAGCATACTAAAATGTGACGCCCCTGTCAGAAATTCAAATAACGACACATTCTGCTCATCCCAAATGTAGGACTGTGAATATTATTAAGTCAGCAAGACAACAATGCACGAAAGTGAATAGTCAACAAGACATCAGATTAAGTGCTGTTTGTTTTTACCTCTTATAAGAGGTTGGATTTACTAGAGCCTCTATTAAGAGGTGGACCACTAAAATGAGGTGTTTGTTTTTCACCTCTTATAAAAGGTTACTAGAGGTTTGCCTCTTATAAGAGGCTGATTTTTGGTAGTGGCAATGACCTTGCTATTAGCCTCTTATAAGAGGTAGACATTTTCAAAATACCTATCCTACCCATGATCTTTATAACTTTTTCCTACTCCTAGTCCTTAAATATAAAATAAATTAAATCCTTTTTTAATATCTCTCTCTTTCACATATTTTCCTATCTCTCTTATGAAATTTTTTTTTTCTTAAGCTAAAAAATTAATTTTTTTTTAAATTTTTTTATCTATTTATGGAATTAAAAATATATTTTTTTAGAAGAGGATATAATTGTAAAGTTTACCTCTTATAAGAGGTTTTAAAAACAAACACCTTACATCTTATAAGCTCTTATTACAAGAGGCAAAAACAAACGATTTTCATGTACCTCTTATAAGAGGCAACCTCTTACAAGACATACCTCTTTAAAGAGGCAACCTCTTACAAGAGGGACCCCAAAAAAACAAACAGCCCCAAAACTTGGGGTGTCAATGGGTCGGTTTCGGTTGGGTTTGACCAGTTTCGGTTTGGGTTTGACTTTTTGCGGGTTTAATCGGTTTTATGTTTTAGCGGTTTTAGTGTCATATTATAAAAACCCAAAACCTAATGGTTAAAAACTTCGGATTTTTATCGGTTTCGGTTTCGGGTTTTTTAAAATTACTATATAAAATATTAAAATCGTTAATTATAATATAAACTAAAACAAAAAAAAAAAAAAATTTTAAATTATCAATAAAACTTAAATTATATAATTAAATATTTCTATACATAAGATGGTCGTCAATGAAACGTATGAAGTAGTTTCATGGTTCATAATCCTAAAGTAAAACAATACGATAATTGTCATACGAATGTATGAAAATATAAAAAAATGAAATTTCATTACAAAACAAATTAAAATTTATACTGTAAGGACTTTCAGAACATTATATATATGAACATACTTACACAGATATCGTATATATTTAATAAATTGACACATTCTTCCGAAGAAAAATACAGTATTTATGTGCTTACATATTTTTCAATTGAAAAAATTAGTCAAATGTACCAAATAAAAACTAATGTAAATTTTTAAGTTTAATTAATAAAATCATCTAGTTAATGTATTTAATTTCACTATCAATATTATATAAAAAAAAATATTAAATTTTTACATAAAATTAATCGGTTTCGGGTTTTCCGTTGAAACCCCATGAAACCGCTACAAAAAAACCATTGGTTTCGGATTCTATCGGTTCGGTTTTCAAAATGTCCATCTTATTTATTTGAATAATTTTAAAACCCAAAACCTTTATAATTGGTTTCGGTTTCGGTTAATCGGCTAACTATTGACACCCCTACAGCAACTGATTTGTTGTTTGTGACCTTTAGCTGAGACCATGGAAAAAGAGAAGATTTTTCCTCTGACGACATTATATGTAAGTGAAAAAAGTAATGCACCTGTTGAGCTGTTGCATGTAAAGAAACTTGTGTGATACCAAGAAGTTTATTTTCATCTTCATCTTGAAAAACTTGTTTGCTTCTGGATGCAATAGTAGAATAAAATGTGACACCACTCCATCTAAGCTAAAATAACATGCCAACTCATAATTGTCTTAAAAAAATGTGTAGAATGATGGAGAACAAGATAAAATGGAAAATTTTAAAAGGTATTGAATGTGATGGCACACACAAGCCTATATTGTATTTAGTCAAGAAGACATGTCAACTATATGCACAGTGGGTAGTGTGCATTAGATCAACGCAAACTTTTATAAACAAATTACCAGATATGAAATTTTGCAGGTAGGCAAACAATTAACATTATAAGTAATAAATTTTACAATAGAACACAGGAACATAGTAAACATAGTAGAAAAAGATGTGTGTACTTATCTGAAATTCAAAATATACACATTCTGTTCATTTATAACTGCAGATAGTATCAGAATTGTAGAAAAGGATTTCGCACAAAAGCACAAGCACCTATGGACATATTTGGAGTTAGTAGTCAGCAACTTCAGTCTTGCAGTATATGGTAATATGTGGTTAATTAGTTGGTTGCGAACGCTTGCTGAGACCATGGAAGAAGCGATGTTTTTTTCTCCGTGAGTGTTTCCTATATACCCTTGACGTTACATACGGAACAAAATGTACCTGCATGAAAGAAACAAATGTGATACCAAGAAGTTATCTTCAACCCACACAATTCGGAGCATTAACAGGTCAACAGTACCTGAGAATTATTACGTATACCAAAATCTTGAAGCACCGCATTGTCATCAATGAGCTTCTCATTATGATGGGAAAGGCCAAAGTTCGCCCAGACATGCCTCCTGCAAAGCACAATGAATTGACTTTAAAACAAATCCCAATATTTGTATAAAAAAAATCTTACAATAACAACTCCTTTAGAGGTTTTTAGCGAAGTACAAGTTGTTGAGGTCAAAATCCCAATATTTGTATCAAAAATCCTATTGTCACAACTCACAAGTCACAAAGGTCTTCAGCAAAGCACAAGTCGTGGAGAATTATAACGAATAATTTTTAATTATTAAAGTTAACAGTATCGTCCCTCATGGAGGGACATGCTTCCATGGTCTGATTCCCCTTTACTCATGGACTTGATATTGTTTGAAATTAACTTCAGCATTAAATGAACATTGAAGTGCCACATATATACAAACAAATAATACTTACTTTGCTTGACCATGAATCCATGACCATCTCTTCAAGTTCTACAATGAATGCATACATTAACATTGTAATATACAATAAGGACCTCCTAGAAGATAAGGATAACTTTAGCATGCCATCTGATGATGAATAATAGTTCACCAAATGGAAAAGAAGTGTCTCTAGTCACCAAGTGTCCAAGATGATATATTTGATATGGAACTTCTATAAATTACTCAACTCAAGAACTTTGACTGCACAGCAGCACAACCACAAGAAGGAACGAGGAAGAATATTACAAATTTACAAAAAAAAAAGAAGCAGTGACCTAAAGCAGGGGTTCAGTAGGATTACATTAACATACAAAACCTTGAACATTACTACTAGACAAGGCACTTAGGCTACAATTCACCAAGATTACTTCTAATGGTAACCATCATAATCAAAGGTAAATGGGAAGAATTCATTGCAACAGGTCATTAAAGAAGATGAATATATACTGAAGGACATGAATTCGGTTGGTGAAGGTAATACTAAAGAAACTACAATCAGAAAACCAATAATTCTACAAATAACCCTACCAGTAATGATGGTGTGATCCATGGTTTTGAAAAACAATGAAACTATGATTTGGCACATCTTAGTGATGCATATTACTCTATAGTTAAAAATATATATGATATGTATTTTTAATCATTAGCTGGGGTACCCGGTAGTTCGATGATTTATGCTAAACAAACAATTCACACATGTTTTTCCTTCTGACACTAAACAATTCACATAGGTGGTTGTTTTACAATGAGCTTCATATAGGTGAATTTTCTTGAACTCGCGTCGTCGTGATTTCTTTATGTATCTAAGAATCAAAATTATTCATTTAGACTTTTTATATTTAAAGCCTCTTTTCATGAAAAGACGAGGTTGGGTAAATTAGTTAACTTCTTCAGTTGACCCTTTAGATATGTCAAACATTATTGCATTGTCCTACCATCTGTTATGTTTTTTAAGCCAAAGATTAAATGAACACTAAGCATTTAGCCACGGGAATTCGTCAAAACATGGTGGATAAGATAAATGGTTGCACAAAAACAAAAATCAAGGCATGACGACATTAGTATTAATCTCAATACTTCAACAGTCAATACCATCATTTGCATAATCGTTTAAAAGACTAATAAAAGCAAACATTTCATAGTATTGATATGCAATTCAAAGAAGAACTAGTTCATACCACGAAATGTGGCGGTGACCCATCTTAGATTGCTCCATTTCATTAGTTTTCTTTTTAATTGCTATCTTCAAATCCGTAACAGTCGCGGAGTTCAACACTGCAACATCTACATATCAATTAAGCAACACTCACAATGAATAATTTATGAATGCATGTTAAGTGTTTGTGAAAATGTCAAAGAAAATAAGAAGAAGAAGAAAATTACCAAAAGAAGTACCATCCATTTTGGCAACAGAAAGTTCATAGCACTGCCTAATTCCAAGCTGATTAAGGTGTCTACCTCAGTGAGAGTAGGTTTATTTGGGACATCAGATAGTATTGGATCTTGGAGCAAAGCTGAAAGAGTTGACTGTAATCGTGCTTTCTTGACGACTGTGTCAGTGTTATATCCTCCTCCTCCTGCCAATTCTTCCTTGCTCGTCATACTTTTACTTGCTAACTCCAGAATTCCTCTTTGAAATCACCTACTCCGTTTGTAATAATCACTTCTGGTTTGTGTCCCTAAACCAGTCTGGCAACACACACAGACACAGAATACCAATTAGTCCCTAAACCAGTCCGGCAACACACACAGACACAAAATACCCATTAGTCCATTACAGTGTATATATTTGCAAATCGAGGGCCCAAATGTAACACAAGAGCATTAATCCTTCATTATCCAAAATAATCAAAGAAAAAGATCATACTTCTAAATTGCGTTAAACAACTCTATTTAGTCTATTAACAAAAAGAATTTAAAATGGTTGGTTTTATATTGCATATCTAGTTCTACTATGGAGGAATAATATATAAAACGAAATTTGAATCAAACCTAAGAACATACTAAAATGAGACATTGATACCACATATCAATTTCATTACTGATTGCAATCCCATTAATTTTGTTTTCTTACTAAAGTATTCGCAACCTTTCAATAAAATTGAACACTTTATCTAAACAAATTGTAAAAGGGGTTTCTGCCCAAATATCAATTTTTTTTATTTTAAATTAATCTAACAAGCAATCAAAACATACATCTATGATAATATAGGGAAAAAACCCAAACTGGGAAACCAAGAAAATAGTACCTGAGTCACAGTAGAGCAATTCAAATTTGAAACAAGAGATTCATGAGACAAGATTCATTACTAGGTAGCGCAATTGAAAGAAGAAAGGAATAAAAACAACTAAACAAGGAAGCCCATCACACTGCACTGCACAGCCATAGGTGAAAAATCGTTCATTTCGGGCGAAATTTCACGAAATTATCCGTTTTTTAAGGAATCGGATCGGTACGGATTACGGATGGAAAACGATTTTAAAACCTTCCCATTCCGACTTGAAAAATTCGGATAATAGCGGATTTCGCGAATTATTTGTTAAAATCGCAAAAGCTTTGTCGAAATTATCGTTGGATTCAACATATCATCACTAATGGAAGAGACACTGGAGTCTATGCCTTCTTTTCTTTGAATGTATGGATTGATTGTGATGATTTTCGATGTCTCAACTTTTTCTTTCTCACCAGCACCTATCTTTGTTGATCTCCAATTCTCCATTACCAAGATTTTTTTGAAAAAATAAATGCAATTGAGATGAGGAGGAAGAAGACCTGATCAGTTACCTAAATCACATAGCTTTTGTTTTGTTTTTAGGTGAATATAGGTTGGATTAGATCTATCCAAATGCTACCATTTATGGGGTGAGGGAGAGAAAGAGTGTTAAAAAACAGAGAAAGAGGTGTGAAAAGTGAAACTCACGTGTTATGATTTTCCGTTATATCCAAAATACATTGCTAAAATATAGGAATTATAAATTAAAAAACCTCAACATTTCGACAAAGAGGTTCGGATATTCTCGATTTAATTCGTTCTTTAGGAATTCGAATATTCGCTAAAAAACGACTTTTTCACCTATGCCTCTAACTCTTCGAGTTCTCGATAGATTTTACAGTGTTCATTGTTGTTTTTAGATGGGCCAACAAGAGTCAACGAGTCAATAAATCGAGTACTCGACTAGTTATACTGTAGATGGGCCATGGACTCTTTGTTGGTTTATCATGTCTTCTATGTTGACACTAAGAAGGAGGCTCTATCTTCTTCTATATATAGAGTAGTTTTAAGACTGTGTTACTTTAGTCTAAGAAAAATTAACAAAAGAATATGCTGGTAAACAACAAAACAAAAGGTGTTTTGAAGATTCGGTTGAGTTCGTAGGTTGTTCCATGTCCGTATATAATTTTCAGTATCCTAAATCATGCAAGTTCAATACAAATTATTAAAATAGTAAACCTCGCATAATTAGAATATTTGCATCGATGTTGGACAGAGGAGGATTTCCATACCAGGAAATGACCATAGCTTAAAATTTCCAAACATTTTATTAAAAGCAATACAGAGTTCAACAGAGATTCATATGCTATGAAGGATCTAATATAAAAATGATGATAGTATTATAATGCCGCTCAGCTAAACAATGTCCATTTTAACAAATATTATCAGTAAACAAGACATGAATGCATATACTTTTTTTGTATAAATTTCACCACTTAATAAAACCCTTAACCTTTTTGTATAATTTTTTTGTAATCTTTACTACTCAAAGCAAGAAAAAAACAAATCTCACACTTTATTACTTCTTATTCCAAACAAACAGATTTGTATATCTAATTCATCAGCAAAAATTCCCCTAAATCTTATACTATAAATAAGATTTGATTAAAACCACTAACAAATCACTAAGTAAAAGAAAGATAGATAAAACAGATACTTAGAGATAAATAAAGAGTACCTTGAGGGTTTTTTCAGGAAAACGGAGAGTGAGATAGAGAACAGATGAAAGGTTTTCAATGCCGCAAGGAAGCAAGCAGAGTAGAAAGCTAGAAAAGCTTCAAGCGAATGCGAATGCGAATGCGAATGGATTGCTTTGCGACCAACGGGCTCAACTAGGTAATCAACATTCAGGATGGACTGGACTTCACATTCAGGTGGGCTTAAAACCATGTCTCATTGAGTCATTTCCTCTACCCCTATCAAAAAAAAAAAACTTCTTACAATTAATATTTGTTAAATTGATAATAAATATTTTTTTAATAAATAATTAGTCTAAATAAAAAATTAAATGATGAGAGAGAGAGAGAGAGAGAGATTGAAAATGATGTTTACTGTTTATGTCAACTAGATTTTGTTGATTTTGAATGCATAGCATGTGGACACCATTGGGCCAATATTGACCAATGTTGTTAATTGGTTCCTGAACGATATAGACCCAAATCACCCAATACTGTAAGTCTGTAACTGTTGGTTCAAGTGTTAAACTCCTAACTCGGTCTTCACTAGAAAAATGGAGTAGTACTGATGGTCACATGTAAACATCACTAATCTAAATTATTGACCAGATTCTTAAGCTATTTCCTTAGTCAATTTTGGAATGAGAAGTGAGAACAAGAACATGTTGCTAATTAAAAAAGAAGAATTGTTGTCTGTAACTGAGTTTATTAGATTATAAAACTCCTTCACACCACTTGTGCATAACACGATACTGAATTACTGATCAACGTGTAATCATTTGCATTGCCATGGAGGGCATGAAGTATTTTTTTTAAATTTATTATGATATGGGTGAGACCCATCCATGTTAGATTATTATTTGTATCAGCCACATAAATATTTATTTTAAGCACTTATGCTTATATTAATTTTAAAAATGTTGCATCCACCTATCCACGTAAAAAAATAAGGTAGGTGTGGTTATAGGTGTAAAAAACTGTTGACAATGATCTCATATTGGAAGGCCATTTTATTGCACCAAACGTCGAAACTGTTGATGACATCTACCCATGAATCCGCTATATATTGTCCATTTTCATTGAATGATGAGGCTCGTGGGGGTGTTGAAAGTGCATTTGTCTTCTATCTAGTCTAGTCTAGGAACAGACCTTAGGTGCTAGCTAGCAGCTTAGTTGGTTAGTGTTTCTAGGAGCGAGTGTCTCAGTCTTAGGCACAAACAGCATCATAGTAAACCTTAGCTATGAAAAAAGAGGCCAATATGGGGTTCCATACATTTAGTGACCTTCTGAAGTCAGTCTACGCTATATCATTTATATTTCCACCCGAGTATTTCTAAGGTATTGCTATTAGTAAATTACCGCTATCTAGTCTAGTCTAGGAATTAAAACAAAGATATATTTTTTATTTAGTGTGGGATGGCTCTTGGCCGACTTAAAGAGTCCATCCTCCGGTTCATAGGATGCAATCTTGCTCTCTGAATTGGTTCAACCAAAGGCCAAAACAAAACAATACAAGTTGTTTGACTCGACCTAATATCTTAAAACCTTTAGGTCATATCTTAAAACAAAACATTGTAAAAGTTATATTGATGAAAATTCATTTCTAAATATATAAATTTGATTGAAACTGTCCTTCGGTTTTGTTGCAAAATTGCAATGGTAATGATAGTGATGATACATAATGAATGATGTATTGATGCAACTCTTTTTTTACATTCAATCTTTAGGTAAGTAATCATGTATGTATAGCACACAGTAAAATTGGAAAAAAAGTGGGGCCCATTCCAACAGTACTTGAAGCAAACAGTCTTTTTCCTCAAAAACCAGCTGACCTTTTCCATTATAAATAGAGACCAACACTTCTTCACGTTCTCTACTTCGTTCTTCTCTGATTCTCTCTCTCTCTCTCTTGTTTTCAACGCTCTTCTTTGCAAAACAGAGAAGAATACTCTTCAAACTATCTTCTTCGGTGTTCTTGCTTAGATCGGTAAGATTGATTATTCGATAGATCTATTTCTTCTTCTTTATCTTCGAATCAATAACTTGTACTTGATTTTATTCAAATCAGTTCTTATATGTTCGGTTTGTTGTAATTGATTGATCAATTGATGTGTTATTGAGGATGAATAATTCTTAAAGTTAAGATTTTTATGTTATTTTTTACTTTGATAACTCTGTATCTGCTTTGCTTTGGATTATATATATAGTTCAATTAATCATTGTTTGTATTTCTTTATATCAAAGAGAGCAGGAATTTGATATATAGATATTTGTTATCATCAACCTACCTGCTAGATCTATGTACCTAACAGAAAATAATTTGGTCAAAGGGGCTTTATGTTAGATTTTTTTTATTCTGATAGAGTGATAGTGACTTCTTTTTACTTCTTTCAGTTTGTCGTCAAAGTATATGTTTATTTCCAACCTGGAATAATTGAGAATAGAATTATCTTTCATATGATTATTAACATCTTTGATTTCGTATAGCAATTAGCAAATTTAGGCAAAATACAATACATATATTAAGTGAATTTGTAGTGTTCATTTTTTTCTTAAAACAAAAAACAAAAAAACTCTTTATGAGTCAAATTGTTGCGTTCTGCTTGTTGGATAAAAAATTGTTTGTTTGTAACAAAGGCATAAAGCTATAAAAAACTATGGTTGTTGGTATTCATAGAAGCTTGAGCATATCAATTCATGTCTAAAGTATTGATGCATATTCTATAGAAGTGTGTTGACCACACATATTTGATGTCAAAGAAAGTAGTTTGATACTTTAATGTGCCCTGATTTTCTAAAAGTTGCATAAGTATATCTTAGGTGAAATTCGAAGACACATATATTCAAAGACACCATTTATCACCCTTTCACCTATTTTTATATTGCCAGTGTCATAATCTATAACTTAAATTACCATATGAATTATATAAGTATAATTTTATTATTAGTTTTTTTATCCAAGAACCAAGTCTTCGTGGATGACAATGTGGGTTTTACAAGTCATGAGCTAGACCAGTTTAGATTCCTTTGGATTGCGAAGCTAAGAGGAAAGATTTTGGAAGGGGTGGATAAGAGGGTTTGGAAAGTGTTGTTTGGCTTGGCCATGACCCCATGAGATACCTTGTCGAGGCTTTGTGTTCACCATACTTTGGTGGTTTGGCCTCGCTTTTAAGAACATAATACGTGATAAAAGACATTCGAAAAACTGTCAGAGGTCAAAACCTTAACTTATGACCCAGGGGTATAGTAGTGTGTTGTTTAAGTTTTACAAGAGTACGCATTCGAGTCTTCTTGTTTATTACATGTATCTTTTAGAATATAAGGATTGTTACTTGTAAGTAGGAGTCCATCATTTTTATTCCTGTGAGGTTATTTGGAACAGACCATAGAATTTAGTGGGCCTTAGGTGGCATGTATTAATTTGATGATAGGTGTCTCACCGTACTTGCATTCCCCTTTTTTGCCTTGACCCAATGACCATATAAGATGCCCACCCTGCGTAGACTTAAATTGCCGAAGTCTGTTAGGATTTCAGGCAATCTCAGCTCTATAGTAGATTCTAAATCCATCATTTAATATAATGGCTATCACTTTGTTCTTCACCCAGTTACATTCTTCTTTACAGGTCTCCTAATCCGACATTGCATTTCTCTTTTATCCTGAAGACCTATCTTGGGCCAAACTGCCAACCCTAGCATATACACAACTTTTGAAGTCTGTTAAGATTTGAGCCAATCTTATAAATCTTGTGTGATCTTTCCAGCTCAATCACTTTTTATCATTTTTTTGCAAGATCTAGTGTGATCTTTGTCGCGTAAAATAAATGAGCGCGACAAAAAGAGTCTATACTAAATTGTTTTTTGTGCAATAATAATGGTTTTATGTTTATATGAGAGTGGTTAATTATGCCTAATGAATTGTTTTGGAATCATCTTAGTGGTTATTTGTATATATGTAGCTTTGTTTGCTATTCTTTTAATTTGTCTCAAGCTATCCCTGTAATTCTGTTGAGATGTTTTAGTTTCCAAATAACTGAAAGCATTTTCAAACGACTGGAACAGACCTTAGGTGCTAGCTAGCAGCTTAGTTGGTTAGTGTTTCTAGGAGCGAGTGTCTCAGTCTTAGGCACAAACAGCATCATAGTAAACCTTAGCTATGAAAAAAGAGGCCAATATGGGGTTCCATACATTTAGTGACCTTCTGAAGTCAGTCTACGCTATATCATTTATATTTCCACCCGAGTATTTCTAAGGTATTGCTATTAGTAAATTACCGCTATCTAGTCTAGTCTAGGAATTAAAACAAAGATATATTTTTTATTTAGTGTGGGATGGCTCTTGGCCGACTTAAAGAGTCCATCCTCCGGTTCATAGGATGCAATCTTGCTCTCTGAATTGGTTCAACCAAAGGCCAAAACAAAACAATACAAGTTGTTTGACTCGACCTAATATCTTAAAACCTTTAGGTCATATCTTAAAACAAAACATTGTAAAAGTTATATTGATGAAAATTCATTTCTAAATATATAAATTTGATTGAAACTGTCCTTCGGTTTTGTTGCAAAATTGCAATGGTAATGATAGTGATGATACATAATGAATGATGTATTGATGCAACTCTTTTTTTACATTCAATCTTTAGGTAAGTAATCATGTATGTATAGCACACAGTAAAATTGGAAAAAAAGTGGGGCCCATTCCAACAGTACTTGAAGCAAACAGTCTTTTTCCTCAAAAACCAGCTGACCTTTTCCATTATAAATAGAGACCAACACTTCTTCACGTTCTCTACTTCGTTCTTCTCTGATTCTCTCTCTCTCTCTCTTGTTTTCAACGCTCTTCTTTGCAAAACAGAGAAGAATACTCTTCAAACTATCTTCTTCGGTGTTCTTGCTTAGATCGGTAAGATTGATTATTCGATAGATCTATTTCTTCTTCTTTATCTTCGAATCAATAACTTGTACTTGATTTTATTCAAATCAGTTCTTATATGTTCGGTTTGTTGTAATTGATTGATCAATTGATGTGTTATTGAGGATGAATAATTCTTAAAGTTAAGATTTTTATGTTATTTTTTACTTTGATAACTCTGTATCTGCTTTGCTTTGGATTATATATATAGTTCAATTAATCATTGTTTGTATTTCTTTATATCAAAGAGAGCAGGAATTTGATATATAGATATTTGTTATCATCAACCTACCTGCTAGATCTATGTACCTAACAGAAAATAATTTGGTCAAAGGGGCTTTATGTTAGATTTTTTTTATTCTGATAGAGTGATAGTGACTTCTTTTTACTTCTTTCAGTTTGTCGTCAAAGTATATGTTTATTTCCAACCTGGAATAATTGAGAATAGAATTATCTTTCATATGATTATTAACATCTTTGATTTCGTATAGCAATTAGCAAATTTAGGCAAAATACAATACATATATTAAGTGAATTTGTAGTGTTCATTTTTTTCTTAAAACAAAAAACAAAAAAACTCTTTATGAGTCAAATTGTTGCGTTCTGCTTGTTGGATAAAAAATTGTTTGTTTGTAACAAAGGCATAAAGCTATAAAAAACTATGGTTGTTGGTATTCATAGAAGCTTGAGCATATCAATTCATGTCTAAAGTATTGATGCATATTCTATAGAAGTGTGTTGACCACACATATTTGATGTCAAAGAAAGTAGTTTGATACTTTAATGTGCCCTGATTTTCTAAAAGTTGCATAAGTATATCTTAGGTGAAATTCGAAGACACATATATTCAAAGACACCATTTATCACCCTTTCACCTATTTTTATATTGCCAGTGTCATAATCTATAACTTAAATTACCATATGAATTATATAAGTATAATTTTATTATTAGTTTTTTTATCCAAGAACCAAGTCTTCGTGGATGACAATGTGGGTTTTACAAGTCATGAGCTAGACCAGTTTAGATTCCTTTGGATTGCGAAGCTAAGAGGAAAGATTTTGGAAGGGGTGGATAAGAGGGTTTGGAAAGTGTTGTTTGGCTTGGCCATGACCCCATGAGATACCTTGTCGAGGCTTTGTGTTCACCATACTTTGGTGGTTTGGCCTCGCTTTTAAGAACATAATACGTGATAAAAGACATTCGAAAAACTGTCAGAGGTCAAAACCTTAACTTATGACCCAGGGGTATAGTAGTGTGTTGTTTAAGTTTTACAAGAGTACGCATTCGAGTCTTCTTGTTTATTACATGTATCTTTTAGAATATAAGGATTGTTACTTGTAAGTAGGAGTCCATCATTTTTATTCCTGTGAGGTTATTTGGAACAGACCATAGAATTTAGTGGGCCTTAGGTGGCATGTATTAATTTGATGATAGGTGTCTCACCGTACTTGCATTCCCCTTTTTTGCCTTGACCCAATGACCATATAAGATGCCCACCCTGCGTAGACTTAAATTGCCGAAGTCTGTTAGGATTTCAGGCAATCTCAGCTCTATAGTAGATTCTAAATCCATCATTTAATATAATGGCTATCACTTTGTTCTTCACCCAGTTACATTCTTCTTTACAGGTCTCCTAATCCGACATTGCATTTCTCTTTTATCCTGAAGACCTATCTTGGGCCAAACTGCCAACCCTAGCATATACACAACTTTTGAAGTCTGTTAAGATTTGAGCCAATCTTATAAATCTTGTGTGATCTTTCCAGCTCAATCACTTTTTATCATTTTTTTGCAAGATCTAGTGTGATCTTTGTCGCGTAAAATAAATGAGCGCGACAAAAAGAGTCTATACTAAATTGTTTTTTGTGCAATAATAATGGTTTTATGTTTATATGAGAGTGGTTAATTATGCCTAATGAATTGTTTTGGAATCATCTTAGTGGTTATTTGTATATATGTAGCTTTGTTTGCTATTCTTTTAATTTGTCTCAAGCTATCCCTGTAATTCTGTTGAGATGTTTTAGTTTCCAAATAACTGAAAGCATTTTCAAACGACTGGAACAGACCTTAGGTGCTAGCTAGCAGCTTAGTTGGTTAGTGTTTCTAGGAGCGAGTGTCTCAGTCTTAGGCACAAACAGCATCATAGTAAACCTTAGCTATGAAAAAAGAGGCCAATATGGGGTTCCATACATTTAGTGACCTTCTGAAGTCAGTCTACGCTATATCATTTATATTTCCACCCGAGTATTTCTAAGGTATTGCTATTAGTAAATTACCGCTTCAGATGCACACCTAAGCCAAGTATGTAATCCTTGGTTCCTTAATTGTTCCCAGCACAATGGAAAAGAGGTATCTTGACATATGCACATGGTACCCAGCCTTCTGAATCATTATATTATGAGAAAATTCAGATGATTAACAATTCTACCGTAGGTAGATATCTAGAACCCTACTAATGAGCAATTTGCCTCCGGCTAGTCTCTTCTCATAGAGTTTTAACATTCCGTTTTGTTCTTTTGCTGAAACATTTTTTTTTGATAAAGATGGTTTGTTCCGTTATTCTTGGTTTTGTTGGAAAAGTTGTTTCTCTACATGAAAGAACTGTGGCATTGGATTGGACTTGGTTGGGGAAGTCTACAGAGATCCTTACAACTTACATTTAACAATTGTGCCAATTCTCAGTTCAGTAGTTTTTTGTAGATTGATAGAGTGATTTATGCCTTTTATGTTGTTCATAAGTACTCCTAGTCTTGATATTTCTGGATTTACTGCAATGCTTTCTTTTGGCCCTCGAGTAAGATTAGTCAGACTCAGATTTGCTGTTTGTTTTCAGGTGTAAACATGTCGACTGTGACACTCCCATCTGTTTGCATGATCAAAAGTGGAGTTCAGTGCAGCAGCTCCAGTGTACAAGTAAAGCGTCCATCTTCATTTGGTGCTGTAAAGAGTGTCTCCAAGACATTTGACCTGAAGGCATCACCCTTCAAGGTATCAGCAGTATATAAGGTGAAGCTCATTGGCCCAGAGGGTGAGGAGTGCGAGTTTGAAGCTCCCGATGACTGTTATATCCTTGACTCAGCTGAAACTGCTGGAATGGAGCTCCCCTACTCATGCAGGGCCGGAGCATGCTCTACATGTGCCGGCAAGATGGTGACAGGCGCTGTTGATCAATCTGATGGATCTTTCCTCGATGATAAACAAATGGAGGATGGGTATGTGTTGACCTGCGTGTCATATCCCACTGCTGACTGTGTGATTCACACACACAAGGAAGGTGATCTTTACTGAGTCTGCTGTGATGATCTCTTTGTATTGCTGTAGAAGGTGTTGACCAGATGTTTTCTGGACTAGAACTGCTTTATCATTTTTCCTTCTTATTGCTGTTTGCTACTCTCTTGTTTAGTTTGTCAGTTATTTATGGCCTCAAATTGGTCTTGATAAGGCTTACTTTATCTACATTCTTTACCATACAAACAGAAGCTGCTCTCTCATAAGTCCAACTGATTAGGTTTATGAGCAATCTAAAGAGATAAAATGAGACACAAATAGCTTCTTGTGGAAAGCAATTTGTGTACTTTAGGATGCTTGGGTGTGAGTTGTGAAATGTCTTGTTTGTCTTGCTGTAAAGGCACAACTGTTAAAATATTGATGTGGTCGTTGTGGATCACTAAATTATCATCAGTGAAATGATGTTCCTCCAGCTTTAACTACATAATCTGATGTGGTTGCAGTGGCTCTGATCTTCCTTACACTTTAGTCTCTTAAGTACAGGCACAATTTCAATTTCAAACTCTTTATCCGTTCAGTTAACTCAGAGATCCGAAGTACCTGAAACTACATTTCTGCTGTTACCCTCATCAACCTGTTACCGCATTTCTGCTGTCATGCAAGATGAGGAGCATACAACAGCCCAACGCCAATGAATACCAAAGCCCAACACCTATATACCAGAGCAATTCAAAATCCAGGCCCAATAACTAGTAGTCCCATTTCTCCAGTTGATTTTATCAGTCCCCGTTTGGCCACAAGTGTAAGATTTGTTCTTACTATTGTTCCTTGCATCATCAGGTCTGCCAAACTGTGTTCTCTTTAAACTGTTCACCACTAGTGAGCACTGAGCAGTGATAAATCTATCCAACCCAAGAATGAAAACAACACATCCCGTTCAGGGGTGTTTTTTTTTTTTTTTTTTTACTTTTTAGTTTTTACCACTCCAACTAGTTGTGAGGGAAATATTTGGTTGGGGATTGATACTTGATAGTCTTTGTCATCCCTTTGAAGGTCAAGATCATTTGACTCAATCTTCAATAGTCCTCCATCAACACTTTTGTGATATTAAATGTGAATCATTAGAAACAACTCCATGATAGAAACCCAAGCAAGATTTTAATTGGTGATTAATTAAAGGACATTTTCAAGAGGTCTACAACTTCAATTATACTGTACATGTAATATTCCAGCTAAGATGCAAAAGTGTTGATGGAGGATAGCCTACCTTTATACTTGAGGACGGATTCTAACTCTAAGGACGTGTCAAGAATATAGTGCCCTTTTTCCTATAGATAACATCACTTTTACAACAAAGTATTTATAAAAATAAAAAAAACATCACTTTAACAACAAAGTATTCCTAATGGATCAGAATAGGAAGGCAGAAAAAAAGTTTCAAAAGGGACACAAAGGATTGTAATGAGGATTGTCTAATGTCCAGTGAAATTCTATGCTTTAACATTTGTATTACTGGATTAGTGAATCCATTAAGGTGATGTTATAAAGAAAAGTTCTGGATTACTTAAAAGAAAGCATGATCCACATCAATTTACATTCTTCTTCTTCCTCATCACACAAGGGACTAGCTAGTAGCTAGTGGTTGTACATGTGCTTACACGCAAATGCATGTATCAATCAATTTGGAATAGAAAATTATTTTGTATAGGTATTTCAAATTCATATAATTTATTCTAATCTTTTTTAATAATTCAGGAGGAGAGTTTTTTTCCTAATGTGAAATTTTTACCAAAAAAGTCTATTTCTCTATCACTAAAATCAAATATATTTTCTTTAATATAAATAGTTACTCCCTCCGTCCCAAATTAAGAGTCCCACTTTGGGAACTAAAAAAAATAAGGGGACATCATAATATATTATGGTTAAACTAACTTAATTTTTCATATTTACCCTTATTCAAAGAAGATTACAATTTTCAATACTTTTTGGTTTTTGTTCCCATTATTTATGATTTTTCACAACTTAGAATTTTTTTTCTCACCATTTTTTAGTTTTAGTTTACTTTCCCACCACTTCTTAGTTTTAGGTTAATTTTCCCACTACTAATTTTTTGTTTTAGTTTACTTTCCCACCACTTTTTAGATTTAATTTAATTTTCCCACCACTTATTTTTTGTTTTAGTTCACTTTCCCACCACTTCTTAGTTTTAGTTTCTACCATATTTTTATTTTCCATTTAAAATTTTGGCATTTGCTTTCTTTCCCACCATTTCTAATTTATTTTTCAATCTCTACATATATCTCCTCCATGAGTCCAATAACAGTACAAAATCTCCCACATTCTCTCTCACATCTATATCCAAATTAGTCTCTCTTTCTCATCCATATCCAAATACTAATGGATTCTATATCAACAACTAATTCTATTCAATCTAAATCAAAGAGAAAATTAACCAACGAAGAACGCCAAACCATTTTTGAGACTTTATTAAAGCAAAGTGAGAATGGAAAAATAAAGAAGGGTGTCTTTAGTGATGTTGCTGCTATGTTCTTTCTAAGTGAGAAAACAAGTCGAAGAATTTGGAATCGAGCAAAGACATGTTTGGATAATGGATTGAAGTGTGATGTGTCACACAAGTTTACACAACGAGTTGGTCGAAAGCGAGTTGAAATAGATCCTAACTTAATCTCTCAAATTCCCTTACGCCAACGAACAAATATTCGATCTTTAGCGAAAGCTTCAAATATGGCTAAATCAACGATTCATAGGAGAATCAAAGAAGGCTTGATTCGGCCACATTCAAATGCCTTAAAGCCAATGTTGACCGATGAGAATAAAAAGGCAAGACTTCGTTTTTGTTTGTCAATGGTTGAAAATAATAACCACTCTTCCAACAACAATCCACTCTTCAATGACATGTTCGGGTATGTGCATATAGATGAAAAATGGTTTTACATGACTAAAGAGTCACAAAGATATTATCTTCTCCCGGGAGAAGATTAACCTATACGTACTTGCAAAAGCAAACGTTTTATCACAAAAATCATGTTCTTAGCGGCTGTTGCACGTCTAAGATTTAATTCAAGTGGTAATGAGGAATTTTCTGTACAAAATTGGAATCTTTCCTTTTACATTCAAGGAACCAGCCAAACGCAATAGTAAGAATCGTGTGGCTGGTACGGTAGAGACAAAACCCATTTTATCGGTTACCAAAAACGTTATAAGAGATTGTTTGATTAACAAAGTTTTGCGACAAAAATGGCCAAGTGTTAATGGTATGAGGAACACTATATATATCCAACAAGACAATGCAAAGCCACACATTGAACCAAATGATGTTGAATTTATCGAAGCCGCTTCTAGAGATGGATTTGTTATTCGCTTGTCATTTCAACCACCAAATAGTCCAGATTTTAATGTTTTAGATCTTGGCTTTTTTAGGGCCATACAATCATTGCAACATCAAGAAGCACCCAAAACAATCGATGAACTTGTTCATGTGGTAGAGAAAGCTTTTGAAGATTTATCTAGTGAAAGTCTTAATCGTGTTTTTCTCACATTACAAATGTGCATGATTGAGGCGATGAAAATTGATGGAGGAAACAATTACAAGTTGCAACATATGGGAAAAGATCGATTGGCGCAAAACGGTAATTTGCCCATTCAACATATTTTTTTTTTTTTTATGTTTAGTGTTGGTGTTGTTGATGTATAAGCATGATATTGAATGTGTAACTAGTCTACACTTGCTAAAAACATCTCACTGGAGCTTCATTTTAATTCTATAGATTGAACATGACTTGAATTTTTTTATTTGAAGTATTATTCATTTTAATTCTATAGCACAATAATGTGAAGGCATTAACAGTAATGTGAAGACAAAAAAAAAAAAAAAAAAAAAGCCTGGGTTCATGATACAGAAAAAAAATTGCTAGTGCACCAAGATCTTCTTTGGTACTGTACCTTAAAATATATTGAAGGCATGCACTTTTGCTAGGGATACTTAGTTTAGTGGTCCAGTAAACTTGCTTCTTCCACAACCAACCCCATGTTTGCTCAAGAATAGTACAGGTTTTTTTTCCTACTTTTAAGGTCTAATATTTCAAGCCATTCAAGACCTTTTGAAGAGTATTATAGTAAAGGAGCTAAAAAAAAAATGTGAAAGACATTCAGAAATGATTTTGTGAAGGCAGTAGTATTGCATCATAAAAAAAGGAGGGGGGGGGGGATTTAGAGATACCCCCCAAAATAATAGGAACTCTTTGAGATACCCCCCAGATTTAGAAACTCTTAGAGGTACCCCCCATTTTCCCATTTGAAGCCGGTCAACCAAGCCGTTGACCATGGTCTGACCAGTCTTCATAATTTTTAGACAATTTTACCCTCCCACCATTTAAACCCACATCCTAGTCATTTTGCCCAGTCATCAATAATGTCATGTCAGCAAACCCATTTACAACTACCACTTCTTATCCTAACCATTCAAAATAGATCTAGATCTAATCTTATGGGTAGAATTAAATAACCGTTATGTGACCGTTACATCATCAAACTCCACCTTCTTCTTCCTCCTCTTTTCTTCTTCACCATCACCAAACTCCATCTCTCACTTTTTCTTCTTCACCATCATTTCTTTTCTTTCTTCCTTCTTCTCCATCCTATCTACCTATCTATCTTGCTTCTTCTTCATCAAACCATTCTTCTTTCACCTTCATTTTTCTTCCTTCTTCATTAACAAATCTAGCCATTATCGTCTCTCATTTATCACTCCATTACTAGATCTGGTGAAAGGATGACACCCCATGAACACTCCATTACTCGATCTAGAAGAACCAATAAAGACTTCAATTTTTAGTAGTTTTACTAGATGTACCTAGCTGAAACATTGATATGAAGGTAAATTATAGTATTTAGTGGTTTTGTGTAGTTTGTACTGTGTATTTTAGTATTTTTTGAGATTTGGTTCATCATCTTTCCCAAATTACCTTTCTCTGCAATTTGGGGGGTATCTCAAATGAAACTTGTATTTTGGGGGGTATCTCTAATGAAAGTTTTGTTTGTTTTGAACAAATAATTTGTCAAATGTGTGACCAACTTGGACATTGTGGAGATGAGTGTCAATGGGTATATAGCCATTGCAAAAAGACAGATTGTGAAGGCATTATGAGATTGACAACTTCAAATACCCCAGAGAATCTAGCTAGAAAGTTTCTTAGATGTCACATTTGCGGGAAGTTTAAATGGTTAGATGAAGCTATGAGGGCTGAAGCTATGAGGGATGAAGCTACGACCTCTAGTTCAAGTGTTAAAGGTTGTTTCATTTGTGATGACTTGGATCACTGGAAGAAAGATTGCGAGTGGGTAGATTCTGAATGCAGAACTAAGGGATGCAAGGGTCGGAGGAATTTGAAGACTTCTGGCAAACAAGGTACTGTGGGGGACAAGTATTTGAAGTGTTATACATGTGGAAACTTTCAGTGGTTGCGTGAAGCCAAAAGGGAGAAGAAAAAAGCAACTGAAGACTTTCAAAATCATGTAAATGCTACTGTAACAGTGAAAATGGATTTCCAAGAATTTTGTGATCATTTTGCTGGCACTAGAATTAATAAGAAATGAATTTTTTGTGCATCTACTTTTTTGACTTTTTTGCACCTTATCACATGCTGACCATAACAAAAAACAATAACACTATAATAGTGATCCGAAGAAAATGTATTCAATTCATAAAGTATCTTATCACATGCTGACCATACCAAAAGTGCACAAGTTCACACACTAAGATTGAGACATGTTCACAATAACAACAACAACAAAATATCAAAATATTGTTTAAAGTCGTGACAACCAACAAGGTTCACACACCAAGAACCCAAAAGACATGTTCAAAACGACAACAAAACATCAAAATATTGTTTGAAGACATACTTTATGGGTGTATCCCATAGCCCCCGTGGTTGTATCCCATGCTGGTATTTCCTCGGCCTCTCGGAGCCCTCGCTTGACCTCTTACTCTGGTGACCCCTGGTCTTCTAGTGGTGCTCCTTCCTCTCCCCCTTCCTCCTGCACTGTTGGCATTTCCTTCTGTTGAAGTAGCTCTGGTCCTTCCTCTCCCTCTTCCTCCTTCAGTGTTTGTCCTTCCTCCTTCATTTTCAGCACTGGTCCTTCCTCTCCCCCTTCCTCCTGCAGTGTTTGTCCTTCCTCCTTCATTTTCAGCACTGGTCCTTCCTCTCCCCCTTCCTCCTGCAGTGTTTGTCCTTCCTCTTCCCCTTCCTCCTGCAATGTTTGTCCTTCCTCTTCCCCTTCCTCCTGCAGTGTTTGTCCTTCCTCCTTCATTTTCAGCACTGGTCCTTCGTCTCCCACTTCCTCCTGCAGTGTTTGTCCTTCCTCTCCCCCTTCCTCCTTCATTTTGAGCACTGGTCCTTCCTCTCCCCCTTCCTCCTTCATTTTGAGCACCGGTCCTTCCTTCATTTTCAGCACTGGTCCTTCCTCTCCCCCTAGTTGCAGTAGTCCTTCCTCTTCTATCACTGTCAGCAGTGGTCCTTCCTCTCCCCCTACTTGTTGAAGCATTGGTCCTTGCTCCTCTGTCAGCTCTTGTGGTCCCTTGTTGGCTATTGTCTTGGGAAGTACCCTGGTGTCCACTAGCACTTGTCCCCCCATGTGACTTTCTTGCTGTCCTCTTTGTGATGCCCTAGCTTGTGCCCTACTTGGACCCTTACAAGTAGCCTTGTTGTGATCATATTCACCACATCTAATGCAATGCACTCTCCTCTTCTTTGCTCCTGAGCTTGATGCTTCGTTTGGATCTTTTCTTCTATTCTTCTTTGGTCTTCCTGCTGGTCTTAGAAACTCCCATTGCAAACATTCATATGGTGGCTGCACACATATCACACACACAATCAAACTAGTAAGTAGTAGTGTTAGGAGCCGTAAAATTACTGCAATTATTAGATAGTCACTTACACTAGGCCAATCTTTGACCTTTGGAAGAGGTAGAACAAAGTTGGAGTAAGTCTTTTGATAGGTTCTAATAGTATGGTAGTCACTAACCATGCTGCAAGTTAGTTCACATAGTTAGTTCACATAGTAGCAGTTGAAAAGTATAAAAAATAGGGGGTATCTCAAATGAAAGTATAAAAAATGGGGGGTATCTCAAATGAAAGTAGTAAACATGGGGGGTATCTCAAATGAAAGTAAGGAATACCAAAGAAGCCTAGAAGAAAAAATTCAAGTGAAGTTAGCAATTGTACCTGGTCAAGTGCAATCTACTAGTGGCAATAATGCACACAGCATGGACACATGGTATACCAGTAAGTTGCCATTGATGGCAATCACACGTCTTGTTGTTCAGATCTACCAGCCAACAATCATTCCTACCTTTTTCAACAGAAAACTGCCCATCAGCTGCACCATGCCATGTATACTCACTTATTTTCTCTTCTAGCTTCTTATAGACTTTCCACACCCTTGGAACCACACCATTGATGTCCATGGCCTTTGCTTTAGCATTCCTTTTGTATAGAAGGCACATAACCATCTTGGTGTATTCAAAGACAAAAGCTGTAATTGGTTTGTCCCTTAACTCTGCAATCCAATTGTTGAAACTTTCACTAAAATTATTGGTTATGTGCTCACATGTGGAATATGGTTCAAAGTATGCTCTACACCATGTCTTCACATTTCTTTTGACCAACCAGTCATATGCTTATGCATCTTCAGTTTGTAGCTTAGCCATCCATTCTTTGTGATCAGCTTCTTTGTATGCCCTGGCAGCACCCCAGCATAACTCCTCAAATAACTTGCCTCCGGCATTATCCTTCTTGAAATTCTGGAACATATGCCTAAAGCAAAATCTGTGTGTAGAGTTTGGGAATAAAGCCTCGACAACCTCTTTCAACCCTTTTTGTTGATCTGACATGAATACCAACTTCTCTTCTCTTCTAGTCAACTGAGGTTCCATCATTTCTAGAAAATCAAACCAAGTGTCACTACATTCATTTCTACACAAGTAAATGGCAATGGGAAATAATCCATTGTTGTCATCCAGTGCAGTGATACTCAAGCACATACCCCCATATTTCCCCTTCAGAAAACAACCATCTAAGCTTAGAATAGGCCTACAACCTTCCCTAAAACCTTTCAAGCATGAAGCAAAACTAACACCCATACCTTTCATCCTTTGATCCTCACCTCTTCTGCATATAGCTAAACTGCCAGGATTTCTCTTCAACACTTGCATATAACATTCAGCTGCAATTCTGTAACTCTCTTCATAGTTACCATGGAGTCTTTCCATTATTTTCTGCCTTGCATGCCATCCAATGAAGTATGTGATATTTTGTGCATACCTCCTCCAAATTGCTTTCACAAGTTCCCTTGCCTTGAAAACAATCACATGATCCCTGACATCATCCTCTAGCTTTGCTGCAACCCAGTTGGAATCAACCAAACTATTCTTGAACTCTTTATTACCAATACAACCAGCACTATGCTCATTATGTAAGGTTCTGATCTTACAAGTGCGCATATCACCTCTCGTAGCTTTACTGACCCTAGCTACAAACTTCCATTGACATCCTTTATCCTCATTCACACAAACTGCTATAAATCTGTCGCCATCATTCTTCGGCATTTTCCAAATAAATTTTTTCTTGATTGCATAATCTCTTATGTACTCCCTGCAGGCAACAATTGTTGGCCATGACATATTCACCTCTGGTTCTGGCAGATCATCAAAGTAGGGAGCTTGTTCACCCATATCATCAAAGTCATACAATTCTTCGGTTTCCTTTTCAAAGTCAGCATATCCTTCCAAGTCTTCTTCTGTAGGTTCAAATCCAATGGATCCTTCTGAAGATGAATCATAGCTATGGTATGCCTCTTCAGCCTCAATATTATAAATTGGATCAAAATCAGGGTCAGAATCAGATTGGATATCCATAGGTGAAGCTGAAGTTGAAGGTGGAGCATGTGGAGGTGGGGGATGAGATTCAGATGGAGGTGGGGCATGGGATTCAGATGCAGGTGGGACATTGGATTCAGATGGATGTGGGACATGGGATTCAGATGGAGGTGGGACATGAGAACCAGAAGGAGGTGGGACATGAGATTCAGATGGAGGTGGGACATGGGATTCAGATGGAGGAAACATTGTATCATTGACATTCATATCAGGCATTTCATCTAACTCCTCCTCAGAAAGTTGTTCATAGGTAGATTTCTTTCGTTTCCAAGCCTTGTTTCCTTGGAGCTGCTTGTTAAAATTCTTAGACTTGTTTTTTGTACCCTTCCTCTTTGGCCTAGCAAGTTTGGTCTTAGGAGCTTGGCTGGATGGTTGAGCTTCATTAATACCTGCATCCTGGGTAGGTTGAGATTGTTCCATGTCGACATCAGTGTTACATGGTGTACTAATGACTTCAGGAGCTTCTTCGGCTAATGGCTGCAGCTCTTCCAATTCATAAAACAAAGGTAAATTCCCTTCTTCATCCTGATCACCATACTTCCACCATTGAATGTAATCATAATCTTCCATTAACTCCATCTTAATACCCCCTTCCAAATACATAGGAAATTTCTCCACATTGTAATTGAGCATGTTCCTCTCTTCCAAAGTTTTACATAACATTTCATCAATGTCCAACAAACTCACACAATCTCCATCAACATTGGGAAAATCAACATATTGACCTCCTACATAATCTCGTGTCTTCCAATTGGCTCTTTCCATGCTTCTCTCATTCCATTTACCTCCAAAGTGAAGTCTTATGCAATTGAACCTTAGTGATGGACAAAAAATTCAAGCATTTGCTGCATACATTGTTAAATGGTTTGTTAAGACATTGTTATTTGTTATTTGTTATCAACATAGAGTGAACATACAACATTGTTAAAACAGTTGTTAAGACATTGTTATTGGTTATCAACATGGAGTGAGCATTCAGCATTTCACATTCAACAATCAATATTTTCATTTGAGATACCCCCCATTATTATATTTTCATTTGAGATACCCCCCAGTTACGTTTCAGCTATTTAAAACATAAGCAGTAAAGTTATTGTCTTCAACAAAGTCATTGTCTTCCAACAATATCAAGAGGGCAGTGATGAACAAACCTCAAATAAACCCAAAAACCCTCAAAATTTTGAAAAACCTAAGATCCCCATCCAAATCGACACAATATTCAATAAAACCTAAGATCCCCATCCAAATCGACAAAATTTTGAAAAACCTAATAACCACCATCGCAAAACAATACTCAACCACATTCAAAAATCAAAGAAGGTCTTGAAGAAAATGGACTTACAAGTATTCTCGACGCCGAATCCTAGCAGGATCATAGCTTTCTTCGCTTTCTGCACTTGAATCCTGGTAGTTGAACATGGATTCATCACTAGAATCAGATGAATCAGAAGATACTAAAAAAAATCGTGATCGAGGAGCGGCCATTGTTGAAAATTAGAGTATAACAACAGAAGATCTAGAAGAATGGAAGAAAATAGGAGAGTTTTGAAGAAGAAAAGAGAAATTTTGGTTGAAAATCAAGGTATGTGATCAACCTTCACTTGTAGTGCACTTTCCCGCTGGTTTGTTCTGTTAATGGCGGAAAGAAGATAAGAAGTTAGGTTAGTTTTGATTTTAATTAGCTAGTTTGATAAGTTAGGTTAGATGTGATTAGATTAGATTTGGTTGGACGGTTGTGATTAAATCTTTTAAAAATTGTTCACATAACGGTTATTTAATTCTACCCATAGGATTAGATCTAGATCTAGATCTATTTTGAATGGTTAGGATAAGAAGTGGTAGTTGTAAGTGGGTTTGCTGACATGGCATTATTGATGACTGGGCAAAATGACTAGGATGTGGGTTTAAATGGTGGGAGGGTAAAATTGTCTAAAAATTATGAAGACTGGTCAGACCATGGTCAACGGCTTGGTTGACCGGCTTCAAATGGGAAAATGGGGGGGTATCTCTAAGAGTTTCTAAATCTGGGGGGTATCTCAAAGAGTTCCTATTATTTTGGGGGGTATCTCTAAATCCCCCCCCCCCCCCCAAAAAAAATGAAACATTACCTTTTCCATTAGCTTTTGAGAAACAACAAAATAGAAAAAAGGGGGGGGGGGGGGGAGATCAATACATTAATCAAAATTAGGAAGAATAATTTTGAGCATTTGAGAAACAACAAGTTTTTTTTTCTTGAGATTCCGTTGTAAATCCTTCATCCTTTGGTGGAGCGTTTACATCAAGTGCTATCACCTTTTTTTTCAAAACTTGTTTTTTCGACCATTTTGTTAAATCTTCTTCAAGTTTTTTACTTTCATCCATGATGAAGAGTTGTTGAGAAAGTATTTTTAATGTGTATGTTTTGGAGTGGTGGTAGACATGATTATAAAGCAAAATAATTTAAGATTTTGAAAATAAAATTTCTAGAAAGTTGAGTAAGCATTTAATGAGTTAGATAAGCATACAAGAAAATTCAACAAATTTTAAATTTACTCAATTTTCAAGTAAAAGGTAATTTAGGAACTAATGGTTTTAAGCTTAATTATTATTTGCCTAAAATAAAAAATGGGACACAATTTTGGGACATCCCAAAAAAGAATACCGGACTCTTAATTTGGGACGGAGGGAGTATTAAGTAATTTCAATATAAATAATTAAACTTTATCAAGTAGATACCTACAAACTAGGAAACTAATTTTACTTTTACCAAAAAACAAGAAGACTAATATGATACACGTCTAACAACGTGCATTTACTTAGTATATTGTAACATGTGATCAATGATCATAAACAATTATATATTATGTGAGTTGTGACTAATGAACACCTCAACATGAAGATGACCTGAACATATTTTAATCATATAGAAATCACAATGCTAACCTGGAGAAGATGACCCTTTTTTTTTTTTTCTCTTTTTGTGAAAGCGAGATCGACGAAAAGAAGGAAAAGAAACACTCAAGTGCGAGATCAAATTTATCAATGTGCATGGAACTTAAAATAATACGAAACAAATGAACAATTGTTAATTAGAGCGTGTTGATCGATGATGGTTGAGTTGAGATAGTAAAGCGTGCAAGCAACTGAAACATGAACGCAAACAAGATCAAGTGGAAGTGTCATTGACTAATGAGAATGAACTGCAAGTTGTGAATGCAAAGAAAGTACTTCCCAATCCTAGATTGATCGAGAGTGACAAGTTAGTGTTTTTCTAAGAGAACTTGTGTGTAACAAGTTTCTGTCTTATAGCACAACATAAAGGGTGCCTATGAGAAGAGAGAGATGAGTATGGTTGATTGGTATTCTGATTTGTATTTTGTTCTTTGAGGTTTAATTAAGCTTAAAGCCTTAAAAATCACCCCTTAAGCTAATCAGAACGACATAAATGATAAATCACCCTTTAGAGTTGAAAATTGTAGTATTTTTTTTTTATTATTATTTTTTCTTTAAATTTCTTAAAAATAAGAATTTTGTATTATTTTTTATTTTTTAATTGGGCCGCTCTTAAGATCCAGAATGGGTTGTTCAGGACTTGAGGTGTTAGTTTGTAGGCGCGCAACTTTCTAAAACCGCCATGGTGTCATTGGTGTGTATGGAACGTGCAAGTAACTGCTCAGGCATCAGCCGACTTTTGTTGATAACGCATGAGCAGAAGCAGGTCGGTGATGATAAACGTGGGGACCTGCATGTTTTGCGTCAGCACACACCTAACTTTCAACTAGTCTGGTCTGACACACTGACACCTTTGAAGTTTGAATTGACCTATCTGCTGCATGCTTGTTACCTGTTTTGACATTTTCACAACCAAAGATATGCTGCTCAGCTCACGAGTCACGCCCAGCCCACCACAATTACATCTATCTACGCTGATCGTGCAAATTTTGTTTTAATTTTTTTTTTCCCTGTTATTATTTCATGATAATATATATAGTCTTTTGATTCTTGAAGTGTCTTTTAAGCATAACCAATGGACAAAATATTCAAATGCACATAATGATATAGACTGACTTTCATGAAACTGTTTTGGCTGCTTAAAAGTTTTCAAATTGAAAGTAAACATTACTATTTACTGAGATAAGTCATAAGTATATGGCATATAATTGGCTTTATATTAGCTTATTAGCTCAGCATCCACTATCACAGTAATTATATATAAACACATTACACATTGGACAACCAGATTACTCGAAATTGTCCCCCCTTTTTCAAATCTATTCAAGAAGGATCGACATGGAATCTAAAGTAATAATCAATATCATATCATTACCAAAAACGTACAGATAAAGTAACCAGAAATTCATTTTACAGTTCACAGTTCACACTACTATATAAAGTATAAACAGAGGAAGTGAACAAATTGAAGTTAACTACTACAATAGTACAATACTCTGGCTCTGGCGGAGTTGCTTACAAGCATGTTTAGTTCAGTTGTCTTACTTGTTAAGATTGTATTCTTAAGGGCATTTTGGTCAAATACAATAATAAAACCAACAAAACCGTCGGTGAATAACACACGTTAGAAACAATGAGAATTAGGATGCCACGTGGCAATTACAGTCTATAAGGTGCAGCAAAGGGAACACCATCATTGAGATTCAATTCATTTCTTCATTTAATAACAACTAAGAAGAGGGGAGAAGAAGTCGGTGTCGTTGCCAAATTACAACAACGGCATCGGATCCAAATAAAAATTTTAAGTTTGATTGATGGCGAAATTTCTTCTTCAATTTCGCGCTCTTTTTCTACTTGTACTTCTTTCAGGTTTGTTTGTTTCTTTTCCACCACATTCAAGATTTTCCAACTTCTTTCTTTGATTTCATTCTTTTAAGTATAAGGTATTACTGTTGTTGTTCTGTAATTTGTTCATTTTGAATTCTTGTGAATGGTCATGAATGAACTGAATTGCTCTGTTTTTTTTTTTTTTTTTTTAACTAAATTTTGTTTTGTTAAAACAGAGTTTTCATATAATTTGAACTAAATTTTGATTTTATGTTGATTTATTAAACAGATTGATCTAGTTTATTGGAATCATTGTTCAAAATTCAAGAAACAGATGAGATGGATAATTTAACAAGATCTTGTATTTGGTTTTCTTTTTGTTTGTTGTTAGGTTCAGTTGTTAGAACTACTATTAGTGTTGGAGTTGGAATAAACTATGGACAAATTGCAAACAATCTTCCATCTCCTTCTCGGGTAGCTGTTCTTCTTCAATCTCTTAGTATTAGTAGAGTAAAACTATACGACGCTGATCAGAATGTTTTGCGAGCTTTTTCCAATTCCAATGTGGAGTTTATTGTAGGAGTTGGTAATGAGCATGTACCAAATATGACTGATCCTACAAAAGCTCAAGCTTGGGTTAAACAACATGTCTTACCTCATCTACCTCAGACAAAGATCACATGTATTACAGTTGGAAATGAGGTGTTATCTGGTAATGACACTCAATCAATATCCAATCTCGTCCCGGCAATGAAAACCATATATGATGTTCTTGTTTCTTTAGGATTAAACGATCAAGTGAATGTCTCTACTGCACATTCGCTTACTATTTTAGCAAATTCCTTTCCTCCTTCTTCCGGAACTTTTAAACAAGATCTTATGCAATATATGGAACCCCTCATTGAATTCCATTCACAGACCAAATCCCCTTTTCTTATAAATGCTTATCCTTACTTTGCATACAAAAGTAACCCAAGTGAAGTTCCATTGGACTATGTTCTTTTCCGGCCTAATCAAGGGTTGGTTGATCCTATCACAAATTTAAATTATGATAACATGTTGTATGCTCAAATTGATGCTGCGTACTCTGCAATAAAAGCGATGGGGCATACTGATATTGAAGTTAAAATTTCTGAGACTGGATGGCCCTCTAAGGGGGATTCTGATGAGATAGGGGCTACACCAGAGAATGCAGGGATTTACAATAGTAATATATTACGCCGCATAGAAGAAAAACAAGGGACTCCTATGAAACCATCAGTGCCGATTGATGTTTTTGTTTTTGCGCTTTTTAACGAAGATCTGAAGCCTGGACCAGCGTCAGAAAGGAATTATGGCCTGTTCTATCCAGATGGAAACCCAGTTTATGACATTGGTTTACATGGATATCTTCCGCGGATGAGTTATTCCTCAGCAGCTTATAAGACTCAGGTAAGAAATAGAAGAGTTCAGTAAAGACACAACTTCTTGCTTTTTACTTTGCTAACTATCATAATATTCCTTTTTGTTATTTGGTATCAAATTTTTAGCAAAGTATTGAGGTCACGGGTCCATGGCTAGATTTTCATCCCATTCTGTTATTATATTGTGCAGGTGGTACACATCTTTGGTTTTTTGATAATATCATTTACAACATTCTTACTCCAAGCTTGAGGATTTCGAAAATCTAGAGATTGTCAGGCGAGAAGATAAAAACAAAAGGAGCTGAAACCAGATTCAAGTTTCTCCTTCCTATACTACTACTACTACTACTACTACTACAGATCATACAAGTGAGTGACTCTAATCTATTGCGTCACTGTCTTTTTGAGAAGTTTTGTACAGTCTCGTATGTGAGTGGACTAAGTTATTGCTCTGTCGAACTAATTGTATGAATACTATCATGCTAGCTAATAGATTCTTTTTACATGTCATAGCAGTTGCTTGAAAACTATCATATGAAATGTCATAGCAGCTGTCTTGGTTTCTATGGATCCAAACTTCATGCAGACTAATACACTATACTACTATAGGTGTAAAGATACCGTAGTTTAGTGTGAACATTCTACAACCCTACATTAGATTGTATGAAGAGTATGTATTCTTAAAATGTCGAACCTGTCCATTGAGTAAATAGAGTAGACATGATATTTTTTTTCAAGTGCAATAGAATGTGAATTTAAAACAATCAGGGGTTGAAAGAACTATTTCACCTTATGAACACAATAGAATGTGTGTGTTCTGATCTTATCTTATCTCTTAGCTCAATTATGTAGTGAATCTTCTCCTTTAATAGATATTGTTGTTTGGGACCAGACAAAAGCTCATTTTCTTTTCTATTCACAAACCGTAATGGCTTCATCTTTTGGCTACCTTCTTGCCTTTTCCTTTTGCTATTTCTGTCAAAGCTCAAATGCCAGTATATTGGTGTACCACAAGAAAGTATTGTTCCAATCTCTTAACAATGACTTCCTAGTTATATTTAGGTTAATCTTTTATTCATAAAGAGAATTTTCAACATCAGCCTTGTGTGGACAGATTCCACCTATAGCATCCCTTCATTTTTCTAAAAGAGAATCTGCAACGTCAGCCCTACGTGGACTGATTTGACTTCCACGTCATTGTCGTCCATTTTCCTGCAACATCAGCCTTGCGTGGATGGATTCGAATTCCATGTCATAGTGTTGTCCACTTCCCCTTTCATACCTCTCATTGAGTGTTTGAGTCCACATCAAGTTTTTGTGATGTTGACCTCATCTCCATGGAGAGAGACTCAAAAGTTTGTTGACTATGTCAGATACAATTTTTAGCAGCAAGAAAGTGGGGATATATGAAAATTAAAAAATACCTAGATCACTTGAGTATTATCTTACAGATAAAAATATCAACTTCATTTGTTCTCTTCTGATTCAAAATCTGTATGTAAGCGTTATAGTCCCCCTATTCCATGCTAATGTACTTTTGGTTCAAGAACGAAAACTTGTTGGATGATCCATTTCTGTTGTGATAATGCCATTGAATATTCCCTGTATGTTTGCTTCAAATTTAATTGTACTACATATACTTGATCACTCTTCCACAGATCTTCAACCAAGAAGTTAGGTGTGGCCTACTCAGTGTTATTCTTCTAATGTATTGCATGCTTTAGGTATTGAATCACCTGCCCTAATACTCTTACCAAACAAAAATGTTATAGACAGACCAGATCGTTTACTTTAGGGAGATGAGTTATAGACGCTTGAAAACACATGGATATCAAGTTATCGACCGTCCAACTGGGCCACAAACCATGTGAGGTTGTGACTTGTGAACACATTGCACATGGTAGCAGCGTTTGATCATTTATGTATTTTTGCTTTTATATAACAAAGCTTCATATTCACAAGACTAATTTCCTGCTATCTCAACTTGTTGCAGGAGAGCAAAAACTGTTGTATCTTTGCACAAAGTTAGTTCATCCACCAGCCCCAGACCAGAACAATTTACTAACAAACACCCAGTACTCTTAACCTAAAAACTTATGGAAACAATTAACTGGTTCATTATATATCACCTTCCGAGCTTACCCCAGTAACCAGAATAATAAGAGATGGAAAATCCTCCTTTGGACTTACTGATGTAAAGGGAATATCAATTCATATATTCAATATCTAATAAAAATGATAAAATTGAGGATATATGTTACAATTTATGAGATAATATAATCTGTTGTTGTGACTAGGTTACTTGGAATTCAAGATATTATTATTAACACTTATTATTTGAAATTATGGTTTTTTAAACCATCAATTGCACCATGATTTGGATTCGACTGGCCCAATCTATTCCAACAAAGAGTGATAAGTTTCTGATAACACATCAAGTGCACCATGATTTGGAATCTTGGGCAGATATTTGTCTAAGGTGTTGATGAATTGATTACAGTGTACTTGATTTGATGGGAAGAAAACATCTGAACCTCACACAAAGAAATGGTCAGAAATGAATCCCCACATTGTAGACAAAAATCGATTGGTGGAGTCCTTTCAATTACTTTGTAATATCTGATTTCATCCTGACACTGAAAGTGGATCACCTAAGATGAAATTCTCTGTGAAAACAAGTTCTTACATAGATAGTAACAAAAACAGGGAAGAAATGGTGGTGTTGATGACTTGATGGCGCAACTGATGATAATAAGAAGAAATCATAATTAGATGGTCACAAACTAGAGAAATTATAATGACATTTAGCCTAGGCGCTTAAAGGGATTGATTACAAGTCATAAATAAGGTCGAAGTTGGTAACAGAAACAAATGTGAAGCACATGGTCTATTGATTCTAATCAATAGTGTATCCCGTCTATTTGTATTTCTTGTTTTCTATTTTTGTTCAATTTGGTGAAGAATCTGTACAAGAGATAAGATTAATCGTAGAATAGGTAAGTGGGGGTTACTGTCAGCTTGGTTTTGGCTTTTGATTACGTTACATATTACCTAACACACCTAATTTTGGAATCAAACCAAAAAAGTTTGTTCCCAGCGAAAACTGAAAAGGTTCTATCATGATATTCTTAATCCACTTCTTGGAAATATCTGGGGCTTGCCTGATTGTTTCTTTTCCTTACTTCTCATGTCACTATGTAGATATTGCAACTTTGCACGAGATATAACCGGCTCAAATGATCCAAAAACCAAAAGAAAAATATCTATGAAGAGACAAGCTGTTATCCTCACATGACATCATCAGATCAACAAGTGATCCAACAACACCCACCAGCATCCCAAACCAAGCGTGAGGATGCAATGTAGTTTTTCTCAGTATGGCATCCCTCTAGGGCTATTCTGTACTTTTGGTTAACAACAATGAAGAGTTACCCTAACATATAACATGTGACAAACCCTAACCCTTTCATATAACACTCTCAAAACAAACTATCTGATATGAAGTTATGAACCACTCTTTAACTTCCAATGAAAAGAATTTGTGACTTCTAGAAGGTAACTCTATGCTTCTATTCAGAAGAAGATTTTCCATTATTGAAAAAGTGCATGGATAAGATCATAAGAATGTTTCACGAAATAATATAATACTCGCCCCAGTACTCATTTCTTTCGACTTTGAGTGACTCATTGCCTATTGATTAACCTGACGTTATATATGACACTTTCATAAGGTCTCATCTTCTCTGAAGAAGTGAAAATGAAACGAACAGAGCAGGTGCTCCCAACAGTTTTCTTGCTACCCTAAGTATGCTTGTTTTCATTTAACTAAGCCTTTCTCTCTTGACAGGATTGTCACTAGGGAGTAAGGCGACCGACTTCGGTTTGAACTGAGAGGACGAGTCTGTTGATCGTGCCCATAATTTCACAATATACCTTTAAAGCTTAAGCAGCCAAAGTTTGATGCAGACTACTTAACCAATCTTGACATCCTTCTATCTCTGTCTCCCCACTTTTTCATTAATGTGGATGTCTTTATATATTCATCAAACTTATCTGTGACTCTGATATCTGACCCATCAAACCTATCATGTACCAGTTTGTGTTATTCGTACTAACAGCTGCTCTAGGGTTCCACTAGGCATATGCACAAGAAAGCAGACAAACCCAACACTCAACATTCAGTGGGATCGTAAGGCATTCACTTTGCTAGCTAGTTAGCAATGCAAGGCCAACTGGCTGCTATGCCTATGCCTAGTGGGCATAGATACCAAAAATTCACAACATTGCTAGTCTGCAGCTGAACATGAAGTCATTCTTTAACACACGATTCCTAATTCCCACAAAACTCTTCAGCTAAGGTGTTCAACTACTGTTACTCTTGAGAAAATAAATCTTTTCAACTAAGTGATTGGTTTATGTGACTTAGACTTAACTATGTTTGAATGATAAGGGTACTCTCCTTCTAATTTACTGTATTATACATTTGATCTTACTATGCACACTAAAGATACGGAGGCATATGACACGACTCAATATTGAAATAATAACAAAGAGGTTCTGGCAGTTTGGTTTCACTATAACAATTCCTTCTTTTTTATTGGAGGGCAGTCTTCCTCTTTTCGATGCATCAAGTATATTTCTTCAATTTGTGTTTGCAAGTAATGTTAATCAGGTTACATCTTCTCTTTCATTTTCCAAAGGGTTAATCAGGTTACAGGGTGTATTGCAATTGGGGAAAAAACAAAATAAAGAGAGATAAATTATCAATGATCATTATAATACAATATACCTTTCGGAGCAGAAATCTGACTTCAACTGTGTGATATGCTTCTGTATTCTTTTTGGCTCCCCTTGTCAACCCTCATTCAAATCAGACATCTGTCAGTTGAATAGGAGTTTCTCGCTTCTCATCAATCCGATTTCTCAATCTCTTGAAATCTCTGATCCCATTCTCGGGCTTCGTAGTCTTGATCATACAAGTCCCTTTCTGTACTATACACAATTCGGTCCTGCCCAATGACAGTCCTCTGGGCCATGTCCCGAGCACTTAGAAGCTGGACAGATTGGAAAAGCATAAGCTACTAAATGATTTACAAAAAGAAACTGTACATGTAAATTGTTAACTGAATTGGACTAGTAATGAATATGAACAGTAGCATGGATATTTTAGCATTTTCAGTAGAATATTAGGGTGAAAAGTTATATATCTCAATGTGAGACATAACTTGTATATATAATGAAAGAAGTGTGTTAGACAAGTCACTACTACTAGTAGTGTGTTAGACAAGTCACTACTAGTAGTGTGTTAGACAAGTCACTACTAGTACAATAATATCTAAGCTATGTGGGACTAAACTACACACCTAAAGCCTACAATACCCTTACTTCCAACACTCCCCCTCAAGCTGAACATTCAGACTCTGAATTTCAGCTTGAAATACAAAAAAGTTCTCTCACATCCCCCACAAAGTATCATGAGAACGACATCGGGCAGGATGTTCAATGGCAGGGATGACCAGCTGCGAGAAGAACCGTCTGCAGGGATGTCCAGCTGCAGAGACAATAAAGGAGCAGGGATTACCAGCTGCTCAGCCAATAAAGACGCCAGAGGTTGTGGTGGTGATTGCAAGGGTCATGTTCGTTTCGGTGGCTAGGGTTTACTTTCCACAAAGCATCTGATATAACTTCAAAACCAATAAAGATGAGGTACTCCAAGACGAAAGAAGGCTGATTGTGGAGTAATAAAGCCATTGAAAGGGCTGGAAAAGTCGCGTATGACATCAACAACGCACACAAAACCCTAGAAAGGGTTGGACATGAATGACGCATACCAACAAGAGAAACAACAAACCTGGATCTTAAAAAGAAACCTTGATGAACAGTGATTCAAGTGAACGGCACTGATGAACAGTAGCCGTGAACAGTACTCAAGAATAGTACTCGGAAAAAAAAAAGCAGCACACAAGGCGCAGAAAAACAGCGGAACACAAGAACACAAAATGGACTAAATGACTTTGCCGGAGATCCGGCCACCGGCACCTAAGTTAGAATGGCCGGTGGCCAAAAACCATGACCTAACTTGGCTTTGATACCAACTAGAAGTTATGAGTTGAGATGACTAGAAGTAGAATATTAGGGTGAAAAGTTATATATCTCAATGTGAGACATAACTTGTATATATAATGAAAGAAGTGTGTTAGACAAGTCACTACTACTAGTAGTGTGTTAGACAAGTCACTACTAGTAGTGTGTTAGACAAGTCACTACTAGTACAATAATATCTAAGCTATGTGGGACTAAACTACACACCTAAAGCCTACAATACCCTTACTTCCAACATTTTCTTATGCTATTCTTCTATCATCATGAGTTTTGTCAGTAGGCCTGCTTTCTATGGTTGTGGTAGTAGTTTTCGTTATTTAGATTCGGAATTAAAATGCCACGAGCCAACTTAATAATCCATGTTTTCTAACTGTGAAAATACACCTCTTAAGGCATACAGAAATAAATATGACGGAAAAAAAAGGAAGAAGGAGTTCTTCCTAATCATCTGCAGAATGCAGATCGAGTAGATGCTCCGTGGTTGTAAATAATCTTCTTCACTACCATATTTGAAGACCATCGACACAGACATGGAATCGACATGAAAATCTTATTGAGAATACATATAAGTTGGGAACATAGTCCACAGTAGACACTCTGATTGTGATTTAACGAAAAGAAATCCCATTATTTTTCAAATTCTGTAATGTTTCAGTTGTTCCTCTTCAAATTAAAATGGCATCTACAGATCTACTGTCAGTCATATAATTTTAAATGATTTTACCATGTGAGACTTACTAAATCCAGATAAAAGAAAGAGGACGAGAAAAGAGAACGGGAGGGTCTTGCATCAAGATCAAACAGGGGTATGCTCATGGTTAACAGATGTGCAATGTGTTGTCAGAATGAAGAAACAGTCCATCATCTTTCAAGGACTGTCAGACTTCCATGGCAGTTTGGGACTTCTTATTAAGTATTAACTGAATTCAATTATGCTGGGGCAGGAAAGTTCTTACCTATCAAAGCAGGCTGTTTAATCTAGAAAATACAGTTTCATTCTATTTTTGGGGGCCTTGGGCTTAAGCGCAATCGCAGGGTGTATAAAAGCACAAATAGAACATGGGAACAGATTGGGTATGACATCAAGACGTTTGCACAGAATTGGGTGCTTTTTACGCCTGAATTGCTGGACATCAGATTTGTAGATGACACGGGAAATTTTTATTTTTCAAGTTCACTGACATAATCATTCGTGTGACATAAGTTTAGAGTGATCCTCACACATTATTTAGCATTATACAAAATTTATTTATCGACCAAAAAAAAAAAACACACTGGCAAGTTATTATGGATTCTGGAGGACAGGGCAGGTTTCTTGGGATTTATTGTTGCACTTTTACCAAATTGATAGGTGGTAGATGGAGAGTTGACAATGCGTTTCTCCCTAGGGTGTGAAACTTTTGAGAGACGAATAGAGATTATTTTGCAAGAAACAAGAACCTAAGATTGAAGATAATTATCTTTCTCTAGTCTCACTCACACATCCCTATCGTAGTTATTATGACTAGCCATGATCATGGGACCTTGTTTTCCAGAAATACCTTCAGACTTGAAAGCAAAATAAAAAAAGATTCATTCTGTCGTATTTACCTTCCTCCTCAAAGACTGATCTGGAAATTCAAGTAAGCGAGCTCGTTGTTCTCTTGCTTTGTTCCTCTTGTCTATGTCAGAATTTGTCTTGCGAACAAGGAACCATCGAAACAGAGGAATTGCGAAGAAGGAGCTGGCATATATCTGCAGTCATATTCTAGAATTTAATATATTGGGAATGACAGAAGAAGTTGTAAATGATCAGGCATCTCAAATTACTCACCGTGTGCCACAATACATATTGCCAAGATATATTTAACCAAACAAAATCTGAGCAGAGATCTTACTAATCTCCGATCCAAACGAATCTATTCAATGCTCGGTTTAATGAATAAATAGTGTTTAACTCATTATATCGTACCTAAATAATCATCATATCATAACTATTCTCAAGAAACCCGTGACATGCATTTTGACTCAAAACGTTTTAATTTGACTCGTGGAAAGATGACTGAAATAGTTTAAATAAACAACCTCCGTCAAAGAACATATTCCCACTCTCGCAGAAGTAACTAACTCAACAATCTTCAAAATCGTTTTAAAACTGAGTTTGACGATGATCATCTGGCAAATGAGGAAAAAAAGAAGGAAAACAACTCAATAAGAGAGACGTGTTGATGCTAAGGGGACAAAGAAGATGAAAGTTGTATTCATTTTCCTTTTTTTCACCCTTTAGATAGCTCCAGCAGCTGTCTTTTAATTTTTGACCGTAGGCAAGGGCAGTTAAGCATAACAATTCAGGTTTCATGGAAATGTTAAAAGATTCGGCGGAAAGTCGCAGCCCTCATCAAATACCAACAAGCAAGACAACTACATTCATGAATGACCGCCCAACTATAACACAGTAATTTCTTCATTGGTGATGAGTTAATTTAAAAATTTTGAGCTCAGTCTTCTAAGTGATATTTTTCCTCCTTAACTTGTCAGTTTTACTGAGATTTCATCTTTTTATGTATAATATATCAATTTTTAGCGATTATATATAGATTATACTTAGTGAAACAAAGCAAACCTGTAGTAGAGGAAATATGTCGGCAACAAATGAAATAAATCCACTTGGCGCAACTGCAGTATTCCTTCAGATACGAATAAAGGTATATGTTAGAGCGTATGAGGCAACAAAAAGAAGAACCAGAGAATAGAACTTATGTTAGCCAAAAGAAGGCAAAAACCTTACTTTAACATCGTCCCAAGAATTATAACCCCAAAGAGGTTAAGCCCTCCCAAACCTATAACCATCGCCGTCTCTGTGTTCTTTGTTTTACTGGGAAATTGCAAAAAGCATATTAGATTATCAGGGAATACTGATGAGATATACTTCACAATTCAAGCAATGATTATTACAGGGAAATAATAACCTAAATTGCCATTGTTTCTCCTTGAAAAATTTATCAACCCCTCCAACAAATTCAGCCCATCTTTTCCCAACATATTCTTTCCTCCCACTCCTCTGAGAGGCAGCTGTTCGCTGTAGGGAGGGAAAACGATATAGAATATTTCCCTGCATGAAAAAAAAAATATTTTTCCTTAAAGAGCAATGGATCTGGATGGTAAATTTCACTCACTCAATCTTTTTTCTAATACATAAAGAAAAACATGCTGGAAAGATTTTCAAACCACCGCAAGATGTGGCAGCATGATCTGTTAAATAAAAAAAAGATGTTGGGGCTTGAATGCAATACGTAACATTTCACAGGAATTTTGCACGATTATAGATCACACGTAGATAGGGAGCAAAAGAGCCATCTTTGTGATAAATCAGAGAAAATAAGAGCAATCGGTATTTTTCTTGTCTTAAGAAATCTTTATGTAATACCGATGTGACAAATAATTTTGAAAGAGAGAGTTTATAGTTAATTCAGGATTGAGTGTTTATTAGTTCTGATTAGCTACACTAGAAAGAAAGGAGTAAAAAGAAGAAAAAAATGGCAACAAGCTTGGGACATTTCAACATGATAAGAAATTCATGACTACTAATTTGCCGCAAACCTAATCATGAAAACTATCTCTGTGTGTCCAACTCGAATCTAGTACAAGTAGATTAGGTAATACTGAAAGCTTCCAACAAAGTCTTTATACTGTCATGAAAAGGACACTTCTAAAAATGATGTCATTCACAATAGGAAAGCTACAGTCTGGTTATGGGGATCACATGGATTCGAGCGAAGTGGGTCTTAGCATCAAACAAGTATTTTGGTGGGAGATGTAACTCATCAATAGGGTTGTCCTTGGTTTCTTTGTGGTGTGGTGTGAAGACCTCTACAACAAATATTTTTTAGATAAAAAATGTACTTAATAAGAATACTCTGCTCGCCTGGGAAAGTCCTCATGGACCTTTGATTTTTTCAGAGTTTTTGGGCTAGACTCAGAACATTCCATTTCACTGATATTTCTGTGAACATGACTGTTGACCTGAGACCAAGTGCTTTTGCCCCTATACCATCAACTCGGTAGCTATAACGTAAATCTGAAAATTGATGCTCCTAACCAGTGAAATAGCTAATGTGAATGCCCTATGTTATGAACCTCCATCATAATCTGTTTCTCGTTGGTTGTTCGTATAGTCCATTATAGTTGTATAAATACTCAATAGTGCAACTTCAAGAGAATGATACATGTTAAAAGCATAGCTCATTTATAGCTGATCAAACGGCATTGTAGTTGAAAAAATTGAGTAGGAAAAATAGGGTCAAGCACTGAGGTAAACAGAATGGGAACAGCTGGTTTTGGCGGTAGTGCATTTCCAAAGGCTATCAAAGCATCATCAAATGCAATGTAACCAAAATAAACGAAGTTAAGTCCTACTAAATAATAATTTTTCAACATATATATTAGAGGCTTCCTGCTCATTTCATCACTAAGCATATCTTAATAGTAGAATTAACCATTGTTAACCAACAGCCTAACACAGTATGAACAGAGACAAAGCAGGTTTTGGGGAAAACAGCAATGATTAAAATTGTCAATCTAGCATCTCATGTCTATTTCTTAAATTTACCCAAACTTACCTCTTCATCTACATCTGGACGACCATCGAACCTTAACAGCACAGGTAAAATATATGATTCATCAACCTGTGGCCACCATCAGACGAAAATATGTTAAAGTCGCAACTTGTGACAAAGATACTATGATGAAATGCAATTCATTATAGGCATAACAAGAAAAAGATCCATTGATGCCTAGTATATATCTAATGAAGGCAGACTGACAGGGTAGGTAGATTCTTTAGAAAACAATGTTTTCTTAGTTTACAAACTGAAACTCAAGTACAATAAAGTTCTTGTTGCAATTTCTTGCTTTGCACAATCTGTCTTACTCTTCTTTCCACGAACTTCCACATATGACATTTTGTTAATACTTTTATGAATTCAAACAGCAGCATACTCAATGTATATTTCATATTTATGAATTGTAATAGCCCGTCAGAAAGAAACAAAAAAGTAGATTTATTTTCTTTAGTGGAAACAACTGACCATGGTCACATACCATAGTTTCGTCTGTTGGTGGTACATCGAGATAGGGAGCAAGCTCTTCTGCAGTGACAACACCCCCATTCGAAGTTATGTACTGACCAATCTGCAAAGTTCACATAAACAATAAGTTCACATTAAGTGCCAACTGTTGAAAACTACCATACCAAGCAAACTATATTTTTGATCTCAAGACCTTATGTCCTCAACAAAAAGTACAATGGTGTTGTGCGTTAAGTCCTCAACCAAAAGAACTTCCATGAATCACAAATAACAGTTTCCAATAAAAAAAATAAAATTCGGTAATGCACAGCCTTCTGTTTGATAGTCTCAACTCTTCAATGAGTTTGAAACAAGATGAATGAAATATTTTTCAAGAAAATAATAGAATGAACTCTATACACAAACTCAACCGTAAGATCAATTTATTTGTGCTTTACTTCTTTGCCTTGTTTCAGGAAAGTACAGTGGGGATGAGGGTGGGCCTCGTCAACAGAACGTAATTAACACTTGCCACAAATAAACAGAATCATTAATCCACAGCAAAGACAATGCGAGAATGTGAGATGCATATTGATGACATCATCTTGGGTTCTAATTCTCCATATATTTTTCTCTTCTATCCTTTCATTATTAAAATAGTATCTTTAAATTTTTAACAAGTTAGGTTAATGAAGACTATGGGTTTTGTTAGAAACTCCTCATATAATAAGGGTTTTACTTTTCTGATAGAGGCAACCAAGTGTCATTGTTACTTTGTTGTTGAAGATTTATTCTGGGTAGTTACTAAAAATAATCCTCTTCCTCTTTATTGATGTCATTTTGTAAATATAACAGTTTCTACCGATGGACAGCATAGGTAGCTAAACTTCCTATCAGCTTAGTAAAAATACTATTCGAAGTCGGTTTCTCTTTTTACCCATCAATCACGGATGTATGATTGGTTCTACTTGTGCCAAAATACCTAGGGTCCTTCTTTTATTATGATTCCTGTAGAGAATTTTATCTTCTGCCATATGAGAACCAGTTTATGGATCCTCAAGAAAAAATATGGGCATAAAATCCTTCAGTCCTTAAACAGTATGTAATGCAAACTTTCGCTAGGTTCCTCCTGACAAAAGCTTCAACACGGAAGATTTTAGTCTATCATGATGACAATCAGGATAAACGTCATAGTTCATCTTTACCAGGCTAAAGCTAAGACATTGTACCAAAACTAGAAAGCAATACTTCAGGGTGCATGCATGTAAGCGGGTGGAAGGGTTTTCTGTAAGAAAACTCGCATAAAGTGCTACTGGTAGAAAACAACTTCATGGGAGGCTATGGCTGATTGGATTTCCTCTTCTTCCAAGCCTAATCATAAGCGCTATGAAATGAAGTCTAGTGGCACATTTAATAACAAACGAGAGTGAAAATTTATTTTTCCTATATTGTAGAATGTATAATAAGATAAGTGATAGAGCACAATGAGATTTTTATTGATTTTCCCTATAAGAAAATTCCGTCAAATCAATACTTTTCAGAGTACCATTCTTTCACTTGGTTGGCATTCGTCAACAGAATTCAAACCATTGATTGACCGTAATTAAGAAAAATGAACATTCTTAATGTTTGTGGCTTTTGCAAGGATTTCAAAGATGTGAATTATTTACTGGTGACTAGTTGGCAAAATTGGTTCCTTCAATGAACTATCTTTTATCGATATAGAAAAGCATAAGCACATAAACTCTAATCCCAAAAGAAAAAATTGTTTTAGTTTGTCTGCATTATCTACTGACAGCACACTCAATACTATTCAGAGTACCATTCTTTCACTTGGTTGGCATTCCTGAACAGAATTAAAACCATTGATTGACTCATTGACCGGAATTAAGGGAAATGGGCACTCCTAATGTATGTGTCTTTTGCAAGGATTACAAAGATGTTAAACTGGTGAGTAGTTGGCAAAATTGATCCCTTCAATAAATTATCTTTTATCAATATAAAAAAAGGCACATAAACTCTAATCCCCAAAAGGGCAGATTGTTTTAGTTTGTTTGCATTATCTACGGCAACAGTATTAAGCTCTAAATTTCTAATCTCATTAAAGAATTAATATTTTACAGCATAGTCAACAATCCTAATTTACTTGTGTATAGTTTTTCTTTCCTTGCACTTAAACTAAAGTTAAAGAAAATGTTTACAAGTATATAGATATAAAATGAAGTCAGGGCTATTTACCAACTTCCACCTCTCTTCCTCAATTCCTTCGTTCGGATCACCATCACCGAATACGAACGAGAAAACCTAACACATCATAGCCAATAACTAAGAATATTGCAGTTTTAACTTTAAAAGCATAAACTGGAAGCAAATAACAAGTAAGCAGAAGACGTACTGATTCAATAAAATTTGTTCCAACATCATCTGTTCTTCTCTGCCGCCTTCTGTAATAGTAAGGATCCCAAAACCTAATAATAAAATACTATGGTAAGATAAAACAATCGAAAGAGTGCAACCCTTCCACGTTCACATCATTGCAAGGTTATGGGAGAAAAAAATATTTTTCAAAATTAAACAAGATTCCTTTATTCAAAGACAACAAAACATGTTTCTATCAAGTTGAAAGTGATCAGTTGTCAAAAAGTGGTCACCAGACCAACAGCAGACATGCATTCCACTATTCCCATCTTCCTTTTCTGTACAACATTTTTCCACCCATTTTCTGCTCTTAACATCAAATTATGAGTTTTTGTCTTTCTTGCTTTCCTCCTATCACAGAGTTTTTGTTTTTGTATTATTACTGGGTGTTCATGTGTCACATTGGAACTTGTCAAACAACTAACATATCAACTTTATATACAATATGGATAACATAATATATAAGTTAACTAAAGTAGAAAAATGTTGCTTGAATGGGCATAGCTTGTTGCAATTGTGATAAGCACTTTCAACACTTGGAAACAAAGGAAACCATAGTTACCAGCATTACAAGGAGGCAAGACATGACCAAGCAGAAGTAATGAAAAAGGTATAGAATATTACCAAAACAAATCTGTAGGGTAAAAGTTTAAACTGAAGCCCGAATCGAAAGATCTGCCTCCACGCCTTCCACGGTTGTCTTCATCACTGTAAAATGAAAAGAACACAAGTAATCTCTCAAACATTCTTTGAATTTAAACAAGGCCATATTAGGTATATGTCGATGTGTATTTTATGTTTAATTTGGTAACAGAATTTGATATATCAAAATACATGTTATTTATACAAATATGACAACTGAATAAGAAAATGACAAGACATACCTTCTACTACTTGAAAGAAGAGCAATTATTGTGGTGTAAACAATAACAATTGAAGCAATCAGTGCAGTCCCAAAAGAAACTCTTATTACATACTCCGCGACAGACTGCAAAAAGTAGAATGACCTGCTATACATCAGTTTTCCATGGAAAATATATTACACAACAGGTCAATGAGTCTCGTACCTTAGACTTTTCAAGCAAGGGTTCAATTTTCAACCTAAAAGATTTGGCAACAAGCTTAGACCGATAATCCTTGGGAAAGACATAAAGAACATCACCTTCATCTGAAACCTGTCAATACCATCTTAATAATAGATTCCAATCAAAAAATAAAAATAAATAGCATTACAGTATGAGCACATTTACCTCAAGAAAACCACCAGTATCAGCAGCAAGAGCTTGTAAAGCATTTTGAGCTTCATTTAGTTTCAATCCAGCTTTACTAGAAACATCACCAATAGTAACCCTACCACCAAATGAATCAACAGCTTCCATTGCTCGTTTTCTAACTTCAGTAGGTAATCTATCTGTTTCAATACGACCACCAGGTTTAATTCCTGTTGGAACATCTATACTAGCTTTAATTACAGGGAAAGAAACACTTGAATATCGTGATTTTGATGGATTTCGAAGGTGAATTGAAGTTTGGAAATTATTATTATTATTATTATAAGGTAGTTTACATGAATAATGATAATGATGAGACTTGGCTGTTATAGAGAAACAAGTTGCTATTGAAGCCATGATTGAAGGAAAAGAGAGAAAGAGAGATTTATTAGGTTTTCGCCATGAAAGTGTTGTTATTGAAGTTGTGTTTGTGTTTTTATCTTCTGAAACGAAATTTGTAAAATGTCTCTGAGTGGTTCAAAATTATGATCTTTGTTGGTTCTGTATGTTGAATGACTTTTTTCTTGTTTGAGAGGATTGCTTTACAGAGAAATGGATGGGCTCATTTTCAACATAGTCCATGGCCCAGCCCAATCACCTGTAACCACCAGTATCTCTCTTTTCTACTTTGATTAAGTTCTCTCTTTTCTACTTTGATTAAGTTCTCTCTCTTTTGGGGTGATTTGATTGTATTGACACCTTCAGCAACAGTAGCAAGCCTTTTCACCTTCAATCAGCAGCAGTAGCAAGCGTTTTCATCTTCAATCAGCAGCAATAGCAAGCTTTGGAATCGGATTAAGGTGAACTCTATTAGTTGTTTAAAGTGTTTGCACTTAATTCCCATTAATCAAATAAATAGGGGTATAAATTGACTTGCTGAACTAGATTCATTGTCCATTTCTATTTGTTTTCATTGGTTTTACTCTATTCTTAGGACATCCAATGGGTTTAGTGTCCATTGGTATTTGATTCTATCAATGGGTTTAGTGTGCATCTTTTGAAATCCCCAAACCAATTTAGAGCACTAAAATTCTTGAATTTGATTTAAAAAGATGAACCATGTATCCTTAATCATAATGGTAGATGTTATGATGTTATGGTATTTGATTCTATCAATTCGTGGTATTTGAAAATTGCAATCAATCGACTAATGGACATGTTAAGTGCATCACTCCTGTTACATTTCTCTGCTATAAAGTCCGCACCTGTTTGTTTTCCTGAATATAGCTTGAAAGATATGTTGTCGAATGAGCTCGATCATCAGGAACTTCATGAAGTTCACTTGAGGTCTTGCTCTCCGTGAAGCTTCCTGCCTGTATTGTATGCTTTCTATTGCCTGGTTGGAGTCAGCTCCAAAACTAGGTTTTTGTATCCCATGTCTATATTTTGATTCTATCAATGGGTTTAGTGTGCACCATCTCTGCTATATATAGATGTTTAGTCTTAAAAATTATATTTTTAAGAGTATAATTTTCAAATTATTGATGGTAGTCGCGTAGAAACACATCCTCATCCTCCAGCGTAGAAACGTACACATCGCGTTAACACAAAACAACAGGAAAAAGTAGACACCATAACCAATTCTACTGACCAGTCCATGCGTTATCCCTGTTTTCATTGGCTCTTCACATTTCTTTTTGTACAACTTCATCACTTTTTCTTCTGCTGAGAAAGAAGCAATTGTTCTTATACTCCCAACTGCATCATTAGCAACCTGACTCGCTTCTTCATACATCATTTAGGTGCAGCTGTGATTCATTTTAACAACTAAGAGATGGTTAAACCAAAGGTACCTTGGTTAAACCACATACAAAAGGAGCTCTAATCTTTCATTAAACCTTAATTTTTCTTCTCTTCTTCTCATTCTACAATCGAATTATCAGTTTTAATTTTTTTTTTCTATTATTGATTTTATAGAATGATTACTTTAAGAAATAAATTATATGTGGTTATTCCACTTAAAATAAATTGTCTAATTTGACGTTTATGAGTGTATGTACACTAAGCATTCGTTAAAAACTTAGGAGTATTGGTATACTAATTCATGTAGAATGAAATTTAGTATCGTTACTTGCAACTGATACCAGAGGGATGAGAGGAAAGTTTTTAGTTGCCTCACGTCATAGCCTCTCAATAAACATATTTTGAATGCTTACATGAAAAGGCTTGTAGTTGATGCAAGTTATTGCAATCCTTTTCCAAAATTTACAAGTCTATTGTTGTCCCAATCCTTACTTGCCGTTTTAAAAATTCTGAATATTGTTGAACCTAGATGCAATGTTTACCGTTGAGGAGATTCTGAATTATTATCTAACAAACACACAGATATAATGCATCACAAATAGTTGGGTGAATACTATATGTTTTAAACACACCCACATTGCATGTGGTAGAACAATGCATAGTTAGGACTTAAAGAATGAGGAGAATGTAGCCTAAACAACGACGAGTTCTATCAATCAGTGAAAGAGAATGTGTCCACAGCTCAACAAATATTAATATAATCACCTATTCTATTGTCCTGTATACATGGCCTATAGTTGATCCAGATTTATGCATTTGTCGTAGTGTCAATGCATCACAAGTAAATTATTTTGATAATATGTTTGTGCCAGTGAAGAGCCAAAGACTCGACAATGTATCTTGCTTTGTGTAACCCAACAGACTGCATGATATAAGGACGTCCACACAGTTGAGACCCAGACCCCTTTTGAGAGGTTACCACACTTGCAATGATATCCTACCTTGCATGTGCCATGTATATCCTTCCCAACTACATACCAGTTAATATATTCCATATCGTGTGCAACTTGGAAAATAGCAGTTAATATATTTCTATCAAACTGCTGAGCATCCAAGATATCGTAAAGCTGAAATTTGTTTCCCTTTGAGAATGCAATGGCCTTTTTAGCAGTACCAAAGGCCTTTTCGGTTTCCAAAGCATGACAGCAAATTCCATTCTTAACGAACAATTGTTCCTCGTTTGGGAAAAAATTAGATCGTTTGAGATCAGCAGAAGAAGCAGAAACGGATTTAGAAAGAAGAAGCTTGTGTGAAATGAGACTTGATAAAGAACACATAATCCCTTGGCCCCTAAATTTTGCTGTAGAAACAACAGCTCCGTTTGGAATAATCATGCTGCCCTTATACATAGTAAGAGAAGATGAAAGTGCCATTTGAATTACACAAATCAATCCAAATCAATATTGATTGTCTTGATGATTCCTAAAAATGGTAACAAAACAAACAAACAACAATCCTAAATAAGTAACTCGAATAGAAACAAACAAAATATTCAAATAATAAAATGGTGATCAAACTCAGTAATATGCTAATGAATAAGATTCCAACACAAAGTTCATATACAAATCAATAAAAAAATAAAAAACTAGTTAATACTGAAAAATAAAAAATCTCTTCAAATACTATTATTAAGTCAGTCCAATTGAATGGAGACTTTTAGCGACAAAAAATGTGGAATCAAGATCAAACCCAATGCAAATTGAAGGTACAAAGAAAGGTAAGGAAGAAAATTTCAAAAATTAAATCAAAGAAATGTTTTGAAGATGTTTATTTTGAATTGCTGGTTTAGAATTCAGTAGTGAATGAATCAAAAACAAAAAAAAAGTAGAGTTAGATTGATGACTGAGATAGAGAAGCAAATGATACCTGTAGGAGTAAGAGAGGAAGTTTGGTCGGCAAGGATATACCGATATGTTATTACTGTACTTAATTTGGGCGAATTTGAGATTGCCCACTGATTTTAATTGCCAATTTGTGATTGCCCATTGGTTTCAACAAAATTTAAGATTGCCCACTACTTTCATTTTTCAGGTGGTCAAACCACCACTGACTTGGTCAAGCCTTCTGCTTTTACAAAATTGTTCTTTTCTTTCTAACAAGCTGGCAGTTAAATACCACGCTGGCAGGTCAATTACACGTAATCATACAACAAGTTTAAGATCTGATTGCTTTAAGATTAAAATATGGTTGAATCGAGGAAAATCTAAGGGACACAATCATTTGACTATTAGATTTTGTCTTCCCCAAATTTCAAGCTTAAAGCAAAACCCTAAGTCCCCAAATCTATACACAATGTTTGAAGGCGGCCACCAAAGATGAAGGTAATGTTCGCTACCCTAGGTTCTTGTTTTCTTCTTTCTTCTAATGTTATAAGTTCTAACTCTCCACAATTGATATTGGCAAATTAATTCATTCTAACTTTCCATTTCCTCTTACTACAACCTTTAGGGAGTTTTTTCACAGGTTCTTTCATCTTGTTGATTTTTTCATTAGATTTGCAAAAGAAATGGTGGGTTGTAGAAGATGAATGAAGTGGGGTAAGTAGGGAAACCTAAACTTTATTTTCTAACAAAAGAGTTTTGTTTACAAATGAGTTTATATCTAACAATTAGATCGAAGTAATATTGTACAACCACAATTAATCACAAGGGTTCAATTTTCTCTCTAACGTGTTAACGTTAATCCGACGTGGCTCAAAAAGGGTATTCTTGGAATATTCAATAAATGAAGGGGTCAATTGTGGTTTGACCACCTGAAAATTAAAAGTAGTGGGCAATCTTAAATTTTGTTGAAACCAGTGGGCAATCTCAAATTGGCAATTAAAACCGTTGGACAATCTCAAATTCGCTCAATTTATTTATAAAGTGTTATCACTTATCGGCATGGTTTTAAGAACCGGTTCTTTAGAGTGAATCGGGGTATGCCGATCCCTGTTCCAACCACTGATTCAAGTTTAACTCGGCCGATTCTTTGTTAATATTTTTTATTTAATATTTATTATTTTAAGTAAATATTTATTATTTTACTATTAAGTTTGAGACTTTTTGTTGGTTTTTAACAAATTTTATGGTTTATTTGTAAATTTACTTATCACTATAAAAGAAATTAATTTTCAAGTTTTAGTTAAAAAATTAAAAAAACAAAATTATATAAAAATTTCCGGTTTGACTCGATGATTCATCCGGTTTTACATGTGGAATCGGCCGATTCAATGCTTCTAAAACCGATTCTACGATGATCCGAGTCATCAATGAATTTTTGAGTCATTGTTAAAACTTGCCTCGGCCGATTCTTAAAACCATGCTTATCGGAGAGTTCTCCTCTTCTTCTTTAAGGGTAGTTTGGTCTATAAAAAAAACCCCATCTGTCAAGTTTTGAGGAAATCGTGTCCGTGTGTGTTTATAACTTAAAACTAGTTGTATCCATGCCTATCGGCACACTAGTATCAAAAAATTTGTATTTTATTGCCAATAATTTTCAGTACTAATATTGAAAAAATGGTTGACTTTTTATCTATTTTTTTTATTGCTTGTAATAAAATAATTTCATACATATTTTCATCTTCAAATCTTCTTTATTTCATCTTCAAATCTTCTATCTCATTCATCTTCTCTTTTAAATCTTCAACTTCTGACATCCTCTTAAATTTGCAAATATCCTTGTAGCGTATGATGATTGATGATTGAACATAATAACCTGTATTAAGAAATAACAAATAATTTTATTTTATTTTTTTCATATATTGTTAGTTATCCTATTGTAATTAATTTATACTAATTGAAGGGAGATCCTAGTCAAACCACACAAATCTCTCAAACACCACATTTTTATAGCTTAGCACAAATATTCTCATGATTTTCTAAGCACACCACAAATTAAATTAAATAAACAAAACTCTCACTTCATCCCATTTTTGTTAGGGTGTGTTTGATTGCAAGTATTTTCCCAATGTAATAAGAAAATTTATGTCTTTTCTCAGTGACCAGTGGAAAATGTGCACTATTCATGTGTTTGATTTGCCAATTTAAGTAGTGAGAAAAGAAAATTGTATTTTCCCACCGTATAGCTATTTTTCCAAGTTGCACACGATATGGAAGGTATAGAGAAAAATTCTCCTGGAAGCCAAATCCTAAAGGGATACCTAATGGCTACTCTCTTTTATGAGCCTTCCACAAGGACAGGTTTTTTAGACCATTTATCTCGGATCAAATCATAAGCATGTACACATCCTCCAAAGTAGGTAAAGAGTACATCGTCTAAAGTGGCAGACCTAAAAGACCACTATCCTCTTGTCAAAAGAGGAGTTGTTGATAATTGTCCCCAGGAATTAGTTATGACGTCAAAAGAAAATAAGCCATCCCTCATACACAAAAGAATGGTATCCCCATTGGCCACAACTGTAATATCCATGCAGCCAAAGCCTTGAGTGACATAAAGAGGTGGCTCAGGCAGAGGAGAAAACATGCATAGTGAAATTTGGTCAAAAACCTCTGCCCATGGTTTTGGTAGAGTTGCACCGGCGTTGGATCCAAATATAAAGATCTTTCCATGGGTAGCAGCTGCTGCAGGTTGACATCTTTTGGCAAGCATACAAAATCTTTCTTTTTGTCAAGAAACTTGTTGTTGTTGTTTGGTGTTGAAAACATTAAAATCAATAGAAAATACATCCGAACATTCTTTCAGATCCCAATCAGGGGGAGAAGTAGAAAGAAAGCCACCAAACATAAAGAGTTTAGACCCGAGCAAAGCTGATGCACAACATCTGCCTATACCAGAAGAAGACGGAATTGTACAAATTGGGTTAAAGTTGGTAACCATTGTATTTTCATCCGCCGTGATCGTGGTCGTTATTGTTGTGTTGTTGGTAGTGTTTATGTGGTACCAGTGTATATCATTGGAAGAGCAATGGGAATTAAAACGTAATAATAAGTTTTTTAATTCATCAGGTGGCGAGCATGAACATGAGCTGCTGTTGGGTGGAGGAGATTTAAATGAACAACTAGATATTGATAAATTTCTCTTTATTACCTTGTAATCTAGCCTTTTATCATCAAAATCATAATCATCTTCATCTTCACTTCTTCTACTACTTTTCCTCTTCTCTTCCCTGCTGTTGGATTCTCCATTTCGGCCTCTTTCCCCTAATTCCCTCTTCATATTGAAACTGTTGTTGAGTAAGTTTTTTTTTTATATGGCGAAGAGTTTGAACAAAATCGAGTGATGAATAATAAAATCGAGCGACACCAAATTTATAGAACTAGGTTGGAGACGAGACGAGACCGCCGCACATTAAAGCCGTGCCCGATTGGATTTGGAATTTGGAATATTCTTCTTCCTCTAATCCTCTTTCAATCCATCCACTTAATTATAAACACACGGTTTCCTCAAAACTTGACAGATGGGCTTTTTTTTAAGACCAAATTACCCTTGTCAGAGGGAGAACTCATGATGAATAATAAAATCGAGCAGCACCAAATTTATAGAACTAGGTTGGAGACGAGACCGCAGCACATTAAAGCCGTGCCCGATTGGATTTGGAATTTGGAATACTCTTCTTCCTCTAATCCTCTTTCAATCCATCCACTTAATTATAAACACACGGTTTCTTCAAAACTTGACAGATGGGCTTTTAGTTTTAAGACCAAACTACCCTTGTCAGAGGGAAAACTCTCCGATAAGTGATATAAATAAATAAGTACAATAATAACATATCGGTACTGTATATCGGTATTACCTTGCCAACCAAACTTCATCTCTTACTCCTATAGGTATCATTTGCTTCTCTATCTCAGTCATCAATCTAACTCTACTTTTTTTTTTTTTTTTTTTAATTCTAAACCAGCAATTCAAAATAAACATCTTCAAAATATTTCTTTGATTTAATTTTTGTTTTAATTTCTTTGTAACTTCAATTTGCATTGGGTTTTGATTTTGATTCCACATTTTTTGTCGCTAAAAGTCTCCATTCAATTGGACTCACTTAATAATAGTATTTGGAGAGAGTTTTTTTTTTTTTTTTTTATTGATTTCTATATGAAACTTTGTGTTGGAATCTTATTCATTAGCATATTACTGAGTTTGGTCACCATTTTATTATTTGAATTTTAGTGGATGAATATTTTGATTGTTGTTTGTTTTGTTATCATTTTTAGGAATCATCAACACAATCAATATTGATTTGGATTGGTTTGTGTAATTGAAATGGCACTTTCATCTTCCCTTACTATGTATAAGGCCAGCATGATTGTTCCAAACAGAGCTGCTGTTTCTACAACAAAATTTAGGGGCCAAGGGATTATGTGTTCTTTATCAACTCTCATTTCACACAACCTTCTTCTTTCTAAATCCGTTTCTGCTGATCTCAAACGATCTAATTTTTTCCCAAATGAGGAACAATTGTTCGGTAAGAATGGAATTTGCTGTCATGCTTTGGAAACTGAAAAGGCCTTTGGTACTGCTGAAAAAGCCATTGAATTCTCAAAGGGAAACAAATTTCAGCTTGACGATATCTTGGATGCTCAACAGTTTGATAGAGATATATTAACTGCTATTTTCCAAGTGGCTCACGATATGGAAGGTATAGAGAAAAATTCACCTGGAAGCCAAATCCTAAAGGGATACCTAATGGCTACTCTCTTTTATGAGCCTTCCACAAGGACCCGCCTTTCTTTTGAATCTGCCATGAAACGGTTGGGTGGGGAAGTACTGACTACTGAGAACGCGAGGGAGTTTTCATCTGCAGCAAAAGGAGAGACACTTGAGGGTACTGTTACCTATTATTTTTATTCTTTTTTCTTTCTGGTTAATCATGCATGTGTTAATATTGCAGCTCATTCTTATGTGAGATCTTGACATGCAGATACTATAAGAACAATAGAAGGTTATTCTGATATCATCGTAATAAGACACTTTGAAAGTGGTGCTGCCCGCAGAGCAGCGTCTACAGCTGGCATTCCGGTTATTAATGCTGGGGATGGTCCAGGGCAACATCCATCACAGGTATGGATATAATTAGTTGCACTATATTTGAGTTGTTTTTGGTTGTTTATTTTCATAAAGAAATCCTGTGTGCATATCTGTATACCATTTGGTAACAATAGTAATGAGAAGATTACCATTTGTTTCATTGAAAACTTGAATCTCAAAGCATATACTACAGAATAGGCCAAATTATCTTTGATTTACTCAGTAGATTTTGGTTAGCCACTTCATGTGACCCCAACGTGTTGTCGTGTTGTTTATGTCAGACTTAGGATCTGGGAATGTAAAGGCTTGAATCTTCATTTCACTTTCTCCTTTATGTGTTGCACATATTAACTATTAGTCTATTAGTTGTATTATAGAACCTTTTTAAAGGTAGACAGTTGTCACCATTTTATAATTCACAAAACATGTCCGATTTAGGGGGATGTATCCACATTTATGTGGAAGTCGAACACAAAGTGTTTATTGTCCCGAACGCTACTAAAAACTCTTCAGATGTCAAAGTAATGGACACAAAGAGTCGCCAAGCTCTTATTGTGAATATGTTAACAAAGATTTTGGGAGCCGAATTTGTACTGTAGCAGTGACATACATGTTGACCACCTTAGTTGGTTTGTCTACTTTTAATGGCATGTTTTGATTAGTAGTTAAAAACGGGATGGATACCAATAGCTCCCTTTATGTGCTTTATAGTAGTAGAATTCACTATTTTCAGCAAAATATATGTTATTGTAATTGTCTGTTGGATTTAAGTGTTTTCTACTGTCAGAATTCTTTCCTTTTCTATTTTTTGCATGTCAAGGGATAACTGCAAAATTTTGCAGTTTCTTCTTGTCCATAGTCTTTTCCTCCCAGAAAACATGGGTTGAAATCCTAAATGATATGGTTTAAATACCCGAGTGAATAATATCCTACACAATTAATATTTGCAAATGTATACTCGCCAATACTGGAAAAGATAATAGAAATCATAAGTTTGGTACTCTTTTCTCCGTCTTTCAACTTACATCTAATCTGTACAGTTCCTCATTTAATAGTTAAAACGCTAGAAGCTGTCTCATCTGGATAAGTTGGAGAATCTCATCTGTTTTTACTTGTCATTCATCATCTTGAGAATAGTTACCCTTGTGAGCGTCTGTTGGAATATTGTATCCTCTATTACTTAATTGCTTCTCTATTCTCACACAAATGCAATGATAACTTCAAAAGATTGCATTTTCTTCTTTTCCATAACCTTTTTTTCCCTCAGAAAACTCTTCAAATCCGAAATGATATAATTTCCATATGTTTGGCCGAATAATATGCTCCAAATATTATGCATGAGTTATTGGACCTCGAATTTGATGTATCTATTTCTGTGTCCACAAAATTCCAGGTGTTCATTTTCATCTCCGATTACTCAATACTTGCTGCCTAATTAATGATTTGCACAACTGTACTTTCAAATTCTGGAAAAATATAATAAAAAACACTTGTTTGTGGCATTTTTAGCTTAAGTTCTCTTGTAGTCCAATTTGGTAGAAGATTCGTTTTATTTATCAAAGACAAAGCAAAATGAAATGCCAAGATATAATGAAAATTAGACATCTTACTGGATATTCCAACTATTAAGAATTTGTTAAGTATATATCAGAGATCTTCTTTTGGAGAAACTTTATTGCAAATGCGGGGCCATAGATTGATATTGGGGCCATAATTTGTTAAGGTCATCAGGTGTAAGGGTGCCCTTTTGATTATTCATGCTCTGCAGAAAACTATTTACCTTAATTTGACCAGAGATCTCATGTTAAACCTTTTTATCTTCTATCATGATAATGGTAAGCATACCATTATTTGCGTTTTTAGTAAGATTGAGAAAATGAATGGAATTAAAACCTGTGAACTCTGTTGTTCATAAGGTTTTCTAGTTAGTAAGAGTGCTTATATGTAACGACTTATACTTAAGTGTTACTGCTTTTCTGGCAACCATAATTTTGACGGAAGGATTTCAGTTCTATTAAGGCCTACAATTTATTGTCCTTCATTATTGCAATCTATGTTTCGTTTCAATCTTCATTGTTGTTTTGCATAGTATACATCATTCTCTTGAACAGAGTTTCGTATCAATCTTAGTAACGTATCTGACGAGCAATTAGAATCTCACCTTAAATGCTACAGAGTTTAGTACATTGCTCTATAAATTGCTTGTTGAATCCTTTGATTTGTGTTATGACATACGAGTTACGACCAAGGAAGGATGGTTATGATAATTTTTATAAGTTGTTTTTATATGTAAGGGAACGAAAAGAGGTAGAATATCTCGAGACTAATAAAATGTCTATCACCACCATTTGTCGAATGTACTATCTAAGTAGATCAGTTTGATGAGATATATCACACACTACTGTTTACTGGCTAGTTTTTGTAGGTTTTTTCCCTTAATGGTGTTATCAAAGTGCAGTATTCTAATTTTGTTGGACTTTAAACAATAGTTTTTAGTGTTTCGGACTATCTTGTCATTCGAGTTGCAGACTATGAATATCATCATCGTTTAACTTAATTTTACAGGCGCTTTTGGATGTGTACACAATTGGGAGGGAGATTGGCCAACTGGATGGCATCAAAGTTGGTCTGGTAGGCGATCTTGCAAATGGAAGGACTGTACGCTCACTGGCTTACCTGCTTTCTAAGTATCAAAATGTGAAGCTCTACTTTGTTTCTCCAGACGTAGTAAGGATGAAGGTAATACAATGGCCATTGTGAGCCAGAGGAAGTGACTAGAACTATTTTTAGTAGCATTACAAGTCTATGATAATTTTAAAAATTAAATATTGGGAGGCTCTAACAAATCTTGGATACTGTAGGATGACATCAAAGATTATCTGACATCAAAAGGGGTTGAATGGGAAGAAACTGCAGATCTTATGGAGGTGGCTTCTGAATGTGATGTGGTCTATCAGACACGCATTCAAAAAGAAAGATTTGGTGAAAGGATTGACCTGTATGAACAAGCTCGAGGGAAATACATTGTGGACAAGAATGTATTAGCTGTTATGCAGAAGCATGCTGTAGTAATGCATCCTCTTCCAAGGCTTGATGAGGTAATCATAATTGTGAATTATGTTTTTTTGCCCTGTTGCACTTTGAGATATTTTGGTTTTAATTTGTATTCCCAATCCATATATTGTGCAGATAACTGTGGATGTTGATTCTGACCCAAGAGCTGCTTATTTTAGACAAGCGAAGAATGGTCTCTATATTCGGATGGCTCTTTTGAAGCTTCTGCTAGTTGGGTGGTGAAAGGTTACTGTCACAAATTTGCAATTTTGATATTTAGTGCGTACTTATGTCAGACGTTTCCACCGTAGTAGAGATTATTAAATAGTGAAGTTATATTTGAGCCTGCTTTAGTAGTTCTTGTATTGTTACAATACGTATTTTCTTAAATATGTAGACCGAGGTAATCTGCAAGCGCAAATGAGAGGAAAACGCATACACCCACAAAGCACTCCCAAAACTAGTTTGTAGATAACGCCAAACCCCTCCCCCCCCCCCCCCCCCCCCACACACACACATACACACACACAAGCAGCTCTTGTCTTTCCTAGAGTCTTGAGTTCAAGTTGTAGCCCGTACCTCTTATGAAGATATTAGCAGCCATTGTGGGTCCTTAACGAATGTGGGTGCCCTTGCATGGCCAAAAGCCCAAAAAGATGTTTAATTGGTGAAATGGTTGTCTTGTTCCTTTCTTGGTCTTAAGCTTAACCACTTACTACATCTCGCCGTTTTAACTCTTAATTACCAGATAGTAGTATTATATAAGAGCATTCCCAATGCAGGGTGGATAAATCCACCTCCACGTAGGCGCCACGTAGGTCCACCTAGGCAAAATCCACCTCAAAGAGAGAGGTGTATTTGCACCTGGGTGGTAGTCTCCCAACGCAGAGTGGACTCTTTGGTATAGAAAGTGGATTTTTTTTTAAAATCCGGACGGCATGTCACATGCCGTCCCATTTTTTTTTGCAAAAAAATAGGCAGACGGCATGTGACATGCCGTCCGAGAGTCCAAAATCTTTAAAACACTACTTTAAACTTAAAAAAAAAACGGACGGCATGTAACATGCCGTCCGGTTCTACCACCCACAGGTGGATTTGAAGGTGGATTCTCCCACCTTCAAATCCACCTGTGGGCAGCCACTTTTCAAAATCCACCTTCCCTTGGGACATTGTTTTAAGTTTCAAGGTGGATTTATCCACCCCACCCCCAAAATCCACCTTGCATTGGGAATGCTCTAAGAGGTTCATGCTGGAGGTTTAAGATCTGCCCCCCCCCCCCCCCCCCCCCCCAGTTATAACACTGGTTCCATCAACCCCCCAAACTCCAAACAAAGCACCACTGCTAAACTTACGTGGATGTGTTATGCTATAGATAGGCTAGTGCTTGCTTGTATTATGCTCCATTGCTTCAAGATAGTCTTTAAAATATTAATTCACAAACAAAAGGTGCTTCTCTTTTTTGAAAATTGCGGGATAAAAGCCCATTGTAAATTCAACCCCCGCCTTCTGTTAACCTTCTGTATACCATCTTTGAGCTTTAGAAGTTTCACAAGATAAGAGGATAGTTTGATTCCTGTGTCTGCCAGTTGACCTCAACTGGTAAAACCTTTGGGTGATGATACCAGACTACCAGAGGTCTGGGGTTCGAATCCTGCCAGCATTACCAAGTTACTGATCTTATTAAAAGCAGGCTTAACACAACATTTTTTTGCACATGAGCCTGTGGCTCAATGGTTGCATCCCTCTCAAAAAGTGGAGAGGTTGTAGGTTCGGAGCATGTCAACAGCTGATTGTTTGATATAAGTTCCCTCACGTAAGTTAAAGGGGTAGGGTCCCCTCAACCCCGCTTGCCAATAAAATAAAATATAGTTTGATTCCTCTTAATGGTTTGCGCATCATAGATTGTTCAAGATATTTTGACAGCTGCCTTACCTATTGGCTTCTAATTTGTTATCTCTGACTTTCAATATGATTGTTTTTACCTCTGATTACACCAAAATTTTCTAACCGTTTTCAGATAAAAAGAAAGCTAAAGGTAAAGTTCCCAGTTTTAATTGAGCTCGTTTATTCTTGATAGTAGCATTACACTAAAAGCTTCTCCACCTCTTCTTTTATTTGCGCTCATCATCTAGTAAGATACTGGGTAAATTGACAAAGGTATTCTTACTATGTGATCCAAACTTCCTGTGAGAACAATTTCCCCAAAGCTGAAGGTGGTGAGTGGTTTGGTCACATTGAGCTTTATGTACAGTTCCTGGGTACCTTGTGAAGTTATCCTGAACCAAGTTGGGTACACATTGACCTCTACCCCTTCTGGCTGTAGAACCGAGCACAAGTAAGTCTCTGGTTTTGTCGCTACATTCTTGATGTTCCTTCGTACCAATCGCGACCCACCCAATGCTGATATGGTTACTGATGGGAGGTTAAGATCAGTTGGGAAGGCAAGCGAGTTGTCGCATGATTGACCTGTTCTCGCTTTTATCATGGTTTTGTTGATGTTGGGCATCGAGCATAAGAAACTTATGTACTCGTTAAAATCTATGTTAACGTATTTATTAGTATATGCTATATCAAGTACCAAAAATTGATGTTTCAATAAAATTGAAACTAGGTTCCTAATGTTGTTTGGTTTTGAATTGAAAGCATATCGGCCTGGGGATTTTGAACTCCCAAGCAGTATGTAATATCTCATACTTTCGAATAGAAAAGTTACCTGATGAGAACACCAGACCTAAATCCAATGCAAGGGATGGATTTATAAGGCCGGCACCAATATCGAAATGTGTGGAGGGATAGATACTTGCAATTTCAGGTCCTTCTGCCATTATTATTTCACCACTATTATCAAACTTGGAAGCTGTTGTGGAGATGGAAGAGGCAATCATGGATGGAGTCCACGAAGGATTATATTGCTTGATGAGTGCTGCTATTCCTGAAACGTGAGGAGCTGCCATGCTTGTCCCAGATAACAGCGCAAAATTATTTCCTGTACATGCAATCAAGGTATTTTCCTGTAGAATATCAATCATTTTCGGAAATTTAATTGATTAATTAAGGTGTTGATAGCATGTATTTAATCAGCTCCACGTTTTATCAGTTTCGCCTGTCTGTTACAGTACTTGGTAAAACAGAACTGGTTTGTAAAACAAATGCACACAACCACAAAGAACACGGAAATCATACAACTATAGAGAACTGTTTTTTACCAGTGAGAATTGAATCTAAAACGCTCAAGGGCTCCATGCTGCCCATACTAGGTGCCCTGGAGCAAGAACATCTGGCTTGAGTACGTCAGCTAGGTCACCATCAATATCGAGGATGTTTGGTCCTCTTGAAGAGAATCTACGAACAATGGGAGCTCTCCCTTGGAAATAAGCAAGTCTTCCTTCACCAATTGATGCTCTGCCCTTGTATATAGCTCCTCCTTGGCGTCTTTGTGTTTGTTGTTCATAGTACTCCGAAAGGATCCAGTATAACCAAAAGAAAACGCTAACCAGTCTTTTCAACTTTTAGAAGATTTGAATCTACTGCTCATATCTATGTTTGATGTTTAAGATACACAAAGCATACCTGTACATCGGCTATCTTTGGAATCAGAATACCAGGAACAGACAAGGGTATTGGCTGTGCTATGAAATCCCCGTAAGCAGGGTTTGCAACAAGAACAAAACCCATGAATCCCAGGGCCTTGGCGGTGTCAATGATAGCGGTTACAGTGGAAGTCTTGTTGTAAAACCCTGCTGGAAATTTGCAGATAACAATACTACCCTGTACTACAATAGGGTCCAATGCTTCTGGGTGTTGGCACTCTTCAACATACTCTGGTGTCCGCAGAAACCTCCCAGTCGTCTTCACAGCATCCTGAGCTAACACCAGCTTAAATTGGAGAGTTCCATTTCCAAATGTTGGTGCTGTTCGATCAAAAGACAAGTTTTCAATTTCCAAAGCATCAAGGTAAGGCAATATAGTTTCATTTTCAAACTTGGATAATATCGACTACCTGATAATCCAATGCCATTTATTATATGCCCGTCACCAAGGATAAGTCTACCAGGGAAACTCCTGTCGGTGTTGCAAGCAGCAACAGCCACTGCCCAAGGGCTGTATGCTACAACGGAGGATGGATCTGGGCCATGGTTGCCTGCGGCTTGTACAACGAAAACCCCGGCTCGTTGTGCAAATACCATGAAAGTGTCAAACACACTTAAGAAAGTGATTGTGTCTTCTGGAGGTTCATCTGGTCCTATAGACAGTGTTAAGATATCTACTCCATCTTCAGTTGCCTGCAGCATTACACTTTCATTAAATTCAGAACCAACATTGTGTAGTAAGGATTTGAGTGTCAACTGTCTAGTAGGGAGTATTTCTTCTGTTAATCTGTTATCGGTTCGAAGCCACACTTTATGTATGCTCAGCTTGAACCTGATGCAGCTATCCTTGTACAACCTGCCAGCCTGTTTGGTATCTGAATTCATATGTTGAGCTGATTGAATGTAATTGGCTCTGATAATGGTTAGTCTGATATCTTGTTGAATCAACAATTAAATGAAGACGGTGTTATGTCCTGCTGACACAGATCATTAACAGTTGATCCCTACTTATTATCATTTTATGTTTAGTTCGATCCTTTTGTTGTTTTCCTCCGAAATATTATAGAGATCAGAATACCAGATGGACAGGATCATGTACTGAAATTTTTTCTTTAAACAATAGAAAGAAACGAAGGCTTACATGATCAATTGCAGAAACGACATCTGCTATTGTTGCGACGCTTGGATATATTGCCTTATAAACAGCTATCCTGTTTGAATCAAGAATCAAGTTGTATGGTAATATGTATACCTGAGTTTATTTAGTCACAATGTGGTACATTCTAAAATGGAGTGATGGTTTACCCTGCTCGTGGTGACATTCCACTGGCATACCCATATAAGAAGCCATTCATGACGACTGGGACTCAGAATTTCCTGCAGCAGTTGATGCGACATGACTGAAACAAAGTGATAGATCAGTACACTGTATCTACATTATGAACCATGCATGAGAAGAATTTTATCCTACCTGCCATGTCCAACTGCATCAAAGGGTGATAGAAAATCTATTGAAGCATTAAGAGAAGCAATAGCTTGATCCCCTGCTGCAAAATACCTTGCAGACACTATCTTACCATTGCATGAACCCTTAGGAAACAATGGACCAGTTTCGCAAGTGCCACCACCTGAAAACTGGGAATTATTTGATAATGCGAAAGGAATCTGCGGATCATAAGTGAAACTGGGATGTGTTGGGTCCATGCCCGTGTCAACGATTCCGATCACAATGCCTTCGCCCGCGTTGCTCTTTCCCCCTCTTCCTGCTTGTGCCCATACTCCTAGTGGTAGTCCCAAGTATTGAGGAATGTAAGTTGTCATCAATTTTGCACCTGTGTCTTTTTCTACTACCATAACTCCTTGTGCTGATTTTAATTTGTCAGCCTGAAAGTTGCGTGCAATATAAAACACCAAAGTAGTGAAAAGAAATATGAAATCATCAATAGATGTTGTAATGGTTATTAGTCGCGGCATGAGATGGAGACGAAAGAAACCTGAGAAGGAGTGGTATGAACAGCAAATCCATTAACAATGTGTTTGAAGCTATAAAGCTTGTTGTAGCTCCCAACCTCTAGAGTGCTTTGTAGAAGTTGATCATGAGATCTCACCAAATGTTTTGCGTGGGACTTAGAAGCTTCACTAAGACCAGAATTAAAGTGTCAAAATGAGTATTAGAGCCTGATCTGTATATTAATTAATCTTAGTCCTTAATTAAAAACATTGGTTGCTTTTATGACAATCTAAACCTGTGTAGGTCAATTCGTTTTCCAGTTTCGAAATGTGTTGTACCCTCACGAAAAGCAACTGGGTCTCCTTCCATTAAAACCAGATATATTGCTCGCTCCTCTGCAAAGCCGAGGATAATTACCAATAACATAAGTAAAACCACATATCTTGATGAAGCTGTTGCATTCTCCATTCTCACCATGTTTGCCATGAAGATGGATTAGTAGTAGCTGGTATTTGTTAACTAGGAGAAAAGAATGAAGACGTTCTTAGGTTATAAACCATGGAAAGAGATTGCTTAAACACGTTATTAGCATGGAAAAAGTTGATATTATATAACTGTTACGCCTGATTTCGTTTTCTTTCTGGAAAAAGCTTACACATGTCAGCAGAAAATAGGGAAAGAGAAAGCATGAAATATCCAAAAGATTTTTTTCTTGCTTCGTAAAATTAAGCTTTGGCAGTTGCAAAAGATAATGTGTACTATCTTTTTTTTCAGTTCGTAAAATGATTTCTTACTGTGTAATAGGATTTAGTGTGTACATGATAATCATTGTACACTAGTTGAGTGTACTTGGGATACTTTTGTGCAGATGTGCTCTCAAATGAAATGAATTTGAACAACTCCCTGCTTGCCAAATGTGCAGACTCATCCTCCCAACCATGTGTCCCGGTAAGCTTTGCTACAGTGCTTTACTGCTTTTGATTCCAAAGAGGAATAAATTCCCAGAAAATGCATTGTGGTATAAAATTCTTTTTAATACATGTACTTCCTGTAAAAGCAATGTCCACCCACCAATATCAGTGTGGGTTTAATTGCATAAATTTGCTGTGTTCTGTACAACATTTATGGTGCTAAGAGCATTCCCAATGGTAAAAGGGTTTTAGGGGTGCCGCATAGGAGAGAGGTTGAAGGTTTTAGCATATAGTTAATGTTAAAAGTGAATTATACTTTTAACCTTGCCAATAGTTGATTTTAAACTCTTTTAAAATAAGTTTTAAAAACAAAAGTTTCACTTTTCCCAAAACCATTGTGTATAAAATATGATAAAATTTAATTTAAAATTAACTAAGTGATCTTATATGGCACTTTTAACTCCTTGACAAATTTGTCAAGGAGTTAAAAGTGTTTTGATTGAAAAGTGTGTTAGAGCATTCCCAATGGTAGGTTTTAGGCTAGGTAGCACAGACTCGGACACGGACTCGGCGACACTTGTATATCCCAAAAATTAGGATACGGACACGGCTTAGGACGCGGCAATTAGATATATATAAAAAATTATGGTATATCAATAATATATTAGAAATCATGTCATGTATCATATGCATTCATAGTTCATAAAGCATGAAAGAGAAACGGTTGGAAAGATATTACAATTCGTCTTAAATTAAGACTTAGGAACATATCTGTGTCCAAAACAGTGTCCAAACAGTGTCCAAGAAGTGTCTAGATTGAACGGCACATGGGACACGCATGTGCCGTGTCAGACACGTGTCCAAGCCGTGTCCGTGTCCGAGCAATGTCCGACACTGACACAGTGAATTTGTAGAAGTGTCCGTGCTTCTTAGGTTTTAGGGCATTACTTTGAAGGAACTTACTTCTATCAAAGGATTGATGGAACCTTCTTAGGTGTTTTACATGTGTCTGGGTATTAAATACATTAAATGATATTTTGGGAGAAAACCAAACACCATATTAAAAAAGAATGACCATGCGAAGAAAGTGACTGAAGGAATATTGGCCTCTAACGAAGATTGATCGCCAAAGGAAAAATGATCAAGCGGAGAAAGTGACTAAAGGAATATTAGACTCAAACGAATCGACGTTAAACAAGTGAGTCCAATTTGTAATATTTTCTTAGATTGATACTGCATGAAGTTTAAGATCATTCTAATAGTATTGCTAAGGTTTCATTCAATACTTACTAAGGATTAATCTTGCCAAGTTTTATTTTAAGGAATGTTAGAATGATTGGACAAGAGAAAAAATTCTTTGTCAAGTTAATACAGGTCACAATCACCTGTTCTTTTAGAATAAATAGTTGTTGTTTTGATCAGCTTCTTATAACAACTCCATCCTCTGAGATTGTTTTATGAATAGACAAAACAACGGCAAACCAATAGGTGTAGTAATATGTAGCCAAAGAGAGGATATGATCGATGATTTGTGTCCTTACGAATCTAATTAGTTCTTTGGCTTTTTGTGTCTAATAAACTTCCCGAAGTTAAAATAGCAGTGTCTCAAAGAATGCATGTCGGCCATATCCATCTAATTGTTTGTAACATGAAACATCCAATCTTTGAAATAAATGGTTACATTTAATACTTCAGAATTTGAGTTGATTTTTCTGCCTGTTCAGGGTGAGATTAACAAACTGAAAAACTGAATATCGGGAAACTTATTAATGTAGTCGTGGCAGCACCACGGGATTGTGACAGAGTACTATATTGCACATTCAAATGACAACTCTCTTCTTCCTAAAATGGAACTCTTTATTGCACATTACTGAAAATAATAAATCTTTTTTATTATTTTTATCACATTCAATTGTGTAAGGACTGCCATTCCTTCTATTTACAGTATTAACCAACAAAGATAAGCACTTTACAAGTTACTGCTTTTTAAACAAGGTTTTTAAAACACTACTTAATCAACTTGCTACTAGCTAACCCAAATTTTAGTTAGTCTGTTGTTATATTGAAAAATGATTGAATAGAACTGAATTTTACACCCATCTTCCAGCCATTCTTTCAAAGGTTTATGCTCTGTAGATGCATTAACACTATCTAAAGATTCCGCTTATAGGTTTGTTGGTGGCTATCCTTATGGTTTCTTTTCTTTTAATGTATATTTGAGTGACCGATTGCATGATATCGATTGATCTCATAACCTACAAAACAGTTGATAGGCACCCATTGCATTAAGATTGTTCTTTTTTTTTTTTTTTTTTAAATGGTCAATATATAGATAGAAAGGTTAAGAGTTCAACCTATTACAGTACATACTATCAGTAGCCAACTGATCTAATAACCAGGTGGGTGGGACAACAAAGGAAATAGGAACCGAGGAGCTTGTATCCTTTCTGCGAGCCAGGATATGAGCTAGGCAGTTCCCTGACCTTAAGCAGTGCTTAAATATTACAGAACGGAAATAACAAATTAAGTTTTTGACTTCCTCTAAGATATTAACAGACTGCCATGATAAGTTTGCAGGTATCCCTGTTAGATAATTGGCTGCTGCGAGGTTGTCGGTTTCCACTTCGACATTCTTCAGTTGCTTGTTAATTCCTCCCTTGACAGCTGCGAGGATGCCCTTGCATTCTGCAACTTCCGAGGAGTCTGCAAAGCAACATTCAGTTCCTGCAAAGATGAAAGAACCATTGCAATTTCTGAAGACATAACCAATACCAATTGGGGAGTCTGCATTGATGAATGAAATGTCGACATTTATTTTCATGCAATGCATCAATGGTGGAGTCCATCTTGATCGGAGCATTGTTTCTACTGTTGGTATTGTATGATTAGCTAAGTTGCCAACCAATCTGAATACAAGTGTGTCAATCTGCAAAGCCACCACTGAAGGTGGTATGAATCTGTTCTGAAACACCCTGCAACATCTGGATTTCCATATGGACCAGGTGGTGGTAACACAAAAAACTGCCCAATAGTGTGTGGGAACCAACCAAGATTTATGAGGGCTAAACCAATGTCTGACCCAATCAGTAACATTCATATTTGTGAAGTGCACAAGTCTGAAGTGTAGACTACTAAGAGACCAAACAAATTGGGTGTAAGGGCAGTCCATAAGCATATGACGGAGACTCTCACAATTAAAATCACACATGGGGCATTTCAAAGAAGGTATACTAGCATGTTTCCCTATGGCTTCCTTAGTAGGAACAACTGCATTCAAGTATTTCCAAGCAAAAAGAATAGCCCTAGGGATTGCTTTAGTTTGCCAAAGCCTTAAATTATTTTTTTGGAGCTGAGTATGCGTAGGACTTTGAGGAATGAGGAGCCTATACATAGATTTCACAGAGAATATGCCATTTTTAGTGCCCATCCATCTGAGTTTGTCTCTTTGGTGGTTTCCCCTTATAGTAGTAGCTTTGATGTGGTGGGATGTTTGCCTGTCGAAGATGTGGTGAATGAGATTATGGTTCCACAAAGAGGAGTTGTTAATGATTAGTTGGTTGACATGAGTGATGTTGGGGTGGGTGTTGTGAAGAATAGGAGTAGAGTAGTGGGGTAGAGATGGGACCCACCTGTCATACCTGAAGTTTATAGAGGATCCATCCCCTATGTCCCAACAAGTGTGAGGTATGATTTTGGGAATGACAGAAGTAATGGATTTCCAAATCCAAGAAGATGAGGAGGAAGTGTTGTGATTTGTCATTAAGGAGGAGGAAGTGGACATGTCTAAAGCCTTTGACAGAATTAATTAGGAATGCTTGTTAAATATTCTAACTTCGTTAGGTTTTCCTAACAAGATCACTCACCTCATAAATAAATGTATTTCATCCATTCACTCCTCTATAATGATCAATGGTACTCCTCATGGTTATTTTCAACCCACCATTGGCCTTAGACAAGGAGACCCCATCTCTCCTTCTCTGTTCATCGTATGCATGGAAATCCTTTCAAGAATGATAAACTTGAAATGCTCTCAAAATAAGATCCATGGCATAAAAGCCTCTAGAACTTCACCTCCCATCTCCCATCTCCTATTTGCGGATGATATCTTCATATTCTGTAGAGCAAACCTCCAAGAAACTAGAGAAGTCTTGCTTACTCTACAAGAATTTAGTTCCATATCTGGCCAGCAAATAAACTTCACTAAGTCTGGAGTTCTCTTCAGCAATAACACTCATCCTCCCCTTCAACAACAAATTCTTGACACCCTCCAAATGAATCCCTTAAACAAAGATGATCTTTACTTGGGAACCCCCCTTTTCCTAGGTCAGAAAAAGACTCATTTTTCAATGGTCTTATTAAAAGAGTTGAAACTAGACTTGCTGGGTGGAAAAGCAAAGTTCTATCCCAAGCTGGGAGAACAATTCTTATAAATTCTGTCACTTCTGCAATCCCTTCCTTCCAAATGACCTGTTTCAAAATTCCCAAGGTTTATAACTGATAACTTAAACAAACTCCAGAGAAACTTCTGGTGGGGAATGAAAGAAAACAACAAAAGAACCATGCATTTTAAAAACTGGAACGACATTTGTAAGCCCAAGAGACTGGGTGGTATTGGCATAAAGGATCTTAACCTCCAGAATGAAGCCCTCATTGCTAGGATTGTATGGAAGATACATGAAAATCCTGGGAACATGTGCTCCATTATCCTGAAACAAAAATACATTAAGATTGTTCTTCATTGATGGTTTCTTGCACTAAACCATTAGCGATAGTTATTACAATGAATTTAGATTGGGTTTTACGGTGTACGTACATGTACTCAAAGTGAATTAAGGTTTGTTTTATCCTGAGTGCCCTTCCTGTTTTATATAGATATAGGTTGCCAAGTCTGTGTGTCAAATACCAATATAGTTTATTGGAATTTTATAATAAGGTGGGATTATAATAGTGAGGAAAAGTGTTAACAAGGGTGATTTCTTACCATGTTGTCCGTCCTTTCTCACCGACAAAACGAAAGCAGAATAAAAAACAAGCACTACTGGCTCCCTCAAATTAGTCGAGATTGAGAGGCTTAATACAATACTACAAGAATGCATTTTTTTTTACAACATGCTCATTTCATTGTCTTTATATATCTCAGGGCATGTATCTTCCCTCGCGTTCCTGACTATATACCATATACTTTCTTCCTCAATAATATCCTGGATCAGAGAGATTTTGTGAAGAGATATAATGAGAATTTGGTCTACTTTTTTTTATTGATAAAGGTAAAAGTTTCATTAAATTTCAAAATAAATTACAAGAGTTAGAGCATCTCTAATGGGTCTCCCATATTTAGCCTACACATGGGACGATTTAGCCTCCACGTAGGTGCCAGCTCCTTTCCTATCACTTTTTTTAGCAGGTCTTCCATACCTATATCAGGGTTATCCCTAACGCGTTTCCTATTTTTTTTGCCAAATTTTTATCTTCCACGCTGGTGCAACCAGCGTGGAAATGTTTTTCTGTTCCACGCTGGTCCAACCAGCGTGGAAGACTTGGACTTCGCGTGGTTGGGCTTGGGGGCAGTAGCTGGGCTGGGCTTCGGGCAGTGGGTTTGACCTGCGTGGAATAAAAAAATTAAAAAAAAAGGTTCCACGCCGGTTTGACCTGCGTGAAAGAAAAAAAAAAAAAATGTTCCACGCTGGTTCAACCAGCGTGGAATTAAAAAAATAATAAAAAAAAAGTTCCACGCTGGTTGAACCAACGTGGAACATTTTATTTTACCCATTCCTATAATCCTATCTTTGGTTCGATTTTGGCTGAAGTTATAGCAGACCGGCCCACCACGTCCTACGTGGATGGCCGGCTGCTATAATTTTAGCAGACGCGTTAGGGTGCTGTTTTTTTCGGAATTCCTATAATATAGGTTTTAGGAGACCCATTAGAGATGCTCTTAGTAGTCAGTATGCACAACTTGCATTGCCAGTTTCAGACCCCACATAGAATATACAGACACAGACTTGTAGTCCCACAATATACGTACAGATCAAACAGGTAGTTTGTTGTTGCAAAGAGCCACAGAATCTGTTAACAGTGGCTTACAGGAAATTGGAAGTTAGGTAATGTAAGGAAGTTTGAGATTACGGGAAATGCGAAGAGCTACATAATCTATGAGTGATGTGATGAATGATAGGTCCACATTGATAAATGATATCAGCATAATCTAACGAAGATTAGTTTAGTTTAGACCTTTTATTTTTTAAGTGATATTATGCCATTTCTATCAAAAGTTAGTTAAGACCTATTATTTCCATATTGCTGCAGAATTATAATATAGTTTATTCTTAGAAATTCAGTGTACCAGTTGCAAAGAAAGGACAAAGAAAAAGTGGCTTCACTGAGAAAGTATATGAAAGAACATCAGCCTCTAAGAGCAATCCCAATGGGAGGGCAGTTTGGTGCCCTCCACGTAGGTGCCACATAAGCAAAACCACATTCAAAATCACTCTCTATCTATGGTAGTCAAAACCCCCAGCGAAGTGGTGCCAATAGGAAAATTTGGAAATGTCAGTTTAGAAAAATTAAATGGCTTATAAGACGGAACTTTGAGTTCCGGTAATTTTACTAAATATAAGACAAAACTCTGTATTCCGATTTTTTTTTTAAAAGTGTATAAGACGGAACTCTGTATTCCGTTTTTTTTTTAAGTGTATAAGACGGAACTGTGAGTTCCAAAAAAGTGTTGAAACCGGAACACTGTGTTCCGTCTTACGCAATTAACATGGCATTTTGGATGGCACTCTATTCCCCTCTCAAATGCCATTGGAACTTCTAACTACCTTTGAATATTTGACCCACCGTTCCATTGGAGAAGGAATTTTGGCTGAGAGGGCATTTCATACTACCGCCCCTCTCAAATGCCCTCCCATTGGGATTGCTCTAAGTAAGTTAAATGAGTAATTTTTTTCTTGGTCTTATCGATTTTAACCGTTTCAGCAGAAAATCTGCTAAAAAGTAAAATATATTTTATTTTTAAATGCATTGTACCAGTTGCAAAGAAGCAAAAAACAAAAAAATACAGCTGCTCGGATAAAGCGAATGAAGGAATTTCAGTTTCTAATAAATCTGCGTTGAACAAGTAATTGAGATTTCTAATAATTTTTAAGTCCGATCAATTTTTTATTATAGGACCATGTCTTCAAATACGTAACATCTAATTTTAAGGCCTATTTAATGCACTGTACCAGTTTCAAGAAAAAAACGACCCCAAAAAAAAAGTTGGGCAACAAAAAAACGACAAAATAAGTAAAATGCATTGTATCACAAGTTGGAACGCGTCTAATGGTTGTTCAATTTGCTACAAAAGTTATCAAAGCAATTATTCTTAATGGTAGTCATGCTGGGGATTACATGTTCATAGCACGTATAACTCTTCAACTATCTGTTTCAGAAACACATTTTCAAATGGCCCGTCGACAATTCTCATTTCGATTGACGTTTGCAATGACTATTAAGTCTCAAGAGCAATCAGTCAAGTTTGTGGGCATAGACTTGCGAAACCATGTTTTCTTTTTGGAAGCGAAGAAGATGATTCTACCCTCAAATTTGTATGTTGCTTTATCAAGGTGTACTACCTTGAAACAAATATCTTTTCTTTTTGGAAGCGAAGAAGATGATTCTACCCTCAAATTTGGCTATTTAATTGGTTTAAGGTATGGTGATACTGAAAGTGGATCAAAGTTTTATACAACTACTTTCCATGATTACTAATTTATAATTCAATATGATGTGACATATGACAGAGCCAAAGGTACATCGAAAATAGCAGCAACTATCAAGGACACTACTGCAGTTGATTTAAGGTATGTTCGCAATTAATTTGTATTTAAGGGTCTGTTTGATTCGAGTCCGGGAAATAGATTTTTCGGGAAATTTCAATTTCTCATGTTTGATTAAATGGAAAATAAGCGGTAAAAATTTAAAACGACATGATAAGTTAAAATATTGGGATAAATTGGAGCTCAATTTTGTCGAACTCTCACTACAAACATATTTAAATGATTTTTCAAAAAAATTCATGATCAATGTAGCATTATAACTATTTTATCGAAATTTTATTTCCCGAATATTTGCACATGATAAATCTATTTCCCGGTAAACTCTTTTCCCACCCGAATCAAACAGACCCTAAAGTGCAATCAACAACTATGATCTTTTCTAGATTACCAATGTTCTGCAGCATGTGTTACGTTCTTTACAGTATTATTATAGGCTATTCAGTAAAGATTTATCACCACCCGACAACTGAACTGATATATTATTAATGTTCCACCCCTGAATCAATTCTTCAAAACATTTTTGTAATCTAACAACAGTGAGGTTATGTGTCAGAACCCATATTGGGGTTCATACATCTGCTTGAAGATGCATATCTTGAGGTTGCAATGTGACAGACTCTCTATTATGAGTTACCCCATGAAACACTACCTTGCTCGACTCCTCATTATTTTCATCAACAATGGTGTACACATAGATGCCATCTCTGGCCAAATTCCACCTAACATGAGTGACATGTAATAATCGACAACATTTGGGGGAGTTTGTATTTAACACGAGAAATATTGCTTTGTTTATTGTGAGTGAGAAATTAAGTTCTTATTCTCCGATAGCCAGAAAATTCAAAAAAAATGAGCAGAAGGGATCATGTTATGTCACATACCAGTAAGGGAGCAATGGAAGCAAAAGCCAATGTCTTCAAGTTGCCGATATGACCATTAGACATGTAAGCACCATTCAATGGTCCAAAATTGGTTGTATATGACAAAATGTTGAATAAAATATAATAGAATTCAGCATAGCAAAGGGCAATGACCTCCAACCACAAGGTTTTTCAATTCTGTCCACCCTTAAAAGATGAACTAAACTACCAAGGTCTGACTTAAGAAAATATTCCTGGAAAATTCTTTCCATGGTAGCCTTTGAAGCTACACACATAAAAGTAGCCTGAACATATTAGAGGCTGCTCAGGCATGGAACAATACCTTATGGTGATTATTTCACATTAAATCATAATTTATTTAATTTTGGTAACTGATGCAACTTTCTTCATATGCTCAACACTATGATAGGGGCTTTGCAGTTTGCACCATACAACTTCTGAATTTCCGTTATGAGATGGATTTTATTAATTTTTTGTTTTGCAGATTTTGAAGTGTCGTTTGTGCAATAGAATTTACAAACAGTGCATGGGAAGAATTTTTTTTTTTTTTTTTTCATTTTGTGGCAAGACTTGTGCGTATCATGGTTCTTTTGCTACAGTTGATGTACATCATTTAATGAAAAAATACCTATTTGTGCCGGTGACATTAAATTGTCAGAGTTAAAACTGATTTTTATTCTTTTGATGTTTTCAACCAACAGTGTTGAATTAGTTCAGGAATTTAATCTTTTTTTTTATTCCTTTTGTGACGTTAAGTCTAATGAGACTTACTCCAATAGACCTACAGTAGCAAAAGTCAGTAAACCTTATATTTCCCAGGTTTGAAATATATCACTATATTCCAAGAAAATACTCGCCTTTGTTGGGTTGCTGGTTTCGACAAACGCCAAGACAAGATGGATAGATGGCCATATGTTTTTATCTTATCAGGTTTCATATAGACAGAGTTAAGGGAACAGTTGGCTAGCTTTATCACTATTGCATAAGACTTTTGATCGGGGCATCTATATCTATCATGTGAAATATATTAACAAGAGATGCGGGATTTGCAGTAGTATTAGATAATGTGAATCTATATGACTATATGTGACTCAGATATTATTACCCAAATATTAGTGAGTTGCTTTGAAATTTTCGTAGAAACACAATGCTGCAGGTTGTGAGTTTGAATTGAGATTGCATATTGTTGGCTATTGCTAAAAGTGTACGTACAAACTTCATTTATAATTTTCGACAAAGCTGTGGCTACTTACCGTAACATTTGTAAAATTAGCTTAATGTGAGGTAAAGTATTTAAGAGTAAATTAATGATAGTGCGTACAGAATGTAAATCCTTCTATATGATAACAAACTTATGTCAGTCACTATCTCTCTACGTGCCCACAACTTCAAGGTAAAATAGAGACCACAACCATGCTGCCATCCCTCGACCATTGGGTTCAAACCAATTCTACAGAAGTTCCTGACCACAACCATGCTGCCCAGTAAAGGGTCTTCCACAAGTGTACAAAAACTGGACAAGTGATGAAAATGTGAGGGATGTCCTCAGGGCTTGCCTCTATCATGCCAGCTTAAGTAATAATCAAATTTTCTGAACAATGATATCCCTGGTTGCATTCCTTGTTGTATTGAACCTAAGGACTGTGTATCTACATATATAATATAACAAATAGTCTCTTTAAATACTTGTGAATGATCATAGGCATTTTTTTTTAAACTATAAGAAGAATAGAACATACATTTCTTTGCCTACAATGGTAACAGATCTATTATAAACTGGAGGAATATAAACTGGAGCCTGTATGTATTCGACTGCCTAAACAAAGAAGTATCAAGTTGCAGCATCCTCAAAATGGACGTCCATCAATAAAATTTGAATGAAATCTATTATGCATGGTATAACAAATTACTAACCATAAATACTCTCAACAGAACAAAGAGAAACATTACTAAAGCAGCTCAATGCACCAGACTCACCTATACTCACGTTACTTTTGAGCACACGAGTTAGAGGCCTTGGTCTAAACTTGCAAACCGCAAATACTGTAATAATCTTTAACAATGACTAGAACCCCATATGGACCAACAGGCACAGGACCGTGCTCATCGTATTGATCAGATGAAAGAAGTGCAAGTTTTTGTGCCGGTTAGTGTGGGATCAATTGAAGAGGAGATCTATATTGGAACGTGCAAATCAGAGAAAGAAAAACTTAACTCTAATTCAAATATCAGGTAATCCAAAAAAATAAAAAGATTGAAAGTCATATTTTAATCAAACAAACATAATATATTCATCTAAATGTAATTAAACATAATATATTCATCTAAATTTAAATTACTATCTTCAAATTATTAATGATAGTCGTGGCAACGCCACGGGTTTTACTAGTTTGTAACATAATCTAGGAATATTTATATAATTACATATAAAAGATGGGGTTAATAAATTTATGGTTGATGATAATAATTATACGTAACATTTGGGGTTAAATGTAAATAATAAGTAGATTTAAGGTTCCAAATAATTATAGTAAGAGATTTGGAGCTAATAATAATAATTAAAATAGAAGGCACGTGTCGCAATATTTGAATTGGGTTACAGGAGGACATTGATGATGTAATTTCATTGTTCACAGGACTGCTCTCATTAAGGTAGTTTAGATATTGGGCAATAATAAATTTGCCCCTCATGAAAATTTACTGAGAAAAAATCCCACCAAAATCAAACAGACCTTAGTTTCAGTTTTATAGCCTTGTGTAATTTTAATTATTAGGCATTATACTTGTGCAATCTAGTGTGTAGTTTTTTATAGGGCCATTTTGCTGATACACCCTACTTTTACTACCCGTTTTGGCAATACCTCTTATGTTTGCCAAAAATTGGTCGACCCATCTTTTAACAATTTGACTCTGTCAAATATCAACAGTCAACCATATTTAACCAAATCTTAAATAGGAACTTACAATAATACCCTAATTTTTTTAAATTTCTAAATTGCCCTTTTTCAATTTAAACCGTACATCTTTATTAAATTTCAAAATGTAATCTACGCCATCGACGGTTGGGAGGAATAGATCATTTTACCTTTTAGTTAAATAAAACCTAGAATACACCCCATTTATCTTCTTCTTCGCTTAGCTAATATCTTTCTTCCCTCCATGCTTTGTTCTTTCCTGCCAATAAAACCTTAAAATTCTAGGATTTTTACAATCAAATTTGGGGATTTCAACAATTTTTAGTAATCTTTCAAGTTTAAAGTCTTCTCTTGCTTGATAATTAAGTTTGCGCGTAACAACAAACTCAATTTTCATTTCAACAACACATCAACACAATATGTGCAAAATTATCAAAAAGTAAACGATCTGTGATGTATAGTTCACCTCTACTGCAAACTCAATTTTCATTTCAACACAACACATCAATAAAATTGATAATTAACTAGGTACATACGTACCTAGTTAGGACGTACGTATGTTAAAGTGTCCATGTTATTTTTCTTCTTCAAGGACGAGTACGTACCTAGTTAAAGCATACGTACGTCATCATGACTTTTTGTGTTTTCAGCCCATTTGTCTTCCCTTCCAAACCCTAAAAGTATAAATAGGTTTTCAAGAGAAGAATAAGTCAATTTTTTTGCCATCCAATTCCATCTTCTCTTCTCTTCTCATCTCATGTTTGTTTAGGTGATTGAACTCACTCTCTTCTTCCCCATTCATCTTCTTTTCTCATGTTTTGGCAAACATAGAAGATGCCAAAACGGGTGGTAAAAGTAAGGTGTATCAGCAAAATAGTCCTTCTTCTAGTTTAACTGATGGGCAATTGAAAATGCATCAAAACTTAGACGGCTGCAATTAAAGTCGGCTTGTGAGCAATTGGAAATGCATCAAAACTTAAACGGCTGCAATTAAAGTCGGCTTGTGACAAGTTACACAACGGTGTCCATGGGATAACACCTCTATCACTGGAACACAAGTTAAACAACAGTAGATAGCTCTAGAAAGAAAGGTTACAGTAAAAATAAGAAAGAGAGGTATACAAATGAAAAGGTTAGCTGCCACCAAACTTATTTCCAACTCGATACCTCCTCAACCATCGATCAGGTAATGAGACAAAATATGGGGAGAACTAGCTAAAAATTGTACTGTTTGCACATTCTACAACTGGGCTTCTCACAATTTGAAGACTGCAAATCCATGATAAATCTCAACAACACCTCAAGTCACAACAACTAATACCAGTTGCAGACTAGCACATATCATACCATAACACATCCATTCTATTCCAACCAGCATATCAGACAAGACCAGCCTAAAATTAAAACCATACACATCACTTTGTCATAACAAAACTTAGAATGATAAAACCTGCTTGAGATAACCACTTCAATCAAACTGCCTTGTGCAACTATCAGTTGAATAAATAGGCAAAGCACGATCCATAAGAAATGCATGATGCAACTCAACACTGAAATAAATTGGGGACCTAAAAACGCAAAGATCAGGGTAACAGCTAAAGAATAATAGACAAATTATCAAATCAGGGATTTGGTATAGGGAGCCACTGGGAACAACAATCAAACATATGGGGCAGAGCACGATCAAGTCAATTGGCAGCAACATTCTGACTGACACTAATCACATATGCTTCCCTACAGAAATGCAACGATAGTCAACTTGAAAAATACTAATCAAAAAGCACCGCATAATAATTTTTAAAATATCAGAAGACCAAGTATTTTCCTTCAAAACTACAATCACAACTTCTTCAAAATAAAGAAGATTCAATAACAAATCAATGTCCAACAAACATAATCAAATCAGTGTCCAACAAACATAATGGCAGGTGCAAAAATCAACATTTCACTCTACAAAATTACATACACCACATATGGTGCATACAATTAAGAAATCAAAAACACTTCAGAAACTGGGGGAAAAGGCTTCAATTAGTAAAGAAAGGCATGTAATATTAAGGTAATCTAGTGCACTTGTGATCCAAACACAAGTCCCAAAATTATTGCTATTTGATAAAATATGTTAGTTGTGCACACAGGAATACAAACATCAATGACAAGAATGCACTTACAAACCAACATCTAGCAAAAAAGAGTGATAGTAAATAAGTATCAGGTCCTATACTTGGAACAGGTTCAACACATTAACACACACGTGAACAGGCAAGACAATTATCACCAAGGAAGAAAGCTTATAAAAAAGAATAGGATAGTGTGATTCAATAGACAAATATAAATCCCACAAACATTAGCTAGAACTTCACAATATGTACATTGAATCACAACATGAACTTCTCAATAAATCTAACATTCATATCCAGATCAAAATTTAACAAACAATACTATTATGTTCTCCAACAATCTTTTAAGAGTACATCAAGCTTGGAAACAAAACACCACTACAATTAAAAATCATCAAAAGAGGTTACAATTTTCTTGAAACATATAAATACAGAACTAAATCTGCAAAATATGAAATTTGATAATAAACAACCTCCACATCTAATCAAAGAGACTGAATCCCATATCATCATCGCTTTCTTCCTTTGGCTCTTCCTGCAACATCAAAAGCAACAAAATAGAATCAGAACAATAATCTCAAAATTAAAAAAAAAAAATCTCAATCAAAAATAATAATTAAAGATGTATATAAAAGTTACCTTCTTTTCCTCGGCGGCAGGGGCAGCAGCTGCTGCAGGAGCAGCACCACCACCGGAAGCGGCGACGGCAATAGGAGCAGCACCACCACCACCAGCACCAACATTCATGATAAGGTCCTCAACATTTCTAGTTGAAACCAACTTAGCAAAAAGTCCTGGCCAATATCCTTCAAATTCAACATTAGCAGCTTTCAACAAAGTAGCAATCTTATCTGCCTGTTAAATCCAAAATCAAAAACCCTAATAAGTCACAAATTCAATTGATTTATAGATCTATAAACCTAACAAATAAATAAATAAAAAATGAAATTAAAAACAGATATTACTGTGATTGGGATTCCATCATCGTGAAGGGCTAAGCAAGCATAAATGCAACCGAGTTCTGAAACAGATGCCATCTTCTTCTTCTTCTTCGATTGATCTGCAAATTAAATTGAGATAGAAGCAAAGAGGATTTTTGCGGTTTAAGGCAATAGGGTTTTTCGGAAAGGTGTTCTTATACTATCGTTGATGAAATTAGGGTTATCAGATGTACTATGGGCCTAAAATATGGAACTGGGCGTTTTACTTGGGCTTTTTATATTACACAATGCACAAGGTATCCTACACAATTCACCTGAAGAGTCATTCTAAAGAGCCTGGGCAAGAAAGATTCAAAAGGTCCCCATTGTTGAAAGAAAGGTTAAGTGATGATGGGTAGAGGAACTACTTAGGCTACAGTACTTCCCGTCCGACTTGCTTGCGTGTGTTAAGCATGCCATCCGCGTTCATTCTGAGCCAGGATCGAACTCTTTAACTTGAGGATATAGTTCTGTAGTGAAACATAGCTGCCGGAGAGAAAAACCTATCCTATTGAAATTCCAGCCACCGGCTTCGGAATTTGATTGCCGGTGGCTGACCTTCTTCTCTTTGTGATCTTCCTTCTTGTTTTCTCTTTTTTTTTTAGTTTTCTTCAAGATGAGAAAGTTCCTACTTTTCTACATCTCAAGTTTGGTTCAGATATAGAATTTATTCTAGATCCTTGTTATGGCTTTGAAGAGAAGGTTATTAATTATGGATTTTGGGGTTTCTCTTCAAGCTTCAAGAAGAAAGATCTTGTTTTTCTTTGTTGATTTTATCTTAGATCTAGTTTGGTTTTTTAGGCGACTTTCTTGGTTTTGGATCTTGGATGTGGTGCTCTTTCTTATACCTTCATTGGTGGTTGAAGCTCCTGTGTTCTTCGTGTGATGTAGTACTCTTCATTGTTTTCTTTAACTGTGTTTGATTCATATTTATCATCTTGATTTGTTTTAATTTTTTCATGGAAAAATGACATCATTCTTCTCCCATTCTTCTCTTAGAGGGGTTGTTTGTTGTTTTTTGTTTGTTTCTTTAAATCTTGATTAAGCTTAGGTCTTGGTGGTGGTGCTCTTCTTAAAGCTTCAATGAGGGGTTTGAAGCTTGGGTGTTGTTTTTGTAGTACTCTTCCTTGTTTCCTTTCGTAGTACTCTTCCTTGGTTCTTATGGTACTTTCAAATCTGTTTTCAATTCCTCGTTTCGCATCTTCTACCTTACTCTCTACACTCTTCTAGTCTCTTTAGCTCTTCAACAACTAATTCTTTGTCTAACTTCTTCTTCCCTTGTTGCATTGATTGGTGTTTCTCACATACCTTTGGGGAGTTAAGGTTTTAGGTGTAAGCCGTTACGCTTAAGCGGCACTTATTCATCTTCGGGTTATAGGGTTGGTTTTGCGACTTGCTCGGTTTAGTTTGGTTAAACTTGTTTTAGTTTTGGTTTGCTTTAGTCATGCTAGAGAATTGTTGAGAAGTGAGTTTTCTTTTTTTAGCTTGTCCTTCTAAGGATTTAAGCCTTGTTTCTGTAATCGCTTCAATGATAAAAAAAAAAAAAAACAATTCACCTCATAGGTGCCACAATGTCCCTTGCTCTCAAAGGATTTTTTTTTTCTTAAAGGTAGGGCTGGAAATGGCTCGGATTCGATTCGAATCGGAAATCTGAATCCGAAATAAGGTAAATCCGGATTTGAATTCGATTCGGATTTAAGTAATTGATTCGAATTTAAAATCTAATAATTTTTTATATAAAATCTTTAAAAAAAAGATGAAAATTTGAACTGGATTTGAATAGGCCTCTTATTATAAATCCGAATCCGAATTTTAATTCGGGTTTATCTTCATATTCAAATCCGATATATTCGAATTCGGATTTCGGATAAATTCGCATCCATTTCCAGCCTTACTTAAAGGTTTTAGTAACACTATCTTGAAAATATTAATCAATGAACCCTAATGGCGAAAAAAAAGATGAATATGTAAACTATTTTTCTATATACTATTTTGGTGTTTCCAACGTATTTTTGCGTTTGTGCATGTTCGTTTTTAGAGTTTTTTTTAACTATAATCATATATTTTATTGATTAGCTCGAAGAATTACACAAAAGTAGAGGACAAACGCGCTACAAGTTACGATGCAAGTCCATCCTGAATAGTAAAACCAATAATTCTAAAGACATATTCATTTGAGCTAGCAGTCATGACATTGTTATCTACTTATCCATTACTTTTGTACTCTCCTAAGAAGTTCAACCGCTTTTGATGCTAGAAACTCGAACGTATCGAAAGCAAACAGGATAAAATCAGGTTGGTTGCCTTACACGCTCCACTATGCTTCTCTTATTTTATCGATGTTGCATGATCCACGTCAAAGATCCCATTCCCAAACCCTACCATCAGTGTAATATCAACACAAGCGTGTCTGCCTTCAGACCAATTGTAAACTAGAATATCTGTTGAACACAATGTTAATCTCCCTTCCCTAAGATCAGTAGGGAAGATGATTAGAGTTTTTTTTTTTCACCTGCACCCTTGTCTGTTAAAAGACTTTGTACAGAATATCATGTACATGATCATGTATGTATTTGAAACCCGGATAATGTTTGTAGTGTTGTATGGTCTCCATAGGCATCAATTTTTTTTATTATTATTTTTTTTTATAAAGATATTTTATTAATTACATATAATTTGTCTATTAACACCAACCCCTACTATATCATATAGAATACAATCAAACAAAAAATGTGGTGGTGTGTGCCTCCAAATGAAACCCATGGTGGTAGTTGTTGATGAAGTTGCACTTGGCCAGTTGCTCTATCAATGTGAATTCCATTACAACTTGATACGAGGGAGTGTGGCCAATAAAGCTTTGATGTCTGCATAAATCTCATGGACTACCATAGGCACGTCAGACCAAGATGTTAGTAACATGTACATCGCCTTATATTCCATTCCAACAATATCATAATGCATCTGAAAGATAGATAATGCCATTAATCCTAGGTTATGTTCCATCATTTCAGCGAGAAAAGCCAATGAGTGAGGTAGCCTAATCGAGGTGGGTTTGGTGATGTTCTGGTGTATCCGGTTTTGCTTCATATGCAACAAGCGAGGTTCCATCTCCCTCTTAAGTTGGGTTATCCAGTAAGCATGGGCCCATGACCAAGCCTATAGGACCCATGATATCCATTCCAACCCAGCCAGCCAACCCAGATAAGACTAGTAGATGATCATATGTCTTCGGTTTAGCCTTTTATAAGATTGCAGAGAACACCTGACAATATTTGAATTTACAGTACGTGTAGATAGCCCAACTTATGGGAAGATATAGAGTTTCGATTACTGTACAACCTTAAGCCATTGCCTAGCCACTTTGAGTAGGCAGGCCGAGTCCCGTCGGCTAGCCCACCAGGGATTATTAGACTTCTATACTAGGACGACCTAGCCTAAGAGTATATGATGGAGACGGAGGCAAACCCATGTCTACTGCTTCCAAGGTTTTGCCAACAAAACCTTAACTAAGTGGATAAGTCTAGCACGATTCTAGGACAACCGAACATAGCTTTTTAACCTACTTAAGATCATGGATAAAGACTGGCAGATGTTGGAGCTAGTCACGTTCCACCACGTGGCAACAAACCAGGTCAAAGAGAATATAAAATGGTGGATAACCACCATGTTGCGTGTAAGCTACTTTCATGGGATCATCTTCTCAATTTGAATTACATGGGATCATGGAGTTGATATCGGAAGGGTTGGTTGAGCCAACAGTCTCTGATCCATTATATAAGCAGGAGAAAACAATATCATGAACTACGAGTATTTCACAAAGTAAACTCCATTACTACTTTGTGGAAGCATATACTTGATTCCAACTTCATCTTTACTACTTTATAAAGAGTGGTGGAGTTAGCTACAATAAAACTTCATTCAACTTTGGTACTGCCTATATTGACACGTGTTTTTTTTCAGTTTTGATTTGATTTTGTTTTCTATATTGTACGTATTATTTATTTATTGTGGGACCTAGTCACTCAAAAAATTTTATGGGTAAATAAGTCAATAAAATATGCTACCATAGATATGAACTGTACATACACGTGTCAGATTTTGAATTAATAAGAACTGTAAACATATCCAGATCAATAAGTATAAAAATTATTGGCACGTGCAGTGCACATGCATATTCACATAGAATTCTTAGATATGTAAACAACCTATTCATTAGGTCCAATCTCATCCTACACCCCAATATCAGTTGTACTAAACCTATCATTGTAATATTTTATCATATCAATACGAATCTCAAGTTTGTGGATCAAATTTTTGCACCCACATTACTCTTGAATTAAGGCGGTGTAATGGTTTTTAGCCATATGGGCAGACTGACTTGTCTACCTCCTTATTGATGGACTGGGCATTAACACTCGAGAGCAGGCTTTTGTTTAAGGCGCCCAACCCATCAATTGCTTTCTTGAGCCTCCAAACCTCTTTATCTTAGGTTGAACCCCCCCCTCCATTTGAGTGTGATTCCATAGTTTGAGTTATTGCTTGTGTTTATTTAGCGTCTAATGAGATTTTGGGCCACGTGTATTGCCATATATTGGTATCAACAATAGGCAATTGATTTTTGTGATTTTGAATTACAATTCGAATTACATGGGATCATAAAGCTGATACCGAAGGGGTTGGTTGAGCCAACCGTCTTTGGTCCACTATATAAGCAGGAGAAAGTAGTCTCATGAACTACGATTCTTTTACAGAGTAAACTCTATTACTACTTTGTGAAAGTATAGACTTGATTCCAAGTTCATCTTCTTAGATATGTAGGCAGCTTATTCATTAAGTTCAATCTCATCCTACACCTCAATCTCAGTTGAACTAAGGCTCTCATTGTAGTCTTTTATCATATCAACACGAATATCGAGTTTGTGGATCAAACTTTTGCACACACATTACCCTTGAATTAAGGCGGTCCAATAGTTGTTAGCCATGTGGGGTGGACTGACTTGTCTCTCTCCTTATTGATGGACTGGGCATCGACACTCGAGTGCAGGTTTTTATTTGAGGCATCCAACCCATCAATTGCTTTCTTGGGCCTCCAAACCTTTATCTCAGGTTGAACTATGCACCCCCCCCCCCCCACACACACACAAACACACACTTTGAGGCTTATTTTAAACTGCTATGAGATTGGGCCACGTGTATTACCATATTTTGGTATCAACAATAGTCTATCAATTTTTATGATTTTAACAAGAGAAGTTAGAAATATTAATAATAACAGTGAAAGATATATAGAACATAGATATTCTTGTTTACGCTTTAACTATTAAATAATATATAATTCTAAATCACAATATAATATAACGTGTTTCTAATTGATAAGCCACATTTTTCATCTATATTAATATTTTTTTTATTATAGATCTAATGATCAATTTAGCTTCAGACTAGTTCCACAAGAATTGACACATCTGTAAGCTCAATCTCGAGCTTGGTCACAGATCTGGGTTGCTGAACTCCTTCTCTTCTATCTCCTTGTGATACCTGCAAAAACCACCGGCTATAATCCGGTGGGGAAAGCTCCAACGCCCAAGTCAGTAATGGAGGCCAACTTAGAAATTAGATTAAGTAAAGAGTGAATAGTTTTCTTGTGTGAACCCTAATGTTTTCCTTATATAGCGGTATTAACCGTCTTCTTCTGACCGTAGGATTCCCCTCTGCATCCTACGGTCCTTCTATTTCCTTCGTGGCTCATCCTCCATCACATACTATAGGGTAAGTGCTTGACAGCTAGGTATCACGTGTTTTATCCGTGATGCTCTAGAATGTTCTAAGATATTATCAGGTAGTTCTCAGTTTTCCTTACTTGGCGTACTCCTACGTTCTTTACACGCCACCTAGTATGGTACTTACATCGCCCCTTCTCTGGAGCGTTAGCTGTGAAGGTTTCACTTTCCGTTCATGGTGCCAACGTTCCAGAGAAACTCTTCTTATGTATCAATCGCCATGGGGGTCTTCTTTGCTAGCTTTCACTGCTTCAGCTTTCTCGTCGGTATTCAATTTTGTTTTTCTAAGTCTGACCATATATGTCAGAACTGGTTTTGGCATCAACAATCTCGATCTCGTCGTTTTGGCATCACCATCTTTTCGTGACTGCCTTGGCTCACGGTTTCTGTGCAATCTCATCGTTTTCATGTGACTGCCTGAGCTCACGGTTTACGTTCAATCTCATCACCTTCGCATGACTGCCTAAACTCACGATTTCTAATTCAATCTTGTCATCTTCCCGTGACTGCCTAAGCTCACAGTTCTTTGGAGTAAGATATTGGCTGCGCTACCTAGTAGCTGCCTACGTACTCAAGTTGGGATCAAGCCATCGTAGTTCTTTTTCCTATGTAACGAAAGATTTCCTTTCATGGTGCCAACGTTCCAGAGAAACTCTTCTTATGAATATCAATCGCCATGGGGGTCTTCTTTGCTAGCTTTCACTGCTTCAGCTTTCTCGTCGGTATTCAATTTCTCTTTTTTTTTTTCTAAGTCTGACCATATATGCCAGAACTGGTTTTGGCATCAACAATCTCGATCTCGTCGTTTTGGCATCACCATCTTTCTGTGACTGCCTTGGCTCACGGTTTCTGTGCAATCTCATCGTTTTCATGTGACTGCCTGAGCTCACGGTTTACGTTCAATCTCATCACCTTCGCATGACTGCCTAAACTCACGATTTCTAATTCAATCTTGTCATCTTCCCGTGACTGCCTAAGCTCACAGTTCTTTGGAGTAAGATATTGGCTGCGCTACCTAGTAGTTGCCTACGTACCCAAGTTGGGATCAAGCCATCGTAGTTCTTTTTCCTATGTAACGAAAGATTTTGAAATATTACCTTCTGAAAGAATAATAGTAATTCTCTCAAAGAGATAGACATAAAACTTCTAGCCTACTCGCCCCCAAGTCTGTTATCTACAAAATAACGAAGACAACTGAAAATAACAAACGCTTCTCATGCTACTAAGGAATTCTGAGATGAAAAGATCATGCATAAGATTTCCAAGAAAGAATCTTCACATGTGGAACGTCCTCCATCCCACAAAAAAGAAACTAAATAAACTAAAAGACATCACGGTTGACGGTACTGTTACTACCGTGAACTTGTTCACTCACATACATTCCCCATCACGGTATAATTCTCATCCCGGTATGGTTCTTATACTAGTATTCTCACCACAACATGCTCATGATGATACTCTCATTTCTTGAGGTTGCATCATTTTTTATACTGGTATATTCTCACTTCTGTTGTTGATATCTCATTATCTATCATGTCGATCGTTTTTCTTTCTTTCAAATCACTTGAGATTACTTTAAGTACTCTAGTTACTTATCTATCTGGGTCTCCTTCTATGGGCATCCTATTTATGTTTTTAACCTAACCTAAAAGTGAGGCATCTCACGTGTTTCTACCGTGAGGCACGAGTAGACTTGCGGGGATTTGCTGGCGGTTTGCTAGGCCAAATCCCTCCGCCATAGCTACTCGCCCGTCCCAATTTATTTGGGCGTCCTTTGTGGGCATCCCACCTTAGCTTTTAGCCTAGCCTAAAGGTGAGGAATCTCCCGTGTTTCTACCGTGAGGAACGAGTAGACTTGCGGGGATTTGCTGGCGGTTTGCTAGGCCAAATCCCTCCGCCATAGCTACTCGCCCTTCCCAATCTATTTGGGCTTCCTCTGTGGGCATCCCACTTTTGCTTTTAGCCTAGCCTAAAGGTGAGGCATCTCACGTGTTTCTACCGTGAGGAACGAGTCGACTTGCGAGGATTTACTAGCGGTTTGCTACGCCAAATCCCTCCGCCGTAGCTACTCGCCCTTCCCAATCTATTTGGGCTTCCTCTGTGGGCATCCCACCTTTGCCTTTACCTAACCTAAAGGTGAGGCATCTCACGTGTTTCTATCGTGAGGCACGAGTAGACTTGCGGGGATTTGCTGGCGGCTTGCTAGGCCAAATCCCTCCGCCATAGCTAGCCTAAAGGTGAGGCATCTCCCGTGTTTCTACCGTGTGGCACGAGTAGACTTGCGCGGATTTGTTGGCGGTTTGCTAGGCCAAATCCCTCCGCAATAGCTACTCGCCCTTCCCAATCTATTTGGGCTTCCTCTGTGGGCATCCCACCTTTGCTTTTAACCTAGCCTAAAGGTGAGGCATCTCACGTGTTTCTACCGTGAGGCGCGAGTCGACTTTCCGGGATTTGCTAGCGGTTTGCTAGGCCAAATCCCTCCGCCATAGCTACTCTCCCTTCCCAATCTATTTGGGCTTCCTCTGTGGGCATCCTACCTTTGCCTTTAGCCTAGCCTCAAGGTGAGGCATCTCTCACAGTCTTCACGGTATACAATTCTGTGAACTGTGAGAGGCTTACTTGTCGTTGTTACCTCACGGAACTCATGACTGTTCTAAGGGGGCTCTGACTGTAACCCTTAATATAGAAGGTATCCTCAAGTTCGAAAACGTCAGCAACGAATCTCAGATCGTCCAGGCTTACAGAAACCCTAACGCTATTGAAGTCTAGATCGTCAGGAAGATCTATGGAATCACCTTCTTCTTGGCGACGCGAACCTTTACGCCCAAATACTTTGGGGATTTCTTGTTCCTTTCTTTCTTCTAGCATCTTATCAAACCGCTATGGGAACTTACCTATGTAATCAAGTTACATAGTGTGTCCCCTTTGTTGGTGAAGTTTTCTCGTGTGTTAACATTAGGTCTACTACCTCAGTTCACGTCGTCACGTTGAACTCGTAGTGAAGACCCCGTTAATACACTAGCACTATTGCTCTTCTCTCTTGAGGCACCCCACTGCGTTGGCTATCTCAACCTCAGTAAGGAGGAAACAATACATGGAGATTGTCAACGTATAGTTAACGGCATGCCAAGCCGAATCTACCTTTATATATTGTTCCCCACCAATCTAAATTGGGTTTTACACTTTGTCTTATTAACTGATCTTTAGCCTGATCTCAGCCAAGGTATCTTATCTATATGATGTCGTCACCCGCTATGAGTGCACTAACACCTGGCGGTATACTCAAATTGCTCTTGACTGTATACTCGCCCTCAATAGTAAAATGTCCGCAATACCTTAACATCTTTGGGTCAATACCCATTTGTAACATCTCGTTTTCATGTGAGACGTGTTACCTCCAACACAGCAACTATGAAGAAACAATCATAATCTACTACATGCCGCAAGCGAAGCTTTTCAACCATTTTAAGGGTCGGCCTCATGTTTGCAAGCTCAGTATCAATACAATGAAAATTAACATTGTAAGCACAAACTAATACCAGTATCACAGTTTCAGTTCTATACCGCTTACCACTAGCATTCAACTTATTGTCTATGCAAAATTATATGACAATACCTTAGCATATTCAACCAAACATTGGAAATAATATTTAGTGAACTTTACAGGCTCGAATAACCCAAGCAAAAAGTATTACAATACATACCTACAAACTTAGAGTACATGGGAGCAAATTCCAGTGACAGGTTATGCTTGTTTATGTAAATTCTCACATATAAAAAATGGCGAATAATTCTATACTCGGCATCTAAATTCTAAAATCATTTAAAAGCAAGAAAAATCAGGTGTCGATGATCAGATCTTGCTCAATACCAAATACCATGCTAATTGATATTCATAAACATGAAAATAACTAATCCTCTTCACTCATGCCCATAACAAATAACTCTAAACCCGTATGAGCAGATGAAATGAACATTCCCATGAATTGACAAACATTATTTTCTAAGCGAAGTTCAGATATTACCTGCCGCAGGCGAAGCTTTTAGTGATGAGAAAGATAGAAAATTTGAGAAATACTATGAGCAAAATCACATCTGTTGTTTCTCAAACCCGCTGTTCCTAACTCGGAAAAACGAGAAAATCGAATTGAAAATATTATCAAACACTTTATGAGCAAACTTTACCTTGAGAATAGAAATTACTTTTTTGATTCTTCATCAATAGGATCTGATAAACCCAACCTTATTGGATTTGAACAACTTATTTACACAAAGAAAGAGAATAGCCACTTTAAATTCAATTTGATATCGAACTTTGTTGATGTTGAAATAAAGGTATGATCTGGCTTGAGAAACTCTCTTAATCAATCAACTTGGAAAACATTATTTCATGGCATGGATCTGACTTGAGAAGATCTACTCATCAATAAACTTGAAAAATCAGATCTGAGATATTTTGTTTCGAAACAACTATTCACATCCCTACAACGAACTTGAAGAACAGAAAATGAAGAGTATATATAGATATGGCAAATAAACTTTTACATCTGAAGATGGGGTTCTCTGTCTTCTAACTGAGAGTTGCTGCTCCAATTACGACCTCTTTTCCCCTCTCGAATTGATTCCCCGCCAAGTTCTCTAGATCTCTGTATAGAAAAGTGGCAGGCCACCCTTCTTCTAGCGCTAAATGTAAGCTCAATCTCGAGCTTGGTCACAGATCTGGGTTGCTGAACTCCTTCTCTTCTATCTCCTTGTGATATCTTCTATCTCTTTGTGATACCTGCAAAGACCACCGGCTATAATCCGGTGGGGAAAGCTCCAACGCCCAAGTCAGTAATGGAGGCCAACTTAGAAATTAGATTAAGTAAAGAGTGAATAGTTTTCTTGTGTGAACCCTAATGTTTTCCTTATATAGCGGTATTAACCGTCTTCTTCTGACCGTATGATTCCCCTCTGCATTCTACGGTCCTTCTATTTCCTTCGTGGCTCATCCTCCATCACATACTATAGGGTAAGTGCTTGACAGTAATGGAGGCCAACTTAGAAATTAGATTAAGTAAAGAGTGAATAGTTTTCTTATGTGAACCCTAATGTTTTCCTTATATAGCGGTATTAACCGTCTTCTTCTGACCGTATGATTCCCCTCTGCATTCTACGGTCCTTCTATTTCCTTCATGGCTCATCCTCCATCACATACTATAGGGTAAGTGCTTGACAGCTAGGTATCACGTGTTTTATCCGTGATGCTCTAGAATGTTCTAAGCTATTATCAGGTAGTTCTCGGTTTTCCTTACTTGGCGTACTCATACGTTCTTTACATGCCACCTAGTATGGTACTTACAACTTCTTTCCACCACCTTGTGCTCATCTGTACAAATGTAACAAAACGTCCTAAGTCTCATTCGTGAAAATTCACATTGATTGTTATATATATTTTTTGGAGGTTGACGGATCTGTGCTTAATAATTTCAATAATTTTTATGTGACCATAAAGAATAAATATGACGAACACATGCATCAAATAAACAAAAGCTTAGAGATTAAGACTTTACCAACAACAATATCTTTGCATGTTTTTAATAAACAGTCAAGCTTGCTAGATTTGACGGAACACTTCTTACAACACATGAAGAAACAAGATTCTAGTTTTCTTTCCTTAAAAAAACAAGTGTGAAAGCAACTTGTTGTAGCCTCTCCTACAAAAATCGCTAGAATCATAACCATAACAACAAGTGCTTTGAAATTTTTAGCCTCCATTGTCTTGTAAATTATTTTTTTGCTTTGATCTTTTAGAGCAATGCCAATGCTAAAAGTGCCACCTAGACTTTTAGCAGAAAAAGTCAGGTGACACATCAGCATTGGTAGTAGCTTTTAGCGCTAAAAGTTCGGAGTAGGTTTTAGAGGAGCCAATGCAGCTCTGCTAAAACTGAATATTTCAGATAATTATCCGCTAGAGTTTCTGGCGGATAGAACTACTTGCCACAGTTTCTGGCGGATAGGGTATCTAGATAATCTTATCCGCCAGAGTTTCTGGCGGATAGAACTAACTGCCACAGTTTCTGGCGGATAGGGTATCTAGATAATCTTATCCGCCAGAGTTTCTGGCGGATAGGGTATATCCACAATATCTGGATAATTGTATTCGCCATAGTTTCTGGCGGATAATCCTATCCGCCATAGTTTTTGGCGGATAACCTACACTTATATACACACCGAGTTAAAACTGACAACACTAAAACCTAACTAAAACTTTGCATTGGCTGGACATTTTTTTAAAAGTGGTTAAAACCTTTCCTAAAAGCTTGCATTGGCATTGCTCTTACTAGAGTTTTCAACTTATATATATATATATAAAGATATTGAAAAAGGTAATAAGTTTATCAGAAATCTAAAATGATTTACTAAAAATCTAAAATGATTTACTAGAAATCTAAAATGATTTACTCCACCTATGGGTAATGTTTTCGATACTGCCATTGCTAATTTACATCTTTCTATACCTGATTTTGATCTCAGTAATCTTGCTCCAACTGCTACCGTCCCCTTCAGACCCCAACATGTCTTGGCGGAAGCATACTACAACAAGATTAGTTCTGGTCTTGAGAGGGAATTTGAGTTGTCAGCTAGACAAAAAGCCGTGATCGGATGTGTACAGTCAGAACATGCCAAAGATTTTCTTCTTGCTATCCCGATGGAAGGGCTTGGACAACGCATGACGCCTGTAGAGTATCGTGCCATTCTTCGTTATCGATTGATGATCCCTCTATATTCAGATGGTGAGCTTTGTCCAGTGTGCAAGAAGAGTAGACTTGATGCTTTCGGGGACCATGCGGCCCATTGTAAGCATTACCCCGGCTTCAAGTACAGGCATGACCACGTTAGAGATATCTTGTGTGATGTGTTCTGGCGGGCTGGCGTACAGGTTAAGAAGGAGGCTCCTGTTAACTTTCTTACTGATCCTAAGGAAGGAAGATCGACACTACGTCCTGCTGATATTCTGGTCTACAACTGGTCGGAAGGTAAACATGCGTGTGTTGATGTTACAGGGGCGTCTCCGATGGTTGGGCTGAGTGCTGGGATTTTTGAGGTGGGGCTAGCAGCTAGCAATGCAGCAGCGGCAAAAGTGGAGAAACATGACGGAGCTTGTAGGGCTAACCAACATAGTTTCATCCCTTTTGCATTTGACACATTTGGATTGCTAGGCTCAGAAGCAGTTGAGCTCCTCCGGAGAGTGCAGGAGATAATGGATAGCAACGTGATGACTGCAGGTTCGAACGAATATGTATTTAGGAGAATCGGGTTTGCTATCCAGAAAGGACTTGCCGCGCAAATTGTAGCGCGTTTGTCCTCTACTTTTGTGTAATTCGTTGAGCTTATCAATAAAATTTAAAATAATTAATTTTATTTCAAATTAAAACAAAAAAAAAAAATTTACAAAAATAAAGAAAATAATTAACTAGAATTCAAGCTATGTGGCTTTTTTAGACTTTGGTCATGGGGTTAATGGGTTTAGTTAGGCTTTGGTTATAAAAAAAAGTCTTTATTAGGCTTTGGTCATGACTTATAAGTCAGTGTCAGTTGGGTTTGATATTTTTTTCAAATGGTAATACCTTTCATATGAAAAACACTGTGAGTTTTAAGTTATGTCATTATCTGGAATTTTAGACATTATTGTAAACATGAAATTAGAGAAAAATATATATCTGTAAATAGGAAAATTAGGTTTTGGTCACGAATTGCACCCGGGAGCAACTCTTGGGGAGAATACAATTAGGATTGAGAACTTTCTTGTGCAACATTTATTTAGCTTGAAAAATCTCTGCTAATTTGGTTGGATTGATTAGCAACTCAATCTTTTCTTAATTTTTTTTTTTGTTTGTCTAAATTACAAATATTTTGTAGTTGATTGGAATACAATTTTTGAACTAAAACTTTTACAAATTTTTGTTTTTAACTCAGGTCGTGACTCAACCAAGACTCGTGACCAAAGCCTAATAAAAGCCTTTTTTTATAACCAAAGCATAATTAGGCCCATTAACCTATGACCAAAGTATAAAAAGCCCTATTTTAGTTTTTTTTTACTTGCTATGTGGCAGTAAAAAACATGAGCTTTTTGCTGAAAACAAATGTAAATGTAAGTACAATAAAACCTCTTTAAATTAATAGCGTCGGGACTTATGCAATTTTATTAAAATTTATTAACTTAGAGAGATTATTAACTTACCGAGTGTTGATTTAGCTACTTACTATGTACATCGGGACCAGAGAATTCCATTAATTTAGAGAGATATTAACGAATCGGGTATTAATATAAAGAGGTTCTACTGCTAGAATGTGTAATGTAGCGACCTGACCTATATCACCACCGATATTGTCCCCACTTAGCCACTGCGGACATCCGACAGTGTGGCGTTTTATGGGTAGCAGCCTGCTTCCCAGGAGGTCACCCATCCTGAGACTACTCCCACTCGACCACGCTTAACTCCGGAGTTCTTTCAAACTCTGGAGGCAAGTGAACCCAAAAAGCCTCGGTGATAATATTTTATGGATCTATACATATATTCCAATGTCAGGACATCCCCTCTTACGTGTCGTAGAAGCCACCCCCTCGGCAAACCACCTACCGACCCGGGGTGTTACAAATGAGTACATCCAATATATTTTTTTTTTCTTAGCTTTTTCATTAAGGATCCCAACCAAGGAACAAAACCGACATCAGCTGGTACCATCAAAGCCTTATCCAATCAAACTCCCATTATCATTCATTAATTTCATCAGTAATCAAAGTACCATTAATGTCAGTTCACATCATAAACCCCATCAAAATTCAGACAACGCCCATTAATAAACCATTCAAGCCTTACATCTATACCGACACATCACAACAAAAAAAACAACTACCAAATTCGTACCAAGCAAACCCCTCACCTCTCTAAACTTAAAACCATCATGCATCATGATCATCATCACACTATAAATGATTTCCAAACAATCTTTGACGTAGCGGAAGCGAAAACCTTAAATAACCTAAGGGGAGGATGCCTTGAAACAAGGAAGAACTTAAATAACACCAAAGAAAAATTAATTGTAGAAACAAATTTGAATTATATTGATTGAATAATTCAAAGATTGTTTGTTACTACAAGGCATGTCTCTTATATATAGACTTAAGGTAGGAATCACATGGAACTAGAATTTCCTAAAACAAAGAACTTAAAATTAGAAATCCCCCACTTATTTAGTGACTTCTAAATAAACATTAATCCAAATAGAAAATCAATTGGTGTAGGTAGGATGTCCTACATCAATTTTCCATAGTCGTCAGCATATTTCCATCCCCATACATCAGCTAATTTAGTAAAAATCACAAAATCTCTCTCAAAATCCCCTTATCTCGTAGTTTAACTCAAATCCTCTTAATTATTTTAACTTATACTAATTCTGCACATATTTTTTCTCTCCCTTATCTTACAACAAGTATTATCTTTGCCATAGTGTATACTCCTTGGCTGGGCAGAACATCATATCTTCTTCTACACCCATCATACCACACAACCACGGTCACATCTAATTCGATCATGATCAATTAATTACCCACGGTTGGTTAACAAATATCAGAACTTTTCAAGCCAAAAAAGCCATTCAACTCCAGCTATATATAATATCCTTCCCATACCTCTCTAAAATTGTCCATGGATACTTAGTTCATAACCTTCAACAAAATATGAACTTTGATCTAATAGATAACCCTCACCAAGCAGAAGAAATTCCTCTAGTTCTACTACTGGAAAACCAAGCTCGGTGGAGCAAACCATTAATAGGAAAACTTCTTACAGATGAAAATCTATCACTAAATGATGTCATGAGAGCTATTCATACAAAATGGAAGCTACGCTAACAATTGGATATAGTAGTTGAAAATAATAGACTAGTTATCTTTCGTCTTCATAGGAACTCTGATAGAACAAGCATTCTAAATAAACAACCTTGGCAAGTCATGGGACACTTGTTAATGCTCAACAACTTCTCTCTTGAACTTGATCCCAAACAAATTGTGTTTGACGAAACACATATGGATCACTTTTAGTGGGCTCCAACTTGAACATCAAAAGGAAGCAATTATCAAAAAAATAGCTAAACCAGCATGGAATGTGTTAGATGTTCAACCATATGATGACACAACTAGAGATGCAGAAGGTTGCACCGCAAGAGTGGTGGTTAATGTTCATAGGATTTTGTGCAAGAGGACAATCAGAATTATACATCATAGAACAGTTTGGATACAATTTCACTATGTTGGGCTTCCCTTCAGGTATTGTTCAAACTGTTTCAAGTTTGATCATGATACTTTTAACTGTGATCTAGGTCTTTAATGGATAGAAGGGTGCCTTCTAATCCACCTTTCAATTTACCACCACCACCACAACCACATCGCCACCAACACCATCAACCACACTATACAAACAAAGACCGATTAACACGTGGTAGATTGGGCCGAGGACGTGGAAGACACACCATAAGAGTAGAAGATATTTGCTCTGAAGGAAGTCTTGGGAATAAAAACCTAAGAGTCTGGAATGAAGCTGCAGTGGGGGAAAATGCCTTCAACATTGCTGCAAGGAAAGATTCGCTATGGACTAGTTGTGTGCACAATCACTTGATAAAAAATGAGTGTTTTTGGACCCTTCAAACTCCTAGTGATTGCTCACATGTTTGGAGAAGTATACTGGAAGCTAGAAACCTCATAAAACATCAGACAAGGTTTTTAGTGGCAAATGGCAACAACATCAGAGTCTGGCATGACCCTTGGGTAGAAGGTGGTATCCTCAGAGAAAGAGCAAGCCATCAAGACAGGGCTAGAATGACAGTCAGAGATGCAACAATGGTGAATGACATAATTGTTGATAACTCATGGAATCTGCCCACAGCTAGTAACCCAGTCATTGTTGATCTATTGAGGGATGTATTGAATGTGAAGATTGATCCAATAGAACGTCATGACAAGCTAATATGGAGGCCACACCCTGACAGGAAATACACCATTAAAACTGCCTACAATGTGCTGAGACCAAGAGGACAAAAGATGGAGTGGGCAAAGCTGATATGGAGGAAAACTACAACACCCAAACATGCTTTCATAACATGGTTAGCTGCACAAGAAAAGCTCATGACTCAGGAGAAACTACTACAATGGGGATTGATCCAGGAATCCAACTGTGTCTTATGCAATTGGGACTATGGAAAACCGCAGAAGACAAGGAGACCAACCACAAGAAATAACAGAGGTCCAACAACTTTGCAACTTGACTATCCACCCATTTGCTCTATTGGATGTGTCAGATTGCACCAAACCCCATATCCAAACAGGCCTAGCACCAACAGAGGAACAACATATGAAGATTGCAGACACTTGTTTTTTGAATGCAATTTCACCAAAGGGATCTGGCAGGATATGTTACAATGGTGTAATTTCTCCCACTTGGTCCAACGAGCTGAAACAAAGTGGCAATGGACTATGGATAACTTGTCAGGAAACAGTTTTCATAAAGAAGTATGCAAGGGAGTATTTTGTACAACTGTCTATTGGCTCTGGAGGGAAATGAACTCAAGATTGTATGAAGATAAAGTAGGGTCCATGCAAGTGGTGAAGAGTAAGATTATCAGCTCAGTCAAGAGAAGACACATGATGTGTAGTAGAAGACAAGAGGATACTATAGCCAATAGGACAACATCTGCCAAGATGGGTGCACAAATGAAATGGAGACTTCAGCAACCTCGCCAACTCAAATGGAAACCACCGAACAGGGACATGATATGCATCAGTACTGATGGCTCCCTAACAGTGAACAAAGCAGGTTATGGAGGAATTCTAAGAGACTCGCAAGGAAATGCTATAGTCACTTTCTGCAAGGGAAATAAGGAGCAAACAATCAACATGATTGAACTACAAGCCATTGAGGAGGGTCTAAAGATAGGGAAGAGCATGGGATTCAACAGAATAGTCATTGGTATTGATTCAAGGTACGCTGTGGAATGCATGAAAGGAACTTACAAGCCGACATGGAGAGCTAAAAGATTGGTTAATGCCACTAAACAACTCAGTGAATCTACTGAGCTAGTGACATTTATGCATATATATCTATAGAGAAACTAATTGTTGTGCTGATTACCTTGCAAATCTATGTAATAGGGATGACCCCCTAAGTATTTCTATATACCTTTCCCTGAGCAACTGGTAAATGTTATAAACCAGGATGCAAGGGGAGAGGCTTATGTTCGCCTGTAACACAATTTTGATCAATTAACTGGTAGGGGTCTGCCTAACCCCAGCTTGCTTTTGCAAAAAAAAAAATATATATATATTTGCTCTGAAAATATCTTCAATCAAATGGGCCTAAATATACAGGAGTCCCAATCTAGCAATCACCTCATAAAGCCAGGCCTAACTGTTTTTTATTCCTTACAAAAGGAATATTTGGACCAAAAATCAACAACCATTCCTTACAAAGCCCAAATCCATCCGACCAGAACCAAGCCACCAAAACCCAAGCCCAATGGAAAATATATTATGTGGGATACCATGGATACCAGCCCTCATCCACCCTAAAAAAAATAAAAAATTCTTCAAGAGTTCTTCTCTCAGCCTAATAAAGGCATCGTCTTTCATGAATACGTACTCACAAATCTCAACAATCTAGGATAAACAACCATCAATCACCACCATATCTGTCCATTCCAACTTTTCAAACACCACCACCAATACCCTATACACCTATCTATCAAAACATAGATCTAATTAATGTTGTTACTCTGATCCAGTCAAAAGCACCAAACGACATATCGCAACGGAATATTTTTCATTAGAATTCATCTGGGATTTGGTTAATTAAATCAAACGACTACCAAAGCAGAAAAAATAAGCAGTTATCAGATAAATGTGGCAAAATTGGGGGAAAAACAAAAATTCACTCTCTAGAGGTGAATAAGGAAAAAAACTGAAAAAACCAAGAAATTACTCAAAGTTGTTTGAAAACATCATTGTTGAACATCTAATCAGAGAAAAACGTGTGGTTACCAATCAGAATATGGTGCATCAAGAAAACATGGGGGAATTTCAAAATAACATGGGAAATCAGACTTACCCCCCATAAAAGTTTCCATTCTTTGAGATACCCCCCAGATTTAACCTTCATTAGTGATACTCCCCATATTTTTGTTTCAAGCCGGTCAACCAAGTCATTGACCCATGAAACTTTCATATTGGCAAGAATACCCTTTTTTAATTTAGCTTCTATCCTAGTCATCTAACATAATCACCACATATCCCACATCATAAGTCTAGATTTAATCCTAGCCCTTCACTAAGATCTAAACCTAACATCTAATCTTATGGTTAGAAAACAACTACTTTTGTGTTCAATAGATAACCCAACATCTAATCTCCTGGCTTGCAAAAAGTTGTTGTTTTCTAACCATAAGATTAGATGTTAGGTTTAAATCTTGGTGAAGGGCTAGGATTAAATCTATACTTATGATGTGGCATATGTGGTGATTATGTTAGATGACTAGGATAAAAGCTAAATTAAAAAAAAAAGAAAAAAAAAGAAGAGTAGTCTTGCCAATATGAAAGTTTCATAGGTCAATGGCTTGGTTGACCGGCTTGAAACGCAAATATAGGGGGTATCTCCAATGAAAGTAAAATTTGAGGGGTATCTCAGAGAATACAAACTTTGTTGGGGGACAAGTCTAATTCGTCCTAACAATTACTTTTTTTATTTTATCTCTATGTTGTGTACGAACATTTTAGATTATTCACTTCTTTGTAAATGTAATACAACATGAACAATTGCCACAACATATATAAAATCATCAACTTAGCTTAATAAGTACTCCCTCTATCCCGTTTTGATAGGCTGGTTTAGCCACATTTCTTGTCCCCAATTATAAGCTACTATTTTCAAGGAGACTAAATATCTCAGCTTACAATTTTATCCTTATTTAATTACCTTTTATGTGTAATTGCTCTAAATCTTATTAATAAAATTGAAGTGTAGATTAGAAAATACACAAATATATTTAATTACTCTCATTATATTAATTAGGCTTTCCTAATCTGTGCAAAAAACCCAACCCAACATATCATAACGGGATGGATGGAGTATTATTTATCTTACTGTATTTTAGCTGAACAGGGAATTCAAGATATTCCAATTTATTTTTATTTATTATTATTATTATTATTATTATTATTATTAGGGTCCGGATTTTGCCAAGGGCAGATTTTATTTTGCCAATGCTTATTTTCAGCAGAGACTCAATTACCCTCAAACTCTTCTTGTCTACTGTATAGCATACAACTGTCATAATATTTATCAATTATTTAATGGCAGATTTGCCCATCCTAAAAATTAGAATTTATTTTTATTAAATAAAAATATTTTTTATTAATGACAGATTCTCTCTAATTATCCACTTTCCATTTTTATTATCCTTGACCACAAAAATAAGCTAAGCTCCATAACATTTTTTTTTTCCCATTTACTCCTAAAAATACTCAGTGGGTGGTGGAGCTTCAATCATTAGCATTGCTACCCATCCAAAATCAAGTAACATTTTGACTGCACCACCAGTAACAATTCCCACTTTCAAGAATGCAAGTAGGAAGTGTTATATTGAATCCAACCATGAAATTGTTTTTAGTTGTATGACTCTTATTGATTGTTTTACATTTATCGTCATCTGATCTCTTGGCTTTGCTAGAATAAAAATAAAATGACAACACACTATCGGCAAAATATCGATTCCAAGCAATAACGTCAATGAAAAAAATCGTCTAAAACTGAGTCAAAAATAAGAAATCACCATCTAACAAATAAACAACTTTATTTTACTTGACGACTAAGAAATAATTTTTAGGGAGATTTAGAGATACCCCCCCGAAAAAGTTTGCACTCTTTGAGATACCCCCCAGATTTGAAAATCATTAGAGATACCCCCCATTTTCTCATTTGAAGCCGGTCAACTAAGTTGTTGACCATGGTCTGACCAGTTTTTAAATGTTTATGACTGAAATACCCCTCAACCTAGATTTAATCTTATTAATTAATAAGTATTAAACATCCACCATCTCTAACCCAAATCCCACAATCCCTAACACACAACCCACCACCACCACCACCCATTCACCTCCACCATTAGCATACTAAACCACCACCATTTGTGTGATTAATGATGGTAGACTTTCTCTTTGAAAATAATTAAAGTATGTTGAAAATATGATGAAGAAAATGGTGGATATGAGATTGGGTTTAGAAGAGATGTTGATGGGGTGTGGAGATTAAGGTAATGATGATGGAATGTGAAGAATGTGAGATGATGTTAATGATATAGTGTAAAAATTAATGGTGATGGGGTGTGATTGTGTGAAGATGGTGGTGGTGGGATTTTAGAGATGGTGGTAATAGATGGTTGGTGGTAGTGGTGGTGGTAATAGATGGTTGGTGGTAGTGGTGGTGGTGGTAATGGAGTGTTAAGGGTTGATATGGTGGCGGTGGTTGTGTTATGGAAGTGGTGGAGTTAAAGAATTGGAGATGATGGTAGTGGGTGGTGGTAGTTAAGGATGGAGGTGGTAGTTGTTTAGAGAAAAAAAATGGAAGAAAGTTATGATCTCGACCATCGATTTTGGATGGTTAAAGATAGATTTAACTTTTGAATGGTGTAGATTAATTCAATTAATAATGGGTGACATATTATTTTTATGATGAAGGGTATTCTCGTCAATATGAAAAAAACATTGGTCAATGGCTTGGTTGATCGGCTTTAAATAAGAAAATAGAGGGTATCTCTAATGATTTTCAAATCTGGGGGGTATCTCAAAGAGTGCAAACTTTTTCGGGGGGTATCTCTAAATCTCCCTAATTTTTACTGACAAACTCATGTATCTCAAGAAGACAAAAGTTCAAATATCACTCCCATTCTTTATGAGTAATCACCAAAACGTACTACCCATCTCCTTTCCACTTTCACTAAAATATTTGAAAAGCTTTAGCGTAAATTGGAGGTGTCCACATTTTTCCGTCGCACCTGTGGATTATAATCAGATTACTATTAAATATTCAACGAACCACAAGTAATTTAAAATTATGCCAACAACAGTACTTGAGAACAAAAGAATGAGGCTTACCACATCGTTTAATCCAATAAAAAGAAATCAGCATCACAAGGAATGCAATTCAAATCCAATGCATCCAAAAGATTGTTTTCAGTTGAATTAGACGCACCAACACATTCCGGATCAGCATTCTTATGTTTGCATGTTCGACTATTGTGACCAACTTCATGACAAATACTGCACTTTCTTGATTTCTCAACAATTTCAAAACCCGAAGGATCTCTCCTAGTGGAACTGGCAGCCACCTTTTTGGTGTTCGAATTGGATGGACGTCCTTTATGAGGATGGATAGGTGGATCAAACACCACAGGGACGGAAGAATTTATCAGTTGAGATAGTTGAGCCTGAGCATATTCCTTTTGAGCTATAGGCCATTGGTGATAACTCTTTTCCAATTTCTGAAATAACCCCGTTAAATCATCTGTCTCATTGTTTGACTCAATGTCACCATCTTCAAATGAGAGTTTATCAATTCTCCATTGTGGATGTATATCAGAAAGTTGTAATGCTCTATCCTTCATACACCTCATCATATGTGCACATGGAAGACCCATAGTTGCTGTAAACTGGCCTTTACATACTGAAAACCATGAATCAGACAATGCCAATTTATATTGTTCAAAAAGCTTCTCCAAAGCAAATGTTGATACACAATGAACAAGCTCTTTGAAAAATGGAACACATATGTTATGAGGAATTCGGATCTTTTCACTTGCAACTTGTATTGTGATTCCATGAAAATTATTTTCGACAGCAAGACATATTTTCTCTTTAGCCACATGAAGGTCAATAGTCGAAACTTGTAAATAGCTCTTAAGAACTGCATGTGCACCTTCTGCCCTTGAGGTAACTCTGTTTCCAAAGTACAAGTGAACATCTGTCCAAGCTTTCACAAATCGCTCTTTCAAAGGTAGCCAAGTTTTTTTTATGTAGTCAATCATAACAACTTTCTCCTTATAAGAGGCTTCAAAATCTTTCCATCCTTCACTAAAAGATGACATAGAATTAGATTGCACTAATTCAGTCCACGTAGTAATAAATGTATCCCAATCTTCTTTAGCTTCAAAAAATCCCTTACAGTTTGTTATAATGTTTGTCTCAACATGCCAAAAACATAAAAGATTTGTAGTCCTCGGAAAAATTACCTCAATGGCGTTCATGAGAGCTAACTCTCTATCAGTTACAATAACTGTGGGTTCCTTGCTACCCAACATTTTCTTGAACATAGTAAGGGCCCAAGCATAATCACATTCTTCCTCCTTTGATAAAAATACAAAACATGAGTAAAATGAAGTATTAAAGCTTGAGACTCCGATAATGTCGAGTAATGGCATCTTGAGCTTGTTGGTTTTGTAAGTACAGTCCATCACAAAGACATTTGAGTAGTTTCTACTTAATTTGATTGAATGTGGATGTGCAAAGAACAAATGAGTAAGTCGACCTTCCATATAAACTTTAATGTTATGTAAAAAACCTCCACTGGAGAGTTCCTCAAGTAGAGCTTGAATAGGTGTTCGACCTCTTAGTTTTTCTTTGCGAATCTTAGCTTTTGTGTTGTAAACTGTCTTTGATATTGCTCTGAGTTTTGGATTAGCTTGTCGAAGCGAAGTAAGCACTTGACGTGATGGTATCCCTACCTTGCACATATCTTTGATCCGCAAAAACTCTTCATTAGAAAATCGACGGAAATAAGGATGCCCTGACATGTCCTTTGATGCTTCATGGTTATGAGTTCTGTTGCTTATTCTAAGTATCCAAGAACCACCAACTAATTTGACACCTTTGATACGAAAAGGGCAATTAATAAGTCGAGAACCACTTTTCTTTTTACGCTCTTCAAGTGGGATGTTTCTCCTATTCCGATAGGTGCCTCTCCTGTCACAACCAATTGTCACGTACTTATCTCTTTCAGAATCTCTTATAGTCGTAGCATATCCTTGTGAGAAGGAGAAGTCATGTATATAATTAAGCAACTTTTCTCGGCTGTCAAAACTTCTTACTGGCGGTGGAAGCATTTTGCCATTCTTAAAATTTCCTTCATATTCAATAGGAATGGCCTCTATAGGAATGGCCTATGAGTGTTCATTTTCCTCATTGTTTGTAATAGGATTCACATTTTCTACATCCATAATCCCCACAGAGAGTTTTATAAACCTGTAATTGAAATGTAACATGTATTATATAATTACACAAAAAGTTGTTGCAACATTTAAACTTGAGTACTCTGTATCATATGTACTCAATCAAATAGACTAATATATTTTTGCTTACAAATAAAAAGCTCTATATTAATACTGGTGGTAACAAAACTTGAGTACTCTGTATCATTAAAATAGAATCTTATTGAGATCATATATATACCATTAGTCCTAATAAGAGCAGAGTTGCAAATTTTAATCAAATTTACAACATCATGGATTTACAATTTACAAGATTAATTGAGAAAATAAATGGGAAGAGATTTAATGAATATCAACCAAAGAATAAGATATACTAAGAAGTAAAAAGTAATTGAAAAAAGAACTTACTTTGAGTGCTTTGGAAAAAAATCGTCCAAGTTTTTGTTATTAGTAGACAAGATGTTTAATGGCGGCTGAGAAGAAGATGGTGTGGCGGGAAAGACAAAAGAAGTACAACAACGCAATCAAAGAGGTTTTCCAGATTTTTAGGTGGATGGTTAGTAGATGGGCAAATCCGTCATTAAATAATAAAAAAATATTTTGACAGCTGTATCTTGATAAGAGTTTGAGGGTAATTGAGTCTCTGTTGAAAATAAGCATTGGCAAAATAAAATCTGCCCTTGGCAAAATCCGGACCCTTATTATTATTATTATTATTATTATTATATTGTTTTTTTTTCTTATTGATAAGCTTAAATAATTACACAAAAGTGGAGGACAAACGCGCTACAAGCTGCGCTGCAAGTCCTTTATGAATAGCAAAACCAATCCTTCTGAAAACATATTCATTTGACCCAACAATCATGACATTGTTATCCATTATCTTCTGTACCCTCTAGAGGAGCTCAACCGTTTTTTATGCAAAAAACCCGAACATGTCGAAGGCAAACGGGATGAAACCATGCTGGTTTGTCTTACACGTTCCACTGTGCTTCTCCTCATTTGTCGTTGCTACACTATTAGCTGCCTGACAAACCTCAAAGATCTCATTACCGAATTCGAACATCGGCGATGCCTCTGTAATGTCAACAATAGTATGGATGTCTTCAGACCAATTGTAAACTAAAAAATCCGTGTAACGCCCCAAAATCATAACACGAATCCCATTGATTCAATGTCAGATCTCGAGACATTCGAACAACCCATCCCATGATAATAATATTATAATACAAGATTCTGAATGATATTTATATATATAATTAACCTTAAAAATACATAGCTTAATACGATACAGAATAATACAAGTACGATCACCTCTGTACAAAAGAAACTAAGTACATATATCGCGCGAATACTTATACCAACACCCTCTGTAACCTCTGCACAACCATATATGCTGAATCGATCTATCCTCGAGGTGTTGTTTAAGTGAAAAGGGATTAATAATAGGGTGAGCATTTCCACTTGCTCAGTAGTGACTCACATTTCCAATATACTAACTAATCATGCATGGCGATTAATCATACTAAACATTTGAAAGAATGCAAGTTTTAATAATTGAAAGTAACTTTCTACTGTAAATAATAAATAATATATATACAAGCATTCATATAATAAGTCGGGTACCTGTATCCTATCAGAGTGTTGAGGGTACGACTGGTACTCGACCCCAGTCCCAGGCAATATCTTAGTTCAGTACTTACCGGTGTGAACCTGCATCGTTAGTTCCTGATTCTCCGGTCGGGTGATTACCGTTTTGTGTCTCGAGAACACTAACCCTCTTTCAGGGCTCAGGTGGGCCCTCTGACCACGACGCTCCAGAGGGAGAATCACCTATCACGGTGGTCAACCGTTTGACGACTGCAGACTGCTCAGGATCCTGACACATGTCCAGGAGTGGACTACCTCTCACTCCCCGCGTCTAACCTCCTCGAGGTAACATGTATCCCCACAACACTCTAACGATCCACAACAAATACCACTAAAAGCATGGCAATCCAGGAAGGTAGAAGAGAAATTCCCGAAAACATCCTACAATGTTCGCCTCTAGAAAGTGCCCATTCACCGTCTAAAGGTGAACACTGCATATGTAATCCTAGAAAGAACTGTCATCTCTAGAATATGACAATAATTCCTTCTTTGTAGGAATTCACGGATTCCTTGCCAGACCGCCTCGTGATACAATATATATAATATATAGGGTGTCTTTTAATAATAGTTAATTTAATCTGGCATGTGTGACGAGTCCCTGAATTTATCAACCATCAAACCAGTTCTCTATTCACGGCTACCAGACACGGGCACTAGCCGAAGGAACTATCCCCTATTCACGGCTACTAGACACGGGCACTAACCGAAGGGATTATAATCCGATCTGTAATAATATGTTCGTGTAAGTACCCAGATCATTCCCAATTCAGGAACCTCACACCATACCAACATACAACTGGGATCCCACATCCCACATACAAAATCCATCTCTTTTTCCCATCCTGGAAAAGAGATGCAATAAAACCTTTAATAGTTTTTCCGTTTATAAAACCATTTCGATATACATATACTGCTTTAATAAACCCAGTATAAAACATGATATCTGTAACTAATCACTTTGATAGAAGCTATAATCGATAAACCATGAGTAATCTATATATACCAAACAAAATCATGCATGCATTTTTATGATCAATAATATATCAATTAATTTGCAATATTTAAAATATGACACATAAAAAGACAGTATAAAAGAAATGTAAGTCCCTACCTCTTGCTCACTCCTGAATAGCTTCTAAAAACCCAAAGTCCCAAAGTGTAGTTATATGACAAACTCCTACCAAAGTACACAAGCGAACACATAAATTTATATAGCTTATATATGTCAAGATCACTACAAAGGTATATACCAATTTAATGCTAAGGTATTACCAGAAAATATGCGTTCCAACCATTAATCCCACCATCACCAATTTTTGCCAAATTAATTTGTGGGTGTTTCCATTTGGTTTCATTTCCATTACTAATTCAGTTCAAGTGGCAGAAATAACTCATCAATGAGTGTGCTTGTAACCCACAACAAAATCACAAAAGTACTTGTCACCAACAATTTTTAGTAGCCAAATGTAGGGGTACTACATACTCCAACCAATCAAAAGCAGCCACGTGGCATAGTCATTAATCCATCAGGTCGCTACGATCTCGATCTACTCGCAGCTCGACCACAACGACAAGACTACATAATCAGCAGCGGCCTGCTCATACACACATGCCCTAATTCGGCGCACAAGATATTCTCTTTAGCTATTGTCCGATCATTACAGTCGTTACACAATCACTGGAAGAATATTATATCACCATAAATATGTCAGAGAATATTACATCGCCATAAATACGTCGGAGAATCTGCAGGATCCCAAGATCTTCGCCTCTTCATCTTCTATATAAACAGAACTACGAGGCTTGATCTCTAAGTTCAGTCCCCACGAACTAGAGTACGTAGGCAATCTCAATCTCAACGAGGTGCAGCCACCCCGATCTAAAACTTCCCCCTTTGGTCAAGTCTCCCAGCGATCTGACCTAGTGAATGCATTGATCTAGAAATAGGTTAATACACCAAACTTCACCAACAACCTTAATTTCTTCTTCTTGCCTAGCTAGTAACTCTTGACCCCAAACACTAGTTGCTCGTGTGATAATCACCACCAATACAAGGATTTCGATCTGACTCAAAAAAATTATCTTCATTCAATCTTTGATATGTAACTGGATATGCCTCCTACAATTCATGGGTACATGTAATATATTATATTGAGCTTAAATGATCCAATGTTTCCAATCAAGAATGGTTCTCTCCCACTCACAGATTGATACAAAATACCCAACTCTAATGAACAGAAGTATGAGGTGTCCATATCATAACCATCCTTATCTACAAGCATTAGGTGTTTTCCCCATTTTATCAAAAAAACCAATAATTAACGATCCTCACCTAATCTAAGTTACTGCCACCTTGTTTGCATAAGCATCTTTCAATCAAACTTATTCCATGTTCACACTACCTATTAATAACATGGTGCCACCTCATGGTTAAGTTGTTATGACTCATGTATATCCAGTGGGTTTGTGTAGCAGGAGGTGTCAAACTGTTTTCCATATACATCCATGCAATAGCCCCACACAAAAATCTAATACCCTTGGCAACAATTTAATTAAGTTAACCCTTTAATAAAAATTCTTGGGCCTTACATGGGTCCAATTATACCCAAGTTTCTCGTGCACGCGCTCGATCCTAAAGCAATAAGTCCGTGTTAGTAAACAGTCCGTAGTAGCGAATTATTTAATTATAAATAATTTTTTATATTTAGATGAATTATACACAATGATTTTCGAATGCGTTTTAGACTTTCGCTTATTTATTCTTATTTCTATATTTTCTAATTAATCGCACTCCATTGTCTATGATCAATAGAATAAAATTATAGTAAATTTTTAATCATACCATATGTTATACATATGTTATACGTGAGATTACTAAAATGCCCCTAGGAGGAGTATGGGTCGTTACTAGGGGTGCTGATTAGGGCGGGGCAGGACGGGGCGGGGGAACAGTGTGCGGGGTTGGGGCAGGGCGGGGCAGGTTCAAATAATCCCCGTTCTTAGGCGGGGCGGGGCGGGGAACGGTTGGCTTAAAAAGGTTCACCCCCATCCCTGCCCTGTACAGGTCGGGGGCGGGGAACGGGCGGGGCGGGGACGTGGAAAAGTTTACAAGGCATATCATAAAAAAAAATAGATACAATTATTCTTGGATAATACTACTTTTTTTTTTCCAGGTCCAACAACTAATATATAGTTCAACTTGTTTACTCTGGTATCTCTGAAGCAGTAACATAAAATTGCATTATAGTCACCTGACAAGTAGTTAGATACTTAGATTTGCCTCTAGCTATTTATAGAAAATTCCACCAGCAGGTCTATAAATGTAAAACCCTTCTCTTCATTAATCCCTTGCAACAGAAACAAACTTACATGTTTATATACACAAGCTAAGTGTGCAACATACTACCCAAATTTCAGTCTCTAGTATTATTTGATTTCCTTATGAGAAGATAGATGATGATCCAGCAGACAGTTGAGACTTTAAACATAACATACCAGAGACAGTAGGGCAGGGGTACTGGGCGGGGCACGGGGCGGGGGATACGGGGCGGGGTTTCAATCTATATAATGAAACCCATCCCTGCCCTGCTACCCATTGAGGCGGATACGGGGCGGGGCAATATATCGGGGCGGGGCGGGGAGATAAAAAACGGGGCGGGGAACGGGGTGGGTCCGGGTCATGGGGTAAGTTAAGCACCCCTAGTCGTTACAATCCGGCACAATGTTGATCTACGATCTTTAGGATTAGTAAGGAAGTTGACCAGAGTTTCCTTTTTCACGTGCACCCCTGCTCGCCAAAAGACATCATGTCTGGATTTCAAATATCTTGCACATGATCATGTCTGTATTTGAAACCCGGGTAATGTTTGCAGCGAGCTACGTGGTCTCCATATCTGATAAGTCCTTAAAAGTATATATTTATCCCCTGAATAACACCTTGTTTGTTTAACACTTAGCTTATATTATCTTATTATATCTATTGCTTAGTGCTTTCTTGTCTATTGTGAAGGTTTCATGAGCCGAAATGCGAATATTATGTTAAAACCCGCCAAAAGCCAAGAAAAGCAAGCAAAAACGTGTTATTTGCACAAGGGAATGAGAATTGATATTTGTACCCACAGATCTGCTGAGGGCACCCCACGGTCAGTCTAGTTGACTTGACTTTATGTCAAAGTGTGGCGGTCCGAATCTCAGCCCAAACCGGGTCTTATTGAAGCCTACAAGTCAGAATTTCTATTTAGGGTTTTATTTAAAGTCCAATCTTGAAAGGGCTCTACAAGGAGATCCAGAAGTCTGATTTGGGCCCATGAGCTATCAAACTAAAGGTCTTGATCCAAACTACAACTTAAGCCCAAGAGAATTAAGTTTTGCTAAAGACCTAATGCCTCTAAAAGACCAACAGCAACAGCCACGAATTTGACCTAATTTGGAAGTCTTTGCATGCAAGTATTCTATTTTGTATTTTCTATATAAGAGAAGTAGTAGCTAAGGTTTAGGTATCTTTTAGATCATCTTTGAGTTCTTCATAGAGAGAGAAAAGTGAATATTTGTGAGAGAAAGTTCATCTTCTTCTTTTGTATCAACTCAATTATCAATATCAAATCCATTAACTTTTCCATTATGATGTTTTGTTATTTATTTATTTATTCCATGGGGGATGGTTGAAGCACTCTAGATAATGCAAAAACACCATGCTTGTTCTTATTGTTTATTGTGATTCAAAATACTTATGCTTATTTACTTCTAATTCGCGATATGAGGTAAGTATGATTATTTGCATTTTATTGTTATTCATGTTGTTAAAATATGATTGTTAGGGTTTGGGGAGACGTAGTTTTAATGGTTATGTTTATATTAATTGTAGTTATGTAGTGAAATAGCTGAGAGGTGATTATTACATATCTACAGTTGATATTTTTTATTGGAACCCTTTTGTAATTAAAATGATATCCGAGAGGTGACAGTTTATTTATCAATAAATATGTTGATTTAATTAGATTGAATAGCTGAAAGGTGATGGTTTGATTAATGATACATATTCAATAGCATGCATAAGAGAATCCCGTTTTAATTGAGTGAAATAGTTGAGAGGTGACCACTTGATTATTATAGGTATTAATGATAAATTGGAATAGCTCATAGGTAACAAATTAATTGTTATAGATTGAACATGAAGAAACAACATGTTAGGTTTGCATGATTTAGTTTGTGGATACCAATTCTTCCCCCCTATGTTATCATAATATCTTCTTTACATCTCTATCATCTTCTTAAGTTAGTTTTATTTATAGTTTATTTATTATTGCCTGTAGAAAGTAGAATCAATCTCAATTCTTATTATTGGTGTTTTTTAACAATTGTTTTCTATTGTGTTTGAGCTAATATCTCCCCTTCTGAGGTGGGTACCACCCTTGCTTGTTACTTGTCTACTTTGATAACCAATTTATACAGGCACAAGAAGGAACTTCAATAAAAATATAATCTTTTGATTAGAGGTTAACACTTTTGGCCTCTATCAATATCTTACACACAGAATAAAATTCGCCATCTGTATAAACAATGGATAAAAGCAAAAATATTTTGGATAAAAGCAAAAATATTTCGTTCAAATCTAAAGCTAATTGTACAAAAATAGCTGTAATGAGTAGAATACTTACCCAGCTCCTTCCCAACTTATGTAACAATCCCCACTATAGTCCACCTCAAGCATACCACTGTAATGAGTAGTATAATTACCCAGCTCCTTCCCAACTTATGTAACAATCCCCACTATAGTCCACCTCAAGCATACCACTGTAATGAGTAGTATAATTACCCAGCTCCTTCCCAACTTATGTAACAATCCCCACTATAGTCCACCTCAAACATACCACTCAGAAGGTATGGAGGGACCAGAGGTGAATCCTCTAGGTTAGTGTTAAGCTTTAACGGAGTTAGGAGACTAGCTAGTCAATGGTAAGGGAGATCCACAACTTCAAAAGAGTTGCAAGCACACATATGACAAGTAGTCACTAGCAGGATTCAAACATCAACGGAATTTGACAAAAGGCACAATAGTCTCCGACAAGATGTACAATGTAACACCCCGGGTCGGCAGGTGGTTTACCGAGGGGTGGGTCCTACGACACATGAAAGGAGGATGTCCTGACATTGGAATATAGGTATAGATCTGTCATATATTATCACCAAGGCCTTTTGGGCTCACTTAGCTCCAGGGTTCGAAAGAACTCCGGAGTTAAGCGTGCTCAGGTGGGAGTAGTCACAGGATGGGTGACCTCCTGGGAACCAGGTTGTTGCCCAATAAAACCCCACACTGTCGGATATCCGCAGTGGCTAAGTGGGGATAATATCGATGGTGATATAGGTCGGGTCGTTACAAATGGTATTGAGTCGACGACGGTTCTCCTGTCGGGGGTGGGAGATCGAGTATGCTGGAAAGGCACCTAGCCCGGTGAAGGGGTAACGGTTGCGCCAAGTATTCGTCTCGCGAGAGGCAGGGAACGTCGGATATCTGGGGCTGTATATTCCAGAGCTGAGGACGACTCTCCTCTAAGGTGGTGGGATTGTAACTCCCCGGGTCGGCAGGTGGTTTGCCGAGGGGGTGGGTCCTACGGCACATGAGAGGAGGATGTCCTAACATTGGAATAAAGGTATAGATCCGTCATATATTATCACCGAGGCATTTTGGGCTCACTTGGCTCCAGGGTTCGCAAGAACTCCGGAGTTAAGCGTGCTCGGGTGGGAGTATATCTCAGGATGGGTGACCTCCTGGGAAGCAGGCTGCTGCCCAATTAAACCCCACATTGTCGGATGTCCATAGTAGCTAAGTGGGGACAATATCGGTGGTGATAGGTCGGGTCGTTACATACAACATCATAGCATGAGCAGCCTCTGACAATATACACAGCCCCAGGAGTAACATAATACCTCATAATGGAATCCCATTGAACATATACAGCACAGTATCCCAACCATTTAAAGTGTCTACCATGATCAGATATCCCAGATTCCAAGCCACCGAGAATGTCTACAAGAGACTTATCCTTTTTCAGAGCTGCTCCAACCTTTGATATATCAAGCCATGACCATGCCAAACATATAACCAACTTCCTGCAGAAATCACTGATGTTGATAGCCCCATAATTGAACAAGATATCATTTCTGCATTTACATACAGACCATATTGAATCTCCATACAGACCATATGAAGTTCAATAGTTTATCACATTCAAATTTTTCTTGTAGCGGTGTGTACAAATTCTAGTTCATTCAAATAGATTTTCATTTTCATGTAATTCTTTTTCTCGCCCACAAGAAGGTAGATTAGCCACCCTAAGAGCATCTTCAACCCACCCATAAAGAGTGAAAAATTCTTAAATTTATAGAAATATGTCCAAAATCTATCTTCAATCCATCCATAAATTTAGTTTTTCTATAAGTTATCTATAAGAGAGTCAAGTCCTATTTTGTTCAGCAGGGGCACCTACTTGTGGTTTCTACCAGATTTATTATCGGTCCACTTCGAATAGGAGCAGTTGTATTTAATTTTTTTAATTAATAAAAAAATCTCTACAACTTAGGAAACTTAATTATCAGGGCTATTTTGTATTCGTTCTCTCTAAAAGATCGTTGATTAGCATGTGGTCCAAAGTTTTTGGTTTATTAACAAATAGTCATAAAATCGTTGACTGTCAGTAAACGCAGTTGACTCGAGTCAAGCCATTCATACTTTTTAATGTCTAAATTACCCTCTCTCTTCCAACTTAAAAACAACCACTACCTTCAACAACTCTAAACTCCATTATCAACTCATTTTCATACTTCAATCTCAATCCATCATCATCTAAAACTCAACTATTAAAATGATTACTACAATCTCATCTCACAAATGTAGTGGTCTCTGTCTCAAGAAAACAATTGAAAGAAAATGATTTGATAATGTAGTTTTCTACACTAGTGCTGATGTGAAAAAATTTGGGGAATTGAGAAAAATATTTGATATACCCATTCTTGTTTCTAGCTTGTTTCACAACACCAACAACAAATTAACAATAAATGATCAACAATTCAAGTTCCCAACTCATGAAATTTTAAAATTCTACTTCCTTTTCATTACAATTTACAACCCATTAAACCAATTTATTGCTAGTTGTAATTTGTAATCCATTTTTAGGAAGATAAGAAATTAAGTTTAAATTAAAGCTGTGGGGTTTTGGAATAATGGTGTTGATGGGGTTGGTGGTGGTGATGGTTATTGAGTCAATTGTGGTGGTTGGAAGAAAAAACATGGTTAGGATTTGAAAGATAGAATCCTCGAGTAACGTACTATCATATGTGGCAATATCTCATCCGTTAGATTGAAAATTTGAATGTAATGTTAATATGTGAAAGAAAATTTGGGCTTAAATTATATCACGTGTTAGACACGTGCATGGTTAGTATATAAGTATTAAAAAACTACGAATGGCTTGACTTGTGTCAACAGGGTTGACTGACAGTCAAGTAACGAAAAAGGGATTATTGGCTAATAAACGAAAAACTCTGTACCACTTACTAATTAACAATGTTCTAGAGGGACCAAATACAAAATAACCCAACTTATCATTCTCTTCCTCTTGCCATGGTGCCATCCCAACAATTGAAGAAAAACACTAGTTCTGTCATATATTAACGTGATGAATGATGATATGAAGAAAAACTTATCTTCATCCAAAACTTCTTGTCAACATTTTAGTTTTAATGAACCAGTGATCTAGGACTTTTGGTTTGGTGTTTGACCTTTCGATATCATAAATTTTTAGACTGAATTATTTCTCCATCTTATTCAAATTTTGTTTTGTAACAAATCCAATTAGTAAATATTTTGGTATTCTGATCTGATTTGCATAAGTGATTAATAGTAAAGTTTTAGTGTATTCTTGAATTTGAATTCATCCATTCGATTTTTTTCTTTCCATAAATTTTTTTTTTTTTTGATTGGCAAGCGGGGTTGAGGGGACCCCTACCTCTTTTTAAATTACGTGTGGAAACTTATATCAACAATTAGCTGTTGACGTGTTTTAAACCACAACCTCTCCACTTTATGAGAGGGGTGCTATTATTGAGCCACATGCCATTTCGCAAAAATAGTTTGGTAAGCCTGTTTTAATGAGATCAATAACTTGGTAATGTTGGCGGGATTCGAACCCCAAACCTCTGATGTCATCACCCAAAGGTTTTACCAGTTGGACTCAACTGTCATCACCCAGATCATTAATCTTTTCCTATGTTTATCATCATTCATTAAGTTTGGTTAATATCATTCATTCAAGATTTTATGTATTCTAAATGCATAAAAAAAAGTTCATAACCTTTATGTTTTAAACGTCGAAGAAGACGAGCCCTCTTGGTTAAGAATTCTAAATTAATGGAATAAGATTTTTATTACCTTATTTAGAGTGATTTTTAGTTTTATTAAATAAATAAATAATTAATTAAAAAAATATAGCTGCTCTTATACCAGGTGGACCAATAATAATTTCGCTAAAAACCATCAGTGGTCCTCTAGTGAACAAAATCGGACTCTGTAGGAGTCTATAAAGATATGAAATTTCTTAGGGAAAGAAAGTACGCTACAGGGAACTCCTAAATCCTAATGACGCGGAATTGCTAGATCTGCGCCTAAATTTTTTTTTTATCTATGATTGGAGACCAGCATGGATTTATTTATTTATTTTTAATTTTATTTTTATTCCAAAACAAATTTTATTAATAAAAATTGAAGGAATTACAAAAAAGTTAGAGGACAAATGCGTTGCAAGCCCTTTTTGAATAGCAAAACCAATCCGACGAAATATATATTCATTAGAACTTGTGGTCATCATATTGCTACTTATCACTTTTTGTACCCTCCTGAGAAGTTCAACTGCTTCTGGTGCTAAAAACCCAAAAGTGTCAAAAGAAAAATAAATGAAACAATGCTGGTTCGCTGCATATGCCCTCTCGTATTTTTGTACCTTAGCTGCAGCTACATGAGTGGTTGCCTGACCCACTTCGAAATTTCCATTACCAAACTCCACCATCGAAAATGATCCTGTGATGTCAACCCATGCAATTTTTTTATGGATTTTTTTTTTCTTTTATTTGAGATAAATATGAACTAGGGTTATGTAAACCCTCACTATATTGATAGAACCTCCATAAATAAGTTAACATAGCATCGAAGGTGAAATATTTTTATGCACAATTAACAACAACTTTTCCGTATATTACCTCCATAAATATATGGAAGGATTGAAGATGCTCTAAGACTTGTTTTAAATAATCCATATCTTCAAAGACTAGCTTCCTAATAGTCTCTTTGCTTTACCATGTGGTTAAATCTCAAGGAAGCAAAGATGAACTATTAGAGATGATGTTGTCCGGATCAAACACTACAATAATTAATAAATGTATATTGCTTGCCTTTATCAGAAATTGGATATAGTGGCTTGAGAACTTGGTTTCTTCTCAAATGGAGTGTGCTACTTGAATCAAATCATTGCTAACCAAAACAACAGCTTGTCATGATATTGGAGTGAGATTTATACCAAGGTATGTACATACTACATGACCATATGCTACTCACCATCCTTCAACTATGGGGATATAACCTGTTGAGGCTAGATACACAAACTGAAACATCCACAGATGTTCACTAACTTAGTTGGGATACCGTCTGAATTGTTCCCAAAGACGTGAGTCCTGTTAACAACATACAACTCGCAAGGCAATAAAAATCGTATGAACACTTCACTCCTTGGTTTTAACTTGCCAAACAGCTTGTAAATCCAATCGCTGGTTTTTGGCTCATGCATTGTATATCTAGATAGGAGAGATCATGTGGAAATGGATCTAAGAATTATGATCTCAAAGATTATATTACCGTCTTCATATCAACAGTACATCTTGTTATCTGCACACCGACTCAGAACTACCAATATACACTTTTGAGTTATTGAAATCTTTGCAAGGGGTCACTTACACAAAATTGATATACAAGTTCTGTATAAACCGAGAAAACTAAAAAGGAGCGTTCTTCTGTAGTATTTTGCATCAGAATCAACAGTCACCCAGATCTGTTATGTAATAATTAATAACCTTCAAAACAGGAAATATAAACAGCACAAGCCCATTTCTGCAACCCAAATAAATAAAGTTTAGGCGTTACCTTTTACATCTGTAAATCAGTAAATAATCTTAAGTCATCTATAAATCAGTAAATATCAGTCATCTTTGCTACTGACAGCTACAAGCTCTGCTCGCTCCTAGAATCAGAATTAATGGTATCATTCTCAGTTTCATGAGAATAACAGATAACTGATCCAGTGCACTCTTAGCCAGACTATAGTATGAGACATACTTATGCGAATTATGGATGTCAAGCATATTGATCAGCGTCTTCACGAATGATCCTTGCACATCTCAAGTTTCTTATCATTCAGTTTTTCTGCTCTGACATACACAAGAAGGGCGGAGATTGGCTGCAATCAACAATATTAGATATATACACCTAAATCATCTTAATTCGCCAAAGTTGATTCTTTTTGTATTATAATACAATACATTTCAATTCCTGACGAAAATTAACTATGCATGTCTGTGTGAAACTCTTGAATAAGGTCACAGAAGCATATCTGTAGTTGATGTTTTCCACCTTCAACTCATTAAGACGATGAACAGAGTTTTTATCTCTTTCTCACTCCAGTCTGTACGTATATTTTTCTCCTCCCATGCACAAATATCAGTGCTGACATACATTAAGGTAGATCTAAAGACGCTATTTTCTTTCTCAGAAAACATTGTTTTCCTGTGGTCTAGAAACAATTGCCACTTTCAGATTAAAATGATGCCAGAAGCCTTTTTTTACCAGCCTTTGGTTCTCTTTTGCCAACTAATAGACTTATCACCATCACACAGACCAGCCATCAACCTGTTATAGGTGGCAAGATCAGGTATAAATTCTTTTTCCAACATCTCATCAACCAAGCCTTCTCCTTCCTTTCTTTTACCTTCTCTTGAAAATCCAGCAACCAAAATATTATATGTCATACCATCTGGATCCATACCCTTGCCAGAAGCCAACAACCTCAATCTATTTGCATCCATTGTTCTTCCCACAACACACATAGGTTGAAGTAGACAATTGAAAGTCACACTATCTGGAACAACACCCTTCTTTAGCATTCTTTCTGTGAATCTGACAGCTTCAGAAATATTTCCTGAATTCCTCAGACCTTCTATAACAGTAGAGCAGGCAACTGAACTCAAAAGTTTTCCTTTTGCCAACAACTCATCAACAAATTGAAGCACTCTATCCAAATCCCCTTTCTCACAAAACCCCTCAATGACATATAAAAAATCAAAACCATCAGGCACAACACCCTTTCTCAATAAATCAGTCAACAGATCACAAGCTTTGGAAACCCTACCTTCTCTGAGAAGCCCATCAATTAAAATTTCACAGGTTGCAACTGAAAAATCAAAACCCATGTCAACCATCTCATATGCCATACCAATTCCCTCATCAATCTTCCTCTGCGAGAAGAAACCCTTAATCAGAGTGTTGAAAGTAACCACATTGGGGTTACAACCTTTAGTCCTCATCTCCTTAAACAATTCTAGTGCTGACTCAAACTGTGAATTCCGACAATAACTACTGATCAAAATATTGAAGGTGATAACATCTGGTTTTACCCTATCCTTGTTCATTTTACCATACAATTCTACAGCTTTCTCATGTTTTCTAAATTTAACGTAGCCATTGATTATGATATTGTACAGAACTACACTAGGTTTTCCATCAATTAATTTCCGCATATTTTCGAAGGAAACCATGGCATCATCTAGTCGTCCAACTCTACAGTATGAATTGATGGCAAACCTGAATATATGTTCAGTCCTAGGGCAACAGAAAATTCCATCCGAGCAAGGACAGGGATTGGAGACCATACCTTCAAGGACTGACTGGAGACCACTGAACCGGTCAGTGACAGCTAGGGTTGTGATCATCCACTCATAGGTGTTATGATCATGACGAAATGAATCAATCTTTGATGCCCATTCAAAGATATGCAGATCAAATTGGGTGAACTTAGGATGGTAATGGAGTTTTTTTGTGAAGAAATTGAGCAAATCTTGAGGGGTAAATGGGGGTTTTAGATAGGTTCTTAGGAATTGAAGGAGTTGTTCTTGAGATGTGAGGGAGAGAGAGACTGTGGGGAGAGGGACAGGATAGTTCTCAGGTAATTTGGCGATGATAGGATTCTTTGTGAGGGGAAGAAGAGAGGAAGGATGCTGTAGAGATTTAGTAATAGGTTTAAAGATCTTTTTAGAGCTCATTTTAAGAAACTGTAAGAAGTTGGCTTTAGGTTTTTAGGGGTTCTATTCCACAGTTTTGTTCTGAAACGGGTTTCTGCATCTTCAGAACTGAACAGAAAATTGAAAACTACTGTTACTAACAAAAAACATGATTAAGATTACATATCTATCACAATAATATCAAGTCAAATAGAAAACAGAAAATAAAATAAATATGGGAGCAACATACAATATCGAATATTGGAAAAATGCTCAAAAGAACATGCAATCAGGTTTGTATAAAGCATGCACATTTAAAAGCCATCATCAAGCTTCTTATCTTGATCTTATGTTCAGTATTATTAAGCAAGAAATTCTATTACTCAGTATGTAACAATGGACCTAATCTCCTGCTTCTGGCAAATTCTGTAAATTTTCTTGTGCAGCACAAGAGTGGATGATATGCAGGAGGCCCAACAATTGGAACCCGCTAAGGCGCTAACTGGGAAGCTTCAAAGGTGAATAAAGCTTTTAGCTGTTTAGGGAATTTCTCGGTTTGTATTGTCTAAATTGCATGATACTATGATGCAGAATCAAAACTGCATAACATGGAAGAACAATTTATATACTGAACATATGCAAAGAACAATTTCAAGCTTCAGTAACATCCTTACATGCCAGTGCGAAATGAGAAAACCTACAATCAAAATGTTAATGGTTCGTGTGGTTCAGAAAATGGCATAAATAGAACAATTAACGCTAAAACCTAAAAAGGAAATCACATCGGTTGTTTTTGTGTTTAAAGTGAAGATAAAATCCATATTAGAAAGAAGTAATTAGTGTGTTTCTTTCCAACCTGTAATGCAACTGGAAGCTTCTAAACACCCTAACTGAAAAAAATAGAAAGAAAGTATAACAGATCGGATATCAAGACGTTTGAAGCAAAGCCCGCCCCCTCAGTTTTTTGTGGCCCTAAACAAACTCCTAAAATCAGATCCTACATCAATTGACTGATGAATTGGTTAAGGAGAAACCTATTTATGGTTTGAGGAGGCACTTCACAACTCAAGACCTAAGGTTGAACGCTAGGGATTTCAATTCTCCAATATTTCAAAATTAAATAAAGATAGCTCAAGAACTACTCATAAAAGTGATTCGAGGTCTTTTATCTCATTCCAATTTCCATATTTTCCAAACAGAATCGGCATGGGAGTAAGTTACATCAAACACAAAATCAACAATCTATAAAGAAACAATCCTAGTAGGCCTGCAGCTCAAACAAAACGGCATAATTGACACACACACATATATATATATGAGACAGAGGTTCTGTAGACTGTACTTCCTTTCCTAAACTTCTAATCATGATAAAAAAAAAACACAAATGATCAAATTTTAATCAACATTGATAACATCTATGTAATGAAACACATAAATCTAATAATTTATTAGTTCAATTAGTTAGAACTAATAGAAACTTTCAAATATAGAACTAATGGAAACTTTATAAAATGAAACAGAATTTTTTTTTGTAAACACAACACCTGAACTGATGGCTGATGCTGAACTTCCATTGCACTTTGAAATTTTGAAGAATTGATCCGATGAGACAGAGAGTGAGAGATATCAGAGATGGTAATTTGGGCATAAAATGGGCCTAAAGTGTATATATCTGGCCCATTACCCAAGTAAAAGGGAGTGGCCAACATCACTGCAACATCTCTTTAACACAAAAAATAGCAAAGACAAGAAAGAAAACCAGAGAGAAAAAAGAGAAGCAAAATGCTTCTTCTTCAATGCAAATCTTCTGAACCAATCTATAAATCTACAAATCTACTTCACAGAAATCATTTCGATAATAACAGAAGAACTACTTTTATGTCTATAACAGCAATGGCATTGAATTCAAAGAGGAAAACAAGGATCATATCAGCTGAAGAAGCTAGAATTTCTCTTGTTCTTGCTTTAGCTTCTCAAGCATATTCTGTTTCACAAAGACGTAAATGTTCATAAAAAATGCAAAATCACTCAAACTTTTTGTTATCTTCTTCAATACGTTGTTCTGTAAATCATTCTAATTGATTTTGAATTGGTGCAGTTTTAATGGATTTGGTAAATGAATCTGCCAAGTATATATTTCCTAAAAGATTTGAAAGTTCAAATCTCGAGGAAGCTTTGATGTCAGGTACTTAACGTGATATTGTTTTCTTTTGTTTAATCTCTATTTCAATTGTTCTAAAATGTTTTTTTTTGTTGTTGTTTATCTAGTGCCGGATCTTGAGACTGTGAAGTTCACTGTGTTGAAGCGAACAGAACAGTATGAAATTAGACAAGTGGAGGTATTGGTTTTCAAATTTAGCAATGTTTTTTTATTATTTCTCGAATTAATTGTTTGCTCGAAGTACATTAGTTAAGTTCAAATGTAGATACAGTATTTAATTTGTTTAATCTAACTGAAGAATTAGATTGGAACCATAATCGTTACACGATGATGTAGCAGGTTCTTAATGTAATTTTGTTGGAAAAATTAAGATCACAAATCCATGTTTTGATTGTTCTTCATGTTAAAACACCTTGGTGCAAGTATGTTTATTGCCACTAGCCCACTACGTTTGTCCTCGTAGTAGCATGTTGAAATAAGTAGGTTTTGGAGGAGGGATTATAATAGAAACATCTCATCAACAGATCGTTACCACCATATTCTTCCAGTAGTGCACGTCCTTATTTTTTTTCACATTTGATATGTGTGTGTGTGTTGTCTCCAATTTTGAATTTAAGTGGTTTCCATTACCCTAGAACACAACACAAATAGCTAAGTCAATAAGATTGGATAATATGCTCAACGGCAAAGAATTTAGTTTCATTCTAGGATAATAAGTTCACTTTCTCTACTCTATAAACAAGTTTATGTAACTGGGAAAACCATTGGATCCTGCAAAGTCTCATGGTCCTAAAAGTACTTGGATGCTTTAGGAAAGAGGGCTAGTGTTCCGCAAAAATACTAGTCCTATCAATTAGTATACCGGCCAGTAGTTCTAAATTGAGTGCAAAGATTTTGATATATCTTATTTGGGCATGCACCCCAACCCCTCTTCTTTTGCGGTTACACAAGTAACTGCCACTATTTGCTGTTTACATTATATGACTTATATCACCAGTTCTTTGGTTGTGAAACATATTAGAAGGGAAAACTATTGGATCAAAACCAGGATTCTGTTACTTGACTGGAAGAACAACACTTTGAAGCACAACTAGAGGGGCTTTACACACATTAAGTGGAGGTTCTGCAATGGCTGGATGGAACTTCTGACCCATTAGTGATCCCAACTACTAGATTCAATTGCCTGGCCTGCACGATCAACTACTCCTTTCGATTCCAGCTACACAACTAACTGCCACTATTTGTTGTTTATATTAGTCCACCAGTTCTTCAGTTGTGAAAACATGGCAGAAGGGAAACTATCCAATCAAAGCTAGGGATTTTGTTGACTTTTACTGAGAAAGCAAGCTATGAAGCACCACTAGAGGAGTTTTACACACATAAAGCTGAGGTTCTGCACAAGAGGGATAGTACTTCTATCCCATTTAGTGTTACCTAGCCTCGACACTCTTAACTGTTTCTTCCAAATCTACTGACACCGTTTACCCATCTTTAGGTGGATGTATATGTAGGCCTGTACCAACTCCCTGCATATCTTCCATTTCAAGCCCAGCTCCTTCAAGATGTCTGAAAGCCAGGACCAGTTTTCCAGCCAACCAGCAGGAAAAAAGGCATCCTGTAGTGTCAGACTACAGGATGAGTAAATTAACTCTGTAATCAATCGGTATTATATTTTGTCCCATAGTCAGAGAAAGCGCTGGACAATTGTCCATGTTATTTTAAAAACCTCTGCCAGCTGGATGTGTTTGAAGAACTGTATATTAAACTTCTAGAGACAGTTTTCGCTTGAAGGAGTTTAAAATTTGATATTATTTTAATATTTCTATTTTGATTGTCTTTTTAAGTAACTGCATAAAGTGGACTCGGATCTTTCTGCTCTTTGAAAGCCGAAATGATCTAAGCTCATCCTGAGATTTCTAACTTCTTGTTTGTCATCAGCTTTATAGGATTCTGATATTCACGAATTTTTTTCTAATATTGGAGTATCGTTGTAAAACAGCCTTACTTTATAGCAGAGACAACAATGTCGGGACAAAATGGATTTGATTTCAGTGGCTCATCTCAAGGTTTCAATGTCTTGGCTGAATATCTTTTTGGCAAGGTATGAATAAAAACATTCATCTTTCTGATCTACTGGTATAAGAACATGATCTTACTGGCATGCATGTATTTCAGAAATTTATACTTCGTCTGACCCTTCGCATATACCCAGAATACTGCGATCGACAAAATGGAGATGACTACTCCTGTTATTACTCGGAAAGCTCAATCAAATGGAGAGAAAATGGAGATGACAACACCTGTAATAACAAAGCAGGTATTATCTGGATAAAAATTTGGTTCAGTCCGGTCACTATTTCTATACATGTGTTAATTGTGATGAATTATGAGAGTCAAGGTCAGTTCCCCACTATTCATTTAAAAGAATGCCTGAGAAATTTCCTAGACTATTGTATTACACCTTGCACCTTGAATAATGCGTGTCTAGGCGCGCGCTTAGGCTTGCACCTAGCCCTAAGGACATCGAGGTTCATCCCCTGCACTTAGTGCCTTTAATTGCATAGGGTTTCTGGAGTCCACCCCGGAGTAATTCATTGGGCTTACTGTTTTGAGCGCTCTCGTCTGCTAATAAAGGGCCCTGACCTTTTTCCGCGCCCACCATGTCTATTTAGTGAGATTGTAAACAACCACGAGAATCAGTCATGTCATTTTGTGTAACAGTGCAAATACTCTTCAAAAGTCTCCATATTTCTGTAGTTTCTTTGTAATAATTATCCTTTATCTTTATCCTGCTAAGTAGGAAGATGGAGATAAATGGAAGATGTCATTTGTCATGCCTTCCAAGTATGGTGCCAGCTTGCCGTTGCCAAAGGATCCCTCTGTGAGAATCCAAGAGGTCCCGGCAAAAATTGTTGCGGTGGCTGCATTTTCAGGTTTGTTATTTTCGTTTGCATTATTTAGATACTGAGGAATGAGGATAGTCACACTATTAGAACCATAGTACAAAATATCGCGATATATCACGATATATTGCGATATTTATCGGTTTTCAAAGAAAACGATACGATATATTTCCGAAATATTCGCCTTAAAGTATCTGTAAAATATCGGCCGATATTTTTCGATATATTCCGATATATTCGATATTTTCCGATATTTACTGATATTTTCCGAAATTTTCTGGAAATATTATTTTTTTTCAAATTTTTTTTTTTGAAAATAATTTGTTTATTCTATTTTTAGTAGATATGATGTTTTTTAGGTAAATACTATGAAAATATACTTCCAAATTTGATTTTATATATATTTTGTATAACAAATTGATATATTAGTCGATACATTCCATGTAAAATATCCACCGATAGATTCCAATATATCCCGATATATCTATTTTTTGGAGATCGATACATTAGTCGATAACGATATTTTGTACTATGATTAGAACACTTCAAAACTACCAATCATATACAAGTTTATTTCATATATATTTTTTCAGAGGGCATTTTTTCCCATTATAATACTACTGGTCTGGTAACCCTGGTTAGTATGTAACGCATATGACTGAGACCATGCCATCTTGGTTCAGTCATCTAGGATTTTGAATTTAAACACTGTTTCTACTGGGTCAAGTGTATGCCCGAAATGAGATCTTCCTACAAATGAAGTCAGGTGCATTTGGAATGCCCAGTCTGATTTCATTCCTAACAAAGCAAAATTCTTTCCGACTTTAAGGTAATTACTGTATAGCACCTCGGAAGCAAACCTAATCATATTTCTGAATTTGTGCAATACAGTTACTTGTTTTACCCTAAATCTTTTAAACAGTAGGAACCTTAACGACCATAATTTCCAGTGATAATCCTGAATTTTCTGAAAAAAAATTTAAAAGTATATTCACACAAACAACTAAATGAGTTTCCTCCAATACCAAAATAATTTTTTGGTTAATCACTGGATTGTAAATGATCTATACTCTAAACAGCAATAACAAGACAAGAAAAGAGTCACACCCAATCCCGTAATCTGTGTAAAGTGTAACATCTCTCCCATTTGTTTCAAACAGGTTTTGTTACAGATGAAGAAGTTAAGCGCCGAGAATCAAAGTTAAGGAATGCTATGAGAAGTGATATGCAGTTCCAAGTAAAAGAGGGTGCACTAGTGGAAGTTGCACAGGTATGATTACCAATACTTGAATCCAGGAATGTACATGCGTCATGTTTATGACAGGAACACCATCTAAAACCCCTCATCTTAAATTTGTCAAATGTCAATGCAGTACAATCCACCCTTTACGCTTCCATTTACACGTCGCAACGAGATTGCACTGGAAGTAGAAATGAGGCAAGACTAGGTCTTTGGTAATCACAATATCGAAGGAGTTTCACCTCACTCTGACATGAAGAAAATTATACATGTAGAACATATTTTATATGGAACTGGTGGGGAATAGGGTATGTATACAAACACACAACACACGGATTTGTAAATTTATCTGTACACATGTATATATGGTGTATAGCTTTTGCAGTTTTGTACTGTTATCATAATTATATCAATTTCAATACTTGAAACACTACAGTTTGTTGGAGCACTAAAGGTAATAGTGTATTTTGCGATTTTAGGCAAGTTCAATCAATGCAGTACTTCAGAAGATCAGAATTTAGAGTACTCTGTGATTTTAAGACTAGTTCAATGCAGTACTCTGATAGACGAGACTGGAATATTAATATCAGTTTCAGGGCTTAGGAAGATTTACATCCATCTTTGAAGTTTGAACTTGGCCCAGTACTTTCATGTCTATTTGGACTCTTGAGAAAAAGTCCTGTTCATAATTTGCTGCTCATTTCTCAGTGTCCATCAAAGGCATCAAGCAAAATAAATACTAATATTGACATAGGCAGTAGGAGGTGGCTAGTTCATTCAGAAATTTAAGTCATGTTTTAAGCATTGCACAAGCCAGGGCACCAACTTTTCATACAAAAGTACTTCACCCAAGGCTTGCAAGATTAAGAACATATTGCCTTTGGACTCCTCAAACCATTTTGAATAGCTTGACACCTATTTATTGGATCTTTGGAACATTGGATGAGAGATGAAGCAATAGCATCTGTGTTGGAAATCTGTTGAAGCATAGGACAGACGTGAGCACCCCAATCTAATCGGTGCCATACCCCTTTTGCAGAGTAGAACTACTTCAAAGTTCAATCTAATCGGTAGCTTAAGAAACCCAGGCAACACTAGACATCAGAAACTTAGGCAGAAGCGTTGGATACATGGTGATTAATTCCAGTAAATGTTTTCCTATGTCTGCACATCTATTCTTTACAGTGATTTCATCACGTGTTTCAGAAAAAAATCATGTTTTGCCGTGGCGAAACTATAATAGACCCGTATATGTGGCCATATAAGGTGACCCGCAATCCATGAAAAACAATTGTACTGCAATTTGACATGTCAAAGTTATCCCGACCTTCTGAGAGACCGATCCAGTGGCGAAGGAACTCTATACTTGTGGAATATACCCAAAGCATAATTAAACCAGGAAACTAACAGTAACAGTAAGACTACGTACTGCACCCAAATACCCTAACAGACTCCATACATAAAATTATCAATCAGAATTACCAGCTACACGCCTACATGTAGACATGTAGTGATGACTCCACATAACATAAGAACATGAACAGTGGGAATATTACAGTAGTGTATTGGTATACGAATCTGTATCTTACGAGGAGACAGATAATCAAAGGATAATAAGTCTAGTTTAGGTAAGTAACTCTGCCAGCAGAGAAAAAGATTCCACAGGTCGAAAACAAACTTAGATGTGATTTACTACTCAGCCGAAACTAATGAAACAATTCCCCGAAGGTACAAATTACAACATCAAGAAATCTTAGGCTAATATTCCCCGAAGGTTCTCACCCTTAAATTGCACTTAAAATGAGGACATGGAGTTATAAGAAGAGGGGTGATGTATTCAATTACTTCCCACCCTGCTTGAGTTGTATAAAACAACATTATCCAGTTCTTAGTTATTAACTTGTTTTGACCAAATCTATTCAAGGTGGTCCAGTGTGGTCAATCACAAAAATAACCCAGTGATCCTATGAACCATCTAAAGATTAACTCATGGTTAGTAGAGTTGCACCATAAACAAACTATATTTTCTGCCAAGTGCTATCTACAGATAAAAAAACCACTTGCGGCATTTATACAGAGAAATGATATTAACAATTATGCAACAATTAACTCTTTCTCAATATACAAAAGGCCCTATGTTTTACTCGTCATAACAAAAGAAAGGAAATGCTAGACATACAACACAAGACACTGTTGAGACAAACAATATTATGGTACTATAAATGGGATGACCATGGACATGAAAGTATCATAGTTAAGTGTTGCTGACCCAGTATAACGTGCATCTTTCTCCTTGAACTTCTCTGTTAAACCCTGTCATAAAATGAAATAAAATAAGGTAATGAATATAAGATGTCATATAAAATGGGATGACCATGGACATGAAAGTATGATAGTTTCTCTGTATGTGTAATAAAAAATATAGCCTTCAAATATATTTAAGAGTTTGTCTGGTTACCTTTACGATCATTCCACACCTGCACATAGAAATAATTTGACATCAGCAAAAAGACACTCCAAGCATCACAAAATCTAATGCAGTACAGTAGGGAAGGTGGGGAAGAAGCAAGAACACGAGAAACTTACTCCACAAAGCTGTCAAAATTAAGTTCACCCCTCCTGCCATTTCCATCATCATACTTGGAGATCAGAACTTGAAGAACAGAAGATGGTACTGCATATCCAAGACTGTAAAGAGCATCCCTCAGTTCTAAAGTGTCAATTTTTCCACTACGGTCTCTATCAAATCTCGCGAAGATAGCCTATAAATGCCAATGTATAAAATACAACAATAAACATCACAATATTCTGAAAATACATATTCAAACCACCAAAAGGCCATAAAGAATAAATTGAGAGATTGGATAAGGATAACAAGCTTGCTTTTCTGCCATACTACGGGCTTGTTTTTTCCAAAAGAGCAGATACAATATTCAGCAAAAAGAGTTATCATGGCCAAGTTTGTGTTATCTAATTAATGGTCATAAAATTCTTATTTTAGTTATTCCTTCAAATGAAACTTCTCATATGTCCCAAGTCTATAAGTTTGATCATATTGGTAGTCTTAATTCATCTGTTGATCAGATCTAATGGAGCATGAACACAGCCCACACTCTAACTAAGTCTGGCATTCAATCAGCAATTCATCATTTTAGACGTTACCTAGAATATCATTAGTTCATCTGTTTTCATTATCAAAAAAAATGTTCAACTGTTTCAAAGATATTCTTAGCTCAACTTGAGCCCAATGGATATCTGATAAGAGATGAGTCATCTGATGCCTCATCCTTATTAAGACTTCTTGACATTGACAATCTACATATGTCACAAATAATTCCAGTGAACTAGCATCTATATATATTATATACTGCCATAATTTTATAAATCCAAATCATCCTGATTGACATTACCACTAACCGACTACAATACTTTTCGTTTTAAGTAAATGAAATTACTTACTCGCCATTCTCCTAGACACTTCCACAGCGCAGAAAATTCATTAGGTCCTGCAAACACAAGATTCCCACATAAGAAATTGCAAACAGGTTATGAAAGAGGGTAATCATTAAAACTAATATGAAAAATTAACTGAAAGTCGCAATTTGCGAAAAACCCATATCATCATCTTCCTAAAACTATAAATCATGAAATCAAAATTAATAATACTGTAAAAATCAAGTTAGATCAACAATCTTACCAATTTTAAGAGAATCCCTTGGATTTTTAAAGAGAAACATAAGCAATTGAATAGTTCTTAGACTAAACTTGTGATAACCAAAAGAAAGTGCTTCTTGCAATTCCCTTTCATCTATAAATCCACTTCTATCTTTATCCACCATTTCAAAACTTCTAATAATTTCTGGATTAGTTCCTGGTGGAAAAAATCCACCATAACTAGTTGGAGGAATCGAATACCCATAACCTGGTTGTTGGCCATAAGAACTAATATTGGGTTGCCCATAACTAGATTGTGAGTAATTAGATTGCCCCCCATAAGAAGGATTGTATGAGTGTGAAGAAGATGAGTATTGTTGATGCTGCTGCTGACCATTGTTATAAGTGGGAAGAGAAGGAGAAGAAAAGGGTTGTTGTTGTTCTTGAATGTAATTGTCAGGTAGAGAAGGAGCTGATGGTGCATAGTTTTGAGAAGAAGAATATCTTTTGTAAGAAGAATCCATTATTGAGAGAAAAAAGAGAGATGGGTTTGTTTGACTTGACTGTTTTGAGATTGGGATGAAGAAAAGAAAAAGGTTGTTAGCTTTGCTTTGTTGTTACCTTTTATAGCTTTGGTTTTCTTTTACTTGTGTTGAAACTTGGAAGAAATCAAGTTGAAACATCAGAGAAGAGAGAGAGAAGTGTGGTACACTGGTACACGGTAACACGGATGATTCACCACAATTTGACACGGACCGTGTTTTTCTAAAGCTAGGTGAAAAATCTCCTAATTGTCTCTACTCTCTATTCCATTTTATTTTTTTCTTTAGAAAAAAAAAATAAAAATAAATTATGTTTGTTTCATTTTTAAGTTTGGTTTGACTTAAATTTTTATATCTATTCATTAACTTTGTTAAAGATTTGGGTAAGTTAAAGCCAAATTAGCATCATTAATTTGTCATGTAGAGAGTCTTGATGTGATTTTTAAGAGGAGCGTCAATGGTTTGTTTTCTAGGGGATTTGATCGATTTTAGGGTTTAATTGTTTGCAGTTTTAGTCAGTTTTGGTTTTTAATGGTTTTAGAGCATTCTAATAGTAAAATGGTTTTAGAGGTGGCACATAGGAAAGAGAGTAAAAGTTTTAGGATTAAACTATGCTAAAAGTGTTTTTTACTTTTAAAGTTGTGAATGGTTGTTTTTGAATGAAAGATAAAAATAACACAAATATGACAATCATTTAATGCAATTTAATTTTTAATTATTAAACAATCTTATGTGACACCTCTAAAACTCTTTTAACTCCTTGGCAAATTTGTCAAGGAGTTAAAAGTGTTACTTGAAAAGTGTGTTAAAAGCTACCATTGGCAAGTGTTTTCACTAAGGGAGGGGTTCTAGAGACTCAGGAAATGTTTGACTCAATTTTGACTCAATCCTATTTAGGGTACTTGTACATATTGGATTGGCATGATTTTTGGTAGATATGATCTCCTTACTATAAAGATCTACTACATAAAAAATCAGCTCATTTGAATATATTTAGACCCATCAAATATAATATTAAATTCAACGGTAAAAATAAATGTTCCACAATACATTAACTTGTAATATGATTTTTCTAGGGTTAGAAAATTCAGATTATGATAAATTTTGGTGAAAATGTCGTACATAATGAGAACATTCATCCTACAAAAAATCATGTCAATCCAACATGTACAAGTACCCTAAATAGGATTGAGTCAAAATTGAGTCAAATATTCAAAACTTAACAGTTAAAAACTATGGGTTCTGTCGATTTCGGATTTTATTATAAATGTTAAACAAAATTATATAACATAAACAAAGAAAAATATAATTTCTTAATTATTATTAAGAATTAAATTATATAAATAAATATTTTTGTACGTAAAAATAGGAAGTCGTTACATAGTTCAAAATCCCTATGGTAAAAAAAATAAAATATAGGAACTATCATGGAATTTTTTTTTTTTAAATGAAATAATGACGGAAAGTTCAGACATTAGTAGTTGCATTAGAATAAAGGGTTACAAATATAGTCTTCAGAAAAACTAAAAAAACTTGAACTCCCATATTCCTGCAACAATTTTATGTGCCACTGAGTTACAAGATCTCTTGACATGCCTACAAATAAGACTTCTAAACTGACAATATAAACTTTTACAAAATAGAAGCATACTCCAAACTAAGATGGATGGTTGAGTAGCTCCTTTTGAAAGCTAAGAACAACAGTACGGGGATCTCTTAGCTGTATTGGATGATGTTGAGTATGAAGACGAAGAGGACTCATGGAAGTGGAAATGGTGTAAGAGTGGAAAGTTCTCAGTAAAGAAGTTTTATGCTGAACTTGATAAAGATACTAGAAGTCTAGATTCTCAACAACTGCAGCCCTTTCTCATGAAGTTGGTATGGCAAGTGGACATACCAATAAAGGTGAAGTTCTTTTTCTGGACTTTACTGTTGGATAAACTTGCCACCAGAGATGTACTCAATCATAGAGGTATAGTAGTACCTGAGCACTGTGGACTGTGTGGATGCCTTAATGAGTCTTCATCCCACATCTTCCTACATTGCTCTGTATCACTTAGAGTGTGGAAAGCTCTGACTGAACCACTTCATGGGACCTTTCAGAGACTATTTGGTGTGGAGTCTGTGAAGTCGTGGCTTGAGCAATGGCCATATGGCCCACGCCAAGAATGGGGAAATAGAGTGTGGCGATATCTTCCTTATGTCGTGATGTGGTCGCTGTGGAAAACAAGGAACAACTCAGTGTTCAAAACAAGTGTAGTGAGAGTTCAAATGATTTGCGAGCTGGTGAAGGCAGCCATCTGGTTTTGGAATGCTAACTGGGGTAGAAGAAAGAAATACTTCTACAGGGAACTCATGGAAAACTGGGAGGGTATACTGAGAGGGCACTCGATACCATTGGCATGAATCTGTGGTCAAGTGTAACCTCACTGCTTCGTTGCAGTGGGAGCTTATGTATTCTTTTAGGCGTTCAGCCTGTTTATAATAAAATTTCACTTATCAAAAAAAAAAGCTTGAATCACTGCAGCATTGTGTCCTTCCTAGGGGTCGAAATCGGACGGAATTGTTCGGAAATGGCATGTTCGGAAAAAATAAATCCGAAATCAGAATCAAATTTTTTTTTTCCAATTCCATTCCAAAAAATTTCGGAACAACAAAATTTATTCCAATTTCGGAATATCGAAAATATTCGGAATATCGGAAAAAATCAGAAAAAAATAAATTCGGATCAATTGGAATTCCAACTTAAAAATATATCAGAATTAATTGGAATTCCAAATAAAAAATGGTGGGCGTGATCCGTTTTGGAAACTTGAAAGTCCACTCTTTATATTGAGTTGATTTGCTTATTGGGGTGTTTTTATCTAACATAGTAACATACCATCCCAATATGATGGATCAAAGTTCTTGAGTATAACACCTTATAAAACATAATTATACTGCAAAATTTATATAATAATATAATTGAATGAATAAAAAAATAATTAATCTGACTAATAAGCACGAACCTTCAATCGGAAATATAAACTAACCAATAATTTACTATTACATTATTTTTTTTGTTAAATCATATATTGATATTTGATTACATTAAGATTTGAGACTAATTATAATTTGTTACTGAGTCATCATGTGATTTTAAACTTGGTATATTATTTTTATGTCTATATATATGTACGAATATTTTCAAAAATGAGAATAGTTAAATCTCTTAAATTATCGGAAATTTCGGAATATTAATCGAAAAATCAAATCGGATTAACAATCGAAAAAATTGAATCGGGAATCGGATCAGATCGGATTCACAGAAGTAGTTCCAATTCCGTTCCATATTTTTTCGAAAAAATCGGAAATCGAAAATTCGGAAATCGGAACTACAATATTCCATTCCAAATTCGGAAAAAATCGAATCGAAAATCGAAAAAATCGGAAAATCGGCAGAAATTTACACCCCTAGTCCTTCCAAGATAATGTCCACATAGCTGTTTTGTAATGCAAACCAACCTCTGATCCTAAGAGCATCTCCAATGGTCTATTAAATTTTTAAGTTTGAGAGAAAAAATTTAAAAACCAGCAAAAACCATCTCCAATGGTCTCTTAAATTTGATGAAATCTTAACATTTCATTAAACTTTCTCTTAAATTTAAGAAAATCCTAAAGAGTTTTTTAGCTAAAAAAACATAACTACTAAATATGCGCACAATTAGTAACTGTGCGCGCAACTGATAGCTATGCGCAAAATTGGTAACTGTGAGTCTGTGAGCAAAGTTGCAATCCATATTTTGTCGGAATTTGGTCGGAAAATCACGCAGAGTTATTACATTGGCACCGAAAAATTGTAAAATTTTAAACAAATCTAGTGGAGGAAGAAGATGACCAGATCAGGGTTTCGATTTTTCGCACAGTTAACAGTGATGCGCAAAGTTATTACTTGTCCGCACAGTTAACAGTTTTGCGCAAGGTTATTAGTTATGTGTAATTGCTAAATTTTTAAGAGACCATTAGAGATGCCACAAAAAAGGTCTCCTAAATTTATAAAAACAGCTTAAATGGCATCTTAAATTTAAGAGACCATTGGCGATGCTCTAAGAATTCAGCTTCTTCTGCATAATTTTTTTTATTTTCTTCCCTTTTACACCTAAGATTCTTCCTTCAGCTTTTCTGGCCACAACTGCAACAATTCCTTGTTTCAAGTTGGAGTAGAAAGCTGAATCAAAATTTATTTTAATCCAACAAGGTGGAGGTAGCATCCAACTCTCCACACTCACAACTGCTTCAGTATTCATATGGTTGTCCTGCAAAGCAACAAACCTAGCAACTTTCCACAAATTCCATTCAAATTCTGCATACTTTATGATAGCAATTTCATTAGGGCATACAGATTCAAACCTAGCTTTGTTTCTAATAAAATATTTTGTTACGAGTGAAAATTAAGGAGAAAAGGCATATCCATTAGATAATAGCTTTTAGGAATTTGTGTGACGAGATTCAATGTATTTTCATAATTCTTATGAAAAGACATGTCTTTTCCTTTACTCTACAATAGGTGCTTTTTGTGAAAAGGCACTTTAAAACAACTTATCGCCTTTTTGTAAAAAAGTGTATGTATGTGAGAAGACACCTACGAAGAAGAGACACTTATGTGACTATAAATAGTGTGCTAATCTGGCCAATTAGTATACAATTAATTAGACAAAGTCTTCTTCATTTCTCTACAATAATTCGAAGGATTCTTCATATTCGTTCGCTAGTACTTTACTATTATAGTGCAGTTTAGTAGAGTGAAGAACTATTGTATCTTGGGAGACCAATCGTCCAGAGACTGTTTGCACCATAGCAGGGACGTAATATTGTCTTAAGGAAATTGCTTCGGCTAGCCTCAGTTCATTTCCTTCTCCAAAATTCGTATGAGCAAAATGCAGTAAGTGTTTACTTTTATTTTGAATTTATTGAGTGTAAATTCATTTGAGTTTATTCTTTTATTAGAATTATTTCGGTAATGCGTATTACTTTTATTTTATCTTGTGTTATTATTATGAGTTCACATATATCGTTACCAACATACATAAGGTAAAAGGCAAAGTTTGAAATCATGTTTTCCTGCACTTGAGCATATGTATCTAAGGAGGACAAATACCGAAACCATCAAAATTAACAAAAGAAGGTCTTAAACACAAAAAGATGAAAACCGAATTGTTTTGATCCAATCACAATAGATAAACAAATGATGGAATGATTCTTCCTCTTTTCCACAACAGGTACATGTTGGGTCTATGTGAATATGACAAGTTTTAACAGCGGCAGATCCAGGAATTATGAACAATGGGGGCTTCAAAAAATTTCTTTTCAAAGCACAATATGCTTGAAAATTGTCTTCGAAAATATAAATTTTTAGCATTTGGTTGCGTCATCTAAAGCGTAAAATGTGAACAATACAAACGAGACCCCAAAATTTGTCGAACTCAAAAACTCTTATATCTAAAGCATAATTGTTAATTTAGCATTCTTTTATAGCAGGAAAGTGGTTTAAAAAGTAAACTCTAAACATGTTGATTTGGTATAATAAATGTGAACTTAACCACTTTCCACATCTAGGGGTGCAATTCGAGCCAAACGAGCCGAGCTAGGGTAGGCTCGAACTCGTCTCGCTACGAAACGAGCCGAGCTCGAGCTCGGCTCACGAGCCAACTTTAAAACTCGAGCTCGGCTCGTTTAGCTCGTTGGCTTGTTTAGCTCGTTAGCTCGCTCAGCTCGTTTGGCTCGTTTCGACTCGTTTCGAATAGGCTGACTCCACAAAGCCATAGATCAGATCTAACACCGATCTAAAATGTATGTTACAACAAATGATATTGATCAAAAAATTCTAAAACATAGATCAATTTATACATTTATTTTTCATAAAAAATAAAATAAAATAAAAATAGTACATATAGTAATAATTTAACGAGCGACTCGACTCGACTCGGCTCGGGCTCGTGACGAGCTGAAAAATCAGCTCGAACTCGGCTCATTTAGGTAAACGAACGAGCCGAGCCGAGCTTTTATCGAACTGAGCCCGAGCCGAGCCCGAGCCGAACGACTCAAATTGCAGCCCTAATATAGTCTATTGGAGCTGGAATGAAAAACCAATATAATTTACTATTTCATCAATTTCATTGTTTTGGATGCTGAAAAATACACTTCTTTAGTTTATTATATTACCATCTCCATCTTAATAGTATATATATTAATGTATAAACCAATCAAATATTTTATTAAATAATAATAGATTTGTTTGTAATGTTATTTTCTCTAAAGTAATAGCTTGATTTATCAATACATTAGTTTCATCAGTTGCTTGTCAGAAGAAAAAAAAAAGTTTCATTGAGTGGTGAAAGTGTTTTAAGTGTCACGTTTAGAACTTTTTAGGAATTAACACTACCCAAAGGCCAAAGTTCTCATTAATCAATAGTAGATGGGCTCCACTAATTAGACATGAATGATGGGCTCCACTAGTTAAGAGTGTTAGACATTAATAATACTATGTGAATGTGCACGGGTAAACACGTGCTTTTAATGGTTTTTATCTATTAATTTGGGTCTGACTGCAAATAAGTAGGCCTGGAGTGTTTCATTATTAGGATAAGCCCAGTATTAAAACCCAACCCACATACATATATGGAATAACATTGGACACGTGGAATTATAAAATGGTGACAGCGAAGGCTTCACAAATACCTCAAAAAGGGGGCCCCATATAAAGTAGTAGAGATAGTAGATGGGCTCTATTAGTTGACATTAACATTGCCCAAAGTTCTCATTAATCAATAGTCCAATATATACATGGATTTTAGAAAACTGAGCAGGGGCTTGAGAACCCCAGCCACCCCCTGGATCCGCCCCTGAGTTTTAAGTTTCTGACTAGTAGGAAGAATGTTATCGATACATTTCCAGATAAATAGATGAAGGTCTGGAGGAGCTTCTAGATTCCAAATCTCCTTAAAAGTGGTATCAGGTGTGGTGTTTAAGGAACTAGCTTCATCACTTGTTAATGATAGAGCTACAGTAAAACCCAATAGAGTTAGGTAGCTGACATGGACCTCATTTCAATTTAGCAGAGCATACATGGACACCATGTCACCATACATACGAAGAAATGCCGAATTTTGCAGTAATATACATTAAGGCCCTGATTGGTTACCCTGCAAAAATTTGCATGAAATTTAGCCTAATTTAATATGTTTGAAACTCTTGATAATTAATTTTATGAACAAAATTTATGCAAAAGTTTGGTGTTATTTCAAAAGTGCAAAATTTTTATACCTTTCTCCAATAAACTTGGTAGGGGACCATCTATAATTATCTCATGTTTATGCAAGGTTTAAGTGGGGGACGAATAGGGTTTAAGCTAAAATAGGTAGGGGACCATTCAAATCAAAGAGTAAACTTGGGAGGGACCACTCTAACTATAGATGGGTAAAGATTTGCCTTTTTTGCAGCCCAAACAAGCAGGGCCTAAGACAACAAGAAAAGACCTAACAAGGAAAATCAGAAGAAGACAACTGGAATTAGTTTTAATTCATAAAGATAGTTCATTTAATTGAAACCGGCACTCGGTTGTTTGACATTTTTTTGTGACTTAGTGTGTCCGTGGTTATCTCGCCTTGATCTCATTATTAGGAATACCTTGATGTATGAGCGTCGTCCCGGGTACCTTTTCTCTCATCGTGTTTGTCAGTATGATGTTTGGTATTGTACGTACGTACCTAGTTAGGACGTACGTACCATAAGTTCGACAGAAGATTTCATTGGTGTCAGGACGTACGTACCTTGGTTGGACAGATCCTTTGTTTAGGTTTGGACGTACGTACCTAGTTAGGACGTACGTACCATACGTTGGTCAGCAGACTTTTTCCTTCAGGGACGTACGTACCTAGTTAGGGCGTACGTACGTCATCGTCAGTTTTTCTTGTTTCGGCCTATTTTCTCTCTCCTCCAAAACCCTAACTATATATGGTTTTTCCAGAAAAGAATTGTGCAGTTCTTTGGCCGTCCAATTCATCTCTAGTCTTGGAGTTTGTTAGGTTTTGGTTTAGGTTATTTTGGTGATTGAACTCAACTTCTTCTTCCCCATTCATCTTCTTCTTCTTTATTGAATATTAAGATCAGCTTCGAGTCTTCTTGTGTGTTCATCAAGAAGTCGAGTATCCTTGTGTGTTCATCAAGGAACTCTGGTGTAAGCTTGCTTCATAGATCGGCTTCGAGTCTTCTTGTGTGTTCATCAAGAAGTCGAGTGTCTTGTGCGTACATCAAGGTACTCTGGTGAAGTCAAGGTGTTAGAGATAACCAGTAGTGTCAACTCGCAGTGATTCCAGGTAGTTGATAGGTTTGTACATCTCTTTTCATCTAGTGGATTTATTTGTTGTCGCGAGGACAACCGTGGACGTTTCCCATATTGGGTTTTACCACGTTAAAAATATCGTGTGTTTTTTACTTGTTTATTATTTTATTGTTTGTTTTACTATTGTTATATTGCACATATTGGGTTTTCAATTGGTATCAGTCGCAGGGCGCTTGTAATGGAGCGTAATGGCTCACGCGTAGATCCTTTTGGTGCAATTATAATGAATAAAGCTAATTGTAATTTGTCTACTATTTCTGATAATTTTTGTTTTGAAGATAATGGTGTTTTGCAGACTAAGGTTGATTCTCTAGAACAACGACTCAGATATTGTGCAGAAGATTATATGATTCAAGGGGAGGTTTATGATTCCAAAATCAAAAAATTGGAAAAGGCTAATCTTACTTTGCAGGATAAAATTGAGACTTTTGAAAAACAAATTCTTTCTGCTGCAGATGATGCAATTTCTATTTCTAGTTCTACTAGACCATCTAGTGTGACTACTTCTGTAAAATCTAGTTTGCTTGCCCTTTTGCCTACCCCTCCTACAAAGACTAGACTTAATACTAATACTTTTCAGCATGTTTCTCGCATAAAGTTTAAGTCTAAGGCTAATGGTAAGGTTGTTTTTGCTGGTAAGACATCTTGTTCTCATACTGGAGGTATAGGTTTTGTTAAGGGACAATTCCACAAACACAATGGTGACATACATGTTTTATCTTCTACTACCACATCTCCTTATAAGAATTCTTTGAGTAAGTCTAATGTTTTTCATTGTTCTTATTGTGGTAGAGATGGTCATTTGGATATCTTTTGTTGGGATTTTAATCAACATTTTTTTTTTTTTGAGAAAAATCCAAATTTTATTGATAAGCTCAACGAATTACACAAAAGAAAGAGGACAAACGCGCTACAAACTGCGCGGCAAGTCCTTTCTGGATAGCAATCCCGATTCTCCTAAATACATATTCGTTCGAACCTGCAGTCATCACGTTGCTATCCATACCTGGAAGGGGGTGGGGTTTGGCTGGACCCATACCTGTAGTTAAAAAATAAACTTAAAATACAAATGAGGGGGGCTAGGCCTGACCTCAAAAACAAGTAGGAATCTACACAAGGCCCAAAAGGGCTCCATATAACAAGCCCTTAACCAGGCCAACCAACTGAAAACACAAAGCAAAAAACCCAGTTCAAAGTCAGCTCCTTGGAAAGTGAAGCGCCAAAAGAAGGCAGCCTTTCCATTCAACAGACAGGTGAGTGCTTGCTTCAACCAAAGATGGTTGCCTCTTCTTCTTCCTCTGCAAGTTCTGATTCCGCCTCCGACCGTCGACATGACGCTGCTTTGATCTATGACCAGATTTATCTTTCCATTCAGAGATCTATGTGCCTTCCTTATTTTTCTGCCTTCGATTCTCTTCATATCAACTTGAAGAAGGTTTGCTTGATCTCTGTCAATGCCACTAACCTTAATCAAGATCAGCTCTCCAACTATTTTCCCCATCCACCTGAGAAGGTTAGAAGAGAGGACTGGGTCCATTTTGATAACTGGTTGAGAGCTGGTGGTGAACCTCTCCAAAACTTGTGTTTTGATTGGAGTATCTATGGATTGTTTACTATCCGGAGCTGCCCTATTTGTAAGACCAAATCCTCCACATTTGGCTGGGATACTGAGTCTGACGATGAAGACCACTTTAGTGAAGGAGAGAATGGTAACAACAATGAGAACAATGTTGCTGCTGATGGGGTCATAATAATAGATGATGATGAGCCACAAGCTGCTGCTGAACACCAAGCTGTTCCTCCTGCTGTAGCACCTGGAAGTGCTCAGGCTGGTGAGGAAAGGGTTCCAGCTAACCCAATGCCTGAAGAACAAGTTGTGGAGCTGGAGGACTTTGGCCCATCTGGGTCTGAAGAAGAGGAAACAACAAGGAAGGCCAAAAGGCCAAAGATCTGATCTGTAAGCACTTTTCTGAATGTTCCACGCTATCTGTCTTTGTAAGAACCTATTATTCCTATCATGTCCTTGAATGCTGAACCTGGTGTCATTTAACATGTCTAATGTATGGAATCCTTGCTTGATCTCCTGTTTGTAACTGTTTGAACTTCTTGTCTTCATTGTGATTAATTGCTCCCATGCATTTGTACTTTAAGCCCTGCTTAGATAAGTAATCTGCCAGGTAATTCCCTTCTCTGTAAACATGAGTCATTAACACCTGCATATCCCTTGCCATTGTTCTGATGTGAGTCCACCATACTCTCAAATGCCAGGGGATAGGAAGTTCCATTGTAAACCACATAGCAGCCATTTTGGAGTCTGTTTGAATTTGAACTCTAGAGAGACCCAGTATTGAACATAGGGCCAGACCATCCAAAATAGCTTTAGTTTCTGCCAGGTTGTTGGTGCCAGGTCCATAAAATGAAAAGAAATTGGAGATGTGATTACCTCCAGCATCTCTGATGATTCCAACACCTGCAGCAATTCATTGTTGTGCAGCTCCATCTGTATTTAGGGCCACAAAACCATCAGGAGGTCTAGTCCAAAAAACAATGATTGGGGGCTTGAGTGGTGGATTTTTGGTGACTATCCCCAACTGTAGATCTACTTGCCCAAACCTAGTACTTGACCTCCATTTTGGAATAAAATTCTGACAGAGCTTGATCAACCAAAATCTGACTTTGAGGATGATTAAACTGCTTTGATTAGAGGACCACTTGTAGTTGTCTTCATATTTCCTTGTACACATTTCTTTCCAAATCTCCCACAATATGGCCATTGGTGTGAGACTATAACAAAGATGTTCCATAGAACCTTTAGTTCCCATTCTAAACCACATAGTCAGGATTACCCCTAAGTTATAAAACCTTGGAGTGTGCATATCAAAAATACCATTGAAGTGAGCCCAAACTGTTTTTGCTAGTTCACTTTCAATGAATAGGTGAATATTAGACTCCTCCCTTGCTTGAAGGCAACACAAACATTTGGATACCATAGGAATCTGACATCTGGCCACTGCAGCATCTATAGGAATAGCTCCATGTAGAAGTTTCCACAAAAATAAGGAGATTTTTGTAGGAATGAAAGCTTGCCAGAGATTCATGAAGATAGATGAGCATGGATGTTTGTCTTGTACTAGGTTAACATAGGATTTAACTGTGAATACACCTTCTAATGAGTGAGGCCAGACTCTCTTATCCTCAATGGTATCTGTCCTATGGAGATAATAGTCCTCTCTAAGCTTCCTCTGTAGGTCCTGGTTAAACATAGGCAAGTTGAAGTCAACCATTGCTGCCTCCTGAAGAGTGAATTGTGTGCAGTCCATGGGGACTTCAATAGGAGCCAAGCAGCCAGATCCTCTCCATTTCTCATGAGTCACACTGAACTGTCCTGGGCCATATTCCCATGCAGACTGTTCCACTATTTCCTGTATACATCTCCAGTTGTCCCTCCAGGTCTTGGAGGCAGATGCCATTAATATCATATTGGTAACTGTCCTCCCTTGAATGTACTTCTTCCTCATGAATGTGGCCCATAGTGAATTTGAGTTTAGAAGATTCCAGGTTGCCTTCATCCTAAGAGATTTTAGAACTAGTGAGAGAGGTCTTATCCCTAGTTCCCCATGTTGGGGTGGGCCTAGTGATCCTATCCCAGGCAATCCACTTCTTTTTCTTTCTACCATCTTTCATTCCCCAAAGGAAGGTTGAGAACATTGATTCCAGAGATTTGATTATACTTTTAGGAACTGAGAAGGCAGAAAACAAGTAGACAGACATACTTTGTAGAACATGCTTGAGTAGGATTAGTTTACCTCCATTTGTTAGAAGTTTATTTCTCCATCCATCCATTTTCTTCCTTACTTTGTTTAGAAGTTTTTCAAAGTAGATAGCTTTGGCTCTCCCATAGAATATTGGAACTCCTAGGTACTCAATTGGGGCTAATTTGTGAGTGAAGCTGGTGACATGCCTGATAGTGTGAATTCTCTCTCTATTGTTGCCTTAGGAGAGGTGACAAAAGAGCTTTTATGAGCATTAACCTTCTGCCCAGAAGTTAGACAGTAGTCTTGAAGAAACTTCATGCATCCCTGAATTGAAACCTTCCTCCCATTCATGAAGACAAGAGTGTCATCTGCATAGAGTAGATGGGTGATGGGAGGGCAGCTTCTAGGCACTGTGAAACATCAGATTCTTCCCTCTTCAAACTCCTTAGTTAAGCCCCTGCTTAAAACTTCAGCAGCTAGGATAAAAAGATAAGGGGAGAGGGGGTCCCCCTGCCTGATTCCTCTAGATGACTTGAAATTCCCTTTATAAGTTCCTTGAAATAGCACAGAGAAACTGCAGGACCTTATACAAGAGACAATTAGGTTTGCACTTTCAAAGGAAAAGCCAAATCTAAGAAGCACTTGATGAATGAAAGGCCATTCAAGTCTATCAAAGGCTTTTTCCATATCCAACTTAAGCACCATATTACCACCCATAGCTTTTTTGTTAATGTAGTGCATCATTTCCTGTGCTAGACTAATATTGTCTGTAATTAGTCTGTCCTTCACAAAGGCTCCTTGTTCCGGAGAGATTAACCTTGGAATAAGAGAGGCTAGTCTCATAGTAATAAGCTTAGATAGGATCTTGTAGCTAACATTACAAAGACTAATAGGTCTAAAATCAGTTAAAACAATAGGAGTTTCCTTTTTAGGGATCATGCATATATAGTTTGCTAAAAAGGAAGCAGGGATGGTATGACCTGAGAAAAAGGAGATGACAGCCTGTAGGATATCCTCTTTTACTATCTCCCAGCAAACTTGATAAAACTGGGCTGTCAAGCCATCAGGACCTGGGGCACTTTGAGCTGAAATGCTGAAAACTGCCAATTTGACTTCCTCCATAGAGGGAATAGCCAATATGGCGTTGTTGTCCTCGACACTGAGGGTATGGGGGATTACATTAAGCAAGGAATCATTTGCATTCCATCCTTCAAAACTGAGTTGTCTTTGGAAGAAGCCCAATGCATTGTCATGGATTTCTGCCAAGTCTTCACACCATAGTTCAGGATCATCTGTAAGTAAACTGCCTGTCCACCTGTGATCTCCTTTTTGCTACCATACTAGCATGGAAATATTTGGTGTTTTTCTTTCCTTCTAGTATCCATTTCTCCCCTGATTTCTCCTGCCAGAATTGCTCTTCCTGAATGAGGGCTTGTTGGTATAAGGCCTGGTGCTTTTTGAGATCAATATGCAAGCTTTCTTCCCAATTAGCTATCAGGTTGAATTCTATTTCAGTAATTTTATCTTCCAACCCCTGTATCTGTGAATATTCCCAAAAATAAATTTGTTCCACCATTTAAGTCTAGACCTTATGTTCCTGATTTTCATTTCAAGATTTATGAGAGGCAACGGAGAGAAACCTGATAGATGCCAATTGTCTCTGATGAATTCCAGAAATCCTCCATGACTAGCCCACATTCTTTTGAATCTAAAAGGATGGGGGCCATTATACTGGAGGGGTTTTTTACAAGATACCATAAGGGGAAGATGATCTGAACAAGCTCTAGGAAGGTGTTGTATTTCCAGAGAAGGAAATACATTTGCCCAGATACCATTAACCAGCACTCTATCCAATCTTACCCACTTCCTATTAGAACCTTGTTGATTGTTGCACCAGGTGTACTTAGTGCCTTTGTACCCACAATCCATAAGCCCTGCGTTAAGCAAGAAGTTGTTGAAATCCTCCATAGATTCCATTGAAGGCTGAGCTCCACCCAATCTTTCAGAAGAGTCCAAGACAGAGTTGAAATCTCCACCTACAATCCATGGAAGCTAACTTGTGGCTCCAAACTGAATTAGGTCTTCCCATAGCTGCCTCCTCTCTCTACTTGGACATTTAGCATAAACAAAGGATGCTCCAAAAGCTGTATTGGTAGATAATATGGTGACATGTAAATTGCAGCATTGATTACTCTGACTGACCTTAGAGACATCTATGGAGTCGTGTCCCAGAAGATCCAAACCTTGCCAGAGTCACCTTCATTAGAAGTAAAATTAGTTAGCCCTGTTATCCTTGATATTCTAAATCTTCTGCTTGCATCAATCATAGGTTCCAAAAGAACTAGCATAAATGGTTTGTGCTCTCTAACCAAGTTTTTGATTCTTCTTCTAGTTTCTTTATTACCTATTCCTCTAGCATTCCAAACTATTATTTTTTGCAACATTGGAAACTTTTTTTGTGTGAGGATGTAGAACCTGAGGCCTTGGACCTTGTTTGCATGACATGTGAAGTCTTCTTGGAGTGCAGCATGATTTCTGAGTCAGACCCATAGGTCACTATAGCTTGATGTCTTCCATCTCCCTCTTCTTCTTCTTCCTCTATAATTTGCAGGGGTATTGATGGCATCAAAAATATATTATCATGCAGTTGTGTGTCCATAGAGAAACTTGGTTGTTGTTGGGCCAAAGCAGGAACATCTGCTGGCAGTTCATTTGTGGAAGGTTGCAGGTGAATAAGCTGCATTGAATCTACAGGACCAGTACTCCCATTATTCTGCATTGGGTGTGTATTTTCCTCTTCCAAGTTTCCCTGGACTTGACTGCAGCCTTCCTGGAGCAAACTTTCCTGACGTATTCCATTATTTTGTTCTTCCCGTGTGTCTGCCACCTCCAGAGTAGGAGTAGATTTCATTGTGTCTTCCTTTGAACAAAAGGTTGAGTCAGATTCATTCATGGTTTATTCCTCCAAACCATCATTTCCATTGACAGGTACCTGTTTGGTATGAGCTTTCTGGATGATTTGAATATCTTCTGAGTCCTCTATTGAGGCTAAAGCAGCAAATTTATTTATAGCTTGTACTTCATGTGTTGGTTCCATAAAATTGGAAGGCTTAATGGATGTAATAATTTCACCATTTTGATCCTTTGTGCCACTAGTACCTCCTTCTTCAAGAGTTCTGCCCACACCTTCTTCTAAGGTTCTGCCAGTAGGTCTATATATTGCTTTCTTTTTCTGCTGCCTCCATGCAGGTGCTTGTGTCTTCGAGGGGTTAGTTTGTATCTTGTTGCCTAGAGCCTTTGTAGCTCCAATGACTAGTGATTTTTTGCAGTTTTCTTTAGAGTGCCCAATTTTAGAACATGCAGAGCAATAGAGGAAATTTGGATAGTGAATTGGCTGCCAGAATCCTGGAAAGTTTGGCCCCTCAAGCCAGATAGATTCAGGCATGTCCTCCTGTAGATTCATTTCTACACATATCCTTGGTGCGTCAGGTCTGGTGTAACAAATGGTGTTCTTATCAATAGATAAAAAGCTGCCTATATTGTCCCCAATAGTCTTAAGAAGAGATGGATGATGAAAATCTAAAGGTAAGCTTGGAAGTTCCACCCAAACAGGTGCAAAAAAAAGATCCTTCTTGTAGTTGAAACCTGTGTGCCAGCGAAATACTTTAAATCTGATACCCATGCAGTTGCAGTTTTGCCTGGATAAAGCTTTGGTGACTTCTGCTTCTGATTCAAAGCGAACTAAAACATGCCTAGGATCTATGAGACCCATGGTGAAACCTCCTAGCACATTCCATTCTCTAGTAATACTACCCCTCAGATCAACAAGGTTTGGACGTTGGTAGGAGAACTTGAGTACGACGGAGAAAGAAGAGACCAGATTTTGGCCTCTTTCTATATCATGTTTGCTGAAGCAAATAGCTAGTTGCCCATCTTTTTTGAAGGATCTATAGGTTGCTGGTGCAAGATCGATAGGTTTTGTAGTAAAACTTTTGAAAAGGGAGGAGAAAGAAGGAGTAGGGGATGATCCATCCAGGGCTCCTTCCTTCCCTGAAGGATCTGGAAAGGTTGTCATGGAAAAAGCTAAAAACGGGAAACCCTAAAAAAATCGCCAGTAGCCGCCATTAGGGTTCTTTTTGCACCTGGATTTTAATCAACATGTTAAATGTTATTCTCGTGTTCCTTATAATTATAATCATGTTGATTCTTATGTTCCTTCTTGTGCATTTTCTAGACCTTGGAACTCTAATGCTTATTGTCATAGGTTTAAGAAAAACGGGTACTCCAACAAAAGGAAGTCAAAGACTAAGATGGAGTTAGTTAAGGACAAGTCTCTTGCAAAGCTTGGTAAGGAAAAATCTCATATCGTTTCTACACCCAAGATGAGTACGTCGAGTATCAAACAAATATGGGTAAGAAAAGATAAGTTGAAGGTTTTTCTGGAAGGTCTGGTGGTGTCCCAGATTTGGGATGATGTAGTTTATTTTCAAGCTTTATGTTTATTTGAATTGCATATTTCTCTAACCACATAGGCTATTTGTTTGTTGCTTATATTTTTTATGCTTTGTTTGTTTAGCTTGCAGATCATGTTGCATGTCTGAATACATTGTTAATAAATAAAAAATAAAAAAAGGCTGTTGGTTATTCCTTCTATTTTTTATTTTTTTATTTTTTTTATTTATTTATTCCATGTATGTGTTGTTGGATGCATCTTTTCTGAGATATTGGTTTAATTCAATTGCCTTAAATAAGTTGCAATATGTTTGGGTGTTTTCTCTTTCTGACCTCTTAAGTATGTTTTGGTATGTATCATGCATTTTTCCTCGCTTGTTTGCACAGTGCACGACATGCTTGCATGATGAGAGTTTTTGGAAACCACTTACATATTCTTTGAGCTCATCGAACTTCTCTATCTCTCGAGTATTTATGTTATCTTGAGCTATCTCTCCTTTGTTTTGGTTAATGTTCATCTTGTTGTTCGTGTTATTGAGCATTCTTATCTTCCTCTTACAACTCTTGTTAGTGGTCAATGACTCACTTTATCCCCAGCCATTTGATTGTTTTTAAAGCAATATCAGTTGGCTAAGAACCCGTTGGGGTTGTGAGGGTCATGCTCTGACGGATGCACTCAAGAGATGTTAGTTCTTGTGTTGCACGTTATCATGGTATTGCACTTCTTGAGTTTGTGTTTGTCAAAAAGATGTAGGCTACACCCTACCCTCGTGTATTTGAAAAGATGGAGGCAAAATTCCCTCCCACGCGGGAATGACATTGGAGTGATGTAGACTAAACTCCACCACATGCGGCAAAATAAAAATCCAAGTGCATGTTCATTGTTTTTATGTAAGGCATACAAAGTTTATATTCCTTTACCTTTTAGATGTCTTGGTTTTCATTTGAAATATCATATTTATATTTGTTTGCCTTTTACTCATAACGTTTGTTTCAGAGGGGGTTGTGATATACGGTTTATTGTGTATCAAAAGATTAGATTAAGAGATTTTCCTTCTTGTGCCTGTATAAATTGAAGATCAAAGTAGACAAGTAACAAGCAAGGGTCGTACCCACCTCAGAGGGGGAGATCTTAGCTCAAACACAATTAAGAATAATAATTAAGAAACATCAATGAATCAATAATAATAGTTGGAGAATTGATTCTACTTCCTACAGGCAATAAATAATAATTAAACCTAACTTAAGAATATGGAAGATATGGAAAAGAAGATAATATGATGACATAGGGGGATTAGTAGGTTTCCACAATCTAGGTTATGCAATTATATCATGTTGTTCTTCATATTCAATCTATAATAACTAACAAGTCACCTCTCAGCTATTCCTATTCGTTATTAATACCAATAATAATCAAATCCTCACCTCTCAGCTATTGAATCTAATTAAAACGGGATTCTATTATGCATGCTATTGAATATGCTTCATTAATCAAATCCTCACCTCTCAGCTATTGAATCTAATTAACTCCACATATTATTCACCATTAAATCCTCACCTCTCAGCTATTGAATTTAATCATGAAAGGGTTCCAATAAAAGATAAATATTACAAACATGCAGTAATCACCTCTCAGCTATTTCACTACACATCTACAATAAATATAATACTATCATCAAAACTAGGTCTCCCTAAATTCTAACAATAATATTTAACACCATGGATAACAATAGCATACAAATAACCATACTCACCTCATATCGCGAATTAGAGATAAGTAAGCATTAAGAACCTTGAATCATAATGAATAAGAAGAAACAACATAATACTTTTACATCACCTAGAAAGCTTCCACCTTCCCCCCATGATGATTTAGCTACTCATACCAAAGGAACAAAGAATTAAATCAAAGAACATCATAAAAGAATTCATGGATTGATATTGATTGAATTGAATACAAAAGTTGATCTTCAAGTGGAGGCTAGAAGATCAAGATCTAAAAGAGATTCTAGATAGATAAACCCTAGTTACAACTTCTCTTATATACCTATTACATAATGGAATACTTGCATGCAAAGACTTCCTAACTTAGTGAAATTCGTGGCTGCTGCTGTTGACCTCCTAGAGGGATTAGCCAATCAGCAAAACCTAATCCTCTTGGGCCAGAATTGTAGCTTGGTCCAAGACCTTCAGTTTGATAGCTCATGGGCCCCAATCGGACTTCTGGTTCTTCTTGTAGAGCCTTTTTAAGATCAAGACCCAAAATAGGAAGTCCGGTCCACATAAGTCAACATGATTGACCCAAAGTCATAAGAAGTCAACAGTTGACTGAAAAGTCAACTCAACCTAGTTGACCAGAGTTGACCATGGGGTGCCCTTAGCAGATTTCGTGGGTGTAAATATCCATTCTTCTTTCCTTGTGCAAATAACACCTCTTTGCTTGCTTTTCTCGATTTTTTGCGGGCTTTTACACAATATTCGTATTTCGGCTCATAAAACCTACATAAAGACAAGAATGTATTAATCAATAGATATAATACAATAATATAAGCTAAGTGCTAGACAAACAAGGTGTTATTCGGGGGATAAATATACACTTTTGAGGTCTGATCAAATACTCCCAAACAGCACTTTGTTTGTCCTCAAGTAAAGATGAGAAGAAAGAATAAGGAACTCAAAAGAAGAGTATAACTAAGGCGATTGCATTAACCATATGCATCAAGGCTTTCAACCACAAGGGTTTCCCAGGTGGAGGAGTTATAGTCTTCTGAGGGTTTTCCCGAGAAGGTACCCACAAACTTACTACAATGACTAATTCAAGGATAGAATTTTCTACCATGTACCTCAGAAATGGTCATATCAAAGATAAGGATAAGTATTGCTAAACCGCTCATATGAGATAACATACTACTAATGCATGAATAAGATATGAAATATAAACCAAGCATGATGGTCACAAATGCATCGAGTACAAGCATGTACCCATACTACCACAGGTCTTAAGTCACCTTTGGAAAGGTCACTTTGACTTCTGCCTCACAGTCATACACTCAGAAATAAAATCACTCAGAGATGATGTTTATCATTTTACCTCTATGTGAGGAAAGAATATGGGCAATCATCTCACATATATATAAATAAGAACGGACTGGTGTAATGGAATGAACTTAGTTTCAAAGAATTGAAAAAATTAGCCTTACTTGAGATGTCGGGTTTTTCACCTCAGCATCTTCTCACTTACTCGCCACATCCTACCATATCAGCTTAGATCTACAAAGACAGTAATGGGTTGCTTGGCTTAGGACAGGGCTAGAAATGGCACAGGCTTTTGTGAAATATTTTTGGAACATTCGAGCCTTCAATACTTGTGATTTGTAATGCTAGCACATGGAGAAATTTTTGAAATTTTTTCTTTTGGAAGAAGTATTTCTTTTCTTCTTTTGGAAAATTTCAATGAAGCTCTAGCCTATTTGGAAATCTTCATTTCTTTTTGGATTTGGAATGGTTTGGAAGATTCTGACTTTTTCTGGAATTTCTTCAAACTTTTTGATTTTCAATGTTTGGTTCATCTCACTAGTTTGGAGATTCTTTGTATTTCTCTTTTCTTCTTGTAACCACGTAAACAGTCATCCTCATGTTCCAAAAATATAGGTAAAAGGATCTAAAACATTCTAATGGTATTTACTCCTATAATGGAGTTGGGTAAGGATAATGGGCTCAAGAAAAAGGCTAAGTAACAAGAAAAGGCTCAGAATGGTTAACCTAAGGGATAAAATATCATTAGAGTAGGCTAAGGTAAACAGGGTTTATCTAAAGGTCTTTGTATCATCTCTAAGTACTGATATGGTGATCACATCTTGAATAAGCTACACGACCCAAGTTTATATTACACCCACTTGATGTCATCTCAAGGCTAACTACAAAAATGAATATGAGACTAAAAACAGACAAAACTGAGAGGTTGAGTCTTTTGACTCCAGATGTACATGATAACTCTCCAAGAAAAGGACGGGGCTCAAAAGCTCACTGGGTTAAGTCTCTACACTTATTCCTCAAGTTTCTCAAGGTGTAGTTGTATTTGCACATGTAATCTATAATAAATGCATATGAATGTCATGCTTATGCTCATGCAAATGTAGTATAAGACTCAACTACTTGGTGAAGCAATAAGTGTCCTTAAACTTGAAAAGAAATTCAACCATTATGTTCATCATTGATGGTGTACTTATCCTATTTTTGAAAAAGTTTTCGTAAAGAAAGAATTTTTGTTGATTTTTCTCAATTTTTTTTGAATTTTTACATAAGTATGGATAAAGAAGTTTGAAAATATTTTGCAAAAAGGATTGAAATACTTCCCCACCCCCAAACAAAGAGATTGCCTTGTCCTCAAGGCTCATACTAAGCATAGGAAAGAGAGAGATAAAGATATTACCATGAGTGTGCTAAAAATTCAAACCACTTTAAAAATTCCTGTCAAACAAAATTATCTCTATATAGAGATTACAAGGAATTCCATACTATGACACAACTGAAATAAAATATACTGAAATAAAGGACTGACTCAACAGAAAAGGAAATCCTACATTACACTCTTGTTTTCAAGCAACCTCCCTTGGCAAACCATCCATGTCATCACGCCATAGGGTTAATGCCTCTTTGACCACATTCCAAGATCCCTCACCATTATCCATAAAATTATCATTTCGATGCAACTCTGGAAACTCTACATATCTATGTTAGGCACCCATGTGAATAGGCGACTTCTCCTGATATAACGGTGTGTAGGATCCATAGGGATAAGGTGAGTCCAATCATTGTACCTAGTCCTCCAATCAGGATAGGTATTAAGAATTATCTTACAGATAGAAGTTGGGTAAATTAGCTGACCGACCCTAAAAACATTTCTTATGCCATCCATTAACCAGGAAGCTATGTCAAGAGCTCTAAAATTATTAACAATACCGTAAACAGCATGCATAGTGTTATCATTGACATAGTCCAACCTATGTGCACCTAAGAGATTTCTCATGACCCATAAAGCAACAGTAGCTACATTAGCAGATAGGCAATTAGTAGGCGCCACATTAGCATAGGTCTCAGGATGGAAGGAAAAAGTGCAAGGGCCAAAGTGATCTAGGTAATTATCCAACATGTCAACATGATTGGAAATGAAGTAATCAGGATGTGAATAGACAGGTCGCAATTGGAGTGGAACACCCAATGCCCGAGTGATGGCGAAAGAATTGATTAAGACGGGGAACCCATGCATAGTAACTCTGAAACCATCAAAGGGAATAGCATTACCAAAGGGTAACGTACGGTAAAAGCTCTTACCATAGAAGGGGAATACACAGCAGTAGAATCATAAAGAAACCCATCCCATCATTTGTCAAAAATCCCATCCCTAAAGGAAGCTCCATAAGGACTATCCATAATTCTCGAAAAATCCATCTCGGGGACGATGTCCATGCCATCGGTGATCCACAACTCATTCTGATCATTAGCCATTGCAAAAGAAGGAAGAAAATACCAAAAACCAGCACAAAAACCGAGAAAAAACCACTCAAAACAAACCCAGAAAACTGCTGCCAGGTCCAATCTCGAGTCGAGATTGAAATGACCTATAAGGAACTCGAGTCGAGTTCGGGCCAAAACCAGAAAATAAAAAACTTTTTGAAATCTGATTTTTTTAAGTGACGGTCCTCTAACTATGGTGTGGTATATATAGGCTAGATTTTAAGAGTTTGAGCCCTAGTAGGACTCCAAAAGTTGCCTAATACCAGAGGGTTTCCAAAAAATCAAACCCTAATTCCTTTCTAATAAAAAATTTGGACTAAGGTCCCTAGGACAAATTTTTTTTCAAAATTTACTCCAAGAGTCCAAAATTTTGCAATAAAGCCCAAGAATGGCTAAAAATCTCAGAAAAGGACAAGTTGACAAGATAATTCAAATTTCAACCATTTTCATTAAATTTTTGAAATAAAGTACAATGATCGAAAATTTTAACACAAGAGTGCTAAATCAAAACAAAATACATAAGCAAATTACAATGGCTAATAACAGAAATGAAAATCAACCCCGTCGAGGACGAGATTGCCCCTGGCCTTCATCGAAGCGACGCTGCAAGTCCTCGACTGCAGTCAAAATCTCACCCATACCCCTCCAGAGAAGCTGGAACCGCTCCTCGTTGGTATGGAGTGAAAAGAACTCCCGCTGGTCCCCGGGCCTGTACTGGACGGGCACCTCTGCCTGTGGGTCCCACAACAGCTGTCGACAGGCTGACAGCCCAGGGTTGGAGACCTCGAGTCGGACGACCGACTCCAAAGAGAGTGCAGGAAGAAGAGGCGCCTCCCAGTAGTGCAGGATAGCCATCACCAGGCTAGGAAGTGGAACAGAAGTGGCTCGGGCACTGGTGATAGTCGCAAAAGGACGGCGGACCATACAGTAGCCGTAGACATCCTCCTGAAGCAGGCGGAGGATATGGATACCCTCCGAGAACAGCTCGCTCGTCCTTGTCGTCCCAAGGACATTGGTGGTCAGCCAGTGTGCCACCAAGCCTTGGTTGACTCGGAGCCAACCGATCGAGATATGGCTGCTATACCGATGAAGCACCAAATCATCAACGAGGACGGCCTTGATGACGTCTGGTGTCACCGGTGGAGCCTGCTGCTGCAGTGGAGCCTCGTCCATCTCGAGCGCTGTGACTATGGAGACAGTCTCAGGCGTCAGCAGGTAACGATGGGCAGGATCCCAGTTGATGAACACGTCGTCATCGGCCAACTCCATTGACTCATAGAAAGGACGAACCATTTGAGGATCAAATGGCTCATAGTCTGAGCTAAGGAGTACATCCAGCCTCGGGCATAAATCCTCTCAAGAAAAGTGCTCCCAAATCGATTATCATCGAAGAGATGCGAGTAATCGCGCTCTCGGATAATCACTCTCTCTCTCTACGTCTAGGAGGCATGATAATGGGGGATTTTGGTATAGATTTGAAGAGGATGAAGAAAGGAACAAAACCCCGCAAGAATTTTCGAATTTGGCCTAGAAACGAGTGAGAATCGAAGAGAGAGAAACGAAATCTGTTGAGGAACTCGAGTCGAAATTGAAATGCACTGTAAAGAACTCGAGTCGAGTTCTGGGGAAGAAGACGACCCTGGTTTGACCCGCGTTGACTTGGTTTGACTATTGTTTGAAAATGACTTTGTGATTTTTCTAAAGACACCTGGGGGTATATATAGAGAAGTTGCTTCCCCTGGACACTTCCCCCACTACTGAAATTAGTGGAAATTACGGTTTTACCCCTGGAAAGCGAAAAGGCACGAAATAATTCAAATTTAATTTGTACAAATTCCGCGATAATGTATAATTATATTCTTGCGAATATAAATACCATTAAGATGGTCAAATAAAATCCCAAAATCATGCAATAATTATTAAAAATTCCAAAAATTGAAATAAATTCAAATTTGTAACTATAATAATTATTTAACCAAGTAACCGCAATCAAAGAGTGGTGGGCCACGCCCCACCCCCAAACAGATCTATTCTAGGATCCTAAAGAGATAGTTATTAGCCAATAACCACTAAACCCGATAACTAATAAGAACACTAAAGCACGATTGGGTTTAGAAGATACACAGGGCTGCCTCCTAGGAGCGCTAAGTTTAACGTCTTCAGCCAGACAGGTGGACAACTAGGATTCACTCCCTAGATAAACGCTACTCTAAACAAAGATACAGGAGAGTCAAAAGCGCTAGAATGGAATGCGTGAAATCCTGATGTCTAATATACAACATGAGTCTTTTAAAGTCAGATACTCTAGACTTAGGAACGATGGGAAATGACTTCCCCACCCCCAAACAGAGCGGGAAACAGGTCTATTTGGTGATGACGCTTCAGAGAAAAGCGTGTACTGGATCAATTAGACTCTGCCAGTAAGAGTTTGTGGACTATAGGTCCCGGCACTTTCAACCACACCTCCCAAAAGAGACAAGAGTAGAGTAAGGGAGGGTCTGGATACCAGCAGGTCAAGGGTCAATCTAGATAGGTAGGGTCTTCTAAGAGAGTTTCCTCTACTTCAGGGGACCTTAATTCATGGAAATGCTTAAGACGTTGACCATTGACTTGAAATTCAGTATTGTCTGCAGGATTTAGACAAGTGATAGCACCAAAGGGTGTTACTGTAGACACTACAAAGGGACCCGACCAACGAGACTGTAGTTTACCAGGAAATAAATACAACCTAGAGTTATATGGTAAAACTTTGTCCCCAATTTGAAAATCTCTACGTAAGATCTGACGATCATGTAGTTTTTTCATATTAGCTTTGTAGGACTTGGAAAGATCATAAGGTTCATTCCGAAGTTCCTCAAGCTCAGAAAGCTGGAGTTTTCTCCTCTCACCTGCCTGGTCGAGATTAAAATTGAGCCTTTTCATTGCCCAGAAGGCTCTATGCTCAAGCTCTACAGGTAAGTGACAGGGTTTTCCAAAAACAAGACGAAATGGAGACATGCCTATGGGAGTTTTGAAAGCAGTACGATAGGGCCATAATGCATCACTAACTCTACGAGACCATTCAACCTTATTAGGGTCAATTGTTTTTTGCAAAATATTTTTAATCTCTCTATTCGACACCTCAGCTCTGCCATTAGTTTGCGGATGGTACGCAAGAGCCACTTTGTGAGTAACTCCATACTTTTGGACAAGTTTTCGAAAAGCTCTATTGCAGAAATGGCTCCCCCCATCACTAATGATCGCACGGGGAGCGCCAAATCGAGCAAATATATACTCTTTCAGAAAATCTACTACAGTTTCTTGGTCGTTGTGCCTTGTGGGAATGACCTCGTTCCATTTAGAAACATAGTCTACTGCGATCAGAATGTACAAAAAACCATGACAACCAGGGAAAGGGCACATGAAATCAATGCCCCATACATTAAACACCTCTACAGGAAGTATTGGCTGTAAGGGCATTATGTGCCGCCTAGTGATTTTCCCTAATTGTTGACAACGAGTGCAGACAGTACGATGCATGTGAGAGTCCTTAAAGAGAGTTGGCCAATAAAAACCACACTATAATACTTTAGCAGTTGTCTTTTTGGCACTAAAATGTCCACCACAAGCATGCTCATGGCAGAACTTAAGGACCTCTTGTTGCTCCCAATCAGGGATACAACGACGAATGATCTGGTCAGGACAATACTTAAAAAGGTAAGGGTCATCCCAGAAATAATACTTGGCATTAGCAAGGAATTTGGATCTATCTTGCTTGTTCCAATCATTTGGAAGCTTGTTGCTAGCCAAGTAATTAACTATATCTGCGAACCATGGAGCATTCGATATTGCGAAAAGAAGCTCATCAGGAAAGTTCTCAGAAATAACAATAGAATCCTCAGGACTGTCTAATCTAAACAGGTGGTCGGCAACTACATTTTCGGTCCCCTTTTTATCTCTGATCTCAAGGTCAAACTCTTGAAGCAATAATATCCAACGAATAAGGCGCTGCTTAGTCTCCTTCTTGGACAGTAGGAATCTAATAGCGGCATGATCCGTGAAGACGATAGTACGGGTGCCTAAAAGGTAGGAACGAAACTTATCAAGAGCATATACTATGGTTAGCAATTCTTTCTCGGTTGTCGTATAATTACGTTGAGCGTCATTGAGAGTCTTACTAGCATAATATATGACATGGGGCTTAGCATCTAGACGTTGACCTAAAACAGCCCCAACAGCATAGTCTGATGCATCGCACATCAGCTCAAAGGGTTTACTCCAATCAGGAGGCCTAATAATAGATGCAGATGTGAGGGCAGTTTTAAGTTTTTCAAAGACGCTCTTGCATTCTTTTGTGAAATCAAAAGGTGCATCCTTAAGCAATAAATTGGTTAAGGGACGAGCTATCTTAGAAAAATCTTGGATAAAGCGTCTATAGAATCCTGCATGGCCCAGAAAGGCTCGAATATCCCAAATAGACTTAGGAATAGGCAAGGATGAAACAAGATCTACTTTAGCTTTATCAACCTGGATACCCTCAGGAGAGACTACATGACCAAGGACTATCCCCTTCCTAACCATGAAATGACACTTTTCCCAGTTAAGTACCAAATTCTTCTCTATGCAACGTTTAAATACTAAGGAAAGATGACTAAGAAACTCTTCAAAAGATGAACCATATATGGAGAAGTCATCCATGAACACCTCCATAAATCATTCTACCATATCACTAAAGATGTGTAACATACACCTCTGGAAAGTAGCAGGTGCATTACACAAACCAAAGGGCATACGGGCATAAGCGAAAGTGCCAAAGGGACATGTAAATGTCGTCTTTTCCTGATCTTCAGGGGCGATAGGAATTTGGTTGTAACCGGAGTAACCATCCAGGAAACAATAGAAAGAATGACCAGCTAGACGTTCCAACATCTGGTCTATGAAGGGAAGAGGAAAGTGGTCTTTCCGGGTGACTGTATTAAGCTTTCTATAGTCGATACAAGCACGCCACTTAGTTGGAACTCTAGTGGCGACTTGTTCGTTCTTATCATTGGTAACTACAGTCATGCCGGCCTTCTTAGGGACCACATGAATAGGACTAACCCAGGGACTATCCGAGATAGGATAAATCACCCCTGCATCCAGAAGTTTAAGAATCTCTGCTCGAACAACTTCTTTCATCGCAAGGTTGAGGCGTCTCTGAGGTTCACGAGAAGTTTTGGCATCGTCCTCAAGATGAATACGATGAGAACAGACAGAAGGGCTAATGCCTTTTATGTCGTGGATAGACCAGGCAATAGCAGAACGATGCTCTAAGATAACTTCTAAAAGCTTACTCTCCTGTTCGGTAGTAAGAGATAAGGAAATGATAACAGGATGACTACCGTCTGAATCAAGATGAGCGTATTTCAGCTCAGGAAGAAGATGATTCAGGGTAACAAGAGGTGGAGTGATGGTCTCTACTTGAGTCTCAGAATCAAAGCTACAAACCACATCAAGGGCCTCAGGGTCTTTAGGTTCAAAGATAGGCACACTATCAAGTAGAGCATTGGTTTGGGCAATAGATTGGTCAATGTCGAAGTCTACATTATGCATGGCAAGGCAATGAACAATCGGATCCTCAGGGTAATGACAGTGCACCATCTCATAAGGTAATGAGTCTAAAAGGCACACATCCTCAGATAAGGACAGATCAGGGGGTTGTTGGCCAAGGTTAAATATATTAACTTCAACGGTTATAGAGCTAAAAGTGAGAAACATGGAACCGTTCCGGCAGTTTATGAGAGCATTAAAGGTGGCCAAAAATGGACGGCCAAGGATGATGGGCACCGAATCATCAGCAGTAGGTTCAGTATCCAACACCACAAAGTCTACAGGATAGTAAAAGTCTGACACTTTAACTAATAGGTCCTCTACTATACCTCTAGGTACTTTCAAAGATCTGTCGGCCAGTTGTAAAGACATTTTCGTGGGTTTCATGTATGTTAGACCTAGGCTAAGGTATAAGGAATAAGGCAAGAGATTACAACTCGCTCCTAAGTCTAACAAAGCTCTAACCATGAACTTATCACCAAACTTGCAGGGTATGGTCGGTTTTCCAGGGTCCTTATATTTTACCACACCATTTTGTTGGACAAGTGCAGAGAATTCTTCAGCTATGAATGCGTTTTGAGGCACATTAGTTTTTCTCTTGGCAGTACACAAGTCTTTCAAGACCTTAGCATAGGAAGGTATCTGTTTAATAGTCGTGAGGAAGGGTATATTAATATTTATCTGTTTGAACACATCAAGTGCTTCCTCTGCTTGGACTTCCTTTAGAGACCTTGTGAGTCTCTGGGGGTAAGGTACTGGTGGGTTGTAAATCGGTGGAGGATCCATGATCTCACGGGCAGTCTTCTTCGATTTAGAGGTGGTCGCCTCATTGGTCGAAGGTTTAGTGGGGCAACAGGTGCAGATGTAACCGGGGTCACAATGTTGGGACTCGGTGTATAATTAATTTGATTATCAACCTGTTTTCCTGACCTAAGGGTGGAAACCAATTTTACTTCAGCAATTGGTACAGATGTAGACGGATTTGCAGTTTCCGTCACCAAGGCCACTTCCTTGCCTTTGGGGTTCGGGATGGACTGTCCCGGAAATCTACCTCTTTCATCAAGTTTTTGTTCAATTCTCTGGATGGCTTGGGCATTTGACTCAATAGACGTCTGGGTCTGTTGAATGAAACGTGCAAGCACATCCTCAAGAGAGGATTTAGGTTGGGTAGATTGATTAGCTGGCATGCGGTCCCTGGAACCACTCATAGGATGAGTATTGTTCGAGTAAGGGGGGAGTGGTGCCGTGTTCCTATTGTCAGAGTGACCAACATACGTGGCATTGCTACGTTGCCCATAAGAGTTATTAAAACCAGGTGGATCCGCATGATGATTATTAGAATAAGAAAGGTTGGAGCGGTCCATGTATGGGTACGTGGCATTGCCCTTAGTAAAGTTGGTTCTCCCTGCGTAATTAAACGCACAGGCATCCTCAGTTTCTGGTGGATTCATTAGGAGAGGGCAAAATTCAGCAGTGTGGGTGTGGTCATGACAAGCAACGCATGAAAGAGTGGATGCACTCATAACAGTTGATTAAGGATTTAAGGATACGCCAAGTGCTGCTACCTGTTTAGTTAAACCTTGAATTAGATTTTTAAGCTCAATGTCAGGTTTGACATCATACATTCCTCTAGGTTTATCATTAGAGTCTAGGGTAGTGTTTCTCGGGGTATGTCCTGGTATATCCCAATGTTGGCTATTATTAGCAATCTTTTCAAGGAAAGCTAAGGCCTTGGTGGTGGATTAGTCAAGGAAATCTCCACCACTCATGTTATCAATTGTGCTCCTAGTTTGAGTATTAAGGCTCCTATATAAAATTCTAACTTTTTCATTGTCATCGACTTTGTGGTGTGGACATTGAAGAAGTAGATCATGAAATCTCTCCCATGCATCAAAGAATACCTCACTCTCTTTTTGCCTAAAACTTCTTATGGCATCAACTATGCCATTAGTTCTAGTGAAGGAAAGAATTTGGTCAAGAACTTCTTACTTAGTTGAGCCCAAGTGACAATAGAATTAGGAGGAAGGCTATGTAACCAATGATATGCTTTATCCTCAAGAGAGAATGGAAACAATCTTAGGCTAACTTCCTCCTCAGATAGATGTTTCTCCCTAAAAGTGTGAAGAACGGTCAGAAACTTATTGAGGTGCTGATATGGATCTTCCATTGAAAGTCCATGGAACTTAGGCAACATGCCCACAATTTGTGGGCGTATGCCATAGCAATCTGCATGTGTCTCGGGTAAGACAATGCAAGTAGGTGGCCAAAGGTGAAAAGTAATCCCGAAGGATAGCTTCTTGAGCCATAGGTGTACGTAGGATGTACTTCAGAAAGTGAAGTTGAGTTGTTGAACTCTTCTTCAGAAGGTAGGAAGGTTGAATTGTTAAACTCTTCCTCAAGAGAAGTAGAGAGGTCCGTGATTTTGCTCTTTGTGTAGATTATTGGTTTGGACAAGATTTTACCTGATATAAGATGCATGCAACATGCGCATTACATATGCCACAGAAGTCCTAACCATTCAAAAGCATCTAACAATGGGCTCAAAAACTGACTCTATTTTGTATTCACCCAAGTCAATGAGTTCTCTCCAAGCTTCGTGAATAATTCTTCCTATATCTCGAGAGTCAAGCAGCTAATAACCAATGTGGGAGGTTTTCCGTGCCTAAACACGTTCCTTAATTAAATAACCACAATTGATTCTACAGATAAATCTGTAGGGGTTCTAGACCCAATTCCTGACTTGTGCTCCAATCAAAGAAAAATCAAGCAGTACTGGTTGAAGTATTTGTCAAAGTTTCAATGTGAACATCGTGATAGCATGGCTTTAGTTGATTCAATTTTAAGGCTTAGGATATTGCAATCAATTGATATTTAGTTTCACTTATAGGCCAGGTCTGCCTTGCAGTCCCGGCTTAACAAGTAAAAACAAAAATTGAAATCAACCAACAATCAAGGTCATGCTAATCATTACAGAAACTCCTCTTGTAGGGGATTCGAGGAGGGTTGAGAAAATGCTTACCTCCCACTTTGTGTTAAAAAGTAAAATTTCCAAACAAGCGCACAAATGTGGGGAGAAGACGAGTTGAAGTCGACTAAATGGAAACCGCTCCTTGCATTTCAATCGCCCTTAGGAGTCGTTCCTTAGTAGACCCAAGGCTAGCTCCACAACCTTGCTCTACTACCCGCTTAGAACACACAATAATAAAAATCCTAGCAACACCTACTTTAAAAATATTACAACCGCGACTCCTTCGTGGATCGAATAATTAAATAACTTATAAGTCCTTAAAAATACTGAAAAAAATAGACTACCTAGTTAACCTCACGATCTCTCAACAGTAAAGATTTTAGCTAATTTGGAGTTCTGGAGCGTCCTGGAAAAATCACGCAAAATGAGCAAATTCCCTGCCTGGAACTGCCTGTTCAGTAATTTCAGCAAACCTTCCCGTCTTTGGACGAAAATTTAAATAACTTCCGCTGCTCCATAAATTCCGAAACATTTAGGGCAAGTAAATCACCCCGAAATCTTTCAACAGTAAGAATTTCAGCCGAAAAGGAGTCCTGGATCGTTCTGGATAATTCACGCAAAACCGGGCCAAATTTCTGCCGAAAACTCGACCCGAGAATGTTAATGACCAAAGTGATCTCGACTCGAGGTCAAGCCCACTTCGGAACAGTAACTTCAGAAAAAAAAATTCTGAATGCGCGCCTTTCTTCAAACTTTGATATCTACTTTGTTTTTCGAGCTTTTTCAGATCCGTTTTCACTGCAAGATCAACAAGAGGACTAAGTAACTAGACACTTAAAAACAATAATTAAAAAAAATTAAAAATTGAACGGTGGGAGGGATAGAAGTGGGATGATGTCCCAAAACAACTATTCTCTTTTGTGCTTGAATGAACTCCGTTCCTTAGAGCGGCAACGGCGCCATTAATATACGGTTTATTGTGTATCAAGATTAGATTAAGAGATTTTTCTTCTTGTGCCTGTATAAATTGAAGATCAAAGTAGACAAGTAACAAGCAAGGGTCGTACCCACCTCAGAGGGGGAGATCTTAGCTCAAACACAATTAAGAACAATAATTAAGAAACATCAATGAATCAATAATAATAGTTGGAGAATTGATTCTACTTCCTACAGGCAATAAATAATAATTAAACCTAACTTAAGAATATGGAAGATATGGAAAAGAAGATAATATGATGACATAGGGGGAGTAGTAGGTTTCCACAATCTAGGTTATGCAATTATATCATGTTGTTCTTCATATTCGATCTATAACAACTAACAAGTCACCTCTCAGCTATTCCTATTAGTTATTAATACCAATAATAATCAAATCCTCACCTCTCAGCTATTGAATCTAATTAAAACGGGATTCTATTATGCATGCTATTGAATATGCTTCATTAATCAAATCCTCACCTCTCAGCTATTGAATCTAATTAACTCCACATATTATTCACCATTAAATCCTCACCTCTCAACTATTGAATTTAATCATGAAAGGGTTCCAATAAAAGATAAATATTACAAACATGCAGTAATCACCTCTCAACTATTTCACTACACATCTACAATAAATATAATACTATTATCAAAACTAGGTCTCACTAAATTCTAACAATAATATTTAACACCATGGATAACAATAGCATACAAATAACCATACTCACCTCATATCGCGAATTAGAGATAAGACCTTCAGTTTGATAGCTCATGTGCCCCAATCGGACTTCTGGTTCTTCTTGTAGAGCCTTTTTAAGATCAAGACCCAAAATAGGAAGTCCGATCCACATAAGTCAACATGATTGACCCAAAGTCATAGGAAGTCAACAGTTGACCGAAAGTCAACCTAGGTCAGCAACAGTTGACCGAAAAGTCAACTCAACCTAGTTGACCTGAGTTGACTGCGGGGTGCCCTTAGCAGATTTCGCGGGTACAAATATCAATTCTTCTTCCCTTGTGCAAATAACACCTCTTTGCTTGCTTTTCTCGACTTTTTGCGGGCTTTTACACAATATTCGCATTTCGGCTCATAAAACCTACATAAAGACAAGAATGCACTAATCAATAGATATAATACAATAATATAAGCTAAATGCTAGACAAACAAGGTGTTATTCGGGGGATAAATATACACTTTTGAGGTCCGATCAGGTTGAAGTTTGTTTCTTCTAAGCTCACTTACTAATCGTATGTCTCTTGTTGATGGTTCTATATTCTAGGTCTTCAAAGGGTGTGTTCTAGTGGTGAACTTTCTCTCTCTTTATGCAGTGCATTGCATCTACACACACCGAGGTTTAGTTTATGATGCACTTTAATTCTCTTATTTGTTCAATCTTTTGTTTATCCCCATATATTGCCTCTTATTTTTGTACAGATTGGGATTGGCTACTATTTTGGGAATTTCGTGATGCATTCCTCTTCATTTTTATGGTACATATGTTCTTTTCTCTTTATCTTCTTGTTAAGGTTTGTGAAGTTGTTTTAGTTAAGGATTTTTTCTCATATTGATGGTGTTTGTGTTGTCTTGACAAGAGTTTGTTCTATATCTTCTGTTCAATATTTATTTCTTGTTAACATGTTTTATTCTTCTTTTCTTTTCTTTGTTATGGTTTAGTTTTTCTTACTTCTTTTCTTTGTCACATTACTTCTTTTGTGACAAAAATAGGGAGATTTATGACTCTAATACTAACACTTTTCTCTTCCTCTGTTAGTGTATCTTTAGGTCATGTTTCAGGTATGCTACACGTATGGGGGAGTGAACGTGTTGATGATTAGAGGTTGTACAGTTCTGGGGGAGCTCGAGTATTAAACTTCGGAGTTCATAAAGTATGAGGGAGTTGCTCGAGAAGCTTCCATTGTTTCTCTGATTGGTTCAGAATTTTCTTGCTTCCGTCTCGTCTCTTATGATCAAAGCCTCTTGCTCGAGCTGAATATCAAGTGATGGTGTCTTAGTTCGTATTGATTATGAGTGTTCTTGTAGGCATGTCTTATAAATGCCGTTGGTTTGGGTTTGTAAGCACGTATTATAAGTGTTTCTAGAGTCATAGGTTTTTGTCATAAAATAAATGTCAAAGGGGGAGATTGAAACCGGCACTCGGTTGTTTGACATTATTTTGTGACTTAGTGTGTCCGTGGTTATCTCGCCTTGATCTCATTATTAGGAATACCTTGATGTATGAGCGTTGTCTCGGATACCTTTTCTTTCATAGTTTTGTCAGTATGTTGTTTGGTATTGTACTTACGTACCTAGTTAGGACGTACGTACCATAAGTTCGACAGAAGATTTCATTAGTGTCAGGACGTACGTACGTTGGGTTATCCTTTGTTTAGGTTTGGACGTACATACCTAGTTAGGACGTACGTACCATGCGTTGGTCAGCAAACTTTTTCCTTCAGGGAAGTACGTACCTAGTTAGGGCGTACGTACGTCGTCGTCAATTTTTCTTGTTTCGGCCTATTTTCTCTCTCCTCCAAAACCCTAACTATATATGGTTTTTCCAGAAAAGAATTGTGCACTTCTTTGGCCGTCCAATTCATCTCTAGTCTTGGAGTTTGTTTAGGTTTTGGTTTAGGTTGTTTTGGTGATTGAACTCATCTTCTTCTTCCCCATTCATCTTCTTCTTCCTTATTGAATATTAAGATCAGCTTCGAGTCTTCTTGTGTGTTCATCACGAAGTCGAGTATCCTTGTGTGTTCATCAAGGAGCTCTGGTGTAAGCTTGCTTCATAGATTGGCTTCGAGTCTTCTTGTGTGTTCATCAAGAAGTCGAGTGTCTTGTGCGTACATCAAGGTACTCTGGTGAAGTCAAGGTGTTAGAGATAACCAGTAGTGTCAACTCGCAGTGATTGCAGGTAGTTGATAGGTTTGTACATCTCTTTTCATCCAGTGGATTTATTTGTTGTCGCGAGGACAACCGTGGACGTTTCCCATATTGGGTTTTATCACGTTAAAAATATCGTGTGTTCTTTACTTGTTTATTGTTTTATTGTTTGTTTCACTATTGTTATATTGCACATATTGGGTTTTCACTAATTGCATGGGCACAAGTCCAAATGGCCTAATCCCATTGCACAACAACAAAGGAAAAAAGAAAAAAAATTGCCCCAAGCCCCCAACTGAGGTGCCATCAGAATTCCATGATGAAAGACTTTCTTTGAGCTCCTCTGAAAAGTTGTCCTCATGCATCTGCAAAATATCACCAGCAGTTTATATCTGAAATTTTGTAATTTCAGAAGATCACATCAGCTATGTACTACATTTCCTTACTCGAGAGTCGATACAGTCTACAGCATATATAATGCTCTTTGAATGCTTCAACTTATTTCAGTTATGCACTTCGAGTCTTTAGCAAGCGATTGTAACTTTTCAGTAATTTTTTCCTTATCTACCTTCTGATGGTACTTCCTCTCGTGATCTATGATTTTAACAGTAATTTTTTCCAAGACTCTCGCACTCTTCAGCAAAAATTGAACAAACCACAGCTCATTTTCATAGCCAAAAAAACCTTGGACATCAACAAACTTCAGCTGCGGAAGAAAGCTGATAGGAGTTGTTCCAAAGTATTCGACCATGTCACTTAATGACCAGTAACCTGCAACCCTATGCAAACATCAAAGTAAAGCGTTATAATCATTCATAACAGATATAATAAACTCGTCATAAACCAGAAAAGAAAATGAACTAAATTTAGGGATTTACACTGGGAAGGAAAGAGATCAAATTGTAGGCAACTTACAGAGCACGTCTATGAATTGCCTACCACTTGTTTTGTTGCAGTACTCGGAGAAGCAACTCAGATGGATCGATGCAGAAAAGGTAAGCAGATGAGCTGAAACATCTGGTTTGGAGAGAGTCTAGATAGACAAAATAACATAGATTTAGTGCCAGAAGTTGACTAGTATTTGGACAAGAAGCACGATATATGCATTCATTTAGCTGTGTTCTATATATGTTTCAATTTTGATGAATGTATAGATGCGCAAGATATCTATATGGAAGAAACTTACCTCAATGCTCCTATCAGAAAACCACAGATTCTGAACATTAGAGATCTGTTTAAGAATCATATGCAAATGGTGAAGTGATTCCTCAACATCAAAAACATCAATGATTGCCTTTACCAGAGATGATTGGTGACAAAGAGAATAGTAGTATGGAAGATAACTTGTCAACCTTAATGATATAAGACACTCCGCGAAAAACCTTATTTCACAATCATGAGTAGCAATATTTGTAAACACATCTGTTATTATCAAAAACTGAAGAGCAGGAGCGTATATGTTAATTATCTTGATTTCGAGCCATGTACAATCCTCTATGCATGTCTAGTTCATTTAGGATGGGGCAACTGAAAGCGACTTCTTGCAGCGATTCCTCACAAGAAAATGCAACATTTCTAAGATGAAAGACCTTGAGGTTCGGAAATGAAATTGAAGCAGGAATGCTTATAGAAGCTCGATCCTGATGGAAATTTAATTTTTAGTGTACTCAATGACCCACGCGTAAAAAAGCCATGCGGAAACACACACGATTGTTCTACATACATGGACAGAATAAACTCTTGAACATTACACCTTAATAAAGTAGAGATCCATGCCTCAAAGTAAGCTGGATCATAATGCCGAATACACTTTAGAGAAAATTTGTTTGTATTCAAACAATCATGTAGAAGCAAGCAAATATAACAATTAATGGGAAGATGATTACCACCATATGAATAAATTTGAAGATGGAAACAAATTTGAAATAACTCGTATAACATTTTGAGCGTACTTTTCAGTAAATTTTGTGTGAATAAAGTTAAGAATCGCATAATTATATGCATCTTATAAAAGAAATTGTACAAACATGTGAGACAAATTTGAAAAAAGACGCATGACATTTTGAGCGTATTTTTCCAATAAATTTGTGTATTGCCCAAGTAAAGAATCACACAGTGTTGTGGAGTTATAGTTTTTTATACTCTAAATGTTGTGCGAGTTTTGAACATAAAATTACATATAGTATTGCGATTAGGAATTTTCCTTTGGTGGTGATTTTTTTTTTATATCTAAAATTTTATTTGTCTTTGGTGGTGTTTATAAATTTTATTGGTGGGGATTAGAAATTGGTGGTGATTAGGAAAAAATATGGTGTTAAATAGCAGTTGTCGCTAGCACTCTACAAGCCTAATTTGTAGTAAGTACTTGGGCTTCAGGGGTAAATAATTTTATCTGTGTAGCCTAATTGTATGTGGGTGTGTACACCCAATCATAAAACACCATTATGATTAGGTGTACACACCCATATATAATTAAGGAATACAGATAAATTTTTTTGCTTCGGGGGGCTTTAACATAACCCATGTTAACATTGTCCCAAACTTCACTTCCTCCTGTTTAGACCATAGTTTAAAATTCTGAATCCGGGCGAAATTTCGGATTCAGAAAAAATGGTATATTTCTACCCTCGAAACAAATATGTCACCTGAAATATCGGGAATATTCTTGGATATTCCTGAAATTTATAATTCCGATTTTCTAAAAACCGCCATATTCCGCCAAAATTTCGTGAAATATATCGACCTTTTGAACTATGGTTTAGAGAACTAATTAGCCTCTAAGGAACTCCAGAATTATTAGTGATATAAGTATATAACCTATATATAATCTTGCCACAATTCAAATCACATCATGATCTAACACAAAGGGTTGGATTGTTGGGACTGTATTTTTCCATGAATTTCCCATTTGTCACTCAATGAAGATTTTTTTTTTTTTAGGTTAATGTTTAATTTACAAAAAACGTTGAATAATTATATGCAGAAAACTATAGAGGACAACTATGTGACAATTGATGATGTGTCTATTCCATTTTAGCTACTTCCCAAAACAAAATTGCCACATGTCTATAAAATTACGAAAAAAAAATGTAAAAAAAAAGGGTTCAAATCCCACAAGGGTTAACAACACCTGTACGTGGTAAAATCACATACCAAAAAATCACAACAAATAAACAAGAAATCAATGAAATTAGCTGATGTGGAATAGATAAATCATCAGTTGTCAAAGAATGCCTTTATCAGAGATTGAACTAATGAATGAAACAAAATGAAAAACGACAAATAACAAGCAACCACACAAAGACACAAGATTTACGTGGTTTGGTAATATGCTAATGTCCATGAAGAGAAAACGATTGTTCTTCTATATAGATACGATCTTACAAGCACTCACAATCATAAGAAGTTCTTTCAAACTCCATAATGGCTTCCAAAAAATCTTTCTCACATGGAAAGTTAGGTTTTCCACACTTCTAATAGCTTTTTTTTTTTTTTTTAACAAAATCAAAGGGGGTTTGGCATGGACCCTACCTATTCATTAATAAAGCATGACCCCTGAATACAGACTATGGCCCATAGTCCTGGAGAAGGATGCCCAACTAAGTAAGCTCCAAAAGACAAACAAGGTCCAAGGCCTGCTAAACCTATCTATAGCCTACGATAAACCTAATAGATCAGAAGAGTGGACTTTGCTAAAGTTGCTTTGGACCAATTTACTAGAAGATGAGGCGCCAACCCCAATAAATAGAAACTTGAACAAATCAGTAACATTGAAGCAACCATCCGCACCAACAAAAATAGCGTTCAACTCTTCAACTTCTTTCTCTTCTTCATCCCCTTCCGCAGCAAACAACAATGGTGAGATCCCAATATCCCAGTCTCAGAAAGATTGAGAGCAACGATCATGCGATCTCTATGTCCAGTTCATTTTGATGATTTCATAAGCTTCTATGGAGGGATTCAAGAATTTAAGACAAAGATGAACAAGGAGTGGGAAGGTCTGCATGCTCATTTGATGGCCTTTTCCCCACCAGCACCAATGAAGGTTGGAAGAAAAAATTGGTTGAACTTTAGGAGCTGGCTAGACTATGGTTTGGGTGGAAAGGTCAGAAATTTTTGCAATCCAAGGGTGGATTATGGTGTTTCAAAGATCAAGGCTTGTGAAGAGTGCAAAAATGTTTCACAATATGTTTCTCCTCCACCATTAGATGAGATTATAGTAATTAACAGTGATGAAGAAAAGGGGATGAAAATGATGAAGATGAAGGTGAAGGAGATGAATGATTTGGAAGGTCTGGGCTAGAACTGAAGAGGAGAGCCAGAACAGGAGGAAAACTTTACACTTGCTGAGGGGTACCATACTGAAGAGAGCATACATACAGACCAGTGGTGTGCCCCTGAGGGCATGCCCATAAAGCTCTTAATTGGGGCCAACCAATTTTTTAAAAGAAAGTAGCCACACATATTTTTCACAATGTATATATAATTATTTAGAGGTCACTATATAAACATATTAAGTCGGTAGATATACTGGTAATAATACTATACTATACTCAAAATGTCCTACCTTCCATTTTTTTTTTTTTTTTTTTTTTTGCAGAAAGCAAGCGGGGGGTTAGGCATAGACCCCTACCAGTTATTGAAAAAATAACGATTTCAATCTACTGAACATTGTACCAGCAGCATCCTGCTGAACACTGTTATCCAATTCCCTAGGAAGAGGGTTACAAAACACAAAAATTTGATCATTAGTGTTACACATTTTAGTTAGCCAATCAGCAACGCTGTTCATTTCCCTGAAGATATGATTGATATCAAATCTTTCCATAGCTTGCGCCATAACTTGGATTCTCCTTACAGTATCCCTATTCCTCCATGTTGGTTCAACTTTGCACATGATGCATTCCACAGCTTCTAACGAGTCTGAACACACCTGGATCTTTTTAATATCCCACTGAATAGCCAGTTCCATGCCATAAAGGATAGCTTCCAATTCAATGCTCCCAATAGTAATACCTTTTGCACCACTTGTATAAGCCATCATGACATATCCATCACTCCTTCTAAATATTCCTGAACAACTGTCTCCTTCATCTGTAAGGCTCCCATCTGAGCACAGCTGAATATAGTCCAGTGGGGGAGGCTCCCATTTACACTGTAATATTTGTTTCTTCTTAAACGTGATGCTAGCTTGGATCCTGGTGCTTGCTTCTCTATTTATGTTGTTGTCCTGGACTTGCAATTTCAAATCGTGATATCTCATCTTCACTTCACTAATTACAACCAATGCAACCTGCATGTAGTCTCTGCAGTCCCCTTTGAAGATTCGAGCATTTCTTTCTCTACAAATTTCACTGACAGTTGCACACAAAGCTGTCCTGCATATTTCCTTCTTTAAATTTCCACCTCTAAAGAAATTGAATATCCAGTTCCATTCCAAATTTGCCTTCATTGGTTTCCTAACCAATCCACACCATTTTAAGACAGTTTCCCACACCCCTGTAGCAAAAGCACAATCAAAGAACAAATGCCAATGTGTTTCTGCATGAGTAATACCACTGGAGTTTGGAAGACTAACAATGGTATTTGCCACTTTCATATACTCCACACTATTGCATATTGGCAGAATGTTGGAAGCATTGTGTCCCTGGTCTACTCCATAGCTCCCCCATATTCCAGTTGTCATAAAAGTATCTCTCTTCTCCTTCTCAGTACAAAGCACACAGACAGGGTTTTTCACTATTCCCCACTTGAAAAGCTTATCTTGTGTGTCTAACTTTCCTTTCACAGCTAACCAAGAGATAAATGAGTGTCTAGGTATCATACTTTTGTGCCATAATAATCTAGACTAGTCATTTTTAACCCTTCTTGGCCTGAGAACAGCATAGGATGACTTAATAGTAAATTTACCCTTAGGATCTGGTGTCCAAGTTACTGCATCCTCTTCTTCAAACTGGTAAATTGGAACCTCAGTAACTGCATCCCATAGATTAACCAACTGTTCATTTGCAGTTGGGATTGGTCGCCAATTGTGATCAGTAATAAGAGTGCTGACATAGTCAGCTTCTCTAATGCCACTGAGTCTCTTTGTACTGCTATCTGTGTGCTCCCTCAGAATACCTACAGCACTCCATGGCTCATGCCAAAATAATGTTTTTTGTCCATTAGCAATAAGATGGATGGTGAAGGGTTTTGCCCACTGTCTTGCTTTCAAAATCCCCCTCCAAATCCATGAGCAGTCTGTAGGGACCTCCATTGTCCAAAAGAAACTACATTTAACTAGGTGTTGTTGAACTCAGTCTAACCAAAGTGACTTTTGTTTACTGCCCAACATAAAAACATACTTAATCAAAGCAGCTTTATTCCAGTCCTGCAAACTGATCACACCTAGGCCACCCTCATTCCTGGGTTTGCACACATCAACCCAGGCAACTTTACTCCTTTTCTTCTTCATTTCAGCACCGCCCCAAAGAAATCTATAGCACAACTGGTTTAAGGCTTTAATAGTAGCTTTGGGGGTGAGAAAAATCCTACACCAGTATATGCTCATACTAGTCAACACAGAATTGATTAAGGTGACCCTTCCTGCAAATGAAAGATACTTTGAGGTCCAAGAATGAATCTTATTGTTGACTTTATCAATGAGAGGTTGGCAGTCTGTCTGAGAGAGCCTAGAAGCAAGTAAAGGCACCCCAAGGTAAGTGATCGGTGGGGCAACAATGGGCATGTTCAGAATCCTGGCAAACTTCTCTCTCTCAAGTAGAAATCCTCCACCAAACAATACAGAACACTTTGTGGGACTAGCTTGCAGTCCAGACAACATGTAGAATACATCAAGTGCTTCTTTCAAGGCTGCTGCAGACTGTGTATCAGTTGAACAAAACACCATAAGATTGTCTGTGAAACATAAATGTGTCACTAGAGGGTCTTTACATTTAGGGTGAAGACTAAAAGACCCTTCCCTGTATTTCTTATTGAGAATGTGGCCAAAGACTTCCATTACCATAACAAATAGCAACAGGGACAAAGGATTCCCTTGTCGAAGGCCACGATTGCCCTTGAAAAAACCTTTTGGGGATCCATTAACCATCACAGAATAGTGAACAGTACTCATGCAAGTCTTAATCCACTGGATTAGAATAACAGGGAACCCAAAGCAACGCATGATATTCTCAATAAGCTCCCACCTGACAAGGTCATAGGCTTTCTTAATATCGATCTTCACTATACACCTTTTAGAATTACCCTTTCTTTCGTACTTTCTCAGGAGCTCGTGTGACAACATTATATTATCTGTGATACTCCTCCCTTTGACAAAAGCCGACTGGTTTGGACTGATGAGTTGAGGCAGCAAAGCTTTAACTTTGTTCACAATGATCTTAGCAATGCATTTGTAAATAACTGTGCAGGAAGAAATAGGCCTGTAGTCGCTCATAGTTGAAGAAGTCTTGGCCTTTGGAATCAGACTTATGAATGTGGAATTAATACCTCGTAGCATTCTTCCTGACTTAAAGAAGTTAAGAATAGCTTTAGTTACATCCTTCCCAACAAGAGGGCAACATTTCTTGAAGAAATGGGAGGTGAACCCATCAGGCCCTGGTGACTTGCAATCATCAATATCAAACATGGCACTTTTAATTTCCTCCGGGGTGGGGATCAACCCCATGCTCACAGCTTCCTCATGCTGAATTTCATTAAACTCGAAATTGAAATCTTCAAGTCTATCCACATACTCAGTTGCAGGTTTTGTGCCCATAAGCCTCGTAAAATAGTTCACAGCTTCCTTCTCAATATCCCGATCATCAGTGAGTTTGTTGTTATTGTCATCCATCAAACTCAGAATTCTACTTCTAGCCCTTCTTGATTTTAATCGCCTATGAATATAAGCAGTATTTTGATCGCCAAATTGAGTTGCATCAGCCTTTGCTTTCAGTCTGATAGATGCCTCTTCTGCCTGAGATAATTCTATGTAATTCTTCATAGCTGCCTTCTCCATAGATGCAAGTAGAAGGTCTGTAGGCCTTACTTGAATTTCGATTTGGATTCTTTCTAGTGAAATCTTTGCTTCAGCAGCTCTAGAACCCAGTTTAGAGAAATGGACTCTACTCCAAGTTTTCAATTTCTCTTTCAATATCTTCAGCTTTGCTGTCAGGCGCATCATGGGATTCCCAATAACACTCAGCTGCCAAGACTCCTCAACTAAAGCTTGAAATTCATGGTGGCTGGTCCAATGATTAAAAAACTTAAATGGCATAGCAGTACGAGGAGCCCTAACTTTCCATTTGATGATAATAGCACAATGGTCTGAAATTCCAGGTGGCAAAAATTCAGAGAAAGCATGTTCAAAATCATTACTCCATTCCTCATTGATCAAAACCCTATCAATACGAGTAAGGGTTCTTCTTCTTCCATCTGTACTCCTATTAGACCAAGTGTAGTGACACCCCGTGGCTGGCATGTCATTAAGCTTTGCCTCATATAAGCACTCACTAAAATCCCTTACATTGTGTGGCTGCAAGGGTGTTCCTCCGACTTTCTCCTCTATGTCTTTACATGAATTGAAATCCCCAAACAAAGCCCATGGAGAGGAGATGCTAGCAGAAAGTGAACATAGATACTGCCATAATTCATTACGCTCCCTTCGAGCATTACTAGCATAAATACAAGTGAGCAAAATTCTTGTGTTACAAGCAAGCATAGTAACATCAAGATGAATGGATTGATTTTGTATATTGAGTATTTGGACATCAAGAGTTGTGCTATCCCAAAACACCATATTCCGAGCTCTATTGTGACCATTACTATTATGACAAAAATTCCAATAGTTACCCAGTCTATTTAAAACAGAGACTGGATTACCTCCCCATACTTTAGTCTCCACAACTGAAATGAGGTTGAGGTTATGCTTGTGTATAAGTGACACTATTCCTTCGACCTTGCCGACAGAGTTCATACCTCGAATATTCCAACACCCTATCTGACTTGTCTTCTTCTACCTCTTCTTGAAGCTTTTCCCTTGCCAAATCCTCTTGGCCTTTCAAAGTTTGAATTTTGCCCCCTTGTTGAATTTCCAGATCGAACCGATTGTTTTTCAGTCAATTTCTTTTGTTTCTGCTTTGACATAAGGTACTTAGGGTGGGCACTGCTCTGCTGCATAATTTCAGCAGTTTTTGCATTCAGTTGTTTCATGACCCCTGGTTCCATTTCATCTTCACTAATTTCCTCTCTATCCTCCTCTTCTTCTGATAAATTAGAAAATTCATGCACTACAATGGCTTTCCCTTTGTTACTCAGTCTGCTTGTACCCCTTTTTCCATTTATACTTCTTACATCCCCCATCACCTCTGTGGCACCCAGCTGTTGTGATTTAGAAGGTATTTCTTCTTCAATATGAATTTCCCCCTGCTCTACTTCATCTTGTGTCTCTAGCACTGTCTCATTCTCATCCTCCAAGACTTGGAATTTATTTAAAGTAGAGGTTGACTTATACTTACTTCTTTCTCCCTGTTTGCTGCTCTCCCCCAATTTTGCATTTGAGAATTGTTAGCATAAACATATTTGGGCCTCCATGTCTTCTTTTTTTGTTTCGTCCACCCATTTATTCTTTTGTCTCCTTGTTCATCTATCTTCTTTTGCTCTTGTCTGACAGTTGTGCTGGTCTCCACCCTCTTAATTTTTGTTTCTATCTGGCTCTGATCACAGTTCTTATTCGAGTGTCTAAACACTTTGTAATTCAGACACATCAGCGGCTTCCATGCATATTCCAATTGAATTGAAACAACTTTATCATTGTTCACTTTCACCGGAATGATGCTGGGTAATTTTTTATCTGCTTTCACCTCAACACAAATCCTTGCATAAGATAGCATATTCTTCGCTTCCGTGATCTTATCCATGAACAATGGTTTACCAATCATGCTCCCCAACCTATTGAAACCTTTAGGATTCCACAAGCTTTTTGGAACATTGGACATTTTCACCCATAGAGGGACTGATCTAACAGCCCCTAGATTGTCTTCGACTTCTCTAGTCCATTGCCTAACAACAAACAACTTCCTTGCAATAAAGACTGATCCCATTTGCAATGCATCATCCCTGTTTTCATTACTTGAGAAGCTAAAGTAGTACATGTCACCATCAAGTGCTACATCAACTTGCCCTTTAGCTCCCCACTTATTAAGAATAGCTTCCTTCACCATCATAAATGGTAGTTTTTTATCTAACAAGAAGCCAACCAGCTTTTCTTCCCACTCCTTTGCACCTTCAGCAATCACTTCCTCTTCTATTTCAAGAACTCCGTCCTGCAATTGAAGCTCTACATAGCTTAATTCTTCTTTCCCAGCAGATGGTGGTGGATCTTTAAGAAAGGAGCACCAGATTTTCTTTGGACTTTCAGATACAACTTCCAAAGCTTGTTTCTCCACCAGTTCATTTTCTACTCCTTCGCAATCATCTCCCTTATGGTTAGGTACAGGACCATCCACCAAGTGAGCAACTCTCACTTGTTCATTACAATTTCCAGAAGATGGAATTTCCTTTGGTCAATTGTCGTTATCCTGTTGGTTTTCCTGATCACCTGACCGGTTATGAGTTAAAGGGGTAGCACAGATCTCATTTGTTTATTCATTTCCGACTATAATGGGATCCATCAAAGCTTCAATTGTTGCATTCCCCTGCACAACAGATGCAGGAGATTGAAAGTAGATATGGGTGGCTAAAATTGGGGGGGGGGGGGGTTATGAAGGGAGGGGGGTGGCCGGGACGACAGAAGAAGCCATCCCTCTTCGTAAGGAAGCGAAGGACTACCACACACTGAAAGGGGAGGGTTGGGAGATAGATCTCTTCATAGTGGTGAGAATGGCTGGAATAGAAAGTTAGAACTAGTTGGAAGGGGTGGTGGTCAACGGTGGTCAAAAGTGGCTAGGGTTTTTTTACAGAGGGTTTCAAAAGTTAGGGCATTCCAAAAGTTAGCTACTGTATATTTGCTTGCCTAAGCATTCTACCTTCCATTCTTGAGTACTACATTTTCAAGAATCATTTATTTTTATTTATTATGATATATTTTTTTCAATAAAAATGCTGCTATGCATGTGGGCCATCTATGTTCGAAAATGGATTGGTACTACTCTTAAAAAAAGCTGCATATATGCAACTCCAGTATAAGTGGAAGGATAAGGGGCCTTTCTACTTCTTCGAAAGCAGCAATGGAGAGTGAGAAGAAAATGTCAGAAATCACATTGAAACTATTGGATTTTTCAAATGTAGATGATGTAATGGTATGGGTAACAGATGATAAAGTATCAAAATATGGTAGATGGGAAACATACACATCTCGAGAAGCTGCAATGAATTACATAAAAGACATAGTTATTCCACATCCATGGTTCAAAGCAATATTCTGGTGGAGATAGATGTAGAGGTGAACTTGGTTATGTTTTGGGTTCAAAGTATTGGGGTCAAGGTATTGCAACCAAAGCAGTAAAATTGGTTGTTAATTGTATTTTTAATAAATGGCCTTATTTAGAAAGACTTGAAGCTTTGGTAGATTTACAGAACATTGGTTCATAGAAGGTTTTAGAGAAAGCTGGATTTCAAAAGGAAGGTGTTTTGAGGAAGTATTGTATTCTCAAAGGTAGTACTACGGACATGGTGATGTATAGTTTTCTCTCTACTGATCCAAAACTTGAGTAATCTTTTTTTTGTGAAATTATTCTGGTAATTATTTGGCTTAATTGCTTGATCTAGTTCATCCTTTTTTTTTTTTTTTTGGGGGAATTTTTTTGTTGGCTAAACTGTCCAATTATCTTTTTTTTTCGGTCAATAAAGTGTCCATTGTCATGCATATTGGTTCCTTGGATTGAATTCATAAGACCCTTTCATCTGTTGTCATGGAGCAAAGTTCTTCAGAAATGATTGGAGTGGAGGACCAAGAGGCATTATCTGATATTACTCTTCCAAGGTTTGATGTTTCTGATGTTGATGATTTTATGGTATGGGCTGAAAACCCAATATATGTGCAATATAACAATAATAAGACAAACAATAAAGCAGTAAACAAATAAAGAACACACAGAAATTTTTAACGTGGTAAAACCCAATATGGGAAACGTCCACGGTTGTCCTCACGACAACAAATAAATCCACTAAATGAAAAGAGATTTACAAACCTATCAACTACCTGCAATCACTGCGAGTTGACACTCCTGGTTATCTCTAACACCTTGACTTCACCGGAGCACCTTGATGTACGCACAAGACACTTGACTTCTTGATGAACACACAAGAAGACTCGAAGCCGATCTATGTAACAAGCTTACACCAGATTTCCTTGATGAACACACAAGGATACTCGACTTCTTGATGAACACACAAGAAGACTCGAAGCTAAATCACTATTCAATAAGGATGAAGAAGATGAATGGGGAAGAAGGAAGAAGAAGATGAATGGGGAAGAAGGAATAAGAAGATGAATGGGGAAGAAGGAATAAGAAGATGAATGGGAAGAAGAAGATGAGTTCAATCACCAAAACAACCTAAACCAAAACCTAAACAAACTCCAAGACTAAAGATGAATTGGATGGCCAAAGAACTACCTTGTTCTTTGGTAGAAAACCCTATATATAGTTAGGGTTTGAAACAAGAGAAAATGGGCCGGATTGGACGAATTTCATATTGGACGTACGTACGTCGAAACAGCGTAGGTACGTCCTGAGACGTAAATAGTTCGCTGCCTAGTTGGACGTACGAACGCCCTAACTAGGTACGTACGTCCTGACCAAAACATGTTTGCTGCCTAACATGACGTACGTACGCCCTAACTAGGTACGTACGTCCTAAACCCAAAAACAGACTTTTGATACACTTGACGCGAAGACAAAGACTCGGGATGACGCGCGTACAACGAGGTTTTCCTAACAATGAACTCAAGGCGAGATAACCATGGACATCCAATGTCACAAAATTAATGTCAAACAACCGAGTGCCAGTTTAAATCTCCCCCTTTGACATTGATTTTGTGACAAAAACCTATGACTCTAATATCACTTATAAAATGTGCTTACAAACCCAAACCATGGCATTTATAAAACATGCCTACAAAAACACTCAAGGTAGAATACATACCGAGTCACCAACACATGATATCCAGCTTGAGTAAGACGCTTTAACCATCAGAAACCGAACGGAATCAACAAGAAATTCTGAAACAATCAAAGAGCCAACGGAAGTTCCTCGAACAACTCCCCCATACTTCATGAGCTCCAAGGTTTAATACTCGAGCTTACCTAAAACTGTACATGCATTTTGTGATCATCATCACTTTCACTCCCCCATACATGTAGTATACCTGAAACATGACCCAAAAATACACTAACAAAGAAGAAGAAGGTGTTAGTATTAGACTCATAAATCTCCCCTTTTTTGTCACAAATGAAGCAAGGTAACAAAAGAAAGAGAAAAGAAAAATACCAAACCATAACAAATAAGATTAAAGAAGAAAAGAAAGAGAACAATCATGTTAACAACAAAAAGGATATGCAATGGAAGCCATAAAATAAAAACTTGTTAACACGATGTCAATACAAAGAATTTCCCCCAAAACAAAAGCTCCACCTAAATACAATGCATATGAGAAAGATGCACCTAGAACAAACAAACCAAATAAGGATATTTGAAACACACAAAGAACCATGCATACAAGGGTAGAAGAGAGTATATGCAAACTCAATTAAAACAAGATACTTAATAAAGATGAATAAACTTGGTTTCATTAAACAAAGTACGCACCAATCAAAGATTAAGATATGAAACCAAACATCTACTAGAAATGCATCATACAAACATCCTTGGTATGTGGGAAAGCTAAAGAAAACACAAAGAGAGTTATTTTCACACCTCACTCACAAACCATAAGAACACTCAAAACAACTAGTATTCACCATTAGAAGGATTTCACTTCACAAACGCCTAAACAGACACGGGGAAATGCACTTATAACCTGTTTTTTTTTTTTTTTTTTTTTTTTTTTTTTTTTTATTGTGCATAAATTAACATGTGAAAGGGATTTTTACCTTCATCTTTTGCAACATGTGGTAGGGTGTAGCCTACATCTTTTCAAATTATTTTCCCTGTAAAAACAAACATAAAGTAGTGCAACATCATGGAAACGTGCAACACAAGAACTAACATCTCTTGAGTGCATCCGTCATTGCATGACCCTCACGGCCCCAGCGGGTATATATACCAAATGATTTCTCTCTCAAGAAGATCAAAAGGCTGGGGATTTTGTGAGTTATTGACCACTACCACACCGCCTTTATACTAATAATGAAGATAACATAAGAAGGCATGCATACGTATATTTCCAACTAATGATTATACTAGATGTTCATCATGTTGAAAAGATGGAAAAAGATATGCAAACAAACTCTCAAAGTGTCACCTAGCCGTGCATAGTGTAATCAAACAAGGATATATGCATGCGACACAACTAGATGAACATTGGTCTAAAATCTAAACATGAGAGCACAAGCGTATGCTAAGTGTAATAAAATAGTTATATTCATGAGTACTAAGCATACAAGAATGATTGAAAGTAATAGACCAATCTAACCACATATACAAAGTATGTGTATCACAAACACCCATAACAAAGTAATTTTTTTTTTTTTTTTTTTTTTTTTTTTTTAAAGGAGCATGATATTCAACCCAAACAAACAAAGCATGCATAAACAGAAAGACAAAACACACCAAACAAATAGCCTATATGGTTAGAAAAATATGCAATTAAAATAACACAAGGCTAGAAAACAACAAAAATAAAAAATAGGAAGATGATATTCAATCTGACTTTAAGAAGTCAAAAAAGAACGTTCAAGTCATCCTTTCGTACCCATACTAGAGAGATATTCTGTAAGTTGGACCCGGATATGGAGGATTTTTGAATATTATCCCTGATAGTAGACTTTCCAATCCTTAACCTCTCATTCTCTAGAATACATTTGGCAACATCGATGCTTCTATCCCATATGTGAGGTGGTTTGGTGACCTTTTGCACAACCTTTTTTCTATTGTTGAAGTGTTGTGGTTTTTTAGGGCCACTTCTTCGTATAAAAGGAGGCCAAGAGAAATGATGAGCCTGTACAGGAAAAGAACAATGTGAGTTCCAATAATTATTACCATAAGAAGAAGAATATGGAACCATGGAATTTTTATCCCAACAGAAAGCGGAAGTATGACCTAACCGACCACAAGTAAAACACTTAAAATGTCTATGTTTAGGACTTGTCTTGTTCTTGGTCATCACATTTGGCTTAGATTCAAAAGCCTTGGTAGGTGGGGGCGGAGTAGGAATATGAGGATTTGGTAACAAGGGAGGCAATGATGGCCTCACAAAAGAAGTAGTAGGAGGAAGAGGAACACAAATGGAAGAAGCTCCAACATAATCATATCCTAAACTAGTCTTATCTGAAGAAAACTTTCCACTTTTAATAAGGGTGTCTAGATCAATCGAAGCTTTCCCAAACCCTTGCAATCGCTTAGTAGAAGCAAATAAATGCTTTTTCACAGCTTCATGCTCAAACAACAAAGTATGATACTTATCTTTTATCTCATGATTGGATATTTCCAAAGAAATAATTCTAGATTGGAAATCTAGCTTTTCTTGGGAAAACTCCTCAGATAAGGCATTCATATCCCCTGCAAGTACAGATTTCTCTTTTACAAGAGACTCAACCATATCATTTAAAATCTGATTAGTCTTACGCAAGGATTGACATTGTTTAACAGATGACATATGTAATTCCCTTAACTCACCAGGACTTACCAAAATAGAATCATCGAATTCATGATCGACAATATCGGTTACCTGACAATCCACATTCTCATTCAAAGATGCTCCATAGGCAACACAATGTGTAGCATGGTCTTCCGCTACATCATCATCATCATCGCTTTCATCTTCCTCCCAAGTGGTAGATAACTTGATTTTTTGTTGTTCTAGCCCTTGTGCACCAAATTTCTTGGGAAGCTTACATTCGTCAAAACCATGGTTAGTCAAACCATTATATTTCATAGTCTTAAAAATATGTTTGAGATAACGATAAATGGTACTAAGATGTTGGTTAGTGTCAAGAGACTTATCATGATTAATTTTTTCATCTTGCACATCCTCAAAAGATCTAGCTTTAAAAGCAAAGGATTTATTTTGAGGTTGCTCAAGTTGAACCTCAAGTTCATAAGTTCTCAATTTTCCTGCTAAGGTCTCTATGGACATGGTCTTTAAGTCATTGCTTTCTTGAATGGCATCTTTCCTAGAACGGAATCTAGATGGCAAAGACCGAAGAACTTTACGTACTATTTGAGTATCGGTGTACACTAAACCTAAAGATGCACTAGTGTTGATAATATCCTGCAAACGAATAAAGAATTCATCAAAAGATTCATTATTATCCATTTTCATAGTTTCAAATTGAGTAATAAGAAGTTCAAGCTTATTCTCTTTGACAGCAATGTCACCCTCATGAGTTCTTACCAACCTATCCCAAGCCTCTTTGGATGTTATACAACCATGAACTCTCCGAAATTCACTAGCATCCAAAGCCATAAATATAGCATTAAGCCCTCTTTGGTTGTTAGTAGAAGCAACTTTATCTTCCACACTCCATGTGTTTCGTGGCTTTACAATTGTAACTACCTCATCTGTACTACCTGTAGTAACTCTCGGTGGTGACCAACCATCTTCCACAGCGATCCACACATCCTCACTCATAGCCTGCAAATACGCAGCCATACGAACTTTCCAATAGGGAAATTAGTTCCATCAAATTTAGGAGGACAAATTAGTGTTCCAAATTTATCAAAATCCAATTGAGAACCCAATATATGTGCAATATAACAATAGTAAAGCAAACAAGAATAAAACAATAAAGAACACACAAGAATTTTTAACGTGGTAAAACCCAAACTGGGAAACGTCCATGGTTGCCTTGGTGACAACAAATAATCCACTAGATGAAAAAGATTTACAAACCTATCAACTACCTGCAATCACTGCGAGTTGACACTCCTGGTTATCTCTAACACCTTGACTTCACCAGAGTACCTTGATGTACGCACAAGACACTCGACTTCTTGATGAACACACAAGAAGACTCGAAGCTGAACTATGAAACAAGCTTACACCAGAGTTCCTTCATGAACACACAAGGATACTCGACTTCTTCATGAACACACAAGAAGACTCGAACCTAAATCAATATAAGCAATAATAGGAAGATGAATTGGGGAAGGATAGAAGATAGAAGTACACAAAGATCAATTGAGGAAAAAGATGATTTTTGTGGAAGAGCCAACAAACAAACTAGGGTTCTATGGAGGCTAGGTTGGAACTCTTGCCTTTCACATAACACCAACGACCAATTTATAACCTAGGGTTTGAAACAAGACAAAATGGGCCGGATAGAACAAAATTTACATTGGACGTACGTACGTCGAAACAGCGTTCGTACATCCTTACCCGGAAAAGTTCGCTGCCTGCTTGGACGTACGAACGCCCTAACTAGGTACGTACGTCCTGACCAAAACATGTTTGCTGCCTAACATGACGTACGTACGCCCTAACTAGGTACGTACGTCCTAAACCCAAAAACAGACTTTTGATACACTTGACGCGAAGACAAAGACTCGGGATGACGCGCGTACAACGATGTTTTCCTAACAATGAACTCAGGGCGAGATAACCATGGACATCCAATGTCACAAAATTAATGTCAAACAACCGAGTGCCGGTTTCAATCTCCCCCTTTGACATTGATTTTGTGACAAAAAACTATGACTCTAATAGCACTTATAAAACGTGCTTACAAACCCAAACCATGGCATTTATAAAACATGCCTACAAAAACACTCATAGTAGAATACATACCGAGTCACCAACACATGATATCCAGCTTGAGTAAGGCGCTTTAACCATCAGAGACCGAACGGAAGCAACAAGAAATTCTGAAACAATCAAAGAGCCAACGGAAGTTCCTCGAACAACTCCCCCATACTTCATGAGCTCCAAGGTTTAATACTTAAGCTTACCCAAAACTGTAGATGCATTTTGTGATCATCATCACTTTCACTCCCCCATACATGTAGTATACCTGAAACATGACCCAAAAATACACTAACAAAGAAGAAGAAGGTGTTAGTATTAGACTCATAAATCTCCCCCTTTTTGTCACAAATGAAGCAAGGTAACAAAATAAAGAGAAAAGAAAAATACCAAACCATAACAAATAAGATTAAAGAAGAAAAGAAAGAGAACAATCATGTTAACAACAAAAAGGATATGTAACAGAAGCCATAAAATAAACACTTGTTAACACGATGTCAATACAAAGAATTCTCTCCCTAAACAAAAGCTCCACCTAAATGCAATGCGTATGAGAAAGATGCACGTAGAACAAACAAACCAAATAAGGATATTTGAAACACACAAAGAACCATGCATACAAGGGTAGAAGAGAGTATATGCAAGCTCAATTAAAACAAGATACTTAGTAAAGATGAATAAACTTGGTTTCATTAAACAAAGTACGCACCAATCAAAGATTAAGATATGAAACCAAACATCTACTACAAATGCATCATACAAACATCCTTAGTGTCTGGGAAAGCTAAAGAAAACACAAAGAGAGTCATTTTCACACCTCACTCACAAACCATAAGAACACTCAAAACAACTAGTATTCACCATTAGAAGGATTTCACTTCACAAACGCCTAAACAGACACGGGGAAATGCACTTATAACCTGTTTTTTTTATTGTGCATAAATTAATATGTGAAAGGGATTTTTACCTTCATCTTTTGCAACATGTGGTAGGGTGTAGCCTACATCTTGTCAAATTATTTCCCCTTTAAAAACAAACATAAAGTAGTGCAACATCATGGTAACGTGCAACACAAGAACTAACATCTCTTGAGTGCATCCGTCATTGCATGACCCTCACGGCCCCAACGGGAAAATATACCAAATGATTTCTCTCTCAAGAAGATCAAAAAGCTGGGGATTTTGTGAATTGTTGACCACTACCACACCGCCTTCATACTAATAATCAAGATAACATAAGAAGGCATGCATACGTATATTTCCAACTAATGATTATCCTAGAAGTTCATCATGTTCAAATGATGGAAAAAGATATGCAAACAAACTCTCAAAGTGCCACCTAGCTGGGCATAGTGTAATCACGCAAGGATATATGCATGAGACATAACTAGATAAACGTTGGTCTAAAATCTAAACATGAAAACACAAGCGTATGCTAAGTGTAATAAAATAGTTATATTCATGAGCACTAAGCATACAAGTATGATTGAAAGCAATAGACCAATCTAACCACATATACAAAGTATGTGTATCCCAAACACCCATAACAAAGTAAACCACAAAATATTTTTATTTTTTTTAATAACTTTTCTCCTTTTTTTTAAAAAATAAAAAATAAAATAAATACTTCCCAACATTCAACATGATATGCAACCTTAAATAAATAAACTACAAACACCAGAAACCACTAAAATGCAATCAACATGATTAAATACCAAAACCCTAACAAATAGCCATATGTAAAAAAATAATTCAATTAATCATACCATAAGGCTACGAAAACAAACTCAATCATCCCAAACCTGCAAAAATCGATTATCTCTAAAATAAAATATATCAAAACCATGAAATAATTGATCTGCAAACACAAAGGAATTAGCTTTATTCATCATAATTGCACCAAAAGGATCTACGCGTGAGCCATTACGCTCCATAACAAGCGCCCTGCGACTGATACCAATTGAAAACCCAATATATGTGCAATATAACAATAATAAGGCAAACAATAAAGCAGTAAACAAATAAAGAACACACAGAAATTTTTAACGTGGTAAAACCCAATATGGGAAACGTTCACGGTTGTCCTCACGACAACAAATAAATCCACTAGATGAAAAGAGATTTACAAACCTACCAACTACCTGCAATCACTGCGAGTTGACACTCCTGGTTATCTCTAACACCTTGACTTCACCGGAACACCTTGATGTACGCACAAGACACTCGACTTCTTGATGAACACACAAGAAGATTCGAAGCCGATCTATGTAACAAGCTTACACCAGAGTTCCTTGATGAACACACAAGGATACTCGACTTCTTGATGAACACACAAGAAGACTCGAAGCTAAATCACTATTCAATAAGGATGAAGAAGATGAATGGGGAAGAAGGAAGAAGATGAGTTCAATCACCAAAACAACCTAAACCAAAACCTAAACAAACTCCAAGACTAGAGATGAATTGGACGGCCAAAGAACTACCTTGTTCTTTGGTAGAAAACCCTATATATAGTTAGGGTTTGAAACAAGAGAAAATGGGCCGGATTGGACGAATTTCATATTGGACGTACGTACGTCGAAACAGCGTACGTACGTCCTGAGACGTAAATAGTTCGCTGCTTACTTGGACGTACGAACGCCCTAACTAGGTACGTACGTCCTGACCAAAACATGTTTGCTGCCTAACATGACGTACGTACGCCCTAACTAGGTACGTACGTCCTAAACCCAAAAACAGACTTTTGATACACTTGACGCGAAGACAAAGACTCGGGATGACGTGCGTACAACGAGGTTTTCCTAACAATGAACTCAAGGTGAGATAACCATGGACATCCAATGTCACAAAATTAATGTCAAACAACCGAGTGTCGGTTTCATGGGCTACAGATGATAGAGTGTCACGTTATTGCAGATGGGATACTGTCAGGTCTAGAGAAGACTCTATGAATTACATAACATATAGAATTATGGTTCACCCATGGTCCAGAGCGATTTGTTTGAACAATAGAGCAATTGGAAGAATTTCGGTTAAACCACATACTGGCAATGAAAGATGTCGAGGTGATCTATCTTATGTCGTAGCATCTAAGTATTGGGGCAAAGGAATTGCAACTAAAGCTATGAAGATGGTTGTTAGATCCATATTTGATGAATGGCTACATTTAGAAAGGTTTGAGGCTCTGGTTGAAGTAGAGAATACAGGGTCGCAGAAGGTGTTAGAGAAGGCTGGGTTTCAGAGGGAAGGGGCTCTAAGGAAGTATTTCATTCTCAAGGGGAGTACTAGGGATGTAGTGGTTTACAGTTTTATTCTACCGATGCCAAGGTTGGTTAATCGATGTCTTAGTAGTTTATTTTGCAAAAGTGTCGATGTATAATGCATTGTTCCGACTGTGCTAGCAGTCTGACAACTTTATAATGTTTACAATCATCCTCTATATGAAACAGTGACCATTTACACTTCAGAGTAGCATTCAGATTTCTCTACATAAATTGCTCCAAAGGTGCACTACTGCACTCATCAATTCCCATGTACAGTTCATTTCACGTACTGCGCTTGGAAAGAGAACTCAGTTAATCCCATATTGAGCAGCTACAACAAGTGAACAGAATGTAGGTGATACAAAAAAGACCGCGAGACAATGAACACAGGATACCTTTCTCGGCCTTTTGGCTAAGATCAAGTGTAGTATCTGTTCTTATCAGTTTAATATCTGATACGTGAGGCAATGCCTCACACGATATTAAATTAATTTTTCTATGGGGAAGGCCTGCCACAGTAGCTTGCTACTGGGACCTTCGAGCGTCGTCCATGCGTTGCACTACTGCAAGTGCCTGGCGCATCCCACCAATTCTAAGCCAAGTTTTGTAAGCCTTGAATATCAAAACTTAAATGTATTGAGCAATTCTTGGATATAATTCAGAGTTTATGAATGTTTGTCTGGCGTTATGTCGTTTAATGTTGGCAAGGATGTAATCCTGGGATCGTTGTCAGACACCAAGATATTGCATTCTCAGACCTGCAACCTCATCTTCTACATCTTTTTGTATTACTGAAGTTCCTGCCCACATTCAGACTAAGACTGCTATCCATCCATGACAGTAGTCAGTAAATCCCCTGGTACCCTTACCAATATATACTGTGATCAGTCTTCGTCAAAATTTATTTTTCCTTGCGTAATTATCTTCGGCGAATCCATAAACATGGATCCCATGGCGCAGTAAACCAGTGTCACAAGGTTGGGATTATACACTTGTACCTACAATCAGTTCAGGCTCACTAGTGAAATTACATCGGGTCCTGGTGTCTTGCAGCTGCAGCATAAGTAAATTTTGAAGTGTAGTTATTTGGTCCCACATCGAAGACAGTGAGGTGGGTAAATCTTGGATCAAGTATATAAGACGGTCGGTGGCAACCTTAATCCATACTTACCTGGATGGGGTCTATGGGCGATCAAAAAGGTCCATGGCCTAGGTTGGTGACCTCCATTTGACTTTGGAGGGGTGCTTGCCTAAGATCTACCCAAGTGGTGGAGTCTACATTATAATTTGTTGCAGAAGGGGAACGCGTTCGCGCGACCCTTGCCAAATATAGTTGAAACTTTACTCCGTATTTTCGTTAGTTTTTAAAGAATTCTACAAAGGCTTGTCATGACTGGATAATGCCTCTGGGTATTGTAGAGACCCAAAACTTAGGGCCGACCCTGATACAGACGAGGAGCACACAGAGGTTTGTGGACCAATTGGAGGAGACTCTGAAAGTGATGTTGCATGGGGGAGGTCAGGAAATGATGATAAAGAGGAGGAGAGCAGCCGTAGCGGCCATTCCACCAATTAAGGTAAGGCTATTGATTGAGAATTTGGTATGAAGCCCTGAGAGGCTGGAATTGCTCAATTAGGTATTAACTAGTTGTTGAACCCGTGCTACGCACCGGGATTTGTGTTATCCTATATAAGGAGAATTGCTTATAATGCAAATCCTATTGATCGAATGTATTATGATTTTTTAAATTACAAAACTATGACTATATTGTACAAATAATTGTCATCCACTGATTATCAAACCAAATCCTGAAATGAAATAATACTCAGTTTGGTAGGTGTTACTCGGAACTCTATTGCTTATGCATTCTTAAGTAAAGTCTAATATTTTATTTTGGGGTTTTACTTTTTTTTTTTTTTGCTGAATCCACTACAACTCTATCATCTTAAAAAGTAGCTGACCATAAGATATTTCTAACGCGTAATATTTTAGATTAGTATCCAAAACATACAATAAGCACATTAAGTTGCAAGTTCTCAAAAAGTACTTACTGGCCATCATTTTAGTAAAGATCAAAGTATTGACATTTTATTGGGACAACTTATTTTCACCAATTGTGAAGAAAATGCAATAATTCAAACGGTGTTTATTACATACAACAAACTTTACATCCTGGAATTGCTTCTCTCTACCATGCTTCAGCTACCGTACAAACTGAAATCTAAGAATAACTTGACTCTGATGTCCTTATCATTTAAAAAAAAAAAAAAAACCTAACTCTGATGTTGCTTTCCTTACTGCCCTACAATCAAAATTCTCATGTTGTGTCATTGCTTTGAATCTCACTCCACTGTTGCCTTTTAACAATCGTCCACCACCTTGTCACCACTTTGTTGTTGGCGAGTTCTCTCAATTTGTTAACAATCTCTCCCAGCCTGACTTGAGCTCATAGAACCTATGTTATTTACTAAGCTGCAACCTTTCCTTACTGATTGTCAGCCACGACTATGTAGTTGCCTTTATTCTCAACATTGTTGTCGCGCTTAAAAACTTTCTCCTTACAAATTATCGCGTTCCACGCACACCAAATTACCCTAATAATTGTGTCCGGTACTGCTGCTCGGATTCCTTTAAAACAGAGCTCTTCAATGATTCCATAAGTACTGACTGAAGGTGCGAGTAAGTGAATCTAGTCACACATTAGTTCCTAGAAGTGTGCTCTAAATTTACTTTATAGCCTCTTAGCCAATGCCACACATAGCCTTTGATGCTTAGAATATTGTTAGGCCTCATGTCTCTGAATTACAATTTTTTTCTCAATCTCCGTAAGGATACAATGGAAGGACATCCTATATTTCCTTGCCTACCCCTGTTCTACAATAGCTTAGCCATGAAGAAACTACCTGAATTGTCATGTGTGACTCGTCAAGGAAGTCATCAATGTCGAACACATCGTTCAACAACCTGTACCAAATATCTTTAGAGAAAGAGCATTATAAGAGTAGGTGGTCAGTCTTTTCAAGGGCTGCATTACAGATTAGTACACAAATAGGCTTTAGATTCATCCCTTTAATGATAAGTTCCATAGTCTGCAACCTGGAACGCTGTCAAACACATCACAATGAAGAAACTTGTCCATGTGAAACAATGGTAAAACCATTAGACTTTATGTTGAGTACCATTTAATGCCTTCTTCGTCAATTAAAGTTAAAAATGACTAATTAAGGTCAACAATATAGAGACTTTTCAGTCAATTGTATGTGAGGATCAAGTTTCAGGATGAAATAGTCTATAGAAACTGGAGAAGTTCAGTAGATTTACTTACCAATTAACATGAAGAAGAGAAAGACTGAAGAGAAATTACTGTGGTGATATGAATACCGACTCTGAGTTGCTGCAAAAATGTTGGGTCAATAGAATGATCTTTTTATAAAAAAAAATTATGTTCGGTTGATAGAAAATTTTAGCGTGCCATACACTCCATAACAATGGAACATGCGACAAACTTACACTTAAATTTAATAGTTTGAAGAACGATCAGGTTTGTCAAGACTCAAATACTAAAAGATGTCAGATCAAGGGCCACAACCACATACATGTGCTTCTCGACGTCTGCTAACTGAATAGTGCACTCCATATCATTCTTTTTTTCCCCAACTACTCTACTTGAATCATTGTCAATCTCCTTTGAATTCAGATATTCATTTTCATCGATCTCTTCTCTCATTGCAAGCCTCCTGAACAACGTGCACAATCTCATAAGTTGAATTAAGTTTACGCTAGACAAATCAAAAGAACAACCTCATCGTTATAGCAAGTAGCAACAAATACCTTCTCAAGCTGCTAATCTAATAGGCTCATGCAAAAGCTGCAAATTTCCTATAAAATACACCCTGGCTCTCTATCTTTTCCTACATCAGATCCATGACCTTTTCAACTTCTCGAGGCTTCTTTTTTGTCGATCTTGAAAGCGTAGATACTCAAATATTTGACTTCCAATTCATAGCAGTATTTGAGCATGGACATGAGAGGCAAGAACCCAGACCTGTGACCTGCCCCCTTCATTAATATTGAAGTTCCGAGCATAGCTCCTGTTCCCATCCACGACAAAGGCATTAATATTATGATTCGGTATGGGACCCATAAAAAGCATGCAGAAGATACATTTACGTGTAAGGCTATTTCCTTCAATTCTAAATACAAAGCATGATGATCAGGAGAAAAGGGCTAGCTATGTTGTTGTTGGGTTATTAATCAAAATACCTTCAAGACTTCAATCTATATACATTGACATGAAACTGAAGCTTATCTTGTGGATTAATGTAATGTTGTGATGCCTTCTAAAAACAAAGCTTAGTTGATTTGTGTGCAGAGCTTAGTTATATGTTCAGAACTTCTAATTTAACTTTTGTAAGGATCATGTTTCAATAACATGGTATAGCAAAGACATCTATCAACCATTGCGCGCATGCTTTTCTTTAATAAGTGTAATATATATGTCTTATGTCGATTACAATGTGGCTTATCAATATAGCTATATCTATATAATATTAAGTTGTTTATAAATTGCGGATAAAGTCATATACTAATGCAACTACTAACAAACAACAAACAAAGTAGATGCCAGCTGAGCCCAGTTGGTAATACCTCTGGACGATGATACCAGAGGTATGGGGTTCGATCCCAGGAAGTGCATCTTTGAGTTACTGATCTCGTTAATAAATAGGCTTGCCGATCTAAAAAAAAATGGATATGAACGTGTTTAGAATAGAAATTATGTGTACTTCATGGATAAAATCTGATAAAAGATTTTACTGACAAAAAAACTAAATCAAGTACAACTACTAAAATACTTTCAAAATACAATCACAAAATGTCTGCCACCTTTATTGGTGAGCACAACACCTATAGAAAAGTGTATCAAATTTTGCGTGCATCTCTCACATAGAGTGCATCTATAAAAAATAGCCAAACAACCATCCCCCTTTTCTTATTTTTTCAATTGCGCGACACATATCTAGTGACGAATTTCACATTAGTGGGGATTTTGGTTTTCAAGCAATTTTATAAGGGAGATTCCTCTACAGCCTCTTTTTCGGTGTGTTACGTTTTTCCACCCAAATATTTACTTTGTGGATAGCAAATTGGTTTTAGAGCAAGATATTCAGTTGCAGGAGAAAACCGTAGTAGAAAAAAATAAGCAAAACCGTTTAGTAAAGAAGTATAATGAAGAAGGGTTTGCATATTACTTACCTCAAACAATTGAGTAGGTTTGTCCATTGATCTAAATAAAATGGTAAATACTTATATAAAACACTTGATCAGCAGTAGGACGCCACCGCTACGCGATGATTATTGTGTCTATTGAGAATCTTGTTAACTGAATATCAATGTGAAGAAAACATCCAAGCAATGTAATGGGTTTGTGAATGTATAATACATGCTACAAAATTCAATTATGAATTAAAATTAGAAAACAATTATGAATTAGAATTCATCAATATAGAAAAATTAAAAGTTTAAGAGATTACCTGTTTTTCTTGTTGAGGAAGGTTACCTTCAATCCATATTTATTATTCAACTCACAAGATCTATCAAAAACCTAGGTCTTCTTTGAGTACAACATAACCAAGGTATGAACTAAGTCTAGGTTCTCTTTATTTTCTGTTTGATTTTTACTTTTAGATTTTCCTTTTGCCTGGCCTTATTACGGTTTAAACTTCCTCAAACACCCATATTTGGCTGTCATTGCTCTAGTCCATGATGATTTTCATGTTCTTATGCCTACCAATACCTTGAATCCTGTGTATTTTGGTGTAGAATGTATTTTTAGTTTCTTACAACTTGAGACATTGTTAAACTCTTCCTTTCAGTTTTTATTTAGTTTTTAATTTTAATAGATGACTTTACCATTTGCATGATTTGTTTATTTTTCCTTACCAGCTAAACATTATCACACTTGACTCAGTAACCGAAATTGGGACTACTAATAACCAGGCCTTGCGTAAATGAAGAGAAACAAGTTCTTCCGCATCATTGGTGGTAAAGATTGTCAACTTGTAAGTATTTTATGGATTATGTTCTTGTGTTGTACACTTGTACTGTTGTTACTGTGAGTCGTTTAATCAAATCATCCTTGTACTTTAGTTCGTTAACATGTAATGAAATCAGGAAATTGTAACTGCTAAGACTGAGCATTTTATATGCTCTGCTTAATATGATCTCTTATGCTTGATGTCTTTCCTGTAAGTGTCTATGACATCCTAAATTTGTGTTTAAACACCTTATCTGGGTCAAAGAGTCCAAGCGATTAGTTTTGTATATATTCAGGAAGGATTTTGATGCAAAAAACTGAACTTATTCTATCAGGTTCTACATTTCAGTATTAATCATCAAACATGTATTTTCACATGACAAGTCAGTCCTACGTACTATGTAGTATGTTCATAACCTGTTGTCTTTCCTGTAAGTGTCTTACTTTGGTTGACCTTGTAGGAGTTGCCGAGTGAGTTTGTGGAGGAACATGGAAATCAACTTTCTGATGGTCTGGTTCTTAAGGTTCGTACAGGTGATACATGGAACATAGGTTTGAGGAAATTTGCTGGTAGGATTGTGTTCAACGGAGGATGGAAAGAATTTGCTCATCATTACTCTCTTGACGCTGGTTATTGCTTATTTTTCACTTATAGTGGAAATTCAAGATTGGATGTTGTGATAATGGATCCTGGAGATGCTGAGATAATTTGCCCAAGTAAGGTTGTTAAGTTCAAAGAACCCAAAACTATGGTACCAATGGCTAAAAACAATGGAACTGAGAAGAAATTTGTGAAGAAGCTTAGTATAACCTGCAACAAAGACAATCTTAGAGAGTCGGTTTTATTTGCTGGAAAACAACCCCAAGGAAAGCAGATATTTGAGCTTGGTAAGTCCCTGTCAATACGATTTTTATACAACCTGTGTTCTCGCTCAGAATCTAGTTATTGTAATGAAAATATAGGTGAACCATATTTTTGTCCAATGGTCGAAGATGTTGCAACAAACGAAGTACATGCAGCCAAACCATCATTTCTTCAAACTAAAGAAAAGAATGGTGGTGTTTCTACATTTATGGCATTCATGTCCAATCATCCTTTCTTTAAACTGAATGTGCCGTCAGCCTATCACAAACATCGTCACATGGTGAGCTATTTGCCTAAAGATCTAAATATTATTAAGAACTTGCTCAAGGGTCTGTTAGATTCAGGCGGGAAAAGAGTTTACCGGGAAATAGATATACCATGTGCAAATATTCGGGAAATAAAATTTTGATAAAATAGTTATAATGCTACATTGATCATGAATTTTTTTTTGGAAAATCATTTAAATATGTTTGCAGTGAGAGTTCGACAAAATTGAGCTCCAATTTGTCCCAACATTTTAACTTATCATGTCGTTTTAAATATTTACCGCTTATTTTTCATTTAATCAAACATGGGAAATTGAAATTTCCCGGAAAATCTATTTCCCGGACTTGAATCAAACAGACCCTAAATTGTTTTTCATAACGATTGTTCTTCCTTCTATTCTTTTTTGCAGTTTTTTCCACGCTACTTCCTAGAGTGTCATGTACCAGAATTTAATAGTAGTGTAACACTTCAAGTTGCAAATATGGAAAAGAAATGGCTTGTGGGATGTTATTCTACTAATTATAGGAATTACTTATACTGGAGAATGAGCAAAGGTCTGGGTAAATTTTTAAGGGAAAATAATATCAAAGTTGGAGACTCTTGTGTTTTTGAGCTGATAGACAAAGAAAATGTTGTCTTTAATGTTATTGTATTTTCGCAGTAACTAGTAATGACCGATTCTACAACAAAATTGATGCGTACTCTTGTATTAAGCTTCTCTATGAAAACTATTTTGCTCATCAATCCCAACAGAGCACCTAGATTATGAAATTCTAGCTTAACTACTTTTCTTAAATCTTCAGAATAAAATTTTAAACTTGTATTGGTAGGGGTGCGCCAGGCCCTTGCAGTAGTGCAGGCCAAGGGCGACACTTGAGAGTCCCAACAGCAAGCTGTTGTGGTGGACTCCCCCAAAGGCAAAAAATTAATTTAATATCGTGTGAGGCATTGCCCCACGTATCAGATATTAAACTGATAAGAACAGATACTACACTTGATCTTAGCCAAAAGGCCGAGAAAGGTATGCTCTTAACTTTGCTAAGGATTGTCTTTTATAATCACAGATCAACGTCGTTACGTTCTCTTCAGTCAATGCGGGACTAAACCTAGTGCTTACGCATTTAGGGCACCAATATTGTCTACATACTTAGTTGGGAGTAATTTACCAAGCACCGTAGGTAAGTATCTGCCAGGCAGGATCATCCTGGAATAGGCTCTCCCTTTTACGCCATTGATCCACATTGTTTGGATTCGGGCGCACGAGAATGTTATTTGCAAGCAGTGGCTTTCTGTTGATGAGATGCTCGAGTCTGGCGAGCCTCAAATCAGTGTCCAGACCATCATTCAACCAAAAGGAAGGGTGCAAGATCCTCCTGATAACTTGGAAAACAAAAGATCAGTGTGAAGGCGGCAATCATCGCCACTGAGAATTTCCTCTAAATCTTTGGTATCTTCAGCAGGTGAGAATAAGGTATCTTCTTCCATTTTGGCAGCAAGAGCAGTCTCCTCAAAACGGGAGTAGGTGTCAAACACTAACGTAGGTAGAAAAAGCTTCCTGAAAGATGTCCCTGGCCTTTTCAAGAAGACCTGTATGAATGTAGTAGTCAGGAAGGAAAATCCAGAGGTAACCAACCTGGTCAGTAAACTTCCCAGTTCCCAATGCCAGCTTTGACGATAGCATCAAAATTGAAACCACGAATGTGACTAGAATGGCGAGCGAGCAAGTCACATAACTGGAGCCAGAAGTCATGTTTAGTGACTGCAGTGGTATCAGTTGAACTGTACAAGAGCAAGTCATCATCATGGTCGTGGGAGTTCAAGGAGTGAGCTAGAGTGTGAGCGGATTCTTGCCAAAGACTAGGATCAAAAAGAAATTTAACATAAGTTACAATGTGGGTGGGGTGAACATTAAACACCTCCGGTGCACCGAATAGACAGAGTTTGTATAGGTACACCTAGGGGTGGCAATCGGGTCGGATCGTGTCATGTTCGTGTCGGGTCTTAACGGGTTGATGTGTTTTTCCTCTAAACCCGATCTGTTAACCTGTTTAGTCTTTTTTTCCTAAACCCAAACCTGACCCGCTAATTAAATAGGTCGGGTTCGGGTTGACCTGTTTAAACCCGCTTTAGATTTATTAATTATTTCTTTCTATCGCCACTACTGTTATTTATAATTGATATTCATAATAATCGATATTTAATATAAATTAATCGATTTAATTTTATTAAAAACTAAAACTATTAGTTAATGACAAAATTCAAAAAAAAATCTTGAAAAACAAGGGCACACTGAAAAAAACAATTACCATAAAGAGCATAGAGATGAAAAACGTCAACATTAAAACCAAATATAAACATGATCAAAACATCAACCTGAGTTTTAAAAATAAAAAAAACATTAATCTTGTTTCAATTGATTAATTAAAATATCATATTCCTTAAACCCAAATCAAATCAATTGAAAAACAAGAAAAATATTTACATAATCTCTAACTTCGATATAGAAAAATAAGAACCGCCAACAAACAAGTTTTTATTAATCAACTCATTACTACTATATAATTCTCCGTAGTTAAAGAAGAAGAAAGAAAACGATTTGTTGAGAAGAGATGAAAAAGAGAGGTGATTTTAAAATTAGAAATAAAAAATATTAATTTTAAACGGGTTTTCGGTTGACCCGACCTGTTAATGATCAAACCCAAACCTGACCTGTTTATAAACGGGTCTAACAAGTTCGGGTCAAAATGACCCGAAAACCCGATAAGAGTAAACCCAAACCTGTTTATCTCAGGTCAGGTTCGTGTCGGGTTAACGGGTTGTGGGTCATTTTGCCACCCCTAGGTACACCATCTTAATTAATGAAGTCCAAATAATGAGGCCATATCAAGTAGTGTTGAGTGATAGGGAGGGAGGACAGAGCTCTAGGAAAAGCTAATTTAGCAAAAACATCATCAGTCGTGTTTGTTTGGCTTTATTTCCATTTTTTGACTGAATGTGTAATCCTGTGGAGAATGTGCTGAATGTCAGTTATGATTTTATGAATAAGGGAAAGAAGAATCGAAATCCCAGTTAGAGTATCAAATGAAATCAAGTCATGCAGAGACCTAAGCCTACTGGACCATTTTTAACGCTTTGAATTTGGCTTATTAGCATTCGTAGACAGGACTGGAGCTGATATTCGGGAGCACTGCAGTCTCCCCAGCAGGTTTGCAGTCTCTTACAAATCCATCAGAGTTAAGTTTATCATTGAAGTTTCTAGCACCACTACTCTAGCAAACTGGTGGAACTGTTTTCCATTCTGATTAATCACAAGGTCAACTGCAATAGCAAGAGTTTGGATGGGGGGACACCTAGGATTGAAAGTATGTTTGCTGAGGAAGATTTTGAATCACAAAGTAATTAAAGGTCAGTCTTGCGTTTGCATTTGTTGCGCAACTGTACCACACCAAAGAGCTCAATGGCTCTATGCACATTCATTCATTCCTTCCCCTGTCCAACAAAAGTTTGCCATGGGCACTAGCTCATGAAAAAACTTGCCAAAGCGAAATACAGCAATTTTGTCACAAACAATCTCCAAAGTCCTAACAGCTTTATTCTGCAGCTGAAGTTGTTGATGTCCAAGATTTTTGGAGCAATGAAAATAAGCTATGCTTTGTTAGGCTTTTGCTAAAGAGTGCGAGAGTCTTGGAAAATATTACTGTCTAACTCACATGTTACAAGAGGAACCATGTGAAGGTACCAAAGGAAAGGATTACTGAAAAATTACAATTGCTTGGTAAAGACTCCAAGTGCATTATTGAATTTAGTATTTCGAAGAACATAATATATGCTGTAGACTGTATCTGAATGTACTGCCAAATCTACATGTGTTCTAAGGAAATATTAGTGTATGCCAATGATTCAATCTATTTCCTTTCCTGATGTAAGTCCATGGTTTGGATCCATTTGCGTGATTTCTTCCACCAGCATGGTTCACTCGTGTTGCCCCACATGTTCCGAAAGTCATGAATAGGTGACACGTAGGAGAGAATCAGACCAGGAAGAACTGATATGTAGTTCCAAAAGCATTCTTGAAACCAACATACTTTCCAAGACTTGCTACTAATATGATAATCCTATCTAGTTCATAAATCTCACCGCTTGTTTGAACTGATTCACAGACGAGGATAATAGACAGTAGCAAACTAAGCAGGGAAGCAAATCAATTAATCAACTATTGGCAACAATTGCCCTAAAACATCAAGTTTTGTACAGTATCGTTTCTTTCTTCATTTGTTGGGAAGGGTGCTGATCCAAATGATTTGGTATTGGGCTCACTTCATGTCTCCCACCTTCCTGTACATCAGCTAAAAATCTTATCAAATCTTATCTAATCCATAACAGGACACAACAAAGAACACTAATTGAAATAGTAAGAGATGAATAATCACTACATCCCATAGGGCCAAAACTATGTATGCTGATTCTTTAAGAAAAAAGACCAACTGCGTACAAAGTCCAAATCTTACATTACATCTGTACAAGAACTCCATCTCCTTAGGTTTAGCCACCTTCTGAGCAATTTCAAGGTTAATCAGAGTCATAATAAAAACTTCCAAACATGTTTCCCTGAAAACACATATAAAAGAACATGTATCAGGTTTCATGAAGCTGCAAATCTCATGCCAATGGATGCTTAAATTATATGGCAAGATTGCGTAATTAAGTAAAACTGACCAACCATAATTTTAAGGAAAACCCCATGGAAAATTCACCCGAGCACAACCCTGAATCGAGTGAACCTCACTTGGTTTTCAGCAGATAACACATCAGTGTTCATTCATAAAAAATTATAGTATTCACTGTTATAATATAGCACTAAAACAGAACAATAAAAATAGAAGACTTAACAAGTAATACTGAGAAGTGAGAAGGAAGTGTATATAAAAGATGGTTGGATGTGGCAGTCCGTGTTTACAAGTCTGAAGCATTTTGTCATCCGAATAATTTAAGATATTGTATTTTTGGTAGCTAGGCAATGATATGCCATGAAAGTCAAATTGCATGTCAAATCATTTGCACCATAATTTATTTATCCCAAAAAATATTTCACTGCCATTAGCGGGTTCAGTAATTAGCAAACGAATTTGCTTTTTGGTTGGGTGATAAAGGTAGTTGAGAATGAGCCTGTGGCTCAATGGTAGCACCCCTCTCACAAAGTGGAGAGGTCGTGGGTTCGAAACATGTCAACAACGGATTGTTGATATAAGTTTCCACACGTAATTTAAAAGGGGTAGGGGTCCCCACAACCTCGCTTGCCAACCAAAAAAAAAAAAAAAAAAAAAAAAAAAAAAAAAAAAGATAAAGGTAGTTGAGATATTCTCGCATCGATAAATTATTTCCCAACCTCAATACTTGCAGCAACCATTTATCCACAATGGTGTGGAATTATGATTTCAGAGGTGAATAATTTACAAATAAAAAACAAACAAACAAACAAACACATCATATAATAAGTTTGCTGAGAAAAATCTGCGAACTTTTTTTTTCCATGAAAGTAAATAAACCTTTATTTCCATTTTGCAGTTTGAGAACTTAGCAAGCCTTTGTAACCGTTCGGTAATCCTTTTCTTGTCTTCTTGCACGATCCTCTCCTTTTCATTCACATGTCCCCATTTGTGACATCTTTTATCTAAACGGTACTTCTTTCTGCAGGTGAGATCAATAGTAATTTTCTCCAAGACTCTTGCGGTTTTCAGCAAAAAGTTCACAAAGCCTAGCTCATTCTCATTCCCTGGAAAGGCCTGAATATCAACTGACTTCAGGTGCAAAAGAAAGGATTCCAGAGTTGGGCTAACTATTTGGTCAAATCCCACAAAGAGAAGACCCTGAGTAAGGAAGAAAATTCAACTTCTATAAGATATCAAAATGGATATTACAAACTACTTTCAAACCAAACAATGAACATGAACCAGGGACTTACTTCAGGAAAGGAAAGAGATCGAATCATTGGCATGCAAGATAGCATGTCTATCAATTGTTCAGCACTCAATCCACGGTCCTTTGAGATGTACAGAAAACTTAGATGGATCAACTCGGTAAATGTAAACATGACTGATACATCTTGGTCAATGAGAGTCTAGAAAGACAAAATCACAGCTATTTAGTACCAGAAATTTACTTCTTTGGATGAGAAAAAATAAATACATTTGTTTTCACATGATCTATATAGTTTATTAAGTACGCATATAAACAGGAGTACAGGACAAAACAGAAGAAACTCACCTCAAAGCTACGATTCGATAACTCTAGATTCTTTACATTACAGATTATCCTTCCGAGAACCGTACTCACACGTTGACTACCATGAACATCAATGTAGGCATTAACCACAGATGATAGGTGGCATAGAGAATACTTGTACGGAAGATGACTTGTGAACCTTAAAGACATTAAACTCTCTGCATTAATCTTTATCTCACTATCCAGTAAACCAATATCCCACCTATCCAATATCATCAACGTCTGAAGTGTGGGAGCATGAATATTAACAACCTTGATATCCAACCATGTACATTGGTATATAAAAAGTTCGTCTAGGAAGGAACAACTAAAAGAGATTTCTTGCATCGATTCCTCACAAGAAAAAGCAATATTCTTAAAATGAAGGACCTTGAGGCTGGAAAACAAAACCGAAGTAGGAATTTTGATAGAAACTCCCATAACAAAATCAATTTTCAATATCCTCAATGATCCTCCACTAGTAAAAAGACAATGTGGAAAAACATAACGGTTTTTCAATACAATAGAAATAACAAGCTCTTGAACATTACGCGAAATTAAAGTAGATATCCAATTGTCAAAATAATCTGGATCACATTCTGTACACATAAGAGAAAACTTAATCATATTGGAAGCTTCATTCAGAAGCAAAACACTATTAACAAATTCCGATAAACTCATTTTCCCATTAATCTTATCTCCTCCATTCATACTTTCCCAATCACAAATATCAATACTATGGTAAGATTTCCAAAGATACCTCCAACTTGTTGCTAATGCACTAGTAAGAACAGCATCTTTTGTCGGTAAAAATGAAAGTATATGATGAAGTATTGTTTCAGGTAGATTACTAATCCTATCTTCTCCATAAATCTTTTCAATCAACTTTTTCTTTTTAAAACATTGAACTGAATTAACCACCATGATCGATTGAATCAATGGATTGATCTTCCTATACAATAAAAAAAAAAAAATATAAAATTAAATCTATGGTTAAATCTAAAATCTCATGTTGAAATAGAATTTTAAAACTTACCCAATTCTTGTAATCAAAATATGAAATACGTGTTTTTGTTTCGGTGATATGATTGTAAGAAGAATCGAAGGTGTGGAAAAGAATGAGAAACCCAAAACAGTATTTTCTTTGAAGTGAGAAAATAAAGACTCCTTCACTCGCTATTGACTAAAAATTCAGCCAATTGATTTCCACACTGTTTGTAAAGAAAGATTCGGTCAAAATACAGTTCAGGCCCATGAGTATAATTATTGGGTTAACTTAAATTGTAACAAAGTCCAAGCCCAAATGGGTTGAATTCATGTTAGTTGTTACATTCATTCAGATTCAGATAGTGTGTTCACTGTTGAATAAGTTTTTTTTTCTTACAATTTTATACAATTAATGGCAACGATGATGGTGTTGAGAAGTAGAGTATGCATCTTTTACTTATTAAAGGGTAATCACTCTCATCATTATTGTTCAAAGGTACCTATGATATTCATCTCTGCTTCTTCTTTCTTGCAATTTCGTTTTAAAACTACAATTAATGCAAACCACTCATCTTCTTCTTCTTACATTCCTATTGAGAAATTGGTTGGAGAACGTTGTAAATCTGGTACCCTTAAGCTTGATGAAGCTTTGGATTTATTTAAATGTTTGCTTCAAACACGACATTTGACATCCCCTATCCCTTTTAATCAGCTTTTAGGGGCAATTGTTAAATTAAAGACCCCCCAGCCCCAATCCCATTCCAATCATCATAAAACTTTAGTATTTTCTTTGTTTAAAACCATGAATTCAGCTGGGATTCAGCCTAATGATTTTACTTTTAGCATCTTGATCAATTCTTACTGCCAATTGGGTCGCGTAGATCTCGGATTTGCTGTTTTAGGGTATATTCTCAGACATGGTTTTGAGCCAAATTCTGTCACTTTAACCACTCTTCTCAAAGGACTCTTTATGGTGGGGAAAACAACCAAAGCTTTGAATTTGTTCAATGCAATTTTGGACAATGGATGTCTATGCGATCAAGTCACTTTTGTTGTTATCATTAATGGTTTATGCAAAACTACCAATGCTGATACTGCCCTTAAGTTGTTGAGGGAATTGCAAAAACGAGACCTTAAACCTAATGTTCAAGGGTATAGTGCGATTATTGACACACTTTGCAAGGAAAATAGATTACAGGATGCTCTCCATCTTTATCAAGAAATGACCAAAACCCAAGGAATTATACCAAGTGTTGTTACTTACAGCTCTTTAATTGATGGATTATGCAAGATTGGTCATCATAAAGGGGCCAACTACGTGTTTCAAGATATGCTGGATAAAGGAATCAAACCAGATGTGATCACTTATACCATTCTGATTGATGCTCTTTGCAAAGAAAAGAGAGCTGATGAAGCATTTCAGATATTAGATTTGATGCGTCAAAAAGGTGTAAAGGCTACTGCTGCTACATATAATTCTTTAATTTATGGCTTATGCATTTCGGGGCAGCGCGAAAAAGCAACTCAATTCTTCAGTGATGTCATCAGTCAAGGATTCTCGCCGGATGTGCAAACATATACCATATTGGTGGATGCTCTTTGCAAGGATGGTATGGCTAAAGAAGGAAGTGAACTATTAGAGCTTATGAGTGAAACAGATATTATGCCTGACACAGTCACATACAGTGCGTTAATAGATGGATATTGTTTAAGAGGTCAAATAGAAGAGGCAATAAGAGTTTACAATTCAATGCTGGGTAGAGGTCTGAAACCTAATGTTGTAACCTACAACAGTTTCATTAATGGGTATTGCAAGGCTAAGAGAGTTGATGAGGCCGTGCTACTTTTCCAAGATATGAATGACAAAGGATTGTTTCCCAATGTTGTTACAAGCAGCATCCTTATTGATGGGCTATGCAAGGCTGGAAGAGTCGAGGTTGCTCAACAGCTTTTTGAAGATATGCAAAACTGCGGGCAGAATCCAGATATTATAACATATGCTTCATTAATAGATGGATTGTGCTGTAATGGATGTCTTTCAGAAGCAATGAAACTGTTTCATAAGATGGAGAGCACTGGATTAAAGGCAAATGTGGTAATCTACAGCATCATCGTCGACAATATGTGCAAGGCGGGGAAGTTAAATGAGGCATTTGAACTATTTTGCAGTCTCTCTACAAAGGATTTGCAGCTCGAGACGAGAACGTATAACATAATGATTAATGGATTTTGTAATAAAGGGATGTTAAGTGATGCTGAGAGTTTATTTGCAGAGATGGAGGAGAAGGGTTTTGCTCCAGATAATTGGACTTTCAATATCTTAATTCAAGGATTTCTCAAGAAAAATGATACTCATAAAGCAGTGGAATTTTTTAAGGTAATGGATGAGAGAGGTTTCTCTGGGGATGCAACAACCGCATCCATGGTGATGGATTTTCTTTTGGTGAATGAATCAAATCATGAAAGTATAGGCATACTTCGTGAATTCTTCCTGAAGTGAGAAATGAAGGTGACGTTTTCCATGAAACTCCTTAGCATGATGTTGTGCTTGTTAAATCATTTCGGCAGATAATCACAATTGATCTTGAATCTGGCATCTTGTAGTGGATTTTTATTTACAACCTGTAATATGATGCAAAAAAAAAATTTAATAATATATACAGTATGATGCACAATTATTTTGTTCTGTTTCCTTCTTTGGTGCAGTTCATTAGTACAACAAACACCAATAACAATGGGAAACTTGCAGTTATTGACATTTCACCTGGGTCATTCTTAGAGAGCATAGTTCTTGGTTAGTTTGTATGGGTTAAGCAAAAGTTCCCTTACAAATTGTCCTTTAGCAGGACCTCTTGGGTTTGGGCATGTCTGACAAAGATTGTGTATAAAATGCAGACGACAGGATTTACACCTTCAGTTATTTCTCTGTGATTGAAAATCTTCCTCCACAAAGCACCTTTAGAGTTTAGTCTGTTTCCATCACGTTGCCACATCATGACATTATAGCTAGAAATAATAACAGATTTGAGAAGACAAGGTTTCCCTTTTTAACTTTCTCGTTAGTTCTTGGGATCAGAATGTAAAACAATCCCATGAGTTTGCCACAGAGTATAGTGGTAGCTAGAACTCCAATGTTGAATTCCTTGTCACTCCATTATCTGATCTGGCATGAACTCAACTCTGATAGATTTGTGAGAGGTTCTACTTCTACAAACCTGCTAGGGTGACTATATTGGAGCTTTTGTTTTCTTAATAGCAGCCTCAGTCCTGTGTACAGATATCTGAATCCCAAGCCTTGAAAGTTTGTCCTGTATGCTTAGGTCGGTCTAGGACTTGATTACATTAGATTGGAGATGGAATCCACCTTGCTTGATACTCTTACTGGGGATCCAAAGCCGCATTCGGTGGAAGAATGAAAATAAAGACAATCAACAGGCTTGATGATGCTGACTGCGAATCCAGCCTCTTCACTCTGCAGAACTTAGGACTACATGTCTGGGTAAAATAACTTCTGAATAGGTCCTCACCCTGATAAGATATTTTGGATGGTCTAGTCTCCTGGAAGCAGAAATGGGAGATGAACTGATGGAGTTGAACTAATGTCCTGACAGTTTGTTCAAAGTTGTAGGGATTTTGCCAATGAGATGTCGTTTTTGCCACTTTTTACAATTCTTCAGGTACTTCATATTCTCATCTATTTTTTTTCTTCCAGCATACACAGCTATCGTCATGAGAAATGTATGACTAACATTGTTCTGAACAGTTTCATTACATTCCACACCATTTGCCATACAAAAATTTGTTATTGGATCCAACCTGCTTCAAATATTATTAAAGCGGATCTTAGGATGTTGATGCTTAATTCCAGACATTAGGTATATCCTTTTGCCATTGGTTATGAAGCGCAAAACTCATCAAAAACTTTCTTAAGTGCAGGACCAAGTCATGGATATATACACAAGCAGCTCAGAGGAGGCAGGGGATTCCTGGCGGCAATACAGAACCAAGCTGTAGTAGTGGAAATGGAAGCTAATGGACAATTGTTTGAAGGACAATGCAATTTATCTTGGAGATCAAAGCTACTCCTAGAAGAAGCGCAGTCCTGATTTTAATTTCAGTTTATAAATAGTTGTTTTAACCATCAGGCATGTAACAAGGTTGCCTACTACTCTATATAGGGGAACCAAATGTACTAACTTTACTTGTAAGTTGTAACTAAATTTACTTCTACAAAGGTTACTGTCCACTGAAAAATAAGGGGAAATCTGGATTATATGACTATGATGAATAGTAGGCAATATGTATGCAAATCTATAAACCCAGAAAAATATAGCTTACCAATCTTGTCATTTTGTTGATGCTTCGGCAAATTCAATTAAACATTTTGAGACCCTCGCAATTTGTGTTAACTGTTTAGTAACCTTTTCCTTCTGTTCTGGAGAAAATGGCTTTTTGTTATGACAGCAACTTGTCAACCTGATAGTCATTTTACCAGTGACTCTTAATTTTCTCATAAAAAAAATTAACAAACTGCATCTCCTTGTCTTTCCATGAGAAATTCTGGATATCAACTAACTCCAGGTGTAGCAGCAAAAATTGAGGAATGGTTCAATTTCATCGAGTACATCTATCAATTTCCTACCAATTCCCAGAGATCCGCGCAGCACTCTCAAATGGCTCAAGTTAGAAAATGTCAGCATATGGGCAGCGACTTTTGGATGGAAAAGAGTCTATCGGAAGCAAAATCAAAATGCATTAGTATTCATCTCCTGATCACATGCTTAAAAATATTTCAAATGGAGTCTTGTAGAAACCAAAAGCAAAAAGAAAGAAAACTAGCTTGCCCTGATGACTTTAACAGGTAAGTCTAGATGCTTCACATTAACGATTTCTCTGAGAAGTGACACCACACGGTTATACTGAACAACTCTATCATCTCTAATAACATCAATAGATGCATTAGCTAAAAATGGTAGGTGGCCGCAAAGGGTATACTTATAAGGAAGATAGCTTTCGATTTTCAATGATTTGAGACGCTCTGCATGAATCTTTATTTCACAATAACGTAAACGACTTCCTTGATCCACAATTGTTAGCATGTGAAGTAATGGAGCAGATATGATGACATTTTTGGTTTTGTACCATGTACAGTCTTGTAGGTCAAACTCCTCCAGAACGGGGAAACTTAACAAGCTTTCTAGCATCAGTTGGTGTTCAACAGAAAATGCAACAGCTTTGAAGTGGAGGACCTTGAGATTTGAAAAGCAAATCGAAGAGGGAATTTTGATAGTGCCTTTCATCGCAAGCTTAGCTTCAATATTCTCAATGAATCAGAAGTAAAAACACAATGGTGAAACGTGGGGGAACTTTTCAGTGTAATCGACCGACGTTAGGAGGTCCTTTAAGGGTCGAGTGGGACTGAAAGTCGTGTCTGTCCCAGACTCTGTTTTGATTTATTTTGTCTGTCCGACTTATTTTGGGTGTTATGGGATGCGACATGGTCATTAGGACCATGTGGAGAAAATAAAGAAGCAGCTTTGGAAGCGCAGCTGTTGCAGGAAAATTGGTAGATACAAAGCGGCAGCTTTAGAAGTGTATTTACTATGACACACTCGACCCTTTATTACCGCTTTTTATGTTAAAACTTATGCTGTTTAGAAATATGCCATATGATTTGCTATTACTTCCATTCTCACTTTTTAAGCTAAGGAAAGCTTTTTTTCTTTTGAATTGCAGGCACAACAATCATATTTAGTTAGAGGGTCTTTTTCGCATGCTAGCAGATCTTCGCCATTCCGTAAGTTCTTATTCATACACTACTTGTTGTTTTGCCTCTTATTCTGTTCCAAGTAATGCATGGCTGTTTAAAGCTTGCAATTAGTCGATTTAATAGGAGAGCCTATGAAATCCCAATGTCACCAATGTAAAATTTGCATTCAGATGTGGCTTACCTACTGATTTACTGGTTGAGTCAACGAGCGCCACAAATGAGTCAGTTTTGAAGGTAGCCTTTGATCATGGCAAGGTATCCTGTACGTGTAATAAAGTCACACGATCGTGTCGTAATTTGCCAAAAAGTAGGTGATGCGTCGGTTCTTAAGATCATTGAGTTTGAGGACTGAAAGCAATATGCACCCATCTTTTTGCTGTTTATTTTTACTCAGAGTTGGCAGTTCTTTTTAGGAGGTTATAAGGTTGTGGACATGAGCTGGTGGATTAATATGTATGGAAGAGTGTACACAGAGCCAGTTTTTACGTTGAACCATGTCGTGGATATTAACTTATTGAAGTTGTGATGGCACGTCCAACTTTTTTGCTATGTTGGAATGATATCATTTTTGTATTAAAGGGCGAAATATCATTTTTTTTTATCTCAGGTTGGAAGGATATATATGAACTAATTGAATTTTATTATTAGTGTAGTTATTTCTTTTTTTTTTTTTAGGGTAGCAGTGTAGTTCTGTTGAAGTTCTCATCTGTAATGTTATTTGGATTTTGTAAATGGAATTTGGCTAGAGATATGACACAGTTTTATTGGTAAAACTTGATCTTACAGAGTAATTTGCCCCTCCCCTAATTCTGCCAAAATCTTTGGAATATTCTGGAATATTTCAACTAAGCCTAACTTGCCTAACCTTTTTGCACAACCGGATGGGCATATAAAACCTTTCTGCATACTTACTGCTACAAAGCAAATCTAGATAATCAATATCCATTAGAAGTTGTTACTGGTACATAGCATTACCAGCAAGTTCAGTTCTTCCAGTTCTGCTTATAGAGTGTAGATTTGTAGTATAGATAAATTTGCGGTTTTCTTCCAAGTTTATGTGTTCACTGGAAAAAATAAATAAAAATATTATGTGGTTCCATTTTTTCTCGTGTTTTAGGCTTTTAGCAAATAGATTTAGAGCATTCCCAATGCAGGGTGGATTTATCCACCTCCACATAGGTGCCACTAGGATAAATCCACTTTGCTGACTCAAAGTAAAACTCTACAAAGTGGAGAGTTCAAATAACAACGTTAACGTCGGTCCCCACCGTATCATGTCACGGTTTTATATTATATTGAGAATCAACTCTTGAACATTGCACTGTAATAAGGTAGAGATCCATTCGTTGAAGTTAGCTGAATCGTATTTCAAACAAGCAAGGCTAAATTTGTGAATATTTAGAACATTGTTAAGATGTAGCACTCTATTTATGAAAGCAAAGAAGACATCTTTTCTTTTCAAATAAGTTGTGCTTGTTGTTGTGTTGAAACACGGGGTATCTTGAGAAGTCTTCAAGCAATATGTCGAAAATTTTTATATTTTCAGAAAATTGTTAGGCAGTATGTTAGTAATGCATAAGTTTGATTCTAATTTAGAACAGAATAGACAAAGTATGCAAACCAGAACAAAAACTAAGGACAGTATGATGTGATCGAGTCGAGAAAATCTCTGTCCTTAAGACATAATTTGCCCCAACAGGTGCTGTATGGGTGTAATGCAAACTGTCTCCCAGGATACAACGATCAATACCTTCGTCGTGTAGCAGCACTTCAAACAAAACGAAGACGGCGAACCAGTTCAGTGATGTAACTCTCTCAAAGACACACAGACAATGAATGATATGATAATGAGTATGAGGTTTTCGAATGAATGAATAATGCAGACACTGACAAGGTATTTATAGCAAGAGGAAAAGAAGTGAACAGACACTTGGGCCGAAACAGTTCTATGAACAGACACACCCATTTAGGCTGAACAGACTTTTTGGGCCCGAAACAGTTTTATGAAAGGTTGCACCTATTTGGGTCGAACCAGTAGCAAACCGGTTCGGAATAGGTATGATTTATTCCAATGGACCTTTCTATCAAAAAGATTATGTTGGATCACCAAGATCCAAGCCCAAGCCGAGCCGGGTCGGTCGGACGGACGGTGCGCGCGCGCGTGTGTGTGTTTTTCAAGCCCAAGCCCATGTAAGGTTACGCCCAACGCGCGAAAACATTGTAACCCCAAGGGCCACACCCTTATTGTACATGAGGGGTTTTTCTAGACAAAACCTTATCTACATGGGTCAAATGTGGGACTATCACATTTTCCTTGCTTTGTCTCAAGTTGTTTGGAACTTGGGACACCAATTTCTCATTCAATATGGAACAGTTTTAGACGTATGAATATTCTGCGAGCATCTACTCGGAACGAGGATTCCATACGTACCAAGATCTAGCTCAACGGAGCTCTAGAACATATCGAAATGTCCAGCCAAAGACCTTGTCAGATTTCTGTCAGATTTCTGACAGAATCTGTTCAAACTATTTCCAACAATAATGAAGTATCTCATCAGGATTTTGTCAGCCTTCTCACCCTTACTCTGTCCTTCAAACAATTTTGGCTTTTTAGAGCTTTTCGCTGAAGCAGCAGGTTGATCCAAATCAATGACTATGGCTATACTCCCACTGCATTATCAAGTCTTTATTAAATGAATAGAGAACTCTAGGATAGATGAAATAATCAGATATATCATCTAATAGGCACTAATGCATCACTGTGTTTAATTCACTACAAAAAGTTTGATTAACCAAGTTTCAATACAGATAATCAAAATTAATTCAATTTTTGCTTAAATCCCCTACTAGTACCATCCTTAAATAAATTGTTAGGGTTTATCTTGAAATTTCTAAATAATTCAATATTGGAGAAAAAGAAATAACAGAGTATATAAGAAACCCTATCATGTACATGAGTGTTAAGATCTAGAGATTTTTGGACACACGTCACCACCTTTTGGGGGTATATTTGCACAGCGTCACCACTTTATTTTTTATTTGCGTTTAGTCACCATTCCATCTCAGCCTCGTTAGTTGACGAAGTCAAACGTTAGTTGACAAATCCAAATATACGTTGATTGATATCAAGTTTCAATAAATTAAGAAATCGAAGAACAATGAAACGAAGAACAACAACAACGAAGAAATGAGAGAAAAAAACTTGAGCCTTTGTTGTTGTGATAACAGTTTGACCAGGTCAAAGTTGAGTTGACCGTTAAAATTGATGAAGCGGAGACAGAATGGTACGTGACGAAATGCAAATAAATAATAAAATGATGACACTGAGCAAATTTACCCAAAAAAAGTGGTGACGAAACACAAATTTTCTCTAAGATCCATATATATAACTTCATTCAGAACTTGAAGAGGAGGTGCTATACAAACAATGAAAGAAAAAAAGTTACAGATCGACAAAGCAAAAGAAAGACAGTTTCTCTTTAGAATCGATTTATGTAGATCTAGATTTATGCATGCTGAAACAAACGATGGAGGTAGAATCAAACCTTTTTGATATGGCAGTGCGCTTTTGGGATTAGACCATTTTTATTGATTTGAAGGAGAGAACAAACTCTGATGAAGTTCGGTGGTGTATCGATCTGTCATCTGTGCATGAAAACGTAGGTGATTTTGGGGTGAGTTATGTCGAATATACCACTTTGTTGAATACTGACTTATGTAAACAACAGAGAAGAAGAAGTATATGAACTTAATTAACTTAGGATTACTTCAAGTTCTTCTTATTCAAAACACAATACAACATGATCTTACATAGTACTCAGAGAACACTGGACATAAAAACTCAACTGCTTCCAAACATAACTAATGTAAGAAGACTTTAGAGACACAACTATTAACACCTAAGTACTAGCTGACTTATAACCATTAGCACCCAACAACATACTAGCATTAATGAAATACTCATTTGGTTTATTCCAACAATGCCTCCCGTAAACCAAATTTGCTTTTTACTCCCAACCTTACAACATATTGCTTGAAGACTTCTCCCCAAGGGGCTTTGTAAAGATATTTGCACATTGATCTTCAGTTTTGCAATATTTCACTTGAATGTCTCCTTCAACCACAAGCTCCTGCAAAAAATGATATCGGATACGAATATGTTTTGTCCTCCCATGAAGAACTGGATCTTTTGAAACTGAAATGGTTGACATGTTATCACAAAACAGAGTTGTTGGATCAGTTTGCTTGTGCTTGAGACTTTCCAGAATTCCACGCAACCAAATAATCTGACATCCTGCAATGGAAACAACTATATATTCTGCTTCGGTAGTAGAGAGAGCAAGAGTTTGTTGTTTTTTTGAACTCCAGGAGATTGCACCACTTCCAAGAGAAAAGACATACCCCGAAGTGCTCTTGCTATCATTAGCACTTCCTGCCAGATCGTTGTCCGTATAACCAATGAGATTTACTGGAACTTTTGCTTTATAGAAAACTCCATAAGCAGTAGTGCCTTTCACATACCGCAGAATTCTTTTGGCAGCTTTCCAGTGATTAGAATAAGGTTTCTCCATGAATCTACTCATCAAACTTACAGCATACACGATGTCAGGCCTTGTGACGGACAAATACATCAAGTTCCCTACCAAACTTCGAAACATAGTTGCATTGACAAGCTTTCCTTCACAAAATTTGCTTAGCTTCGAACCAGTGATACATGGAGTTGTAACTAGATTGGCTTCTTCCATCTTGAACTTCTTCAAAATTTCTTTTGCATAACTCTCTTGAGAGATAAAGATTCCTTTCTTGCATTGTTGGACTTCAATATCAAGAAAATGGTGTAACTCGCCTAAGTCTGTCATTTCAAACTCTTCCATCATTGCATGCTTAAATTCATTCAACATCTTCATATCATTCCTTGCGAGAGTTGCTTTTGATGTAGAGAGTATACTCATATGGACATTTTTGGAAACCACTTTCCACAAAGTATGAGTTGATGCGACTATACCAAGCTCGGGGAGATTGCTTTAAGCCGTATAAAGCTTTGTTCAACTTGTAAACTCTCTTCTCTTCTCCCTTCTTCAGAAATCCAGGTGGTTGTTCGATAAAAACTTTCTCCTTGAGAATACCATTTAAGAATGTTGATTTGACATCCATCTGGAATATCTTCCAAGCATTTTGAGCCGCCAAAGATATGATCAAGCGAACAGTTTCAAGTCTTGAAACAGAAGCGAACACCTCCGTATAGTCGTCACCTTCCTTTTGTTTATATCCCTTTGCTACAAGTCGTGCTTTGTACTTGTTGACGGAGCCATCTAGATACATCTTAGTCTTGTACACCCACTTCACACCAATAAGACTTTTGTGCGGTGGCAGATCAGTAAGTTCCCAGGTTCCATTCTTTTCAATTGATTCGATCTCTTCATTCATAGCTATCCTCCATTTTTCTTCACCCCAAGGATCCTCGAATGAGATTGGATCTTCCCCAGCAAAGAAAGCAAAGAAAACAACATCGGTTTGTTGAACTTCCTCAGTTATATCATAAATATCACGCAAGCTTCGCGTCTGTCTAGGAGGACTTGAAGAGGAGTGTTCACTTGACGAAGAACTGGAGAAGTATAGCATTCCCAGCTTGACTGCCATTTGCATCACTAGAAAGAACTGGCGAACTATCTTCCTGATTTTCAAAATGAAAAGTAGGCAAATCTGCTGTACTACCCTTGGATTCATCAAAAGAAGCATTTTCATCAAAATGAACATCACGACTTATCACAATCTTCTTAGTCTTTGGATTGTACAACTTATAAGCCTTGCTCCTTTCACTATATCCGATAAAAATGCACTTTTTAACTTGGCATCTAGCTTGCTTTTCATTGCATCTGGAATATGCGCACAAGCAACACTTCTGAAAACTTTCAAGTGAGAAACATTAAGCTTGGATCCATACCAGGCCTCATATGGTGTGCAGTTCTGCAAGCTTCTTGGTGGGGATCTGTTAATCAAGTATACTGCACATTAAACAGCTTCTACCCAGTATTCACGCGCCAAGCTCTTCTTTGCGAGCATGCACCTAGCCATCTCCATAATTGTTCAGTTCGCAAACACCATTTTGCTGTGGTGTATGATGAACAATCTTCTCATGCCTGATTTCAAGATCGCTTCAATAATTTTCAAACTCATTCGAAAGGTATTCACCACCACGGTCAGTTCGCAAAGTTTTGATTTTGATCCCGAAAATCTTTCTACTTCGGCCTTGAAATTTTTGAAAGCTTGTAAAGCTTCTGATTTTTCTTTTAAGCAACAAACCCAAACTTTCCTTGAGTAATCATCAATAAAAGAAATAAAGAAACGATTACCTCCTTGAGATGGTACTGACATTGGACGACAAAGATCCGAGTGAATGAGCTCCAAAGGTTTTTGTGCTCTCCATGATGACTTTGAAGGAAATGAAAGCCTATGTTGCTTTCCGTATTGGCATGATTCACAAACTTCATTTGTAGGACATACTTTTGGTAGGCCTTTGACCATCGTCTTCTCCGAAAGCATCTTCAAGTTTCCATAGTGCAAGTGCCCAAATCTGTCATACCATAGCTTGGAGACACTATTATCAATAGTAATGAAACATGACATAGTGTCGCTTAGAAGAGTGAGCGGGAAGAGATTATTTGCAGCAACTTCAATCTTAGCAATAAGCTTATTTTGTCACGACAAGATGCAATTATTGTTAGCAAAACGAATATCATATCCCTTCTTCAAAAGATGACCAACATTTAGCAAGTTATTTTTTATACCAGGGACATAATAAACTTCAGAGATTTTCTCCATTCTTCCTGATTTTATTTTAAACTCCACCTCACCGACGCCTTTAATTTGATACGCCTTCCCATCTCCTACCTTGACTTGTCCATAATTTGAGATGAACAAACTTGAAAATAAATTTTTGTTATCTGTCATATGCTTGTTGGCTACACTGTCTATGTACCAAACCTCATTTGGAATTTCTCCATGACACAATAGTAGCAAAGTGTCACTGTTTTCATGCATCAAACCAGTGTCTTGCTTGCCTTCCTCCTTGTACCAACATTCATGAGCAATATGACCAGGTTTGTGGCAGTTATAACATTCGAAATAACCACGACCTCTTCCTTTTTGATTGCCACGTCCTCTCCCTCTCTGGTTGCCACGACCTCTTCCTCTTTGATGAGACTCGGAGCTTTGATTTTCTGCTTCATCGGGGTTTTGTTCATTGTTGAATGAACCTCTGCCTCGTCCATGAATTGAGCCTCCTCCTCTCGAACCTCTTCCACAACCACGAAAAGAACCACGGCCTCATGTACTTGTTACTTGGGACTTAAGTGCTTCATCAGATTGAGAAGACAGTGGAGTCCTCCGATTTAATTTGATTTCATGAGCCTTCAACTTTCCTTGCAAATCTTCCAAAGTGAGGGTGGAAAAATCATTGGATTCTTCAATAACAACCACAACATGATCAAACTTTTGTGGTAAAATCCGTAGAACCTTTTCGACAACTCTTTCTTCTTCTAAGATCTCTCCATTAGTAGCCATTTGATTGACAATGGAAGTGACTCTTGTAAAGTACTCCACAATGCGTTCACTTTCTTTCATCTCCATTCTTTCAAAATCCGATCTCAAAGTTTGAAGTCGAACCTTCTTCACTTTCTCTTCACCCTTGTAGGCTGTGTGAATAATCTCCCATGCTTCCTTAGAAGTCCCAGCCTTCGCGATTCTTTCATAGACCGGTATCTCGACCGTTTGATAAATTTGAAAGAGCGCCTTGCTGTCCTTCTTTCGATTTTCTTTGAGGCTGATTTTCTTTGAGTTTGTTAGTCCTTCTTAATCACCAGGTTCATGAAAACCTTCTTCAACCATACTCCATAAATCCAGTGATTTCAGCAGTACTTTCACATTGTTGCTCCAATAGTCGTAGTTTTCGCCATTGAATCTTGGAATGAGAGATGTTATATTGTTTAGACTAGCCATCACTGTTGAGAGTGAAGAATTAGATGAAGAAGAGAAGGGGATTTGGCTCTGATGCTACTTTGTAGAATGTACCACTTTGTTGAATACTGACTTATGTAAACAATAGAGAAGAAGTATATGAACTTAATTAACTTAGGATTTACTTCAAGTTATTCTTATTCAAAACACAATACAACATGAGCTTATATAGTACTCAGAGAACACTGGAGATAAAAACTCAACTGCTTCCTAACATAACTAATGTAAGAAGACTTTAGAGACATAACTATTAGAACCCAACTATTAGCTGACTTAGAGCATCTCTAATGCACGGTCTAAAAATAGCATTTCCTATAATTTTGTCCCTAATGCACATGCTATAAGTCATGCTATAAATGCATCTGCTATAAGCATGGTTCATTTTGGAACAAAATATGCAACCTTCTATCTCTAATAAATGGTTTCTTTATTCTAACATATGATTTCTTTATTATATATTTTGGAAAGTACATCAATAGTCTATCAATAGTCTCTTTGTTCCCCATTTGTTTTATTCTTTTTATATTAATACAAGGTTGCAAAATTTATGTGCATTAGTCTTAAAATAAAAGTTGTAAATTTAGAAGGTTGCAAAATCTTAGAAAATGCTATAAACGCTGATGTGTCACCTATGTGGCATGCTAAATTTAGACCGTACATTAGAGATGCTCTTATAACCATTAGCACCCAACAACATACTAGCATTAATGAAATACTCATTTGGTTTATTCCAACAAGTTGGGACCAAGGACACGGTTCCTGTTTGATTGGACCAAAAGGACACAGATAGTTTTGTATTAGTTTGTAGGACATTTTTTCCGGCCCGAACCGGTATTTTAGATTTTGACGAAAATAACCCCTCGCCTTAAGTTGTATGCATTCTTTTTCAAAAATCAAAAGAAACATAATCAACATAGTGGACCCCACTTTATTTTAATATATTACATACTCTTGTTGTATGTTAACTTAAGTAGATTCCAATATGATTGACACATATTCCCGAGTATTCCTTTTCACATCGTGTCTGTCAGGTTGTTGTTTGGTATAGGACGTACGTACCTAGTTAGGACGTACGTACCTTGTGTTGGTTAGCAGACTTTTGTTAAGGCTTGGTCGTACGTACCTAGTTAGGACGTACGTACCATAAGTTGGTCAGTAGACTATTTGGTTCTTGGACGTACGTAATTAGTTAAGGCGTACGTACGTCGAGTTGGTCAACTGACTTTGTTGTTAAGGGACGTACGTACCTAGTTACGACGTACGTACGTCGTCGGTGGTTTTTCTTATTTCGGCCCAATTTTCCTTCTCTTTGAAACCCTAACTATATATGCTTTTTGTGCAATAGAGAAAAGTAGTTCTTCGGCCGTCCAATCAAGGTGTTCTTCTAGTGTTTGTTTAGGGTTGTGTTTTGGTGATTGAACTCATACTTTCTCCTTCATTCATTCTTATTCTTCCATATTGCTTATTGAGATCGACTTTGAGTCTTCTTGTGTGTTCATCAAGAAGTCGAGTGTCTTGTGCGTACATCAAGGTGCTCTGGTGAAGTCAAGGTGTTAGAGATAACCAGTAGTATCAAATCGCAGTGATTGCAGGTAGTTGATAGGTTTGTACATCTCTTTTCATCTAGTGGATTTATTTGTTGTCGCATAGACAACCGTGGACGTTTTCCATATTGGGTTTTACCACGTTAAAAAAATATCGCGTGTTCATTTACTTTCTGCTTACTGCTTTGCTTGATTAATTAGTGATAACTGTGGTAATAGCACTATTTGTGGAGTTTCAATTGGTATCAGCCGCATGGGGCTTGTTAAGGAGCGTAAAGGCTCACGCCTAAGATCCATAGTGCAGCAATGGAACCTCACAAGTTTGGTACTTCGAATCTTCCTCCACAATTTGATGGAAAAGATTTTGGTCATTGGAAAGTTCGTATGATGGCTTATCTCCAAGCCTTAGGTGAGGATGTTTGGTTCGCAGTTGAAGACGGATGGAAAGCGCCTTTGACTACGATGGGGACTGGTGGTACTGCAGTTACATCACCCATACCACGTGCAAGGTGGTCGCCTGAACAAAAATCAACTGCGACTTTTAACAACAAGGCACTTAATGCTATCTTCATGGCATTAAATGCAAGTGAATTTCATCGGATTCATGGTTGTGTTGAAGCAAAGGATGCATGGAACACGTACACATGAGGGTGATGAATCTGTCAAGGAAAGCAAACTTGAATTGTTGACTTCTCAGTTCGAAAACTTACGAATGGATAATTCTGAGACGTTTGATGAATTCTTCATTCGTTTGCAAGACATTGTGAGTTGTAGTGCTGCTATTGGTCATGTGTATACTGATACACAAATTGTACGCAAAATACTGCGTGCTTTGCCACCTCGTTTTCGCTCTCGCAAAGATGCAATTACTGAGAGCAATGTGATCAAGGATATGTCCATTGAGACGCTTGCTGGAAAACTACATACTTGTGAGATGGAACAAACATTGGAAGATCCTTCGAAGAATAAGTCTGTGGCTTTTAAGGCTACCTCTTCGAAAGAAGTGTCTACGGGAGCTTCTGATGATGAAGAGCTTAGTATGGATGATAACTATGCATTTCTCTCTCGTAGCTTTCAGAAGATTCTAAAGTATCAACAAAACCTAGATCCTTGAAAGCGCTTTTCTAGCTCTCCAAATGCTCCTCGGAGTCGTGGTTTTGAAAGGTTTATTGTTGATGGTAGGAGAGCTCGTGTTGATCGCAAGGATGTCCAGTGCTACAAGTGCCGTGAATATGGACACTTTGCCAATGAATGTGACAAGAAGGTGGATCGCAAGCCTGGAGACAATTCCAAGGCTAATCTCGCAGTTACATGGGATGACTCAGATGAGGATGAGGATGGCAACAACCTAAATGTTGTTTCCAACTATGTGGTCTTCAGTGCATCCTTGGATGAACATCCAGGAGGTAATGTATCCTCTACTGATAATATTACTATTTCTGAGTCTGGTGTCCATACACATACAAGTGAATTGTGTGACATGTATAAGTTTTCTATGCAACAGGTCAAGTTGCTTGAAAAAACTAACAATGTGTTGCAGGATCAGGTTGATAGTCTTGGCCTAGATATTTGTAATCTTGCGGGTAACTCCAATATGCTGAAGGAGGAGTTCGAGAAAGAAAAAGTGGACTTCCAAGCATGTATTGCTTCTCTCGAAAAGTTGAATCATGATTTAGAGTCCAGATATCGTTCCTTGGTGCTGGAACATGAAAAGGTTAAGGAGGAATTGTTTGCTGCTAATAAACAATTAGTTGGTTTTGGTAAAGCTAGTGCCAGTCTTGACTCTTTGTTGGGAAGCGGTAAATCTCATTCAGACAAGTCCGGTCTAGGCTATAATTCATCTGTTATTTTTCCTGCATCTACCTCTACCCACACTACTTTTGTTAGACATGCAGGTGTTCCACCTACGTCTCCTCCTCCTGTACAGGAAATTGGTGTTGTCACTCCACCTAGAGTTGTTCGATCCCCACCCTCTCGGAGAAAGAACTTAAGACACAGAAATTTTAAGTGTCTTACTTGTGGTCGTATGGGTCATACATCTGCTTTCTGTTGGAATTATCTGTATGCATCTCACCCTTATCCTTTTGCAGATACTACTTATTGGAATAAGTCGACCACTTTTCCCATGCAGGCCCCGTACATGTGGAATGGCTATGTTCCGTGGGGATTACCTAGGTCTTCTCCTTATGGGAACCACCTTCGCCCGCAGGCACCTCCGATGCCCACTTAACCACCCCATTTTTGAGATAGGAGTACTGATGCTTCTAGAAAGGTGGTTTCTCATATGGCACGACTGGTTGAGAATGGCACTACGTCATGGTATCTAGACAGTGGATGTTCTCGTCACATGACAGGTGACAAGACCCTTGTTACTAACTTGATTCATGGATATGGAGGTAAGGTTACCTTCGGGAATGGTAAGATGCTCCCGGTAGAAGGTAAAGGTAGTTTTTCTGAGAATGGATCGTTAAACGGTCATGAGCTTTTATTTGTTAAGGGTCTTAATTCGAACCTGTTGAGCATTAGTCAATTGTGTGATGCTAAGTTTAAGGTTGCTTTTGAGGATGAAAGATGTGATATATTTGATACAAATCATGCCTTGCTCTTAACCGGAAGTTGTTTCCATGATAATTGCTTTACTGTCACTACCCCTCTTCCTCATCTCTATGCTTAGCTCGTCTTTTTGAGTGTAGGATTTTTTCTTGTGTTTTAGGTGTGTCTTCTTTATTTTCTTTGCATTTTATTTTTCGAGTCTCTGTTATAGGTGTTGAGAACATACTACTCTGGATATTGTTTGGATTCCATCTTTCAGCTAATTATAGTTCGGTAGGCTTCTTTTGTGTATTTTTGTCAAGAATTTTGTTGGGCCGCATCATAATCTTCTTCTCCCTTGGTGTTTTTTTGCATGACGTGTTTGCATGTTTTGGAGTTATTAGAGTATCTTATACTTTCACTTTTGTACTACTAGAAGATGATCGTCTCGGCTTTTTACTTCCTTCATTTTTTTCTATTTTCTCCTTGTGTTTCGTTTGCTCACCTCCAGTAAGTGGTCAATAATTCACAAAATCCCCATCCATTTGAATGTCTTGTGAGCATAATCAGTTGGCTAGGAACCCGTTGTGGCTGTGAGGGTCATGCTCTGACGGTTGCACTTAAGAGATGTTAGTTCTTGTGTTGCACGTTATCATGGTATTGCACTTCTTGAGTGTGTTTCTGCCGAAAAGATGTAGGCTACACCCTACCCTTGTGTCCTGGCTAAAGATGGAAGTTATTAATTCCTCCCACACGGGATTGGCATTTCTGTTAATTCTCTTTACAACAAAAAAAAAAACAAAAAAAAACAAATTCAACAAAAAAAAATATAAAAATATAATCCATGATTCTGTTCAACCTTCTTGCATTTCTCGTTTTTTATGCATATTCAAACTATCGTTAGTTTTTGCTCGGATTGGAATCCATACAATATTAAGATCTCATTCTTGTGATGTTTCTCAACTTGTCTAGCCTTCTTTCTCCTGTTTGTTTTTCGATTAAATTAAATTTTACACAAAAAAAGGGAAGTACGAACGTCGTTAAAAGGTACTACGGGGGGGTCAGAACTTTTCTTATCTTGGAACGTACGAACGTCGTTAGGGAGTACGTACGTTCCTTGAGGCAGCAGTTTTTTTTATGGGTCGATGTACGAACGTTGTTTGGTAATACGAACGTCATGGTCACAGTTTGGCCCAGTTGTTGTTTTTAAGCCCAAATTGTTTAAAAACACAAGCCAACTGTACAAAGTCATATTGTGCTCAATCTTTTTTGAAGCACGAACAAGGGAAATTTTTAAGTTTTCCTAACTTCTTTAGGAAACTCCTCTCCTTATATACTTTCCTTCTCATTTTCTTCCTCTTTCTCTTGTTCCTCTTGGTGTTCTTCTTTATCTAATTCTTTTGCGTTTTTGAGTTGGGTGTGCATATCGGGGTTGTGTTCTTCCTCTCAATCGTCGTCCTTCAAGTAAGTATCTCTCACCTTCTTCTTTTTTACTTGTTTGTTGTTGTTTTGTTTCAATGAAAGTAGTATTTAGTTTCTCGTTCTTGGTCGATAATCGTTCATGTTGGCTTAGTTTGGATTCTCTCTCCAATTGGTTATTTCTACTTTGATCACTGTCGATAATTCTCTTTTTTCTTGCTTGATTCCCTTGATTATTAAGTTTTTAGTTGTATAGCTTGGTACTTTATCCATGCTTCTTGTTTATGCACACCAACTGTTTGATAAAATGCCCAAGTGATGCTGTTTACCTTTGTTTTCTACTTAACACTTGTTTATACTCATTGCACTTTCCCGCTTTTGATGCATGTATGGTGTTGTGGATGTTCAGGACATGGCTCCCAAGCGTGCTCGCACTACCCTCTCTAGTGACACACCCGTCTCTAAGGGTGCCTCTTCGTCGGGTGCACGAAGTTCGCGTGCTCAAAGAGGTAAAGGGGTTACCCCCGCTGACTCCTCACCTCCTCCTTCGCCTCTTGGTGCTCATCCTCGGGCTCATGCCATTGTTCCCGAGAGGTTTTTCGATCTACTTGACATTACCTCAAGTCCGTTGGGTGCTACTCAAGTTGGGAATGTGGCAACTTTCTATGGTACTCGGAATTGGTTGAAGGTGGCTCAACCGGTTACCAAATATTTCGTCTCGCATACTATTGCTTTCTATGAGACTAAGGCACCGTCTTAAGATCGTTCAAGCTTCACTGTGTTGATTGAGGGTAGACGATACACCATTTTTCTCCAAGAGTTATCAGAGAGGCTTTGGGTATTGATGGCCAAGAGATGCCTCTAAGTCAGACTCATATCACTTGGCCTATTCCAGATGAAGTTAGGGTTAACCTGGTCAACCAAGCTCAGGAGATGTTCATTGATGGAGTCACATAGAGATATCATGCTAAACACTTCAGTGTCATTCTCATGCACATGATTGCTCATTCCAATATCTATCCGACGAGGGGTAACAAGATCATTATCACTGATGAGATGATCAAGCTTATTGTGTGCATGTCTGTTTATCACATCAACCTTCTGGAGGTTATTTTCTCTCGGATGCTTCAAATTGATGCTGCTAAGGGTACACTTCCTTTTCCTAGCTTCATCATGACTATTCTTCAGCATTTGGGTTTCCCGGGCAGGTATACGGAGGTGACTCCTCCACGGTTTGTTGCTCATGGCTGGGCTAATGCCATCAAGAAGGGATGTCTTTCTAGGAAGACGGCCTTTGAGGTTGTGGCGTGTCATTGACTCACCATCTGGTCTGGGGTGGTAGAGCTCTTGATAGGCGCGATGACTTTGATCGTGTTTTGGTCTCTGGGCGCCCTTCGCCCTCCCGGTCCGTAGCAACCGAGCTGTGGTTGCAGTTGAAGCTCGGGTCTCCTCACTTCGACGTCATCAAGGTCACACTGATACTAGGTTGGATCGTATTGGCACCATTCTCTCTCAGCATGATGCCATTCTTCGAGACATTCATGGGATGAATGTGGCACGAACGAGGCATCTTCAGATTGACTATTCTCCTATCACATTGCCTCCATTTCCGGCAGAGGAGCCACCGCTTGGAAGTGATGGAGATGGTGATGAGTCTGAGGACGAGAGTGAGGAAGATGGTGATGAGGAGGGTGATGACAGTTCTGGTTCGGAGGAGTAGCTCTTTCTTTTTATTTTTATTTTTGTTCTTTTCTCTTGGTACTTATTATCTTTTTGCTTGTTCAGGATTGAAACTTTTTAGGATATTGGGTTGTTAAGTTCCATTAATGCTTTACTCTATTTTGTGGAAAGGTGTTGTTTATTAGGTTATGGGCTTATGTTGAGCCCACGTATTGTTTTGGTCTATCCTTACTATATATATTGCTTCTTTGTGCCTTTCTTCTTCTATTTTTTTTACTCTTCTTCTAGCCTCCCTCTTGTTTTCTAGATTTTATCAATGGCGGAATATGAACTTCATGGTGTGTTTGTTCCTCTTGTTGGCTATGCATCGTTCATGGTGATAGAATACAAGAATCTTACAAAGGTTTGTCGTTTATGTCGTGTTCCTCATGGGTATGACTATATTCATCCACCATTCCTTAACCCGTGTATGGTTCATGTGAATCATTGGGAGCGCTTGCCTACGCATCTCCAATGTCACATCTTGGAGTTAGTTGGTTTCCCGAAAGTTTCAGGCTTAACTGCTCTTCTCACCGACTGCGGTTTAGATAGCAGAATTGAAAACCTATTTTGTACAGGTGAATGGTTGGAGATTATGAAGATCATGTTATAGCTCGATGGAAGAATCCTTCGGTTCGTGCTGATGCTTACTTCTCTAAGCTTCCTCTAGGTCATTGGGAACGTGTTTTTTGCGTTGTTTGATTTTAGGGTTTTGGTTTTCTTCTAAGACTCTTATTTCTCTTTATGGACTACTGTTTATGGTTGATATTCCTTTAGTGGATATTTAATTGTTAAGGCTATTTTTCTATCTTGTTTCTCTGATTGTTATCCTATTGTCTGCATTGTCTCTTGTTCATGGTCCTTTTTCTTCGTTTCCGTTGTTCACTCTTTGTGACTAAAGGGGGAGATTTATGACTCTAATACTAACACTTTTCTCTTCCTCTGTTAGTGTATTTTTGGGTCATGTTTCAGGTATGCTACACGTATGGGGGAGTGAACGTGTTGATGATTAAAACTTGTACAGTTTTGGGGGAGCTCGAGTATTAAACTTTGGAGTTCATGAAGTATGGGAGAGTTGCTCGAGAAACTTTCGTTGGCTCTCTGATTGGTTCAGAATTCTTTCTTGCTTCTGTTTCGTCTCTGATGATCAAAGCCTCTTGCTCGAGCTGAATATCAAGTGTTGGTGACTTGGTACGTATTTACTATAAGGGTTTTTGTAGGCATGTTTTATAAATGCCAATTGGTTTGGGTTTGTACGCACGTACTATAAGTGCTTCTAGAGATAGGTTTTCGTCACAAAATAAATGTTAAAGGGGGAGATTGAAACCGGCATTCAGTTGTTTGACATTATTTTGTGACTACGTGTGTCCATGGTTATCTCGCCTTGATCTCATTGTTAGGAAAACCTTAATATATGAGCGTCGTCCTGAGTATTTCTTTTCACATCGTGTCTGTCAGGTTGTTGTTTGGTATATGACGTACGTACCTAGTTAGGACGTACGTACCTTGTGTTGGTCAACAGACTTTTGTTAAGGCTTGGACGTACGTACCTAGTTAGGACGTACGTACCATAAGTTGGTCAGCAGACTATTTGGTTCTTGGACGTACGTACCTAGTTAAGGCGTACGTACGTCGAGTTGGTCAGCAGACTTTGTTGTTAAGGGAGGTACGTACCTAGTTAGGGCGTACGTACGTCATCGGTGGTTTTTCTTATTTCGGCCCAATTTTCCTTCTCCTTGAAACCCTAACTATACATGTTTTTTCTGCAATAGAGAAAAGTAGTTCTTCGGCCGTCCAATCAAGGTGTTCTTCTAGTGTTTGTTTAGGGTTGTGTTTTGGTGATTGAACTCATACTTTCTGCTCCATGCATTCTTATTCTTCCATATTGCTTATTGAGATCGGCTTCGAGTCTTCTTGTGTGTTCATCAAGAAGTCGAGAGTCTTGTGCGTACATCAAGATGCTCTGGTGAAGTCAAGGTGTTAGAGATAACCAGTAGTGTCAATTCGCAGTGATTGCAGGTAGTTGATAGGTTTGTACATCTCTTTTCATCTAGTGGATTTATTTGTTGTCGCGTAGACAACCGTGGACGTTTCCCATATTGGGTTTTACCACGTTAAAAAAATATCGCGCGTTCATTTACTTTCTGCTTATTGTTTTGCTTGATTAATTAGTGATAACTGTGGTAATAGCCCTATTTGTGGAGTTTCACCTTGTGGGGATGATATTGGTTTTCTTGATAGATGATAGTTAATACATATCACTGCGCAATATAATACGTTTGATAATAGATCACTACTAAAAAAATGGTCTTTTGCTGCAGAACTTTTTACCACGGTCAAGAATTGTGTCGCCACATGCACCATTTTGCCACACATATTTTTTATCTGTGGCGAAAAATTATTTTTAGCTGCAACATAAATTTCTTCCGTGGCAAAAAGTGTTTCTAGCCGCAATATAAATTGTATCCGCGACGAAAAGTTAAACTTTTTTGCTGCACCTATACTTTTGCGTGGCTACAAAATCATGTTTGTACCACAGATAGCTATAACCGTGGCTAGAACCTTCCTTGTCGTGTCGGTGGTTTTGTGGCCGTGGCTTGAAGTTTTTTTTCTAAATTATTAAAATATATTAATATGTTTTTTATTTTTTTTGTTTTGAAAAATCAAAATCCAAAATTATTTTTGGTTTCCCCGCGCTAATCCGGCCCACGCTTTGGGTGCCACGCGCTCTTTTAGGAAAAGAGATATAAAAAAAATAAAAAACCTAAACTAAACAAAACTCTCATTCATCTTCCACCGTCACCACCAACACAATAAACCTTGGTGCTCCATCCCACAACACCGTCACCTCCACTTTCTTTTAATTGATTCTCTCTCCGATTTCACTTTTTCTCTCTCTAATTTCACTCGCCTTGGTAAAGTAACCCACTCACCCATCTTCATCTTCGCCTTCTACTAATTTGAGTATACAATTTGTGGTGGATCGAATTTCTCTGGAGGTTAGAAGGAAGTTAACTTTGTTTCTTCAATTAGGTGAAAGCAGTTTGTTTGCGCTAGGAGGAACCACAATACATTAAGGTACTTACTACTAACCCCAAGTTATTGAATTGTTTGTTTTGTTCCAAAATTGGTCATGTTCATGAATTGCTTGATGAATTGTAATTAAAATGGAGTCTTTGTTGATTGGTCTTTTTATAATAAAAAGAGGTTTATTTGATTGAGTTTTTCTATTTGGGTATATTTTGTTCTATCTTGAAGTTTAGTTTTCAAAAAGAATGATAGATTTTGGGTTAGAGATAGATTTTGCTGTGAAAGTAACTACTTACCAAATGCCAAATACTTTTCTGGCTCACTTTTGACAAGGCCAACAAAAGGTTTTTTGTTTTCGTTATCTAGAAAAAGAACTTTGGCAACTTCAGTTTTACTAGTTTCAGCAAATTGGATTTCATTATCAGCAACTGCTGCTTCCCCTGCGCTATCCCCTGGCTGACTTCCCTTAGACCATTTCTGTAATCAATCTTCCACCATGTCAACCCCAAATAAACGATGATGATATGTACCTGCTGGAACAGGATCTGTGAGAATGTTCTTTACTTGTAGAGCAATTGAGCAATGCAGAGATAATTGAGGAATTGTTTTCATTCACACATACAACACCTAGCTGGCACTGCCTTCCCCCTTTTCTGAAAATTATCCAGTGAGTGTTCATTGTTCAATTCAACAATAGGGACAAAAAAAACAAGAACTAAACCTTGTCCAGATGTAACACTCCACACCTGTTTATAAGGAAACCTTTGAGTCGGAGTCTACTTTTGTATATATTATCTGCCATCACCAATTGTTGATAGAATGATCTCACTGTGATGTTCCCATTTTTATCCCACACAACCATCTCCATATATCACAGTCCTCTTACCTCTGAACAGCTTGCAATCTTTGTGAGAACTCTGTGTATGAGGCTCCTCCCAATCATATCGAGCACGCTTGAGTTGAAGATCCCAGCTGACAGTATCACCTTCCATCTTTCTAGTGTCTTTGACTGGCAACTGTCTTGCATTAGAGAGATTGTACATCGTAGGCTATTGTTCCTTCCGTGGCCTATCTACCATCCATATGTCCAGCCAAATCTGCAGAACACCCCTGGTTTGAACTGGTTGAACAAAACCATCTCTGCCAAACTGCTTCAATTCGGTCAATTAACGAAGAACTAGCCTGAATTGCTGCAGTAAAAGACCATACCCAAGCTAAAATAGGATCATTACTAGCAATTGGAGGTAAAGAAAGCACAATTCTACCACCCTCACCACCATTATTAGACTCAACAACATCATAAACACTCCAAAGCTACTTCACATCACCAATTGAATTATCAAGAAGTAGAAACCCAAAGCCACTTCACATCAACAATTTCCTGAAAACACTTGTAGAAGTAATATTAACAACACGACCAAGAATCCCACTTCGTTTACATCTTCGAACTAGGATTAAAGCTCGTGCAAGATTCTTTGAAACTTCTGACACAATTAGACGAATAGGTCTGTCTTTCGTAAAGAGGAGAAGAAGAAGAAGAAGTTCCCATTCCTATTACAAAAACTATACTTAACCGAATTTAAAAACACAGATAAATACTTTGCGTTATCCAGAAAATTTGAGGACCACTACGACAGATTAGTAGGACGCCCCATTAGGTAGTCAGCAGCAGCCTTACAATCTGTTTCCAGTTCAATGTTCTTCAGTTTGTGCTTGATCCCTTGTCGGATGGCTTCAAAAATGCCCTGGCACTCTGCCAGAAATCCAGAGAAACTTTGATGAACATACCACGGGAATGGAAGAAAGAATCTTACAAACACTGTTACAAAGAGTTCCCAATCTTAACAATGCAGGAAAAAGACTAGTAAGTACACTCCTAAACTTCCATTTATCTGAAATGTTTGAATACGTGCACTTTTCTTGCTCTCATTATCTTCCCTCCTCTTCTAGATATGAAAATCCTCGGAATTGCTTAGGTTCCTTTTAGATCATTTAACTTTAACACTAACTAAAAGAGTAGGCAAAGGCTGCGAGCCTATCACTGAAATTTTTTAATAATACCACCAGTGTTGTTCTTTACCAATTCGATCTTAACTAGCATTTGATCTTGTGCAATGACCTTACCGGCTGCATTTTTTTCATCATTTTGGTGATGGATAATCCAGTTTTTATGATGTGATCCTACTTTTTGGATCTGTGTACTAGTCATACTCATATTTGAATGGAAATAGTAGGCGACAATTACAGGAATAATTATATCTAGTATAAGGGGCTAACCTGTGTAATTTAGATGTGATCTTAGACATTTTTCATGCTAATTGGTGATTTATGTTGTTTGATTTTAGTTAGTTGAAAGTTGCATTAACAATGTTAAAAAAGATTTTCTTTTGATTGCGTGAACATTGTTTTGTTTTGTCGATTGGGTCACTTTATATCCTAGTGTTAAGAAAGATAGGAGCTTTGAATTTTGGTTGAACAGAAACACTAGTATTTACTCAATAGTTGAGTTTTTGTTTGAGTACAATATATAGGTATTGGCTTTGTTGAACTTTATTCATTCAATTCAGTTTCTTACACTATTATTATTATTATTATTTTCAGAGGATTGCTTAAAGATGAGAATTGTTGATGTGGGACTTGGAGGAGGAAGAGTATAGCTGGTACCAAGTTATGCACACTTTTGGAACTGTTGGTACTAAGTTAATGGACACTTTTGTAACATATAGGAATTAGATGCAAAGCATTTTGAGATGTTTTTACTTTTTAGTTGGTATTTTATTGGATCTGCAATTATATTGGATCTGAAAATGTGATTGTTGGAATTTATTTATAATTTGGTTAAATGGAAGGATATTATGGTGCAACTATTGTGTATAATTGTATTGTTTTTTAAGTGCAAATTACAGGTTATATTGTAACAGTGATTTATAGGAAGGGGAAAAAAAAAATTAGCCATGACAATAAAGTAAAATCTGGCCACGGGTAGGTCTGCAGCAAGAAGAAAAAAATTTAAAATTTAAAATAACTTTTGGCCACGAAAATACCTGTAGCAAAAAGTTGAAAATTTAAATTTAATTGAACTTTTGGCCACAGGCAGATGCGTAGCAACAAGTTAAAAATTTTAATTCAAATTTAACTTGTTGCCACGGCTAGTGGTGCAGCAAAAAGTAAATAATCAATATTAAAAATGTAAATATAAATTAGGTTTTCGCCGCAGGTTTAAACGTGGCTAGATATTTGACCTTTAGCCACAACCACGCTTTGACCGCGGCAAAATACTTCTCGTCACATAAAGTACTGCCACGGGTGCAGCTACATGTTTTTCCGTGGCAAGAAACTTATAGCCACGGATTTCTAAACTTTTGGCCACAGTTTATGACCGCGGCAAAAAGTCATTTTTTTGTAGTGAGACGTGCAAGGTTTCAATTTTCGTTTGCCTACTTGGCAAAAATATGAAGGCAGATTTAGCCGAAAAGTAATTAAGGTGCTTCGTAAATAACTCTGAACTAAGTATGTACTATGTCGGTCATATTGGAGCCCTAAAATCCTAAATGCGTAAGTTTAGTCCCATATCGACTAGAACATAACGACGATTGAAAATCCTTGGCAATTGTAAAAGCATATCTTTCTCGGCCTTTTGGCTAAGATCAAGTGACCAAGTGTAGTATATGTTTTTATCAGTTTAATATTTGATACGTGGGGCAATTCCTCTTGCCTCTAGTGGGAGTCCATCACAACAGTTTGTTGTTGGGACTCTCAAGCGTCGCCCATGTGTTGCCCTACTGCAAGGGCATGGTGTACCCCTAACAAAACAAGTTTAAAATGTTGTTCTGAGCCAAATACTGGTCTTGCTCCAAAGCTATCTTCAATTCTAACATATCCTTTCTGTAGTAGATTGAAACCATAGTAAATCCTTAAACATCACCGATTGTATACATAGTCCTTTAACATAAGGCTAATTAATTGCACTGCCATTGATACAGGTGTATCCTTCTTTTAGGAACTTAGTTTCCTTTTCCTTGTAGGACAAGGAAAGGAAAGTCTTTATAAGAGTTTTCCTTGTTATACAAGGATAAGAATTTTAGGAAATAGGAAATCCTTTTCCTTGGCCAACTACAAGTTGTCCAAAGCCGATAAATATTGATGTTTTGGCATAAACCAAATCATAGATCAAGACATAAAGAAACAACTACTTATTAGTTTGTTTAGAGAAACCACTAAGATTTAGTGTGTTTAGAAATATTGAGACAACTAGGGTTTAGTTTGTCTAGAGAATATTGTGAGGTAGAGATTCTTGTAATCTTCATAATATTCAGTAAAGAAGATTGTTTTCTTCGAGATCTTGTGCTTTTGTTCATCTTATTTACTGTTATTATTTAATTCCGCACTCAATAGTATATTTACCTAGTAATTTGTATCAAGTTGGTATCAGAGCCAAAAGTTGTACCAAGTTGGTATCAAAGCCAAAAGTTGTACCAAGTTGGTATCAAAGCAAAGTTCGATTCCCTGGTGGAATTTTCTGTGGTTTATGGTCTTAACCCGTCCGCAGTACAGAAAGCTAGGTAAAGTTCTTGTGTCTTTAGAAGATTCTAAGAAGACAAGAAAAAAGAAGATGTCAGGAACAAATCTGAAGAATTCAGAGGAAGAGGAGACACCTACTCCGCAGCAGAAACTTAGTACAGAGGAAACGATGGCTTCGTTTCAGATCCAGATGCAGTCGATGAATTCTACTTTGTCCAAGCTAATCGAATTCATCATCAAAGATGGGGAGAAGAAAAACCCGAAGAAGAGTTCGTTTTCTGAGCAAGACGACTCAGATGAGGATGAAGAGGAGGAAGAAGCAGACGAAGAAGAAGAAGAAGAAGAGGTTGACAACTTCAAAACTTCACATCATGGAGGTAAGAATTCTTTTCAAAATCTAAGGATTGATTTCAAAGTTGAAATTCCTATGTATGATGGACGTGCTGATGTGGAGAAACTAGACGATTGGATTGAACGTCTAGATACATACTTTAATCTTTATGGCTATTCGTCAAAAGAGAAGATTACCTTCGCGACCTTGAAACTGTCAAGTCATGCATTAACTTGGTGGAAATCCTATCGCAAGTATCATGATGAAAAAAGGGTAGTGTCGTGGAGGATGTTCAAGGAGTTGCTTAAGAAGCAATTCTATCCAGTGGGATTTCTTGAAGAAAGATGGCAGAAGTGGTACAACTTACGCCAGAGATTCAATCAATCCGTTCAAGAATATACAACCGAATTTCAGAATCAAGCAATGGTTTTGGATATCAATCTAAAGATTACTCCATATACATGAAGTACGTCGCAGGTTTGAGTGAGTATATTCGGAAGGAGTTGAAGTTGTTTGCAGTAGAATCTATACGGGAGGATACTGTAAAAGCTATTGCCATTGAAGGCAAGTTGAAGAACACTACAGAAAGAGATGAAAAGCAATCTGGTGGTAAGTGTAATGGTTATAGTGGTAAACATGATGATGCTAAAAAGAAGGGAAAAGGTGAGTTTGATGGGAAAGAAACGTTGATTTTCAATCATTGTAAAGCAATGGGACATGTGATGCACATATGTTGGGAGAAGTATCCACATCTCAAACGAAAAGGGTTGAAAGATGAGGAGGGGAAAAAAACTGCAACTTTAGTCGCACAAGGTCCAAAGGAAGTACCAGGGATGACAGAGCCGAACCTCAAGCTCAACATGATGGCAGGTAATCATAAACAGGTTGAAGAAGATGATCCCAAAGAGCAACTCTTTTGTGTTAAGTTACAGGTGAAAACCAGTTTGGTGGACGCTATTGTAGATCCAGGAAGTCAGAAAAATTTGATTTCAGAAGCTTTGGTTCAAAAGCTAGGTTTGAAAACCATGAAGCATCCTAAGCCTTATCTATTGGGATGGATTCAGAAGGACGTTGGCTTGAGTGTGAAACATTAATGCACATTCAAGTTTGCTCTCCATGAGTCTTATATTGATGAGGTGACATGTGACGTTGTTCCATTGGATGTTTGTCAGGTTGTTCTAGGAAATCCCTACTTGTGGGATTGGTATGCTCTTTTTGATAGGAAGGCTCAGAAGAATACATTCACTAAGGGTGAAGAGCAGTTTGTTATTCGACCAATTCAACCTCCAAAAGGAATTGACTTGGTAAAGATAACACAAGCTAAAAGGTTAGTAAATGCTTGTGGAAAGTTTGTCTTGATGACATGTCCTTGGGTTGATCGAGAGGAGATATTCAAGGAAGATTGCATATTGGAGCGCAAGGTGACTAAGACACGAAGTGAGGGACGGTTAATGTTTCGCATTAGGCGTGATGGTCAAGTTCCAAGTAAAGCTAAATGGTTCAACAAAGACCAGGGAGCTCTCGAGTTCCCTAATCTCCGTTTTTAACTTAAACGGGAGTTTAAGCTCTTAAATGGGGGAGCCATGATTACTTAAAAGAATGAGAAACCCAAAACAGTATTTTCATTGAAGTGAGACAATAACAAGACTCCTTCACTCGCTATTGACTATTGATTAAAAATTCAGCCAATTGATTTTCTTTGGGAAATCATACTGCCACCCCGGTAATTTGCTAAGAGCTGTCCCACATATTACACACACCCCTAAAAACATAACTACACCCTATGCTAAGAGCCACCCACCCTCTAAAAACCTAACTAATTCTTGAAAGTTAAAACTACTGTCATGCTTCGTCTCTTCTCCTTTTCTCCTTTACAAACCCCGTCTCTTCTTCTCCTCCTCCTCTGCAACACAAAAACTTGTTTTTTTTTTCTTATTTTTTCTTCATATATTATAGTATTAATTTTTATTTTTTATTCCGTCTATAACTATGGAAAACTTGCAAGAAAAAAATGAAAATGATTCCAAAGAAAATTTTGGAGCACAAGTAGAAGACATCAATGTGAATGAAGATTCACTCTTAAGTGAACAAACTCAAGTTGTTACTTCTCAAAAGGTTACGTTCATGAAAATTTTGTTTTCTAATTTAAGGTATTTATTTTTTGTGTTTCTATATGCTCATGAAAAACTTGTTTACTGACATGATTGTTTTAAATTTAGGCAAGTGATGCATATATTGAAAACAATGTTCAATATCCGGATTTATCAATGACATTTACCACAGATAGGGTAAGATACTTATTATATAACAATATATGCTTTAGGCTCAATGTTTTTAAACAACTGATTAATAAGTATTCATATACTAATTGGATTTTATTATTTTTTTTTTCATTTTTGATTATTCAGATTTTTGCGACTCGTTCAGATTTAATCCAATGGGCTCAAAAAATGGGATTAATTTGTGGAACAGTTGTTGTTGTTTCAAAATCCGAGATGGCTCCATCAGATAGAAGACCAAGGTTATATCTACGTTGTGAGCGGAGTGGTAAATATAGAGATCGTCGCAAGAAAACAGAAATTACAGATGAAGAAGAACTTGACAATGAAGGAAAAATTAAAAAAAAATCGAGACGAACGGGGACAAAGAAAATTGATTGTCCGTTTATGTTAAGAGGTGTTTTTGTGCCTGGTAGCGAAGACCAATGGAAAGTTGAAGTCCAATGTGCTCGTCACAACCATGGCTTGGCAACTTCCTTTGAAGGACACACGTACGTAGGTCGGCTAACTCCCGAACAAGAAAGACTTGTGTTTGATATGATAAAAGCAAGGGTAGGGCCAAAACATTCTCTAAACGTCATCAAGGATAGAGACCCAAATAATTCATCAACTATTCGACACATGTACAATGCTAAGCAAAAACACAAGAAGTTAGAAAAGGCCGACATGACAGAGTTGCAACAATTAAAGGATTTACTAAATGAAAATGGGCATGTGGAAGTGAGTAGATGCGAAGAAGGTTCGGTTGTCGTTAAAAATTTGTTTTGGGCTCATCCTAAATCAGTGAAGTTAGGCAAGTGTTTCCCTGAAATTTTTATTATGGATCCCACGTATAAGACGAACAAATATCGTTGGCCATTACTTGAGATCGTTGGGGTTACTTCTACAATGAAGACTTTTTCTGTTTGTTTTGCTTTGATGGAACGTGAGACCGAGGATGACTTCACATGGGCATTAGAATGTTTTCGAGTTTTTCTTGGTGAAAACATATCACCAAATGTATTAGTGACTGATAGGGACCGTGCTCTAAAGAATGCAGCAGATGTGATATTTCTTACTGCGGTAAAATTCTTATGTCGTTGGCACGTCTCAAAGGATGTTTTGGTAAAAGGGAAGAAAGAAATTCGGGATTGGCATAACTCAAATGATGTTTTAGCAGAAGGGAAGAAAAAAACTCAAGATAAAATATGGAAGAAACATTGTGTGATAAGTGGGCAAAGGTTGTATTATCAACTACTGAAGTTGAATATGTTCGTCAGTTGAGAGAATTAGAAGATGAGTTTAACAGGTGGCCTACATTTCTCCATTACCTCCATCAAACTTGGTTGGGATTCAAAGAACGGTTCGTTGCAGCTTGGACAGACCAACATATGCATTTTGGTAATACTAGCACAAATAGAGTAGAAGGTGCACATGCATCACTGAAAAGGGCACTGAGGTCAAGCAAATATGATTTTCTTGGCATGTGGCATATGATTCATCCTTCTCTTACAGTACAAATGATTGAGATCACAGCATCGTTTGAGAGAAATCTGAATTGTGTGAAACATGAGCATAACATCCAATGCTTTGAGAATATTCGAGGTATCGTGTCGATAAATGCATTAGATTTGATTGTGAAAGAGAGGAAGAGATGCAACTATGTGGGAATTGACAACAACATTTGTGGGTGTAATCTTCGTCGTACGCATGGGCTCCCATGTGCACATGAACTTAATATAATTGGTCTCCAGAGTGATAAGATACATTCAGATGAAATAAATGAATTCTGGAAGAAGTTAAGTATTACTGCTGCTAATGTTGACTTGTCTGATCTTGAGGTGAGACCAGAGTTTCTTGCGCTTGTTAATCGTTACAAGAACTCCACAAATGACCAAAGGAGGTTTATGTTGAAGAAGATGTTAGAGTTAGGAAACCTAAGAAGTTGTGGTTTGCTTCAACCATTGGTGAAAACTAAGCCTAAAGGACGACGACCACTTGGATCGAGGAATAAGATGTCAAATGATGATAACTCAACAAAGCGCGATCCTTCGGCTTTTGAGCTAGAAATCCCTAAGCTTCATTCTTCTCAATCCGCACAACTGATACCACCAACAAAGAAATTAAAAGTTTCCCAACCAACCCCTGTAACAAAGAAACTACAAGTTACCAAGTCGAAGAAATTGAATGTTATGAAGATACTTCAAACTATGGGTAACGTGAGTATAATGAAGTTTCCTGAGTTTTTTTGGCCATTTATAGTTGATTCGAAGAATGTAGATGGCGATGGGAATTGTGGTTTTAGAGCTGTGGCAGCATGCTTGGAGATGGACAACGAAAATGGATGGATTATAGTTCGCACTGATTTGAGAGGCAAACTTATTTTCTTTCGAGATGAATATAGTCGAATGTTTGGTGGTGAGGAACAAGTGAATGCCCTTCTTGATATTTTAGATTCCTTTGATAGCCCATGCCCAGCAAAAAACTGGTTCTTATTTCCCTATATGGGTTATCTGGTTGCATCAAGATATCATTGTTTGCTCGTGTCTATTTCTCTTTAAACTTGCTTGACTTTTGTACCGTTGAGAACCGCCCCTTCGGGTAAGCAATCACAGGTGATTGCTATTAGACATATCGATGGAAATCATTTTGTACCATTGAAGTTGAAACTCGGGTGTCCGATTCCTGAACCTGTTGTATTTTGGAAAAAGTTTCATAACCGGGAAGCTGGCAAATGGGAGAATTTCTTGAAGCATCGTAACCGTGCATTTAATGAAATTGCGGGCAACAAAGTACAAACACAAGAAGGAAGCTATGATCAGCCGATTATACTACAATAAGAATGTAATTTATTATTAATGGTTTAGTATTCATGTAGTCAAAAATATGTTATTTATGTTGTTTTTTCTTCTTGCAAATGGAAAGAGTGGTGTAACATGCTCAGTTTTGTTAACTTTGGGAATAAATAGAAATGTATTAAAATATCTGTAAACTTACAGTATGTATTCATGTTACATATGCTCTCACTTTGCTCTTTGTTGTTGATACTGTACTTTGTATTCCGTTGCACACATGTTTAGAACAAATTGCACGCGCTACTGTTGCCCGTACTGCTTCCGGTTTACTTCCACAATGGCTCTTTATCTATCTGCAGCCACAACCATACTAAAGCTTTAAAAATTGTTATTGCTTCAAGCCAATTGGTCTCTATCACAAAGATGATATCAAGTTCATGTAAGTGTATTACAAAGTAACCCTTCAATAGCAACCAAGCAAGATAGTTTAATTGGATCTAGATGGATTTGAACCATCAACCTCTCAATTTATGAGCGCTCTTCCATTTTGAGCTTATAGATCCACTGAAAAGCATAAACATGAATATCTAATCAAGTTTGGGTGTTAATTGGGGTGTCAAAGTCGAGGAACCCATATATATTCAATTCTTCATGTAAGGTACAGGTAGTATCTAATCAGGGTCTTGTAAAATTTGGCTTTTAATACAGGTCAATATTACATGTCAATCATGGTGGCCTTTCTCTTATGGTAGGTTGGAGTTTCATCTCATAGCTAAGACAATATAATAAGTTGACATGCTTGTTTTCAGTTAACACAGCAATAATGAAATAAAGATTGCATACCACACTTCTGGCTTTGACCCCCCAACTCTGAAACAGATTCAAGATTCAGATCAGACTACTAATTCAATTAATGCCGAGCAAGTGACACAATGCATAAACCCACTGCTTAACTAACCTGCAAATCCCACAACCATTGCAATGAAATTGTTCTTTCGAAATCTGCAAACAGCAAACAGCTATTGCCAGAATGAAATCAATTAAAAAGAGTTGGTAAATTTAAGTAAAAAGAAGAAAACCATGCAGTACATCATCATCGCAGAACTTGCATCATCATCGCACAACTTGCACACTAACCTAATGAAATTAAGTTCTGAAAATCAAAGTTTATTGAAGATGAATAGCATCAATCCACCACAACCACATGCTGCTCAGTATCACAAACAGAACAAAAAACCTGGAAAAAAAATGAGAAAAAACAACAATCAACAAACCAAATATTCAATCAAGTACCTAAGTAGACACAAGTAAGCAAGGAGAAAATAGCATCTTACACCTTCATACCAAATATTCAATCATGAACATACTTTTTTTTTTCTTGAACACTTTGTACTTTTGTAGACTTGGGTAGCTTGATACACGACTAATTAAAAGATCAGCATTGATGTGTGGCATATCCATCAATGACTCCACACATATAACACCTATTAATAAAAATTTCTAGATCCATATTTGCTGCTCCAAGGTCAGATGACTGTCCACACGAATAGGTAATCCTTAATGGCGCCTTCTTCTAGAAATCTTTGCTATAATTTGGAATCAAATCCAAAAACCTATAAGCTTCCAAGATGTTAAACATAGATGTCACCTATCAAAGAATGGTAGTGAGGACGAATTTTTTTTTCACTCCGCCGGGTGAGATGAACTGGTATATTACCATTATGATATTAGAATATGCACTTCTATGCATCAATAATTCTTTTGATATTCCATAAAGGCATTAAGGCTGATATGATTTCTGGCAGGACAATAACCAGGAACTGATAAATGGGAACTACGTATATTCTCAAAGAATACATAAAGAAAATGAATCCAGCTAGCGTGTTTGGTCAACAGTATCAATCTTTGTGACTACCCATTAAAGTAGAAGACCATTTCTTCATTAGAGATATATTTCTTATATACAAACCCTTCAGTTCACATCTAGATGAGAAAGGGAAAAAATCACAATAACCATTCAACTTGCACAAATGAAAGAAGTAAGAAAAATGAAGATCAAAAAAGAGAAGTGAATTTAAAGATCAGCATTGGATACATACATCATACATAAAGACATAAAGTTTTTTCACTTTTTATGGATAATATTCGTCATGAACTCATATAACTAAGAACACAGAGACATGCATAATCATCTTGGATAAGTATCAAGACTTTTGCAAATTGAAAATTCATTTTCTATTGAAAATCACTTCAACTAATACATTCTAACGCATTTGCTTCCATATTAAAACTACAGTGTAAATCAATCTAAAATAGAACCTGATTGATACAAACTCCAGTTCCCAAACTAGCCACTCGCAGACTCCATTCATTTGAATTCCTCATCATCAGAATCCTTATCATCTTCAACATCAGAACTGCCATCCTTCTTTTGTTATCGCTAAAACGAAAAACCAAACAATGATTACTAACAAGGGGGACTGAAATGCAACTACTCTCCAATCGAGAAAACATGCTTGTCACTTATATTTGTAATTCAGAAGTGTGTGTTACTTTGATAAAGATGGAATTTCACAAATAAGAAAGCATCATACAGTAAGTGTGTGTTACTTTGATGAAATGAAATTACCAATAAGAGACCTTCCATATCGAAAATAACGCGACTAATTGTTGCTCGTTTGGTTGAGATCTTGTCGTTTGATTTCGTCATTCTAAGGTTTGAAGAGACTGATGAATAAGAGTTTGCAGTGAAGATGTTTGAAGAAATTGATTTGTTTGGAGAGAGTTGGAAATTTTGCGATTGAAATCTTGATGGAAGATTTACTTGATATTATTGTTGTTATTTATCAATGGAAGATTAAGATAGAGAAAACGAAGAGATTCAGAGATATGGGATTTTATTTTGTCGGGTGGCTCTTAGTAGAATCGAGTAGAATAGGTGCCCTATGATTTCCGGGGTGGCAATATGATTGTCGGGTGAGGTTAAAAAATGGGATAGCTCTTAGCAAACTGCCGGGGTGGCAATATGATTTCCCTTTTCTTTTAACCAGACCACACTGTTTGTAAAGAAAGATTCGGTCTAAATACAGTTCAGGCCCATGAGTATAATTATTGGGTTAACTTAAATTGTAACAAAGTCCAAGCCCAAATGGGTTGAATTCATGTTAGTTGTTACATTCATTCAGAATTTCAGGTAGTGTGTTCATTGTTGAATGAGTTTTTTTTTTTTTACAATTTTATACAATTAATGGCAACGATGATGGTGTTGAGAAGTAGAGTATGCATCTTTTACTTATTAAAGGGTAATCACTCTTATCATTATTGTTCAAAGGTACCTATGATATTCATCTCTGCTTCTTCTTTCTTGCAATTTCGTTTTAAAACTACAATTAATGCAAACCAATCTTCTTCTTCTTACATTCCCATTGAGAAATTGGTTGGAGAACGTTGTAAATCTGGTACCCTTAAGCTTGATGAAGCTTTGGATTTATTTAAATGTTTGCTTCAAACACGACATTTGACATCCCCTATCCCTTTTAATCAGCTTTTAGGGGCAATTGTTAAATTAAAGACCCCCCAGCCCCAATCCCATTCCAATCATCATAAAACTTTACTATTTTCTTTGTTTAAAACCATGAATTCAGCTGGGATTCAGCCTAATATTTTTACTTTTAGCATCTTGATCAATTCATACTGCCAATTGGGTCGCGTAGATCTCGGATTTTGTGTTTTAGGGTATATTCTCAGACATGGTTTTGAGCCAAATTCTGTCACTTTAAACACTCTTCTCAACGGACTTTTTATGGTGGGGAAAACAACCAAAGCTTTGAATTTCTTCCACGCAATTTTGGACAACGGATGTCTATGCGATCAAGTCACTTTTGTTGTTGTGATTAATGGTCTATGCAAAACTACCAATGCTGATACTGCCCTTAAGTTGTTGAGGGAATTGCAAAAACGAAACCTTAAACCTAATGTTCAAGGGTATAGTGCGATTATTGACACACTTTGCAAGGAAAATAGATTACAGGATGCTCTCCATCTTTATCAAGAAATGACCAAGAGCCAAGGAATCATACCAGATGTCGTTACTTACAGCTCTTTAATTGATGGACTATGCAAGATTGGTCATCATAAAGGGGCCAAATATGTGTTTCAAGATATGCTGGATAAGGGAATCAAACCAGATGTGTTCACTTATACTATTCTGATTGATGCTCTTTGCAAAGAAAAGAGAGCTGATGAAGCATTTCAGATATTAGATTTGATGCGTCAAAAAGGTGTAAAGGCTACTGCTGCTACATATAATTCTTTAATTTATGGCTTATGCATTTCGGGTCAGCACGAAAAAGCAACTCAATTCTTCAGTGATATCATCAGTCAAGGATTCTCGCCGGATGTGCAAACATATACCATATTGGTGGATGCTCTTTGCAAGGATGGTATGGCTAAAGAAGGAAGTGAACTATTAGAGTTTATGAGTGAAACAGATATTATGCCTGACACAGTCACATACAGTGCGTTAATAGATGGATATTGTTTAAGAGGTCAAATAGAAGAGGCAATAAGAGTTTACAATTCAATGCTGGGTAGAGGTCTGAAACCTAATGTTGTAACCTACAACAGTTTCATTAATGGGTATTGCAAGCCTAAGAGAGTTGATGAGGCCATGCTACTTTTCCAAGATATGAATGACATAGGATTGTTTCCCAATGTTGTTACAAGCAGCATCCTTATTGATGGGCTATGCAAGGCTGGAAGAGTCGAGGTTGCTCAACAGCTTTTCGAAGATATGCAAAACTGCGGGCAGAATCCAGATATTATAACGTACGCTTCATTAATAGATGGATTGTGCTGTAATGGATGTCTTTCAGAAGCAATGAAACTGTTTCATAAGATGGAGAGCACTGGATTAAAAGCAAATGTTGTAGTTTACAACATCATCGTCGACAATATGTGCAAGGCGGGGAAGTTAAATGAGGCAATGGAACTATTTCGCGGTCTCTCTACAAAGGATTTGCAGCTCGGGACGAGAACGTATAACATAATGATTAATGGATTTTGTAATAAAGGGATGTTAAGTGATGCTGAGAGTATATTTGCAGAGATGGAGGAGAACGGTTTTACTCCAGATAATTGGACTTTCAATATCATAATTCAAGGATTTCTCAAGAAAAATGATACTCATAAAGCAGTGGAATTTTTTAAGGTAATGGATGAGAGAGGTTTCTCTGGGGATGCAACAACCGCATCCATGGTGATGGATTTTCTTTTGGTGAATGAATCAAATCATGAAAGTATAGGCATACTTCGTGAATTCTTCCTGAAGTGAGAAATGAAGGTGACGTTTTCCATGAAACTCCTTAGCATGATGTTGTGCTTGTTAAATCATTTCGGCAGATAATCACAATTGATCTTGAATCTGGCATCTTGTAGTGGATTTTTATTTACAACCTGTAATATGATGCAAAATTTTTTTTTAATAATATATACAGTATGATGCACAATTATTTTGTTCTGTTTCCTTCGTTGGTGCAGTTCATTAGTACAACAAACACCAATAACAATGGGAAACTTGCAGTTATTGACATTTCACCTGGGTCATTCTTAGAGAGCATAGTTCTTGGTTAGTTTGTATGGGTTAAGCAAAAGTTCCCTTACAAATTGTCCTTTAGCAGGACCTCTTGGGTTTGGGCATGTCTGACAAAGATTGTGTATAAAATGCAGACGACAGGATTTACACCTTCAGTTATTTCTCTGTGATTGAAAATCTTCCTCCACAAAGCACCTTTAGAGTTTAGTCTGTTTCCATCACGTTGCCACATCATGACATTATAGCTAGAAATAATAACAGATTTGAGAAGACAAGGTTTCCCTTTTTAACTTTCTCGTTACTTCTTGGGATCAGAATGTAAAACAATCCCATGAGTTTGCCACAGAGTATAGTGGTAGCTAGAACTCCAATGTTGAATTCCTTGTCACTCCATCATCTGATCTGGCATGAACTCAACTCTGATAGATTTGTGAGAGGTTCTACTTCTACAAACCTGCTAGGGTGACTATATTGGAGCTTTTGTTTTCTTAATAGCAGCCTCAGTCCTGTGTACAGATATCTGAATCCCAAGCCTTGAAAGTTTGTCCTGTATGCTTAGGTCGGTCTAGGACTTGATTACATTAGATTGGAGATGGAATCCACCTTGCTTGATACTCTTACTGGGGATCCAAAGCCGCATTCGGTGGAAGAATGAAAATAAAGACAATCAACAGGCTTGATGATGCTGACTGCGAATCCAGCCTCTTCACTCTGCAGAACTTAGGACTACATGTCTGGGTAAAATAACTTCTGAATAGGTCCTCACCCTGATAAGATATTTTGGATGGTCTAGTCTCCTGGAAGCAGAAATGGGAGATGAACTGATGGAGTTGAACTAATGTCCTGACAGTTTGTTCAAAGTTGTAGGGATTTTGCCAATGAGATGTCGTTTTTGCCACTTTTTACAATTCTTCAGGTACTTCATATTCTTATCTATTTTTTTTCTTCCAGCATACACAGCTATCGTCATGAGAAATGTATGACTAACATTGTTCTGAACAGTTTCATTACATTCCACACCATTTGCTATACAAAAATTTGTTATTGGATCCAACCTGCTTCAAATATTATTAAAGCGGATCTTAGGACGTTGATGCTTAATTCCAGACATTAGGTATATCCTTTTGCCATTGGTTATGAAGCGCAAAACTCATCAAAAACTTTCTTAAGTGCAGGACCAAGTCATGGATATATACACGAGCAGCTCAGAGGAGGCAGGGGATTCCTGGCGGCAATACAGAACCAAGCTGTAGTAGTGGAAATGGAAGCTAATGGACAATTGTTTGAAGGACAATACAATTTATCTTGGAGATCAAAGCTACTCCTAGAAGAAGCGCAGTCCTGATTTTAATTTCAGTTTATAAATAGTTGTTTTAACCATCAGGCATGTAACAAGGTTGCCTACTACTCTATATAGGGGAACCAAATGCACAATTATTTTGTTCTGTTTCCTTGTTCCATAAGGGATAGAATTTCAGGAATAAGGAAATTTTTGGTCGAATAGAAGTTGTCCAAGGCCTATAAATATATATTTTGGCATAAACTAAAATATATAGAGAGAAACATGTAGTGCTTAATTGTTTCAAGATACATAAACAAGCTAGTGCTTAGCTTGTTTAGATCGATGTTTTGGCATAGTGAAACGACTTATGTAGTTGTTTTAGATAAACCACTAAGGTTTAGTGTGTTTAGAAATATTGAGACAACTATGGCTTAGTTTGTCTAGAGAGTATTGTGAGGCAGAGATTCTTGTAATCTTCATAATATTTAGTAAAGAAGATAGTTTTCTTCGAGATCTTATGTTTTGTTCATCTTATTTACTGCTATTGTTTAATTCCACACTCAATAGTATTTTTACCTAGTAATTTGTATCAAGTTGGTATCAAGAGCAAAGTTCGATTCCCTGGTGGAGTTTTCTGTGGTTTATGGTCTTAACTCGTTCGCAGTACAGAAAGCTAGGTAAAGTTCTGGTGTCTTTAGAAGATTCTAAGATGACAAGAAAAAAAGAAGATGACGGAAACAGATCTGAAGAATTTAGAGGAGGTGGAGACATCTACTTCGCAGCAGAAAACCAACCTAAAGCAGAAGCAGAAAAGTTTGTTTTCTAATCAAGAAGATGATGATGGTGATCGAGAGGAGTCATTCAAAGAAGATTGCATATTGGAGCGCAAGATGACTAAGACACGAAGTTGGAAACAGACAGTGTTTCTTATTGGGCGTCCAGGTCAAGTTCCAAGTAAAGTTAAATGATTCATCAAAGTCAAGAGACCTCTTGAGTTCCCTAATCTCCAGTGTTTTTTTTACTTAAACAAGAGTTTAAGTTCTTACAGGAGGAGCCATGATACAGGTGTATCCTACTTGGGAACTCAACAGTTCTTTTCTTTGTAGGACAAGGAAAAGAAAACCTTAAAGTAGGTTTCCTTGTTCCATAACGGATAGAATTCTAGGAATAAGGAAATTCTTGGTCGACTAGAAGTTGTCCAAGGCCTATAAATATATGTTTTGGCATAAACCAAAATATATATAGGGAGAAACATGTAGTGCGTATTTGTTTCAAGATACATAAACAAGCTAGTGCTTAGCTTGTTTAGATTGATGTTTTGACATAAATCAAAACATAGTGAAACGACTTATTTAGTTGTTTTAGATAAACCACTAAGGTTTAATGTGTTTAAAAATATTGAGACAAGGTTTAGTTTGTCTAGAGAGTATTGTGAGGCAGAGATTCTTGTCATCTTCATAATATTCAGTAAAGAAGATAGTTTTCTTTGAGATCTTGTTTTTTGTTCGTCTTATTTACTGCTATTGTTTAATTCCACACTCAATAGTATTTTTACCTAGTAATTTGTATCAATAGATGCTATGAAGCCTATGATATAGCTGAATCCCAAGCCTTGAAAGTTATCTTGTATGCTTAGGTCGGTCTAGGACTTGATTACATTAGATTGGAGATGGAATCCACCTTGCTTGATACTCTGACTGGGGATCCAAAGCCGCATTCGGTGGAAGAATGAAAATAAAGACAATCAACAGGCTTGATGATGCTGACTGCGAATCCAGCCTCTTCACTCTGCAGAACTTAGGACTACAAGTCTGGGTAAAATAACTTCTGAATAGGTCCTCCCCCTGATAAGATATTTTGGAAGGTCTAGTCTCCTGGAAGCAGAAATGGGAGATGAACTGATGGAGTTGAACTAATGTCCTGACAGTTGGTTCAAAGTTGTAGGGATTTTGCCAATGAGATATCGTTTTTGCCACTTTTAACAATTCTTCTGGCACTTCATATTCTCATCTTTTTTTTTTCTTCCAGCATACACAGCTATCGTCATGAGAAATGTATGACTAACATTGTTCTGAACAGTTTCATTACATTCCACACCATTTGCCATACAAAAATTTGTTATTGGATCCAACCTGCTTCAAATATTATTAATGCGGATGTTAGGATGTTGATGCTTAATTCCAGACATTAGGTATATCCTTTTGCCATTGGTTATGAAGCGCAAAACTCATCAAAAACTCTCTTAAGTGCAGGACCCAAGTCATGGATATATACACGAGCAGCTTAGAGGAGGCAAGGGATTCCTTGCGGCAATACAGAACCAAGCTGTAGAAGTATAAATGGAAGCTAATGGACGATTGTTTGAAGGACAATGCAATTTATCTTGGAGATCAAAGCTACTCCTAGAAGAAACAAAGTCCTGATTTTAATTTCAGTTTATAAATAGTTGTTTTAACCATCAGACATGTAACAAGGTTGCCAACTACTCTATGTAGGGGAACCAAATGTACTAACTTTACTTGTAAGTTGTAACTAAATTTACTTCTACAAAGGTTACTGTCCACTGAAAAATAAGGGGAAATCTGAATTATGTCCTACAGTCCTAGGCAGGTAGGCGACATTCCAGACAATTAGATTGGAAATAGGCAACAACCCTTAAGATAGCATCAAAGCATGGCAGCAGTAATATGTGTGCAAATCTATAAACCAAGAAAAATATAGCTTACTAATCTTGTCATTTTGTTGATGCTTCGGCAAATTTTAAACATTTTGAGACCCTCGCAATTTGTGTTAACTGTTTAGTAGCCTTTTCCTTCTGTTCTGGAGAAAACGCTTCCTATATACGGACCGATTCCCTGTGTGATGAAATAAAGATTATATTGACAAGAAATAAGTTCGGAATTTTTTTTACTGAGGAACAAATTAAAGTCTCGACTTACACTTGGAAAGCACACGATCGTGTCGTAATTTGCCAAAAAGTAGGTGATGCGTCGGTTCTTAAGATCATTGAGTTTGAGGACTGAAAGCAATATGCACCCATCTTTTTGCTGTTTATTTTTACTCAGAGTTGGCAGTTCTTTTTAGGAGGTTATAAGGTTGTGGACATGAGCTGGTGGATTAATATGTATGGAAGAGTGTACACAGAGCCAGTTTTTACGTTGAACCATGTCGTGGATATTAACTTATTGAAGTTGTGATGGCACGTCCAACTTTTTTGCTATGTTGGAATGATATCATTTTTGTATTAAAGGGCGAAATATCATTTTTTTTTATCTCAGGTTGGAAGGATATATATGAACTAATTGAATTTTATTATCATGGAAATGAATGCAGGCCCCCATTAAGAGCCCAAAAAGCAACATTTTCCTATCTAAGGAACAAAATGTAAAAAAGGCCCCATTTTAAAGTCCAAGAGGTGAATGCTTACTATGCCAAGAGGAATGCTTACTATGCCAAGAGATGAATGCTTACTATGCCAAGAACTCAATGCTTTGTTTCAACACAATTTTGGGGCCTTTTTTACATTTTGTTCCTTAGATAGGAAAATGTTGCTTTTTGGGCTCTTATGGGGGTCCATTTTTTTTTTCCCTGTTTTATTATTAGTGTAGTTATTTTTTTTTTTTTTTTTTTTAGGGTAGCAGTGTAGTTCTGTTGAAGTTCTCATCTGTAATGTTATTTGGATTTTGTAAATGGAATTTGGGCATTTGGCTAGAGATATGACACAGTTTTATTGGTAAAACTTGATCTTACAGAGTAATTTGCCCCTCCCCTAATTCTGCCAAAATCTTTGGAATATTCTGGAATATTTCAACTAAGCCTAACTTGCCTAACCTTTTTGCACAACCGGATGGGCATATAAAACCTTTCTGCATACTTACTGCTACAAAGCAAATCTAGATAATCAATATCCATTAGAAGTTGTTACTGGTACATAGCATTACCAGCAAGTTCAGTTCTTCCAGTCCTGCTTATAGAGTGTAGATATGTAGTATAGATAAATTTGCGGTTTCCTTAGAATTGCTGTGAATGAATTTGTTAACTTCATTAATTCTGAAGCTCTTTTTGATTCAACTACTTATGGGTTTAAGTTCTCGTGGAGTAACAAGAAGCATGGGAGAAGAAGAATGGTTCAGAAAATTGATAGAATGCTTGTGAATCAGAAGTGGTTGGATTGGTATAATGGTTGGCGTAGTAGGATCCTTCAACGGAAATTCTCAGATCATTCTCCCATAGTGGGTTGGTGCACAATGGCTCCTAAGCCACACAACACTCCTTTTAGATTCAAAAAAGCCTGGATTGCTCATGAATCTTTGAAGAGTGTAATCGAAAGCAGCTGGAATGAGCCTTTGTATGATGTACCAATCAGAAAAGTGCTCAAAAAACTGAAGCGACTTAAGGCACTACTCAAGGATTGGAGTTGGTCAGTGTATGGGGATTCTAAGAAGAAAATTAAAACCTTGGGGGATGAATTAAAGCAGTTGCAACTTGAACAAGAAGTCAATCTTTTTTATGAAGATGTACAACAACAAGAAATCAAAAAAGAAACTGAATTGTATAAAGTTGTGCAGGCACAGAACACTACAATCAGGCAGAAAGCTAGACTTTCAGATGCTTACAATGGTGATAGGAACTCTGCGTATTTCCATGCTATCAATAAGCTTCATCTTAAGAAGTCTCAAATCCTGGAGATTGTCACCGATGATGGTATTGTTCTCAAGCAACAGGCAGACATAAAGAGATATATTGTGGATGTTTTTGAGCAAAAGTACAAGCAGCAGGATATAGAATTTCAGCCCGAGTTAATGGACCTTATCCCACAAAAGGTCAGTATGGAATACAACAGTATGCTTAATGTTATGCCAACTGAAGTAGAAGTAACTGCGGCAGTCATGTCAATGGATCCCAATAGCTCCCCAGGCCCTGATGGTTTCCAAGGCATCTTCTACCACACCTACTGGAGTATTATTAGCAAGGATATTTGTAAGGCAGTTATTTCTTTTTTTAAAGACAATAAACTGCCCCAAGGTATGAATACTAGTTTCCTTGTTTTAATTCCAAAGGCTCATAATGCAAGGCTTGTAAATCAATTTAGACCTATATGTCTTAGTAACTTTCTTTTCAAGATCATTACTAAGATTATGTCTTTCAGATTGAAAAATGTGGTGGATTCCTACATCAGCAATGAACAATTGGCATTTATCAAGGGCAAAACTAGTAACTCTGGCATTGCCCTAGCATCAGAGATGATAAATGAATTGCAGAAGAAAATAAGGGGAGGCAATGTTGTTCTAAAGCTTGATGTGGCTCAAGCTTTTGATTCATTGAGTTGGTCGTTTCTTTTGGAGGTCATGCGCATATTTGGTTTTGGGGAGAGGTGGTGTCAGTGGGTGTTCACACCATATTGCACAGCTCCAAAGTCTCAGTCTTAATTAATAGAGGACCTTGTGGCTTCTTCAATGTGCAACGAGGTTTACGATAAGGGGATCCATTGTCTCCTATCTTGTTTGATCTTGCCGAAGATGTCTTGAGTAGGGGATTAAACAATCTATATTCAAGTGATCTTATTCAACACATGGCATTTGTTGGGCCAGTTGTTGGGCCTACGCATATCCTATTTGCTAATGATATTGTGATTTTTGCCAATGGGGGACTAAGAGGTCTAAGAAAGCTGAAGGAGTTGTTACTAGCTTATCAACAGAGTTCAGGTCAGTTTTGCAACCCTCTGAAAAGTAAATTGTTTATGGGAGCAATGACTACAACAAGGAGGAGAAGAATTGAAAACTTATTCTCTATTCAGGAAGGCAATCTCCCTAAAAAATACTTGAGTGTGCTTCTCTTTAGAGGAAGTGTCAAGAAATGCTGGATTCAGACTTTGGTTGATAAAATCAAAAGGAGGGCAAGTGCATGGGTTGGCAGCTTATTATCTTTTTAAGGAAGGGTAGTATTGGCTCAATCCATCCTTAGTAGTATTCCCATCTACAACATGGGGATCTACAAATGGCCACAGAAGTGTATTCAGGAAGGGGAGGCTGCTATCAGAAACTTTGTGTGGTCTAGTAATCCCAATGAGAGAAAATCAATCACTCTTAAATGGGATAAAGTGTGCAAGCCAAAGGATGAGGGAGGCTTAGGACTCAGGAAACTGAGGGACCTGACTACGTTAATGAAGTTAGCGTGGCAGCTGTTGGAAAGGAAAACAGATTGGAGCTCTTTCATGTTTCACAAGTTTACTGGGAGACATGGAGAGTGGATTAGCTATCATAAAGCATCATCGATTTGGTCGGGAGTCAGATGGGCCCTTAATGAAATGGAACCTCACCTTGGTTGGATAGTAGTCAATGGGAACTCTATCGAGCTATGGAAGGAGGCATGGGTGGGGGCTGCTTTTTCTGGCAGACTGCATGGTGTTGATTGGAAGGGCTTCAAAGCAAAAGTTGTTGATATCATTGATAGCAATTGCTAGAACATTCCTCTATCATTGCAGGAGGTTTTTACTAACCTGGGTATTCAGCAACATGATCTCGCTACTCTTATTCCAGGTGATGATATTAGAGTATGGAGGAGTAGTGTAGATGGGAAATTTACAGTGAAAAATGCCTATGAAGCTGTAAGGACTAGGAGTCCGAAGGTAGCATGGCATTCTTGGGTATGGGCACAACATATCCATCCAAGAATAGCTGGGATGGGATGGAAAATTGTTCAGATATCTATAGCAACAGATGACCAAGTTAGAAAAGGAGGAGTTTCAGTGGTTTCAAGATGCAGACTGTGCTGCAAGGAAGAAGAGACTTACAATCACCTTTTCTGGGACTATGAGTTCTCTACGAGGTTGTGGGTCTGGCTTGATGGAGTCTTTAGGATGAACTTCACGTCCTATGATTTTATCAATGTTGTTAAAGCAGCTAAACTAAGAAGCAAGTTAGTGAGACAACTGTGGGGGGCAACAGTGTTTTCTCTTATGGTGCAGTTGTGGAAGTCAAGAAATAGAGCCCACTTTGATGGAATCTTTGTTGACTGTCGCAGGATCAGAATTGAGACCCTCAAGAGTATTAGTATTGCTGGATTGCTAACTAATGGATCAATGCACAATGACTGTCAGAAGCTGCAACTCTTGAGTCTCTTGAACGTCAAAGGAAGGCCCAGACCTATTTAGCTAATCAAGGAAGTTTCTTGGATTTCTCCGGATGGAAACATAGTAAAGGTCAACATGGATGGATGCTCACTTGGGAATCCAGGTTATGGAGGCGCAGGTATAGTGAGCAGAAACTCTGAAATGGAAGTTCTTGTTGTGCTAGCCTATGCTGTCAGAGGCGTCGCCTAAGCGCTATTTTTTCATGGGGTCGCTCCGCTGAACAAATATACCGCTTAAAACGCTTTGGGCCGCCTGAGCAGCGCTTAGGCCCAGCGCTCTGAGAAAAGCGGCCCAATAAACGCGCTGTGAGGCGGCCCAATTTTAAAAAGCCCAAAACATGTAGTGAAAAAAAGAAAAAAAATCATCTTCTTTGCTGCTACTTCTCTTTTTTCTTTCAACTTTGTAAGTAGAAAGAAAGAAACATGACAAATTACTCCTCTTCTTCATCTCCATCTTCATGGCTTCTTCTTCTTCTTCTTCTTTATTCCAAAGTTGTTTCTCAAGTTGGTAAGTATGGGAATGGGCGACTGCAACTTTAAAGGCTACTAGATCTAGGGTTTTAAATTTCAGTTGAAAAAATTGATTTGGGATTAGGTTGTTAAAGAACTGGGCTTGCAGTTGTTGGGCTTTGTTCTATACTGGATCTGGGGTTTGATTTTAAAACATAACATTTATTTTACAGAAAGTTGTATTTCTCTATTCTTCCTTGTCTCCACTCCAACAAAAGCGCCGCCTGAGCGCCCTCTGGGCGGTGGTAGGCGGTACTGAGAAACTTGGCGCTCGACGCCTCGCTCCGCCTCTGACAGCATAGGTGCTAGCTAAGGGCTTGGGGATTATTACAAGCTATGAAGCTGAATGCCAAGCTCTTGTGGTTGCTGCTGAACTGGCAGTAGAGAATGGTTGGGTGGAAGTGTGATTTGAGGCGGATTCCATGGCTCTTGTGACTGCTTTCACCTCTGGGAGGGTTCTTTGGCATCTTCTCGCACGATGGAAGCTGGCCACAAGCCAACTAGTCAGTTGGAGACTCACACACACCTATAGGGAGGTTAATTTTGCAGCGGATGCAGTTTCAAAGCGTGGTGCTCAGTTGGACATGGGGGATATATTCTGGTCTTCTCAATGCCCTGACTATATACCTGTTATATAATGTCCTGGCAAAATCTATTACAGATTTGCTTATCTTTGTTTTGATCTAAACCAACATTTCTGCTGTAACATTCTTTTATTCTTAATATAATCTCCCTAAACCCTAAACCCTAAACCCTAAAAAAAAAAAAGGATCTGAACGGGCATGTAGATTAATTACATCGTCAGATCGTCAGTTAGTACAACCTGCTTATGAGTGGGTACAAGTGCATTGATATTCTGAAGTTGACCCAGTTGAAATTGGTCTTGGCCTTGTGTTTGTTTGTTTTTTGTTTTTTTGGGGGTTGGATGGCCTTGTGATCGTTGATGGCATGCTTGAGCATGGAGCAGTGCGTAGGAAGCATACACTTGAGACCAAAGCAAAGAAAGGTTAGCCATTGAGAAAAGCTAGAGACTGGATCTACTATTACTCTATTAGTATGCACTTTTACTTGTGCTTTGATGTGAAGCGGGCATCTTGGATGGTTAGGTATTTATATGAGAGAATGGTGAGGCAAATGACTGACACATATCAAATGGTTGGTGAGACTCTTGAGCCATTTTGTACTCTGCATATAACGAAATCACATGGACTACGAGTGTCCATGAAGAAGATTACAAATACTTCTTTCCTTGAGGAAATTTGTCTGCATGTACAAAAACAGAATCAGATTCATCAATGATGAATGTAGCTCGTATTATGGCCTGAAATCTGAATATGCCCATATTCATATTTGGGTTTACCACATGATTTTTGAATTAGAACTTAGGTCTATTGTGGATGACTTGAAGTTCTGACATAATGTGAATATATTACTAGTACCATAAAAAGACAAAAAATCAGATTCCTATCTAATATGACATATAGATCTGTGTGGTGTGGAAATAAAGCTTTTGAACACAAAAGATAAAACTCAACCTTAACGGAATAATTTATGCCATCTCAATGGTCTGTGGTATCTCCTAACAAAATGGCGATGCATGGTGACCTAAATTTTGTAACATCTTTGACAATGTAAAATGAAAAGAAACGGTGGCTGAATTTGTTGGCATGAATGACCCCTGGCAAATGAATCCGAATGATTTCCCAAAGGGTTCATCATGTACACTACATGTTGGCAAGAGTAACTTGTGACTGCACAGGCTGCACACATCAATAAGATACACGAAAATAGATCAGTGTGTGCCCACAATTCTACAAGGCAATGAGGATTATACTTCTACTTGTCAGTGTGTCTATAGTCAACCAACTTATGTTTTGTTTAATTCCAGAAACTAACTTCATAACACTAGAGAGTTCATCGTTTTGACTACAAAGTATGCTTTTTGATCTGTCGAAGATGGTTCACAGGTTCAGAGATCAGATATTTGGAGTAATAAACTTACCTTTGATGGAGCTATTATAGAAACAAGGTCAAAATTGAAGAAAGAGAAGAACAATGAGGTGAAGATCAACGAAGATGATTGAGATCGAGCAATGAAAGTTAGAAAATTGATGAACAATTAAGGACAAGAACAACAACAACAACAACAACAACAACGAAGGAAAAAGTGAAAAAAAATAAACTCTTTGCTGTGATTTCACCTAGGTCTTATCGACAAATCAAGGGTAAGTTGGTAAAATTATACATCAATTACACAAGACACCGCAATTATACGGCCAATTCTATATTATACGGCCAAATTTTATTATACAGAAAATGTTTATTATTCAGTCAACATACGGTGACCAGGTCAGAGTTGAGTTGACTGTTAGTGTTAACGCAGCTGAGACTGAATGGTGACGAACTGCAAATAAAAAAAAGTGGTGACGTTGAGCAAATTTACCCTAATAAAGTGGTGACGAAAGTCCAATTTTCTCTTATAATTAACTCAATGCATATGCTGACTACAATCAGAGTGGTAGTAGGTGTCTACATCTAGAAGTACTGGCGAGTTGTGAGAGCTGACTGGATATTGATATAGGCGAGTTTAATTCTAACAGCCAGGTATACACTTTCAGAGGTTTCAAATGCTCTTCCTTTCTTTCAATAACACTACAGATTTCTAAGGATCGAACAAGGATCATTTTAATTTGTTTCAATGCAAGAATTCGAGCTACATATGTGGTACATTTCCATACAATCACAATACAAGGAAAACAAAAACAGGGTTAAAAAGGTTCTATTCAATCTACAGTGTCTGTAAGACTAACTTTCCCAGTATATAACCTCTCAGAAACTATGGGAATTCAAGTTGCTTGGTTTACTCCGCAAGCAAATTCTTTGAAGGTTGTGAATGAGCCTGTGGCTCAATGGTAGCACCCCTCTCACAAAGTGGAGAGATTTTGGGTTCAAACATGTCAACAGCTGATTGTTGATAAAATTTCCACACGTAATTTAAAAAGGATAGTGGTCCCCTCAACCCCACTTGCCAATAAAAAAATTAAAAAAAAAATTTAAAGGCTTTTACTTCAATTGCCACAGATGCTCTAAAGGCTAATCGGCAATTTACATAAGGGAGAACAAGAAAATGAAGAAGCGATGGGTGGTTCCAGTATCTCATTCTTGAATCAATCTACATTCTAAGACTTACAAAATAAAGCAGAAGAAGAGTTTGGTTCCAGTATCTCACTCTTGAATCAATCTACATTCCAAGGCTTAGAAAATAAAGCAGAAGAAGAGTTTGGATATGATCATCTCATGGGTGCACTTACAATTCCATGCAAACGAGTAGTTTGCTGAAGGAAAATTAGTTAAACAAGTACTGACAATGACCGACCAACACAATGACTTAACAAACGCAACATCATGCTAAGGAGTTTCATGGAAAACGTCACCTTCATTTCTCACTTCAGGAAGAATTCACGAAGTATGCCTATACTTTCATGATTCGATTCATTCACCAAAAGAAAATCCGTCACCATAGACGCGGTTGTTGCATCCCCAGAGAAACCTCTCTCATCCATAACCTCAAGAAATTCCACTGCTTTACGAGTCTCCTTTTTCTTGAGATATCCTTGAACCATAATATTACAAGTCCTACTATCTGGAGCAAAACCCTTCTCCTCCATCTCTGCAAATAAACTCTCAGCATCACTTAACATCCCTTTATTACAAAATCCATTGATCATTATATTATACGTTCTTGTGTCAAGCTGCAAATCCTTTGTTGAGAGACCGCGAAATAGTTCCACTGCCTCATTTAACTTCCCCGCCTTGCACATATTGTCGACGATGATGCTGTAGATTACCACATCTGCCTTTAATCCAGTGCTCTCCATCTTATGAAACAGTTTCATTGCTTCTGAAAGACATCCATTACAGCACAATCCATCTATTAATGAAGCATATGTTATAATATCTGGATTCTGCCCGCAGTTTTGCATATCTTCGAAAAGCTGTTGAGCAACCTCGACTCTTCCAGCCTTGCATAGCCCATCAATAAGGATGTTGCTTGTAACAACATTGGGAAACAATCCTATGTCATTCATATCTTGGAAAAGTAGCACGGCCTCATCAACTCTCTTAGCCTTGCAATACCCATTAATGAAACTGTTGTAGGTTACAACATTAGGTTTCAGACCTCTACCCAGCATTGAATTGAAAACTCTTATTGCCTCTTCTATTTGACCTCTTAGACAATATCCATCTATTAACGCATTGTATGTGACTGTGTTAGGCATAATATCTGTTTCACTCATAAGCTCTAATAGTTCACTTCCTTCTTTAGCCATACCATCCTTGCAAAGAGCATCCACCAATATGTTATATGTTTGCACATTGGGTGAGAATCCTTGAGTGATGATATCACTGAAGAATTGAGTTGCTTTTTCGTGCTGACCCGAAATGCATAAGCCATAAATTAAAGAATTATATGTAACAGCAGTAGCCTTTACACCTTTTTGACGCATCAAATCTAATATCTGAAATGCTTCGTTGGCTCTCTTGTCTTTGCAAAGAGCATTAATCAGAATGTTATAAGTGATCACATCTGGTTTGATTCCTTTATCCAGCATATCTTGAAACATGTAGTTGGCCCCTTTATGATGACCAATCTTGCATAATCCATCAATTAAAGAGCTGTAAGTAACAACACTTGGTATAATTCCTTGGGTTTTGGTCATTTCTTGATAAAGATGGAGAGCATGCTGTAATCTATTTTCCTTGCAAAGTGTGTCGATAATCACGTTATACCCTTGAAGATTAGGTTTAAGGTTTCGTTTTTGCAATTCCCTCAACAACTTAAGGGCAGTATCAGCATTGGTAGTTTTGCATAGACCATTAATCACAACAACAAAAGTGACTTGATCGCATAGACATCCGTTGTCCAAAATTGCGTGGAACAAATTCAAAGCTTTGGTTGTTTTCCCCACCATAAAGAGTCCCTTGAGAAGAGTGGTTAAAGTGACAGAATTTGGCTCAAAACCATGTCTGAGAATATACCCTAAAACACAAAATCCGAGATCTACGCGACCCAATTGGCAGTAACAATTGATCAAGATGCTAAAAGTACAACTATCAGGCTGAATCCCAGCTGAATTCATGGTTTTAAACAAAGAAAATACTAAAGTCTTGTGATGATGGGAATGGGAATGGGATTGAGGTGGGTTCAATTTAGCAATGGCGTTAAGAAGATGATTGAAAGGGATAGGGGATGTCAAATGTCGTGTTTGAAGCAAACATTTAAATAAATCCAAAGCTTCATCAAGCTTAAGGATACCAGATTTACAACGTTCTCCAACCAATTTCTCAATAGGAATGTAAGAAGAAGAAGATGAGTGGTTTGCATTTGTTGTAGTATTAAAACGAAATTGCAAGAAAGAAGAAGCAGAGATCAATATCATAGGTGTAGTACTAGTGATAATATCAATTACCTTTGGCTTTGATAAGTAGAAGAATAAGACTCCAATAGTTGCTTTTCTTCTCAGCATCATCGTCACCATTAATAAAAATTGTTAATGAAAGCACTGTCGTTGCTGCTCTTCTTTTGAACACTTCTACTTTCCAAGCACTTGACCTGCACATTCAGGGGCCAGCCCACGAGGGACTGGACTCAGCCCAGACAGCATGTGACTGGATCCAATATATATATGCTAGTGATAACCCATGTCTATGGCATGATTATTTTAATTATAATTTTAATAGTTGATGTAATTGTTTTTATAAATATTTTATGTTTAAAATATTATTTTAATTTTATTTTTAAAAAGTATTGAAATAAGTTATTGTAAAATAATAATGATTTTATTGGGGGGCTATTCCTTGATCTAATTATAAAATTTTGATAGAACTATGCAAAAAATTTGTTCGAAAAACTATTATATAAGTGTTTGTAGTGAGAGGTATAAGAATATTTGAAGTCTAAAGAAATTGTAAAGTCAAGCTACTTTTGAAGGTTAAGTTGAATCTAACCTATAATTTTTTTGAGATCACACACCATTTTTAAGTTTGGATCATTTGACATTATAGTTGTTTAATTTGATCAGTTGCAATGGATCTGATAAAAAAATATAGATAGTGTATAATTATTTACAAAATTTTCATTTATGTATCAAGTACAACTTTTTATGTAAAAGGATACATCTTATGCAAATCAAAGGGAGGGTTCCAGGGACTCAGGAAATGTTTGACTCGATTTTGACTCAATTCTATTTAGAGTACTTGTACATATTGGATTGGCATAATTTTTGGTAGATATGATCTCCTTAGTATAAAGATCTACTACATAAAAAATCAACTCATTTGAATATATTTAGATCCATCAAATGTAATATTAAATTTAACGGTAAAAATGAACGTTCCACAATACATTAACTTGTAATATGATTTTTCTAGGGTTAGAAAATTCAGATTATGATAAATTTTGGTGAAGATGTCGTACATAATGAGAACATTCATCCTACAAAAAATCATGCCAATCCAACATATACAAGTAGCCTAAATAGGATTGAGTCAAACATTTCCTGAGTCCCTGGAACCCCTCCCATCTCAAATCAAATGTAAGAAGTTCAAAATGTAGAAAAGGCATTAGACGTAACAATTAATAAAAGTCGAATACAATGGTCATGCTTCATCACTACCAATAGAACACTTTATTATGTGTTCGTTTGTACTTTAGCCACCCAACCGTCGTTTCCTTCTCCTGTTATGCATAAAAGAGGTGACAATGTATGTTGAAAAAAGATTGAGGAGAAAGATAATATACCAGTATCTTCATAAAAAAAAAAGAGGATAATATAGCTATTGATAATAGATTGAGGGAAGAGAGTGACCTGTAACCACTCCTGCAAAAAAATTACAAAGGTGCATAACTATATATGCATAACCCATGTTTGTTGAATGTAAAGATATTATAGCTAATGATAATTGATTAAGGGAATAGAGTGACCAGTGACCATTCCCGCAAAAAATTACTAAAGTTCATGTTAATTGTTAAATATACAATAAAGAAATCAACAACGAATAAAGCAAAAAAATTGATATAGAAATTAGTAGAACAACCAATATACTCAAGGGTGTTGTCCAACCAAAAACTATACGTTCTCCAAATTAATTTGATAGAATAACTATATATTTCTTCAGAATAGGCAACGAATCTATTCTTGAAAATCTACAAATGAAAAAAAAAAAGAAAAAAATGACTCACTTTAATGAAATGGTGCAAATTAATTCTAATAAAGGTATTAGTGAAAAACATTTTACTAAAACAAAACCATACATTTGACAAAGAGGCAAGCAACAAAATGGAATACAACGAAAAAAATTCAAATGGGATAAATAGAGGTCGGAATTCTCGTGGTATCACCAGTTTTATTTTTTTAGGTACCCTAATTAAATTTCTCCATCTCACCAATATGTTTTTTGATGGCAAGTGTAAATATTGAAAAGTGTATTAAATGTTCATAATTAAAAAAAATGATTTAAAAGTTATTAATTTTATGAGGAGAAGATTAAAGATAGTATATCTAAAAAGAGGTTATTATGTACAACCTAAGCAAAGTATAATGAGGTTATTATGTTATAATTTATTTATGGAGTTATTACATTATAGGTTATAATTGGCGCATTAAATGAAAATTATTTAAATAATGTTAATCTTACGACTACGATTGTCTCAGTAGACAACTAAAGGTTAGGATCGATTTTCAACATCTAAGGGCTATTATTATATCGATTATATAATTAATCTACATCCAATGATATATATATATATATATATATATATATATATATATATATATATCTATTATATGGAACAACGGGGATATAAAAAAAGATATAAAACATACATATAGAATAGATTGGGTCGGACCAGTTATATGAACTGTGTGATTTGGGCTGGGCCAATTAGATGTAGGTTATTCTTACTCTTTTGCATAATCAAACTCTTTCTTCTCTGATCTACTCACTCACCATCATCGTCTTCATCAACTGTCTGATTCTCTATCTCTCATCATCATGATCTTCATAATCAAATAATCAACATCTCTCTCTCTCTCTTTCTTCTCTCCCTCAAAAGGTATGTTCTTTCTCATAATCATTCAATTTTTAGCTCTCTTTCTTCTCCAAATTTGATTGTGTTACCTTAACGATCTCAACGAGTATATAAAGGAAGATATAAAACAGACATATAGAATAGATTGGGCCGAACCAGTTATATGAATTGTGTGATTTGGGCTGGGCCAATTAGATGTAGGTTAACCTAGCTGATGTCTCCCATCAAACCCTTTCTTCTCCGATCTACTCACTCACCATCATCATCTTCAATTCTTCATCAACTGTCTGATTCTCTATCTTTCATCATCATGATCTTTATCAGTTAAGATTATTCTTACTCTTTTACATAATCAACATCTCTTTCTCTGTCTTCTCTCCCTCAAAAGGTATGTTCTTTCTCATGATCATTCAATTTTTAGCTCCCCTTCTTCTCCAAATTTGATTATGTTACCTTAAAGGTCTCTTTTTTACCAATTTTTTTTTTTTTTTTTTTTGGCATGAAATTATTTAACTCAATTCATAACAGACAATATTTCCTTATAGTTTGCTCCGCCTATTTAATTGATTTTTTTTTTTATTTCCATAAAAATGAAATGATTTGTTCTAATACTCATAGGACTAGGGGTGGCAATCAGACCTGACGACCCGAAACCCGACCTGAACCTGACCTGAGTTGGGTCAGGTTTGGGTTTAGATATTTGAGGTTTTTTGCCAAATCAGGTCGACCCGATTGACCTGATATAAAATCAGGTCAGGTTCAGGTTTCCCTTACAGACCCGTCGGGTCGACCCGAAACCTGATCCAAAAAAAAAAAAAACCTAATTTTTACCTTTTTAGTATCTATTCTACATACTGCTGCTGCATACAGCATACATTCATTTAGTTCTCTCTCTCTTTGCGGCTCTCTCCTCTTTGCGGCTCTCTCTCTCTCTCGATTTCAACTAAATCACAAATCCTAAAGACCATCTACGAAATTTCCTACATTTCTCCCTCTCTCTCTTTCTCAACTCGACCCACTAAAACATTTCCCTTTTCTTGAGCATTCGAGCTCCGAAATTGGAAATTTTCCAACCATGGCGATGTCTTCACAACAACAACATCTTCAATTACAACTTCAACACCATTATCAACAACAACAAGAATCAAAACCCTTCAGGTAATCTAATTTTAAAAAAAAAATGTAAAATTTCCCAATTTTTCAAAACCCTAGAAATGAATTTCCCTAATTTTATTTTTTTTTGCAGAAATTTGTTAACTGTTGATGGTCAGATGTCTACACCGATTACTTTCTGTAATCCAGTTAATCTTACTGATCAATCTAATTCCCAATTTGCTCCACCTTGTAATTTTTCTTACCCTTTTTTTTTTAATTAATTTTTTTATTTTTTTGTATAAATTTTGTTCTTGATTTTGGGAATTTTGATTTTGTAGTTCATGTTGTTGGATTTGCACCTGGTCCAATACCTACATCAGATGGTGTTGTTGGTGGTTGTTGTGGTGATTTAAGATGGAATAATAATAATCCCTCTGTTGAAATTATGAGAGATGTCCAAGAACTGTTGCAGTCCTTATAACTAGACTGCTCATTAGATGACCCTGCAGACATTTCTTCCAAGCCATTCCATTTTGAGTCAAGTACCCAACTGCCTGCATGTTCCTTGTCTTCTTGACAAGCAATATAGTTGGTCTTTCTTTCAAGAAGCAATGATTCTTCTTTAATTATAGAGGAAAAACTCAAGCTTCTTGACATCGATAACCAGGACGACATACGTTCTATCAAAAGATGATCAGTAGAAGTTAAGGAAGGAGACTTGGTATCTGAAAACAACCACATACAGTCACCTCCATCTGACCAACTTTCAATATCAAATTGGTTATCAACACCATCTTCTTCTAATTCAGGGAATATAGCAGCACTCTTTTTTTCATGCTTCCAGGCAATATCAACATTTCTGTAGTTTATTACTGTCAGGGAATTTAACTGATTGCTACTCACGTTCGGATAAGAAGCATTCTTAACCTTCTTTGGACGTGTTAGAGTCATCCCCTTCAGAAGCTTTGTTGAGCTCTCACTTCTGGTAGAGGCCATAGACCATAGTATTGGAATTCTCACATATCTTCACTCTAACATTCTCACAACTTGTTTTCTAAAAAGAATGCATTCAGGTTTTCAGGTCGACCTGAACCTGACCTGATAACCTGACAGGTCAGGTTCAGGTTTCAGTTTTTTAGAAAAAATCTTCATCAGGTTCAGGTTTAGGGGTTGAGACCCGATAACCCGACTGACCTGACCTGAACCTGACCCGACCTGACCTGATTGCCACCCCTACATAGGACTACTTTAATTATTGTATGTTATAACAACATTGGGACAAATGTCACAATATCTATTTAACTTGTAATTTTATCAATATATTTATTTATAGAGATTTTGGCACTTACCACCCCAAATGAAAGTCGAAATTTGCGTTACCCCCATTTGAAAAAATATAGCAGTTACCCCCCCAATTGGACGAAAAAAGGAGATGACGTTACAAAAATCATTTTTTGAATTTTCGTAAAATAAATTATATTTTAATAATACCAAAACTATCCTTCTTTAAACATGTAAATAATAAACATAATTAGTAAAACCCCCCACTGAAACATACATAATTAACAATACCCCCCAAATCGATTTGCAAAAAAAATTGAAGGAGAAAGATGAATTTTTAGGAAAAAGATGAAATTTGTTTGAGAAATTTGGTAAAATTAATAGTATTACTACTTATATATATATATATATATTTCAGTGGGTGTATTACTACTTATATATGTTTCAATGGGGGTATTACTAATATATGTTTCAAAAACAGAGGGGTAGTTTTGGTATTGTAAAAATATTTTATGTAAAAAAAACAATTCAAAAATTGATTTTCCTAACTCTGTCTCTTTTTTCCGTCCAATGGGGGGAAGCTGCTATATATTTTAAATTGGGGGGGGGGGGGGTAAGTGCAATGCACGAGCAAATCTGATTGTTTTAAAGTTTTGTATTTGGGGTTTTATGTTGCTTTTGGTTTGTAACTTGTAATGTTTTGTTTAGCCCGTTTCAAAAGTCTATGATCCGGTATGATTTCATTTAGAATTATTATAAATCTTTGAGTATTGAAATTGAATGATTATTCTATATACATAGAAATTAAACACAAAACAATTGAAGATATCTAGGAAAGTGGGATTTTGCAGCACTCTCAATTCTCAAAGTCTCAATTAGGATTTGTTCTGGCTCGGTTGTTGAGGCTTCATCACTTTGGGAAACAATCTTTTTACAGTAGTCCATTAGCATTCGAACGTCTCTTAATTGGCTTGTAACAGTTAACATCCTGAAAATTCGAAATATTTAGCAAACTATTATGATGATAAAGATGACTTACTTGTAATTTGACAGAGAGATCCCCTTAGGCTGATGTAGGACAGAACACATACTCCAATTGGTTTCCTATTTGGGTTTATGATTTATTTAGAAGCCTAAATAGTATTTATAAATTGTTATTTTCGTTTTTATTAATTAGAGTGTCTTTAGAAGTGTCTAGAAGTTTTATTTTGAGTCCTAATAGACTTAGAAAGTTGCCAAAAGTTAATACATACCTTAGGGAACAAGTAATTCAAGTTCTAGTAGGTTTCCTAGTTGAGTCAAGGGAGTTATCTATATAAAGAGCTCCAAAAACGAATTTCTTAGAGAAGATTGATGATTGAAGAGTTTATTATTTAGTTTATTGTCTTTCAATTTAGTTTTTACTTCAAGTTCTTTATTTTCCGTAATTTACATTCAAGTTATTTAAATTTCAGCTTTTACTTATTGCAATTCCTTTCCGTTATTTCAATTCCTTGCAATCTTAATTCTTAGATTAAGTTTATTTTAGCTTCCGCTGCATCAATTGGTATCAAAGCTCTAGTTTTAGATTTTTATCTAAAAACGATCCACCACCTCCCCACCACCACCTTCAAGTTTTTTTTCCACCATGGCTCTTAGTGATGAAGAAAAAAATTTCTTTAGAGATTTGTTTCAGGATTCATTGAACACATTATTTGTCAAACAAGATGCAACACTCGATTCGAAATTCACTCAACTACTAGTAGAGATCAAGACAACCCTTGGTATCCATGAAGAATCAAGCTATAAGATTGAAGAAATCAAGGCAGACATTATCGAAGATATCCATGATGAACCAATCAATACATCTTTAACCACCCCACCACCCCTCCTTTCTACCAACAACCTTCCCACACCTACTATTCTTACCCTCACCAATGAAATCTCTTCCACACCAAAACATCATGACATTATTGAAGAAGTTAGAAATGTTTTTATTGAGGAGCCATCAAGTTTTCATGAAAATCTTGTTGGAAATATATTTTCTAATAAAATAATATTGTTATGAGTGAAAATGAATGAGAAAAGGTGCATCCATTGGATAATACCTTTTAGGAATTGGTGTGACCAGATTCAGTGTAATTTCATAATTCTTTATGAAAAGACATGTCTTTTCCTTTAGTCTACAATAGGTGCCTATTTGTGAAAAGGTACTTTGAAACAACTTATCACCTTTTTGTAAAAGGTGTATGTATGTGAGAAGACACCTATGAAGAGACACTTATGTGCCTATAAATAGTGTGCTAATCTGGCCAATTAGGATACAATTAATTAGACAAAGTCTTCTTCATTTCTCTACAATAATTCGAAGGGTTCTTCATATTCGTTCGCTAGTACTCTACTATTATAGTGCAGTTTAGTAGAGTGAAGAACTGTTGTATCTTGGGAGACCATCGTCCAGAGACTGTTTGCACCATAGCAGGGACGTAATATTGTCTTAAGGAAATTGCTTCGGCAAGCCTCAGTTCATTTCCTTCTCTAAATCTTTATGCGAAAAGTGTAATAAGTGTTTATTTTATTTTTTGAGTTTATTGAGTATAAATTCTTTTGAGTTTTATTCTTTAGTAGAATTAATTTTGTAATGTGTATTACAATGATATTCATGTGTTATTTTATGAGTTCACACACATCATTACCAACAAACTTAAGACAATATTATTGTTGGTAATTGATTAAAATGTGAATTATGGCTAGATAGATGCATACCACCTTTTATGACATTAGTGTAATGAGACACATTTAAATGTGATATATTTTAATTAACATTTATCTGTCATGAGAAAATTGAAAAAATGTGGAGGGCATAGAAGTCTCTAATAATTCTTATCAAGCAGAATTATATGAAATTTTTTTTTATGTGTTTTCGAAGCACATTACTCAAAGTCTCTTGATAATGTGGGGGTGCATTGACCCTAAGAGTAGCATTATTTTCAACGAGATTATGAAATTGTCCAAAACTTATCTAAATCTCATACCATTGATAAGCGAATGATTTCTTTATAGAATCAAGTCGACAAGTTTTCAATTCGTTGAGGAAATGAAAACCTTTGCTTAGGTGTAAGCAAGTTTAGGATTAGTTCCTAAATTTAAAATTATTAAATTCCTTAAGTATGAGACTTATGTGGAAGCAAAATTTAACAACACTTCCATTCATTTGAAAGTGTACCGAGCCATTGGTTTGATACATATTGATTTATGTACGCACTCGCCATTGCTTAGTTAAGGCATAAGTACTTTTACAAAAGTACAAAACTAGATTTGAGAATCAGTTTGGACAATTAAGATCATAACATCTTGATAAAGGGGGTGAATACGAATCTTTATTGGTTCAAATTTATGTTGATCGGGATTTTAAAAGATATAATTAATCAATATTATGTCTATAAATTCTGGTCTATGCGAGTTCTTAAGGGGAATTTTACGTATGCTTAATTACATATGGAGTACCCTATAAGAAAAATGATAGTGTTCCATATAAAATATGGAAAATAGTGATGACAACCCAATTGAATGCTTTCAAGTGTGGGGGTATATTACAATAGAGTTATAGTATCAAATACTGTAACGAAGTCATGTGATATTACAATCTGTGAGACTGTCTTTCCACATAGGAAAGATCACATTGACACTACTCCAAAATAAATATTTTGGTACCTTGTGAGACAAATGAATGAAAATGTGATTCACATAAACTGAATTATATAGACTTGGTCTAGATTTTCTATCTTATATGATAGAAATTGAGCATGAAGGCAATGTCTTCTCTTAAAGCTTTACTTTGGAGAAAGTGACAGCTAGTGAGATTGAAACTATTATATTACTTGGGACTTGCTCTATCTTCCTTTAAGAAGTAAATCAATCGGGTATAAATAGGTTTCAAGAGCAAAATGAAACCTAATGGTTCCATTGCTAAATATAAAGCTACTTTACCGAAAGAGTGTTGTCAAAAGAAGATTTAAACTATCTTGACAACTACTCACTACTCACGAGGATAATATCTATTAAGATATTAATAGTCCTTGCAGCCATATATGATATGGAAATTCATCAAGAGGATGTTCAAAACTGCATTTGTAAGTGGCGAGTTAACTGAGAATATCTATATGAATCAACCAAAAGTGTTCCAAATCCAAGGATATGGAAATAAAATGTGTAAACTGGTTAGATTCTTATATGGTTTAAAATAACTTCCAACACAATGGCATGTGACGCTAGTTGAAATTATATTAAAGAAAAAGTTTCACATTAACTAATATGACAAGTGCGTCTATTTCAAGTAAGTATGTGAGACTTATTCAATTGTTTGTTTATATGTTGAGGACATGCTTATTTTCAAGGCTTACAATGAAGTCATTATGTCTACGAAAATATGCTTAACAAACAATTTTGATGTGAAAAATCTAGAGATTCTAGACGTTTATCTTGAGAATTAAGATAATAAGATCTCCTAATGTGCGAACTTTATCTCAATCAATTACATTGAGAAAATGATAGATATAGACTTATGCAATATGGAATTACTAAGGTGAGTACTCCTTGTATTCCATTTGTGGTGTTGCATAAAATATCGGTCCTACCATTTTTCAACTCGAGCATTCTCGTAATATTGGTAGATTAATGTACATTGTGACTTGTACAAGACCATATATTGCTTATTCTATCAGTAAACTAAACACTGGGATGTATTACTACGAGTGTAAGTATTTGAGGAATACATATTACATATTGCATTATGGAGAATATCCAAATGTCCTTGAGGGATATGCTAATGTAAATTGATTTTCTGATACAAGAAAATCAAAGCACATGTTGCAGTTTCATGGAAATCTTCTAAACAAATGTGCATTGCACAATCCATATGGAATTTGAGTTTATAGCTATAAATAAAACAAGTGTAGAAGTTGAGTAACTTCAAGAATTTTAGAAGATATTCCACTATGGCCTAACAATGTGGGGGTCATGTGATAACCAAGCAACAATGTACAACATAGGAAAAAATTTATTGTACAACGGTTAGTCATGATGTACAAATAATCCATCGTAGACATAATACCGTGAGGCAGTTACTCTCAAATGGAATTAAATCCATTGATTATGTGAAATCAAAAGATAACCTAACAGATCCATTTATTAAGGTTTATCTAGAGAGAAAAATAACTGTGCATCGAGGGGAATGGGCCTAAAGCCTACAATACGAGTTACCTTATACGGAAACCTAACCTAGCGACTGGAGATCCCACGGACTAGGTTCAATAGGACAACCAGTTCTGAGTAACTCACACGGGAGCACTTGGGAGTCGTACTCCATCCCGATTCCTATGATGCAACAAGTGCAACCTACATGTGATTAAGAGGTTAAGCTATATAGCTACACCAAAACTGGGTTTTAGTAACGCAGGCTTATTTTAATTTCCAACGACAAAATACTGTTAGAAGGCTTGTAACAGCATTATGGTGTTAGTATTTCTTCAGAATCGTTAGTATTAATTAAATCATTTTTTTGATTTATTTAGTAACAGCATCGAAAAAAATATTCCAACAGCTTAATAGTGTAAGTAGTTACTTAGGAAAATATTTTTTTTTCCATGTGCTTATCACGTGCTAAAAGAAAGTGTTAGAAAAAAATTAAAACTTCCTAAGGAATTAACTTCCCCGATCCCAACTCTCCCCCTCTTCTTCCTCTTCCACTATGAGAAGAACTCTACTCCTCCAATAACTCTCTCACCGCCGTCGACAACTCTATAAATCCGCCTTCCCCCAACCCCATCTTCTCAATTGTGCTCTCTCTCTCACTCACTCTCTCATCAATTTGATATCAAAATCAAGGGTTATATACAAGGTTGGAGAAAGTAGTAGATATCGATCGAGTAGTTAAAGGTAAACATCTTCCTTTTATTTTTTCTTTTATTGCATCTTGCAATTTATTGTTCATGTTTCTGTAAAGGTAGGGATTTTCTCAAACGGGGTTGGATTTCTTAGATTTAGCTTTTAATCTGTGTTCCAATTTGTTGTAGAAATAAGTTTGATTCGATTTCATCAAATGGGGTTGGATTTCTTAGATTTAGCTTTTAATCTGTGTTCCAATTTGTTGTAGAAATAAGTTCGATTCGATTTCATCAAACGGGGTTGGATTTCTTAAATTGGCGTTCATAGACTGTTTTTCGTTTGGATCACTGTTAAGTTAATTTTTTTTATTTGGATTTCTTAAATTGGCATTTGTTGCGTTTCATTAATAGAAAAAGCTTTTATTAATTTATCACATCCATGCTAACATTGCCAATTTTTCTCTGTTGATCTTCATTACAACATGTTTTGTAGGCTTTGGTTTCACACTTCTTAACTTTTAATCTTACTCAAATGTGATATGTTATCTGGTGCAAATAATTTAATGTCAAATTAACTATTGTTACTGTACTTGGTTTTGATGTGTCTATAATTGTATAGAACTATTGTAACACTTGCAAAGGAGAACGAGTTGTGAAAGGGCCAAAGATAGTCAAGATCGATGTCCCACCAGGTACCTTCAACTATCTATTTTCTGCTAAATGGTGGTTCATGGTTAGGTTTTATACCATGTTGTAGTTGTATTCTAAACAGGCATGTTTGCTATAATTGTAAAACCTCAATATTGCTTCCCTTTCGTCCCTCCTGATGAAAGTGATTCATAATCTCTTGAAATCTGTTAGTATTAATTAAAGTGATTCATAAATACATGCATCCGATTCTTTTCCATAATCCATACTGTTGGTTAGACTCCAGTTTTCCTCGTCAGTCCTAGTGAACTTCAGGGTTCTTCATATTATAGGTTCAGTACTAGTGTACTGGCAATTATGATTTGACAAATCAACTTCATCATATTTTGTTTCTTTGTTACCTACAAGACGACTAGGATTACAGTCTGGGCTCCTTGAGTGAGCTTGTTTTCTTTTCTAGTGTTTGGGATCTTCAAGGACTCTAAATATGGACCCTTTCAGTTGCTTATGTTTCTTGCTAACAATCTCAAAGATGCATATGTCATCTTCTTTCAAGCCATTATCTAAAACAAATTCCTTCCAGCCTGCCCTTAGTTTGAATTGGGGTTGTCCAACACCCCTGACTTGCCACATTTGTCGGTCTAAACCTCGAAGAGTGACATCATAATCACCATTTTGCAGATGCTTGCTAAATGCAATTGGCAGATTCTGGAAAAATAGGAAGAAAAATACAGGACATTAATCACTATAACATAATGCAAATTGGAGTATTTTGTGGATTTTTATTTCTTAAAGGGGACTACTAAGATATGTTCATAACTTTGTAATTTTATTTAAAGCTTACCAAGACAAATCGATTGTGCACAAATGACGGCCGCATAGTAACAATGCAAAACTGTTTTTTTGAACTGAATTTGTTTGCTGCTGCAATGGCCCTTTCTTTGTCTGCAAATGACACAGGTCTCCTAGGCTCGAACACTGCAAGTTGATTTAAAGAGATTCTCTTATAGACAAAAACATGAGATCGAGTAATAAGGTTTAGATAAAAAAGATGACTGTATGATATTAACATTACTAAGTTTAGCTAACTGTCCTGTTGAAGACTAAAAAATTCTTTCGCTTCAGTTTCTTGCTTGGTGTAGTCTGATTCCACTGTAATTGTCATAGAATCCTCTTCACTGTTTTCATTTTCGGAAGATGTCTGAGTTCCAATTTCAATACATCGTTCCTCCAGATCATTGGTTTCACATTGATAACCTATCTCAGAAGCATCCGTATCAAATATAACAACACTGAAACTTGAATTCCGATCATATCTGAAAACTAAAAGGTGTGAAACACTTATACTGTGATATTTGACAAACTCATGCCAACCACTTTGAAACGAAATGCAGCCTTCATCTTTCTTCACATCTACACGCCATTCTTTACTACTGCTAGGAACCTTGAGCACAACAATATCGGACAGTTCCTTCCCAAAGATCCTTATAAACTTGTTTGTTATTTTCTGCAAGATACAAATCAACTCAGTTAAAAATTAGTAGCAGATGCTTTAAGGATCAATTTTTTCTACTTGGTTGGCAATGGAAATGTCCACAGTCGCTACCACGACCAATGTTCTTATGAAAATGAACATGGGTTTCTACCCATATTAATACATCAGATATATACCCTATAATCCTACTCAATACTGAATGATATGAACAAGACTGCAAGACAACAGAAGAAAAAATTTCCATGTAACATTCCATAGTTAAAACTTTATGTAGAAAATTAGATTGATAGCTGCAAAAGTATTAGGCATACTAAGATATGAATGCTAAAGAAAATTAGAGTATGAGGAGATAGGTTTTTGTTACAATGCGTCGATCTTGAATACAGGAAGCTGTCTTGTAGAAGTAAAACCCCTTGTCCTGCTGCCTCCTTTTCCTGTTGCAGTGTTCTTCTTGACTCTTTGATCTCTCCATTGTTTCAAACTCAAAGTGGTGTTTGTTTTGTTATTAGACCTTCAAGGTTTAAGATCTGAAGAAGATAACTTTCAACTGACTATTTCTACACTTATTTCTTCTCTTTGAAAACTGATGATATGCTTGTACTGCTGCTGGGAGCTTTTGGACTGCTGCTGCTTGTGACGCCAGGTAACTCTCTTGCTCCCTATGCACTGTCCCTGCTGAGAGACCCAACAGATATATAGCCATAGTCTTTCAGACCTCCCCTTCAGCAAACTTCCAGGCCTTGTCTATGTTGTATTTTGTTGGACCATTTTATTCTCACATAATAATTTGTTTCTGGATATGACACTTCATCTAGGTTTACTTTGACAACATAAGAAGCTTCCAAGTAAAATTCAGTGAGTTCTTCGAGAATGGATTCATCTCTGAGATTGATGTTTGGATTAGGTCCTTGTGGAAAGTTGCGATTGAAGATATCCTGGCATTGGAGAGCTCCAGGTAGCCAGCTTTTATTAAGTAATTTGCATTAATTAAGTACTTTAGTTTTTTCACTTTTTCTGCGATATTCCTTGGGCTTTAACTGTTGGCAACAGTATGTGTCTTTAACTGTTGGCATTTTTGGATATGTTTTCAGTTATTGATTTGTGGTGGATTCATACTTCCTGGTTGTTATATGTGGGTATGTTACTGTGAGAAATTATGTCTTTTTGTTTTATTTGCGTAGACCTACTATGCTATTGCACATACTGGTCAGATCATTCTCACTGTCAGCCATGTGGCCGCCTCCATGAATCTAATGGCATCACCAAGGCTTATGGGACCAGTGTACTATATAGGGTATGTGTTTTATAAAGATATTACATGAAACTTGTACTTGAATTGTATTTTTTCACTCAAATTGGGAGATTGTCAAACATTGCATGTGGCGTGTCAGATACAAATCCTTATTAACTGTATATCTGTCGTTTCCAGTGTGATCCCATTGTCGAGGTCATGTAACAGCTGATGTTGCTGAAGCGGGTACCCCATCTTATATTAGTAAGGTTAGCGACAAAATTAAATTGTACACGCTCTTTATTATTAGATGAATGCTTGTAATTATATACCTATAGCATAACATTAAGTTTTTTTTACGTGCAATTTTCTCAATTTTGAATTGAGTCACCAGTTTTTTTCCGTACAATTTTCTCAATGTTGAATTGAGTCACCAGATTGTGTAATCCATTTTTTACAACTATTCAGTTATATGAAACCTAGGCAAGAGTTGAATACGGTAGATTAATAGGTCGTTTAAGGATCTTTGTTGTTGTTTTTAAAAAAATATTAGTATCATGTTTCCTATATAATATTTATTGTTTTATATTGTAGATCATAGAGAACAAGCCATATGATCACGACAACGATGTCTTTAATTAGTTTCAGGATGTCTTATGGGTGCTGATGATTGGGAAGGTAAGTCTTTTGGGATTCATTTTGGACATGAACTGATTGGATATATTATTGATTCGGCAATTAATGCCTGAATTTATTATGTAATTAACTATATGATTAATGCAGGTTGCCGCTTAAATATTGGCTCGTCGGTTCATTTGCCTACCTATATGTCAACATACCACTAATTCGCGAGGGCATGAGGCAAAGATCATGAGTGTCTTCACTAGCCAATGAGCTGCTATTAGTAGTCAGTATTTTTTTAAATAATCATACATTTTATTGGGGTTTGTTATAAAGAAAGTTGGATTGTGGTTTGTGGAGACAAATGCCTCTGTTTTTTTGCCGAAATTTTTAAATATACAAGATTTTTTTATATTAATTGCAAATGATTTGCAAGTTCTGATGTAATGGGATTATTTGTTTCATGTACAATATATGGAAATGTTTGGGAGCATATATTTGAATAGGCTGTACTGCAAAAGAATAATAGGCTAATAATTTGGATTTTTTTTTTTAATATGAATTTCCAAGTTAGTAATAGCATAATGCCGTTAGTAAATTTATAAGAGTTAAAGATTTGTAACGGAATCTACTAACGCGTAGTGGCCGTTAGAAAGTACTAACGGTATTTTGCTGTTAGAAAATTATATGTACTAACGGTACAATACCGTTACAACAAGACCTGTTAGTAAATACTAACGCCAATTTGCTAACGCATAAAAACCGTTAGTAAAAAATATAGTAACAGCATTTTGCTGTTAGAAAACACAAGTTCTGGATGCTTTTAATGACGTCTATATCTTGTGAAATACAAGTGGGGTATTGTAGGATACCTTTTATAGAAGCGGTCACCTATGTTAGTGAGAGTTGGGTCGGCTCTATGAGGATTCTTAAAGGCAGAATTTCTCTAATAGCACTCGCAGAACCTAAGATTGTTCAGGGCCAAAATGAACACAACTGAGAATTGAATTTGAATCGGAGCAATGTTGTGCATGGTTTATTGTCTTGTTTTACACCAACAGCTGACAGTTCAAGATGAAATATTTCACTGATTAGCTAAGTAAATCCGATAGGCTTATGCTACGGAAGGTTCAAAGTGAAATATCTACCTATCCCGAGGCAATATTGTTCCAACATACTCTTCGAAATTTTTGAGATGTTGTAGAAACGTTTCATTCATCTGGGGGATTGTTGAAGGAAAATTCCATTATATATGAATGAAACATAGAACTTAATGTTCTATAGTCCCACAATGGGTTGTGGGCTTGTTTGGGTCTTATAAAACATTGTAGATAATTGTCACTCATGTGGGGGATTGTTGGAAATATATTTTCTAATAAAATAATATTGTTATGAGTGAAAATGAATGAGAAAAGGTGCATCCATTGGATAATACCTTTTAGGAATTGGTGTGACCAGATTCAGTGTAATTTCATAATTCTTTATGAAAAGACATGTCTTTTCCTTTAGTCTACAATAGGTGCCTATTTGTGAAAAGGTACTTTGAAACAACTTATCACCTTTTTGTAAAAGGTGTATGTATGTGAGAAGACACCTATGAAGAGACACTTATGTGCCTATAAATAGTGTGCTAATCTGGCCAATTAGGATACAATTAATTAGACAAAGTCTTCTTCATTTCTCTACAATAATTCGAAGGGTTCTTCATATTCGTTCGCTAGTACTCTACTATTATAGTGCAGTTTAGTAGAGTGAAGAACTGTTGTATCTTAGGAGACCATCGTCCAGAGACTGTTTGCACCATAGCAGGGACGTAATATTGTCTTAAGGAAATTGCTTCGGCAAGCCTCAGTTCATTTCCTTCTCTAAATCTTTATGCGAAAAGTGTAGTAAGTGTTTATTTTATTTTTTGAGTTTATTGAGTATAAATTCTTTTGAGTTTTATTCTTTAGTAGAATTAATTTTGTAATGTGTATTACAATGATATTCATGTGTTATTTTATGAGTTCACACACATCATTACCAACAAATCTTTTCACCCTTTTGGTAAAAACTGATGAACAAACACATATTTTTATTGAAAAAGAGCATCATACAGTTGAATTGGTTGCCAAATATTCTACTTTTATTGATGTTGATGTTCATCATTATGATTTTACTGGGATTGATCGAATTCTTTCCAAGCAAGTTCTTTTTGTTCTAAAAGTCCAAGGATCACAAGGTCAAACAATCACATCGGGAAAAGTTCCTAAGAGTTCATGTTATTCAAAGTATCTTTTCTTATGGAGCGGACGTCATCAATACAACGTAAATTCAAGGACGAATTCTTTTGAAGAATGGGGGACTGATGTAGGACAGAACACATACTCCAATTGGTTTCCTATTTGGGTTTATGATTTATTTAAAAGCCTAAATAGTATTTATAAATTGTTATTTTCGTTTTTATTAATTAGAGTGTCTTTAGAAGTGTCTAGAAGTCTTATTTTGAGTCCTAATAGACTTAGAAAGTTGCCAAAAGTTAATACATACCTTCGGAAACAAGTAATTTAAGTTCTAGTAGGTTTCCTAGTTGAGTCAAGGGAGTTATCTATATAAAGAGCTCCAAAAACGAATTTCTTAGAGAAGATTGATGATTGAAGAGTTTATTATTTAGTTTATTGTCTTTCAATTTAGTTTTTACTTCAAGTTCTTTATTTTCCGTAATTTACATTCAAGTTATTTAAATTTCAGCTTTTACATATTGCAATTCCTTTCCGTTATTTCAATTCCTTGTAATCTTAATTCTTAGATTAATTTTATTTTAGCTTCCGCTGCATCATAGGCCCATGAAGTTAAGCCTTTCTAGAAGGCAACCATACGATCCATGTCTGTGTGAATCTTGCGACCTTTTTTGGTATAGTCCCATCTACAACACATTTACATACATTAGATCACAAATTTAGGGAAACTCAAATTTCATGAAATTGCAGTAAATAAGTCTTACTGCTACTTGGGTCCCCTTTCATATCCCCACCATTAAAATACATTGAAAATTATATCATCATCTTTATTAGAGTTTATTTTCTATTTTCATTTACTTTTTGTCAATGTCTACTAAGTGCAAGGAAAAGAAATAGATTACTGGTTCTCCATATTCCTGCAAAATATACTTTTTGTCAAATTGAGAATGTACTTGAAAATGACCATCACAAACATATTTGATGTGTGTCCACAATATTATCATATTGATATTAATTATTAATGATCTTATTAATGAACTTGTATACCTGTCCATGCATTTGACTTAGAATATTGGTGAGTTTTGATTTTTATGTCATTGAGAGATTTTCAGCAAACATCAAATATACATGAATCAAATATAAGCATACAAACATACATAGACTTTGAGTGAAGAGGAAGATGGAAAGTTGTACAAACGTAGTAAATCATCGGGTGATTTCAATGTAAATCTTGGAGATACTTGTAAATCACTACTTCCACCAAATAATTATTTAGCTACTTATTCAAAAAAGATTACTGGTAAATTTATTGAAGTTAAAATTATTGAATTAAAAGAAATTCGAGTTAGGACATTTTTATCAATGGTAGTCAATTACTGGTATTAGATCTAGTGGTGATAATTTGGTTTACTGCGTATAAAGAATTAGAGTTAGGGTTACTTATGAAAGTGGTTGTATTTAAGATGTGAAATTACATATTGACCAATTTTTATTTATTTTGTGTAGTTACAAAAATACCCAAAATTGAATGAATTTCTCTTTAATTAGGTTATCAATTTTAGCTTAATCGAAGAGATACAGTAAAACCTCGATAAGATAATACTCGATAAATTAATTAACTCCTTTAAATAATATTTTTGGTTGGTCCCAACTTGGGCATAGGTTGATAAATTAATATTTCGCTAAATTTATTAGATAATACATTTTAGAAAACGTAGGTGATTTTGGGGTGAGTTGTGTCGAATATACCACTTTGTTGAATACTGACTTATGTAAACAACAGAGAAGAAGAAGTATATGAACTTAATTAACTTAGGATTACTTCAAGTTCTTCTTATTCAAAACACAATACAACATGAGCTTATATAGTACTCAGAGAACACTGGACATAAAAACTCAACTGCTTCCTAACATAACTAATGTAAGAAGACTTTAGAGACACAAGTATTAGCACCCAACTACTATCTGACTTATAACCATTAACACCCAGCAACATACTAGCATTAATGAAATACTCATTTGGTTTATTCCAACAATGCCTCCTGTAAACCAAATTTGCTTTTTACTCCCAACCTTGCAACATATTGCTTGAAGATTTCTCCCCCAAGGGGATTTGTAAAGATATTTGCACATTGATCTTCAGTTTTGCAATATTTCACTTGAATGTCTCCTTCAACCACAAGCTCCTGCAAAAAATGATATCGAATACGAATATGTTTTGTCCTCCCATGAAGAACTGGATCTTTTGAAACTGAAATGGTTGACATGTTATCACAAAACAGAGTTGTTGGATTAGTTTTCTTGTGCTTGAGACTTTCCAGAATTCCACGCAACCAAATAATCTGACATCCTGCAATGGAAACAGCTATATATTCTGCTTCGGTAGTAGAGAGAGCAACAGTTTGTTGTTTCTTCGAACTCCAGGAGATTGCACCACTTCCAACGGAAAAGACATACCCCGAAGTGCTCTTGCTATCATCAACACTTCCAGCAAGATCGTTGTCCGTATAACCAATGAGATTTTCTGGAACTTTTGTTTCATAGAAAACTCCATAACAGTAGTGCCTTTCACATACCGCAAAATTCTTTTGGCAGCTTCCCAGCGATTCGAATAAGGTTTCTCCATGAATCTACTCACCAAACTTACAGCATACACGATGTCAGGCCTTGTGACGGACAAATACATCAAGTTCCCTACCAAACTTTGAAACACAGTTGCATTGACAAGCTTTCCTTCACCAAATTTGCTTAGCTTTGAACCAGTGACACATGGAGTTGTAACTGGATTGGCTTCTTCCATCTTGAACTTCTTCAAAATTTCTTTTGCATAACTCTCTTGAGAGATAAAGATTCCTTTCTTGCATTGTTGGACTTCAATATCAAGAAAATGGTGTAACTCGCCTAAGTCTGTCATTTCAAACTCTTCCATCATTGAATGCTTAAATTCATTCAACATCTTCATATCATTCCTTGTGAAAATAAGATTGTCAACATAAAGACTTACAACAATGAAGCTTCCTTGCGAGTTGCTTTTGATGTAGAGAGTATGCTCATATGGACATTTTTGGAAACCACTTTCCACAAAGTATGAATTGATACGACTATACCAAGCTCGGGAAGATTGTTTTAAGCCGTACAAAGCTTTGTTCAACTTGTAAACTCTCTTCTCTTCTCCCTTCTTCAGAAATCCAGGTGGTTGTTCGATAAAAACTTCCTCCTTGAGAATACCATTTAAGAATGTTGATTTGACATCCATCCGGAATATCTTCCAAGCATTTTAAGCCGCCAAAGATATGATCAAGCGAACAGTTTCAAGTTTGGAAACAGGAGCGAACACCTCCGTATAGTCGTCACCTTCCTTTTGTTTATATCCCTTTGCTACAAGTCGTGTTTTGTACTTGTTGACGGAGCCATCTAGATACATCTTAGTCTTGTACACCCACTTCACACCAATAAGACTTTTGTGCGGTGGCAGATCAGTAAGTTCCCAAGTAACATTCTTTTCAATTGATTCGATCTCTTCATTCATAGCTATCCTCCATTTTTCTTCACCCCAACCATCATCGAATGAGATTGGATCTTCCCCAGCAAAGAAAACAACATCGGTTTGTTGAACTTCCTCAGTTATATCATAAATATCACGCAAGTTTCGCATCTGTCTAGGAGGACTTGAAGAGGAGTGTCCACTTGACGAAGAACTGGAGAAGTAGCATTCCCAGCTTGACTGCCATTTGCATCATTAGAAAGAACTGGCGAACTATCTTTCTGATTTCAAAATGAAAAGTAGGCAAATCTGTTGTACTACCCTTGGATTCATCAAAAGAAACATTTTCCTCAAAACGAACATCACGACTTATCACAATCTTCTTAGTCTTTGGATTGTACAGCTTATAAACCTTGCTCCTTTCACTATATCCGATAAAAATGCACTTTTTAACTTGGCATTTAGCTTGCTTCTCATTGCATCTGGAATATGAGCACAAGCAACACTTCCGAAGACTTTCAAGTGACAAACATTAGGCTTGGATCCATACCAGACCTCATATGGTGTGCAGTTCTGCAAGCTTCTTGATGGGGATCTGTTAATCAAGTATACTGCACATGAAACAGCTTCTACCCAGTATTCACGCTCCAAGTTCTTCTTTGCGAGCATGCACCTAGCCATCTCCATAATTATTCGGTTCGCAAACACCATTTTAGGTGTATGACGAACAGTCATCTCATGCCTGATTCCAAGATCGCTTCAATAATTTTCAAACTCATTCGAAAGGTATTCACCACCACGGTCAGTTCGCAAAGTTTTGATTTTGATCCTGAAAATCTTTCAACTTCGGCCTTGAAATTTTTGAAAGCTTGAAAAGCTTCTGATTTTTCTTTTAAACAATAAACCCAAACTTTCCTTGAGTAATCATCCATAAAAGAAGGGGTATTTTGTATTTGGTCCTTCTAGAAGATGGGTAATTAGCATTTGGTCCAATCTTTATCGTTTATTAGTAAATGGTCCCTTTTCCGTCACTTGACTGTCAGTCAACCAAGTTGACCAAAGTCAAGGCATCCATATTTTCTTAATGACCAAACTACCCTTTCAGGTGACTAGCACGTGGCAAAACTTAAAAATAAAAAAACACAATTTAGTTGTTTGTAAACATGCAAAATTAGTTTATGGTCCTCCTTTTTCATATTTCGTTTCAAATATAGTCCATATAAAAAATAATGGAAATAACCATGGAAGTTATTTTATCTTAGTTGGAGTGACATTGGACCGCAAAGATCCGAGTGAATGAGCTCCAAAGGTTTTTGTGCTCTCCATGATGACTTTGAAGGAAATGGAAGCCTATGTTGCTTTCTGTATTGGCATGCTTCACAAACTTCATTTGTAGGACATATTTTTGGTAGGCCTTTGACCATCGTCTTCTCCGAAAGCATCTTCAAGTTTCCATAGTGCAAGTGCCCAAATCTGTCATGCCATAGCTTGGAGACACTATTATCAATAGTAATGAAACATGACATAGTGTCGCTTTGAAGAGTGAGCAGGAAGAGATTATTTGCAGCAACTTCAATCTTAGCAATAAGCTTATTTTGTCACGACAAGATGCAATTACTGTTAGCAAAACGAATATCATATCCCTTTTTCAAAAGATGACCAACACGTGGCAAGTTATTTTTTATACCATGGACATAATAAACTTTAGATATTTTCTCCATTCTTCCTGATTTTATTTTAAACTCCACCTCACCGATGCCTTTAATTTGATATGCCTTCCCATCTCCTACCTTGACTTGTCCATAATTTGAGATGAACAAACTTGAATATAAATTTTTCTTATCTGTCATATGTTTGCTGGCTGCACTGTCTATGTACCAAACCTCATTTGGACTTTCTCCATGACACACTAGTAGCAAAGTGTCATTGTTTTCATGCATCAAACCAGTGTCTTGCTTGCCTTCCTCCTTGTACCAACATTCATGAGCCATATGACCAGGTTTGTGGCAGTTATAACATTCGAAATAACCACGAGCTCTTCCTCTTTGATTGCCACGTCCTCTCCCTCTCCGGTTGCCACGACCTCTTCCTCTTTGATGAGATCCGAAGCTTTGATTTTCTGCTTCATCACAGTTTTGTTCATTGCTGAATGAATATCTGCCTCGTCCATGAATTGAGCCTCTTCCTCTCGAACCTCTTCCACGACCACGAAAAGAACCACGACCTCCTGTACTTGTTACTTGGGATTTAAGTGCTTGATCAGATTGAGAAGACAGTGGAGTCTTTCGATTTATTTTGATTTCACGAGCCTTCAACTTTCCTTGCAAATCTTCCAAAGTGAGGGTGGAAAGATCGTTGGATTCTTCAATAACAACACAACATGATCAAACTTTTGTGGTAAAATCCGTAGAACCTTTTCGACAACTCTTTCATCTTCTAAGATCTCTCCATTAGTAGCCATTTGATTGACAATGGAAGTGACTCTTGTAAAGTACTCCACAATGCGTTCACTTTCTTTCATCTCCATTCTTTCAAAATCTGATCTCAAAGTTTGAAGTCGAACCTTTTTCACTTTCTCTTCACCCTTGTAAGCTGTGTGAATAATCTCCCATGCTTCCTTAGAAGTCCCAGCCTTCGCGATTCTTTCATAGACCGGTATCTCGACCGTTTGATAAATTTGAAAGAGCGCCTTGCTGTCCTTCTTTCGATTTTCTTTGAGGCTGATTTTCTTTGAGTTTGTTAGTCCTTCTTCATCACCAGGTTCATGAAAACCTTCTTCAACCATACTCCATAAATCCAGTGATTTCAGCAGTACTTTCACATTGTTGCTCCAATAGATCTTGGAATGAGAGATGTTATATTGTTTAAACTAGCCATCACTGTTGAGAGTGAAGAATTAGATGAACAAGAGAAGGGGAATTGGCTCTGATGCTAGATTGTAGAATATACCACTTTGTTGAATACTGACTTATGTAAACAACAGATAAGAAGAAGTATATGAACATAATTAACTTAGGATTTACTTCAAGTTATTCTTATTCAAAACACAATACAACATGAGCTTATATAGTACTCAGAGAACACTGGACATAAAAACTCAACTGCTTCCTAACATAACTAATGTAAGAAGACTTTAGAGACACAAGTAATAGCACCCAACTACTAGTTGACTTATAACCATTAGCACCCAACAACATACTAGCATTAATGAAATACTCATTTGGTTTATTCCAACAAGTTGGGACCTAGGACACGGTTCCTGTTTGATTGGGCCAAAAGGACACAGATAGTTTTGTATTAGTTTGCAGGACATTTTTTTCGCCCCGAACTGGTATTTTAGTTTTTGACGAAAATAACCCCTCGTCTTAAGTTGTATGCATTGTTTTTCAAAAATCAAAAGAAACATAATCAACATAGTGGACCCTACTTTATTTTAATATATTACATACTCTTGTTGTATGTTAACTTAAGTTGCTTCCAATATGATTAACACATATTCAACTGATCACAATTAATCTTGTATGGTGATACATATGATTATAACATATTTTCTACTATAATCAAATCTATAAGCCTAAAAGTTCACGTAACATTAAAAATGATCACGCATACTCCAACTTCTGTGAGGATCATCCAGCGAATTGACAAAAATTGATGTACGCTTTTGATTCCCAAAATTACATCAAATTTAGAAGGAACAATAAGGTTGTAATGACTCAAAGTCTTCATGATTTCATACAAAGAGCGCACAATTAGTTGTTTCACCTTGATGTGGAGTTTGTGGACAAAGTAGTGGACAACCAATATCAAGTGGTTGCTCTCTATCCTCTGATACAAACTTCTTACTGACTTTTTGGGTCACATATTTTTTTTGTATTATTAAGACATATATATATATATATTAAAACATAACATATGAATATAGAACCGTGAGACGGTGGGGATCGACTTTAGAAGAGAAATTGGAGAGAGAAAGAGAGAATAAAAAAAAAGGAGAATTGAGAGTGAGAGAGAGAATACAGAGAAAGGAAATGAGAAGAAGAAAAAGATAGACGAAAAAGAATTGGTGAAGAAAGATTATTTTTTTTTTTTTTTTTTAAGTGAACGGACGGACGGACACTGTTTTTTTCCCACCCGAAGTATAATGGACCACCTAAAAGTCAGTCGATTAGAAGTTTGATCATGATACTACCTATATATGATTTCTCCTACAATCATATAAAATTCTTACAACAAAACATATAATCAATTATCAACATACCATGAGAATCATATAAAATTCTTATAACAAACATATAATCAATTATCAACATACCATAACAGAAGCTTGATTTTCCAGAGTAGTAAGTATATCTTTGCCCCCCCCCCCCTCCACTTGATTTTCCACTACATATCATGATAGACGTTTGGTTTTTTATCAAGTCTTGATTTTTTATCATATATGATCATAGATTTGATGATACATGATTTCACCTACAATCATATTAATATCCTAGAACAAAACATATTGTGATTTTAACTTAGAACAAAATATACGATCAAACATTTGATCATACATGATTTAACGTACAATTATATTAATATCTTAGAACAAAGCGTATATGATTTTAACTTAGAACAAAACATGTGATCAGACATTTGATCATACATGATTTCACCAACATATGATTAGAGATTTTATCATACATGATTTCACTATAATCATATTAATATCTTAGAATAAAACATATATGATTTTAACCTAGAACAAAATATAGATCACATGTTTGATCATACACCATTTCACGTACAATCATAATAATATCTTGAAACAAAACATATGATCAAAAGTTTGATCATGAAACTACCTACATGATTTCTAATATAATCATAACAAATTACAAGCCTTGGCAATGTCGGAAATGACTAAGGTTAACAATAGCTTCATGATAACACATCCAGCAATAGATGAAACAACATAATTTGATGAAAATACCTCTTTAGAGTTCAAATCTGTTGTTGATGTTTTAACATCATTAGATATCGTCCATCTTTCTCTTTTTTAAAGAGGTTAAAAATACCTCTTTCATTGTTTTTTTCTCTTTTTTTGTCGTCCATCTTTTGCAACATCATTAGATTGTGAAACCTATCTTTCAACAAATTGATTAAAATTAAAACTCTAGAAATTGGGAAAAAAAATTGAAATTTTAACTAAACAAACCCTCAATTTCAAATCAAATTGAAAATTTACCTTTTTTTTTTCGAACTTCCTTCTTGTTCTAGATGATCTTTCTTGTGTTTTTTTTCGAGTTCAAATTTTCGATAACTAATGCTACAATTTTATTATGATTGTGAACAATGCATTGATCTGATCCTTCGTGATTAAATGATTTGATATGTTGATTCTAATGATTGTTGTTGTTGATTTCTTCTTTTGAGTTTCATTTTACTCATTTTGAAGAAATATACTAGTGAGAGAGAGAGAGAGAGAGAGAGAGAGAGAGAGAGAAGAATGGTATGAGAGAGAAGAAGAATGGTATAAATGAGATTTTAAAAAAAATAAAATAAACAGATCGGTTGATTGTCCTTGCATTGAGCCATAAAATCTTATTTGTCCTTCTAATATAAGATCTGCCCGGTTGTCCTTTTGGGTAATGGGTTTTGCCCGGTGTTCTTTTGGCCCAACAAAGTTGGAATAAGGCCTTATAGCCCGATTTTTTGGAAAAAAAAATTCAAGAAATTGACGACCCAATATAACCAAAGGTTATATTCTAGACTAGAATGGAAACTGAAGCATCTAATTCTTAATTATCCACACCAGTACGACTTTTAGTTACCTCTCCTTATATTTAGCTAGGGGCCTAGGGGATTACTAGATCTTACACAAAGCACATCAAGTCATCAACAACACTGTGAAATAGTTATATTGTCTTTCAGAAGCAATGGAACTGTTTCATAAAATAGAGAGCAAAACAAATGTGGTAATCTTCGATATCATCATCGACAATATGTGTGAGGTCGGGAAGTTAACTGATTCCTTAATTTCGACAACTCTCAAAGACGTGGGAATAAGTTAAGGGCTCCATTTTTGTGCAATTCAGTGCATTAAAATAAATGTTTGGGGTAAAATATGAACCTCACAACTCTTACAATGATTTCGTAGGGTTGCGCCAGACCCTTGGAATAGTGCAACACATGGGCGACCGCTTGAGAGTCTCAACAGCAAGCTATTGTGCTGGCAAAAATTCGTGTGAGGCATTGCCTCACATATCAGATGTTAAACTGATAAGAGCAGATACTACATTAATTTGAGATGTACTAACAGTGCTTATAGCGTGAAACGGTGCAAGTGAGAAATTCAGATGTTTTTGTGAAACACGGAACTTAAGTACTTTATACCTAAAAGATGTCGAAGTCTCAAAACGCAAACTAAATACTTCTTTAAACAATCTAAGCATCCAACAAAGGTCAAAGTGTATGAGACTAGGTGCCATCAAAACGAATTGATCTTAATTTACAATGTCATACACAGCCAAGCTTTTGGCTATAACCATGCTACTCAAAAATATTGACGAACAACAATAGCCACATCATACTAAGATTTACAGATGTTGCAGGAACATAGTCCAACATAGAAAGTGGACATGCAAGAAGAGGGGAAGGTTGTTAATAAAACAAGAGGTTCAGATACTGTCAATTTCATCTTTGAGCTTGGGGCAATTAATGACGCAGCTAGTGAGGTTATACCGAGGCACGTCAATTGCTGGTTGAAAACTATTTCCAAACTCCCTCCTCGGCCTAAGTTCAGCTTGGGCCGTCGAGAATTTCTTGAAAGGTTCCCTCTAAACAAGGGTAAAGCCTTACAAATATACTCCAAATATTAATTTATCATTTGATCTGTTCCCTCTGAACATTGGTAAAACCTTAAAATATACTCCAAAAAAGTCTGTGCTGGTTGCCACTTTAGGCCGTCTCTCTGACTCTCACTTAGATTCATCAGTTCTTCGACCACTTCGTTGGCAGAGAAGTTCATGAGATGCCCAATCGCTACTTGATGAAGAGAAGTTCATGAGATGCCCAATAGCTACTTGATGAAGTTGTGTTTGGTATGAAATACAACAATCACAAAGCTTAGTACATAAGCTCAAGCAGATGCCAGTTGCACCCTGCATTATGGTAGTAGCAAAACCTGCACTACAATGTCCAATTGAAACCTATACTGCAGTCGCAAAGCTAATACATAAGCGAAACATTGAGTATTCCCACACCTTAGTTTCCTTCAATATCTTATATTCTCATCCTTCATTATCAAACAAGTTATTACATATCATCAATCACTTCACAAGATCAACTGCATATAGGCTTCTAGCTGCCAAGAACAAAATTTATTCCCAGGAGAAACAACAAAATATTGAGTATTCTCAAAGTTGTGCATATTGCATGATAGCAGAGTTTATAAAATTTACATGCAGTACACAAGTTTGGAATGCTAGCTACTACAATCAAAATGCTAGTACAGTCTGTCTTTAATTTTTAAGGGCCATAACGTGGATTCAGTCCAAAACGTGGATTCAGTCCAAAACGTTTATAAAACTCATGAATGGAGCCCAACTATAATCCATTTCACATTTTTCTCAAGTGGTACAGTTATCACATCCTTCTCTTGATTTTCTAAATTTGTGTTCAATACATGCATGGTGGGAAAAGACTTCGATTTACACTTCCGACAGAATCCTTGCTTGTTTCTGATTTTTGTAGATCAACAAGACCAGCAAAGCTGTTATAATTGCACTAATTTGCTCATATAACATATGATGTTGCATCATGTGCTTCACAATTTTAATAGACACATCACATAAGATTTACAGGTGTTGGGCGGGGATATAAAAGAAGAGATCGAGTTTAATATATCCTGTAAATAGTTATCTTTGCGTTTGGGGCAATGACACAGCTAGTGAGGTTACACTGAGGTGCGTCAATTGCTGCTTGAAAACTATTTCCAAACCCCCTCTTAGGCCTTGCTGCTTTATATACCACAACTATCTACAGATCGTAACAAGACTTTTGTTTGGAAGGTTTTATTACATTGCCAAACTACAGAACTACTAAATCACACCATCAGCTTCTTTTTGTAGAAAACCACCAATGACCTCCTTAGTCCTTAGTTTAATTTGCATAGGACTTAGGAGGATGCATAATGAGTAATCTTTTGATTAGTACTCGAGATAGTTAAGTTCTGCTTATATCATAAATGTGAAGAATAAAATTTCGGGAGCTTTGTCGCATCTTTCTTGAAGCTTTTGTTCATCTAGACATACGACATTCTTGTTCACCAAGGTTAAAAACTAAGATAGCATCTTCACCATAAGGGACTTGGGCAAGTGGATGTTTCTGTCTCGTATTGGAGCAACATAGTCTAGAATTCAAAGCCTTGAGGACTACATGAATCAGACCTACACCTGTAACAAAACGTATTACTACATCCTTCTGAATATATATATATATATATATTCCATGCGTAGTATCTGTAAATCCTTTATTAGAGGAGCAGGACAAACATAAAAAAGGAACCTTGTGAAATCGGCATTCGGTTGTTTGACATTATTTTGTGACTACGTGTGTCTATGGTTATCTTGCCTTGATCTCATTGTTAGGAAAACCTTGATGTATGAGCGTCGTCCCGAATATTCCTTTTCACATTGTGTCTGTCAGGTTGTTGTTTGGTACAGGACGTACATACCTAGTTAGGACGTACTTACCTTATGTTGGTCAGCAGACTTTTGTTAAGGCTTGGACGTACGTACCATAAGTTGGTCAGCAGACTATTTGGTTCTTGGACGTACGTACCTAGTTAAGGCGTACGTACGTCGAGTTTGTCAGCAGACTTTGTTGTTAAGGGACGTACGTACCTAGTTAGGGCGTACGTAAGTCGTCGGTGGTTTTTCTTATTTCGGCCCAATTTTCCTTCTCCTTGAAACCCTAACTATATATATTTTTTCTGCAATAGAGAAAAGTAGTTCTTCGGCCGTCCAATCAAGGTGTTTTTCTAGTGTTTGTTTAGGGTTGTGTTTTGGTGATGGAACTCATACTTTCTCCTCCATTCATTCTTATTCTTCCATATTGTTTATTGAGATCGGCTTCGAGTTTTCTTGTGTGTTCATCAAGAAGTTGAGTGTCTTGTGCGTACATCAAGGTGCTCTGGTGAAGTCAAGGTGTTAGAGATAACCAGTAGTGTCAACTCGCAGTGATTGCAGGTAGTTGATAGGTTTGTACATCTTTTTTCATCTAGTGGATTTATTTGTTGTCGCGTAGACAACCGTGGACGTTTCCCATATTGGGTTTTACCACGTTAAAAAAATATCGCGTGATTATTTACTTTCTGCTTACTGCTTTGCTTGATTAATTAGTGATAACTGTGGTAATAGCACTATTTGTGGAGTTTCAATTGGTATCAGTCGCAGGGGGCTTGTTAAAGAGCATAAAGGCTCAGGCCTAAGATCCATAGTGCAGCAATGGAACCTCACAAGTTTGGTACTTCGAATCTTCCTCCACAATTTGATGGAAAAGATTTTGGTCATTGGAAAGTTTGTATGATGGAATATCTCCAAGCCTTAGGTGAGGATGTTTGGCTCGCAGTTGAAGACGGATGGAAAGCGCCTTTGACTACGACGGGGACTGGTGATACTGCTGTTACATCACCCACACCACGTGCAAGGTGGTCGCCTGAACAAAAATCAACTGCGACTTTTAATAACAAGGCACTCAATGCTATCTTCATGGCATTAAATGCAAGTGAATTTCGTCAGATTCATGGTTGTGTTGAAGCAAAGGATGCATGGACCAGACTTATTCGTACACGTGAGGGTGATGAATCTGTCAAGGAAAGCAAGCTTGAATTGTTGACTTCTCAATTCGAAAACTTACGAATGGATAATTCTGAGATGCATGTTTGATGAATTCTTCATTCGTTTGCAAGACATTGTGAGTTGTAGTGCTGTTATTGGTCATGTGTATACTGATACACAAATTGTACGCAAAATACTGCGTGTTTTTCCACCTCGTTTTCGCTCTCGCAAAGTTGCAATTACTGAGAGCAATGTGATCAAGGATATGTCCATTGAGACGCTTGCTAGAAAACTACGTACTTGTGAGATGGAACAAGCATTGGAAGATCCTTCGAAGAATAAGTCTGTGGCTTTTAAGGCTACCTCTTTGAAAGAAGTGTCTACGGGAGCTTCTGATGATGAAGAGCTTAGTATGGATGATAACTATGCATTTCTCTCTCGTAGCTTTCAGAAGATTCTAAAGTATCAACAAAACCTAAATCCTCGAAAGCGCTTTTCTAGCTCTCCAAATGCTCCTCGGAGTCGTGGTTTTGAAAGGTTTATTGTTGATGGTAGGAGAGCTCGTGTTGATCGCAAGGATGTCCAGTGCTACAAGTGCCGTGAATATGGACACTTTGCCAATGAATGTGACAAGAAGGTGGATCGCAAGCCTGGAGACAATTCCAAGGCTAATCTCGTAGTTACATGGGATGACTCAGATAAGGAAGAGGATGGCAACAACTCAAATGTTGTTTCCAACTATGTGGTCTTCAGTGCATCCCTGGATGAACATCCAGGAGGTAATGTATCCTCTACTGATAATATTACTATTTCTGAGTCTGGTGTCCATACACATACAAGTGAATTGTGTGACATGTATAAGTTTTCTATGCAACAGGTCAAGTTTCTTGAAAAAACTAACAATGTGCTGCAGGATCAGGTTGATAATCTTGGCCTAGATATTTGTAATCTTGCGGGTGACTCCAATATGCTGAAAGAGGAGTTCGAAAAAGAAAAAGTGGACTTCCATGCACGTATTGCTTCTCTCGAAAAGTTGAATCATGATTTAGAGTACAGATACCGTTCCTTGGTGCTGGAACATGAAAAGGTTAAGGGGGAATTGTTTGCTGCTAATAAACAATTAGTTGGTTTCGGTAAAGCTAGTGCCAGTTTTGACTCTCTGTTGGGAAGTGGTAAATCATTCAGACAAGTCTGGTCTAGGCTATAATTAATCTGTTATTCTTCCTGCATCTAGCTCTACCCACACTACTTTTGTTAGACCTGCAAGTGTTCCACCTACGTCTCCTCCTCTTGTACAGGAAAATGGTGTTGTCACTCCACCTAGAGTTGTTCGATCCCCACCCTCTCGGAGAAAGAACTTAAGACACAAAAAATTTTAAGTGTCTTACTTGTGGTCGTATGGGTCATACATCTGATTTCTGTTGGAATAATCTGTATGCATCACCCTTATCCTTTTGCAGGTACTACTTATTGGAACAAGTCGGCCACTTTTCCCATGCAGGCCCCGTACATGTGGAATGGCTATGTTCCGTGGGGATTACCTAGGTCTTCTCCTTATGGGAACCAACTTCGCCCGCAGGCACCTCCGATGCCCACTCCACCACCCCATTTCTGAGATAGGAGTACTGATGCTTCTAGAAAGATGGTTTCTCATATGGCACGACTGGTTGAGAATGGCACTATGTCATGGTATCTGGACAGTGGATGTTCGTCACATGACAGGTGACAAGACCCTTGTTGCTAACTTGATTCATGGAGGTAAGGTTACCTTCGGGAATGGTAAGATGCTCCCGGTAGAAGGTAAAGGTAGTTTTTCTGAAAATGACTCGTTAAACGGTCATGAGCTTTTATTTGTTAAGAGTCTTAATTCGAACCTGTTGAGCATTAGTCAATTGTGTGATGTTAAGTTTAAGGTTGTCTTTGAGGATGATAGATGTGATGTATTTGATATAAATCATGCCTTGCTCTTAACCGGAAGTGTTCCCATGATAATTGCTTTACTGTCACTACCCCTTTTCCTCATCTCTATGCTTAGCTCGTCTTTTTGAGTGTAGGATTTTTTCTTGTGTTTTAGGTGTCTTCTTTATTTTCTTTTCATTTTATTTTTCAAGTCTCTGTTATAGGTGTTGAGAACATACTACTCTAGATATTGTTTGGATTCCATCTTTCAGCTAATTATAGTTTGGTAGGCTTCTTTTGTGTATTTTTGTCAAGAATTTTGTTGGGCCGCATCATAATCTTCTTCTCCCTTGGTGGTTTCTTGCATGACGTGTTTGCATGTTTTGGAGTTATTAGAGTATCTTATACTTTCACTTTTGTATTACTAGAAGATGATCGTCTCGGCTTTTTACTTCCTTCATTTTTTTTCTATTTTCTCCTTGTGTTTCGTTTGCTCATCTCCAGTAAGTGGTCAATAACTCACAAAATCCCCCGCCATTTGAATGTCTTGTGAGCATAATCAATTGGCTAGGAACCCGTTGTGGCTGTGAGGGTCATGCTCTGACGGTTGCACTCAAGAGATGTTAGTTCTTGTGTTGCACGTTATCATGGTATTGCACTTCTTGAGTGTGTTTCTGCCGAAAGATGTAGGCTACACCCACCCTCGTGTCCTGGTTAAAGATGGAGGTTATTAATTCCTCCCACACGGGATTGGCATTTCTGTTAATTCTCTTTACAACCAAAAAACAAAAAAACAAAAACAAATTCAACAAAAAAAATATAAAAATATAATCCATGAAATCAAAAAGATTATGTCGTCTTGTTATGGTCTTGTGCATGGTTTGCCTTCTCATGGTTGTGTGTGTAAGAGCATCTTCTCCCTCTTGCTCTTAAGTTTTTACTTGATAACTTTCGGTATCTTGTGGATGTTTTTCCTTTTAAGTGTACAATGGTCTTCGTATGTGATTATTCTCTTACTTCGTGCATGGTTGCATTGTTTTCCTTTCTACCGAGGTTTGGTTTATGATTCCGTTCAACCTTCTTGCATTTCTCGTTTTTTATGCATATTCAAACTATCGTTAGTTTTTGCTCGGATTGGAATCCATACAATATTAAGATCTCATTCTTGTGATGTTTCTCAACTTGTCTAGCCTTCTTTCTCCTGTTTGTTTTTCGATTAAATTAAATTTTACACAAAAAAAAAGAAGAAGGGGAAGTACGAACGTCGTTAAGAGGTACTACGGGGGGGTCAAAACTTTTCTTATCTTAGAACGTACGAACGATGTCGTTCGGGAGTACGTACGTTCCTTGAGGTAGCAGCTTTTTTTATGGGTCGACGTACGAACGTTGTTTGGTAGTACGAACGTCCTGGTCACAGTTTGGCCCAGTTGTTGTTTTTAAGCCCAAATTGTTTAAAAACACAAGCCAACTGTATAAAGTCATATCGTGCTCAATATTTTTTGAAGCACGAACAAGGGAAGTTTTTAAGTTTTCCTAACTTCTTTAGGAAACTCCTCTCCTTATATATATTCCTTTTCATTTTCTTCCTCTCTCTTGTTCCTCTTGGTGTTCTTCTTTGTCTAATTCTTTTGCGTTTTTGAGTTGGGTGTGCATATCGGGGTTGTGTTCTTCCTCTTAATCGTTGTCCTTCAAGTAAGTATCTCCCACCTTCTTCTTTTTCACTTGTTTGTTGCTGTTTTGTTTGAATGAAAGTAGTATTTAGTTTCTCGTTCTTGGTTGATAATCGTTCATGTTGGCTTAGTTTGGATTCTCTCTCCAATTGGTTATTTCTACTTTGATCACTGTTGATCATTCTCTTTTTCTTGCTTGATTCCCTTGATTATTAAGTTTTTAGTTGTATAACTTGGTACTTTATCCATGCTTCTTGTTTATGCATACCAACTGTTTGATAAAATGCCCGAGTGATGCTGTTTGTCTTTGTTTTCTCCTTAAAACTTGTTTATACTCATTGCACTTTCCCGCTTTTGATGCATGTATGGTGTTGTGGATGTTCAGGACATGGCTCCCAAGCGTGCTTGCACTACCCCCTCTAGTGACACACCCGTCTCTAAGGGTGCCACTCGTCGGGTGCACGAAGTTCTCGTGCTCAAAGAGGTAAAGGTGTTACCCCTGCTGACTCCTCACCTCCTCCTCCGCCTCTTGGTGCTCATCCTCGGGCTCATGCCATTGTTCCCGAGAGGTTTTTCGATCTACTTGACATTAGCTCAAGTTCGTTGGGTGCTACTCAAGTTGGGAATGTGGCAACTTTCTATAGTACTCGGAATTGGTTGAAGGTGGCTCAACCGGTTACCAAATATTCCGTCTCGCATACTATTGCTTTCTATGAGACTAAGGCACCGTCTCAAGATCGTTCAAGCTTCACTGTGCTGATTAAGGGTAGACGATACACCATTTCTCCAAGAGTTATCAGAGAGGCTTTGGGTATTGATGGCCATGAGATGCCTCTGAGTCAGACTCATATCACTTGGCCTATTCCAGATGAAGTTAAGGTTAACCTGGTCAACCAAGCTCAGGAGATGTTCATTGATGGAGTCACACAGAGATATCATGCTAAGGACTTCAGTGTCATTCTCATGCACATGATTGCTCATTCCAATATCTATTCGACGAGGGGTAACAAGATCATTATCACGGATGAGATGATCAAGCTTATTGTGTGCATGTATGTTTATCACATCAACCTTTCGGAGGTTATTTTCTCACGGATGCTTCAAATTGAAGCTGCTAAGGGTACACTTCATTTTCCTAGCTTCATCATGACTATTCTTCAACATTTGGGTTTTCGGGGCAGGTATACGGAGGTGACACCTCCTCGGTTTGTTGCTCATGACTGGGCTAATACCATCAAGAAGGGATGTCCGTCTAGGAAGACGACCTTTGAGGTTGTGGGTGCGTCATTGACTCACCATTGGTCTGGGGTGGTAGAGCTCTTGATAGGCGCGATGACTTTGATCGTGCTTTGGTCTATGGGCGCCCTTCGCCCTCCTCGGTCCGTAGCAACCGAGTTGTGGCTGCAGTTGAAGCTCGGGTCTCCTCACTTCGACGTCATCAAGGTCACACTGATGCTAGGTTGGATCGTATTGGCACCATTCTCTCTCAGCATGATGCCATTCTTCGAGACATTCACGGGATGAATGTGGCACGGACGAGGCATCTTCAGATTGACTACACTCCTATCACATTGCCTCCATTTCCGGCAGAGGAGCCACCGCTTGCAAGTGATGGAGATGGTGATGAGTCTGACGACGAGATTGAGGAACATGGTGAAGAGGGTTGTGGTGATGAGGAGGGTGATGACAGTTCTGGTTCAAAGGAGTAGCTCTTTCTTTTTATTTTTTCTTTTAGTTCTTTTCTCTTGGTACTTATTATCTCTTTGCTTGTTCAGGATTAAAACTTTTTAGGATATTGGGTTGTTAAGTTCTATTAATATTTTACTCTATTTTGTGGAAAGGTGTTGTTTATTAGGTTATGGGCTTATGTTGGGCCCACGTATTGTTTTGGTCTATCCTTACTATATATATTGCTTCTTTGTGCCTTTCTTCTTCTATTTTTTTTACTCTTCTTCTAGCCTCCCTCTTGTTTTCTAGATTTTGTCAATGGCATATGAACTTCATGGTGTGTTTGTTCCTCTTGTTGGCTATGCATCGTTCATGGTGATAGAATACAAGAATCTTACAAAGGTTTGTCGTTTATGTCGTGTTCCTCATGGGTATGACTATATTCATCCACCATTCCTTAACCCGTGTATGGTTCATGTGAATCATTGGGAGCGCTTGCCTACGCATCTCCAATGTCACATCTTGGAGTTAGTTGGTTTCCCGAAAGTTTCAGGCTTAACTGCTCCTCTCACCGACTGCGGTTTAGATAGCAGAATTGAAAACCTATTTTGTACAGGTGAATGGTTGGAAGATTATGAAGATCATGTTATAGCTCGATGGAAGAATCCTTCGGCTCGTGCTGATGCTTACTTCTCTAAGCTTCCTCTAGGTCATTGGGAACGTGTTTTTTGCGTTGTTTGATTTTAGGGTTTTGGTTTTCTTCTAAGACTCCTATTTCTCTTTATGGACTACTGTTTATGGTTGATATTCCTTTAGTGGATATTTAATTGTTAAGGCTATTTTTCAATCTTGTTTCTCTGATTGTTATCCTATTGTCTGCATTGTCTCTTGTTCATGGTCCTTTCTCTTCGTTTCCGTTGTTCACTCTTTGTGACTAAAAGGGGGAGATTTATGACTCTAATACTAACACTTTTCTCTTCCTCTGTTAGTGTATTTTTGGGTCATGTTTTAGGTATGCTACATGTATGGGGGAGTGAACGTGTTGTTATAGGTTGTACAGTTTTGGGGGAGCTCGAGTATTAAACTTTGGAGTTCATGAAATATGGGGGAGTTGCTCGAGAAACTTCTGTTGGCTCTCTGATTGGTTCAGAATTCTTTCTTGCTTTCGTCTCGTCTCTGATGATCAAAGCCTCTTGCTCGAGCTGAATATCAAGTGTTGGTGACTTGGTACGTATTTACTATGAGGGTTCTTGTAGGCTATAAATGCCAATTGGTTTGGGTTTGTACGCAGGTATTATAAGTGCTTCTAGAGTTATAGGTTTTTATCACAAAATAAATGTCAAAGGGGGAGATTGAAACCGGCATTCGGTTGTTTGACATTATTTTGTGACTACGTGTGTCCATGGTTATCTCGCCTTGATCTCATTGTTAGGAAAACCTTGATGTATGAGCGTCGTCCTGAGTATTCCTTTTCACATCGTGTCTGTCAGGTTGTTATTTGGTATAGGGCGTACGTACCTAGTTAGGACGTACGTACCTTGTGTTGGTCAACAGACTTTTGTTAAGGCTTGGACGTACGTACCTAGTTAAGGCGTACGTACGTCGAGTTGGTCAGCAGACTTTGTTGTTAAGGGAGGTACGTACCTAGTTAGGGCATACGTACATCGTCGGTGGTTTTTCTTATTTCGGCCCAATTTTCCTTCTCCTTGACTATATATGTTTTTTCTGCAATAGAGAAAAGTAGTTCTTCGGCCGTCCAATCAAGGTGTTCTTCTAGTGTTTGTTTAGGGTTGTGTTTTGGTGATTGAACTCATACTTTCTCCTCCATTCATTCTTATTCTTCAATATTGCTTATTGAGATCGGCTTCGAGTCTTCTTGTGTGTTCATCAAGAAGTCGAGAGTCTTGTGCGTACATCAAGGTGCTCTGGTGAAGTCAAGGTGTTAGAGATAACCAGTAGTGTCAACTCGCAGTGATTGCAGGTAGTTGATAGGTTTGTACATCTCTTTTCATCTAGTGGATTTATTTGTTGTCGCGTAGACAACCGTGGACGTTTGCCATATTGGGTTTTACCACGTTAAAAAAATATCACGTGTTCATTTATTTTCTGCTTACTGTTTTTTTTTGTTTTTTTTTTGGCTAAGTAAGTAGTATATATATATAAATAGAAAAAAATACAAGTTGTGAGGTGGGTGGTAACAACTCTACCCCTCACTTGGTCAGAACTAAATTGTATTAATTAGCAAAATATATCAAGAAAATCTATAATAAGTTGTGTCTGGATTTTCCCACTTTTTCGACCAAAGTGATTTACCATCATACACAAACAATCCCTGCTGAGCTCCCCTCAATGCTTCATTTGATGCCCTGTCTGCTGCAAAATTTGTTTCTCTCCAAACTGATGATAACAGTAAAGAAGACAATACATATCACTGCGCGATATATTGGTTTGCTTGATTAATTAGTGATAACTGTGGTAATAACACTATTTGTGGAGTTTCACCTTGTGGAAATGATATTGGTTTTCTTGATAGATGATAGTTAATACATATCACTGCGCAATATAATACGTTTGATAATAGACGTGCAAGGTTTCAATTTTCGTTTGCCCACTTGGCAAAAATATGAAGGCAGATTTAGCCGAAAAGTAATTAAGGTGCTTCGTAAATAACTCCGAACTAAGTATGTACTATGTCGGTAATATTGGAGCCCTAAAATCCTAAATGTGTAAGCACCAGGTTTAGTCCCATATCGACTAAAACATAACGACGATTACTCCAGGATTATAAATGACAATCCTTGGCAATTGTAAAAACATACCTTTCTCGGCCTTTTGGCTAAGATCAAGTGATCAAGTGTAGTATCTGTTTTTATCAGTTTAATATCTGATACGTGGGGCAATTCCTTTTGCCTCTAGTGGGAGTCCATCACAACAGTTTGCTGTTGGGACTCTCAAGCGTCGCCCATGTGTTGCCCTACTGCAAGGGCCTGGTGTACCCCTACCAAAACAAGTTTAAAATTTTGTTCTGAGCCAAATACTGGTCTTGCTCCAAAGCTATCTTCAATTCTAACATATCCTTTCTATAGTAGATTGAAACCATAGTAAATCCTTAAACATCACTGATTGTATACATAGTCCTTTAACATCAGGCTAATTAATTGCACTGCCATGGTACTAAACTTATAGCTATTTAACTTGCAAGGCAAGGAACTCTCACTAGAAATATAGAATCAAACATGGTCGACCCTGATGGAAAAGATTGTATAGATCTTGAAATCAGAGTTTGAATTTCAATAATGGTGAAGATATAGTTCAGGTGGATGTCTGTTATATATGATCATGACAAATAAAACTCGATCGCTCTGGATCAAGTGTGAAATTTCACAAGACAACAACGTGTCAGCTTGATGGTACACTGTGTTGGCTTTCTAATTTCTATTCCAGTACGCAAATCAGTACGACAGCATTATTGTCAATCCATATTGATGAAAATTATAATCCAAGATTCACATACTTCATGACTACACAAGCAAAAATTCCAAGTTTCATCATTATTTTAATAGATATATGAAGGAACAACTGCACCCTCTTGATACCCCTTAGGTCTATATCTCTATTTCCTTTACTAAAAACTCTGGGATGCGTCTTTTCATGACTTTGATATCTGAAGTTTGCTGCTCAACTAAATATTTTGGGTCATACTCGTTCCCGGTTGTATATCCAAACAATGAGTTCCATTAGCTATTTAGCTGTAAATAAGGCTACCAACGATTTGAAATGTTCTTTAGTATTCCTCGCCTACTATAAGATCCATTTGAGATATTGATGTTGCTACCAAACTTCTGTGGCACTGGCATTAGATATATATTGTGCCCACCAAACTCAGTTGCAATTGGCAATCCAGTGTGTCCTTTGGGTGATAGTAACACCATAAGTATCTTGGCATTCTTCAATGAATATTCATGCAGCTCAAAGGAAGATATTTGGAAAATAGTATTGTTGCGAGTTCGCCCATAGTAGTTCTCAATCCCTTCTAGTCCTATAGAATAATAATCTTCTATTGGCATCAAGAATAGGTGCTGAAGAGGCTAGTGCTCCCAAGTCCCAAGGAAATATGGGGATATCTTAAACAAAACCGTGAAGGGCATTCCAACGACAAGGACAGGCTACGGACGACCACGGTCCCGACCTTACCAGCACCGGAGGTTTACTAATCAATGAACCCCCGAAACCCACTTTCTTTTCTGACAAAGTCAACCAAGCCTAACCTAACCGGCAAGTCTCTGCTGATAAATCAATTGGCAATCCGATGTTAGGATTTGCCAAAGAAAAATAGAGGTTAAGGATATGGGCCCAGCCTAACCTCATACAGATCTGTCCATGGCAGGGTAACGCGGACCCACTCCTGAGGGCCTTTTTCTTTTTCTTTTTTCTGGGTTCTAATAACCACTGCGAGATCGAACTACTTCTAGTCTCCCAAGTCCAAAGTGCAAACGTCCAGATTATTTTAAGATAAACTAAATAAACTAAAATCACTTAAGACTTGAAATAATTGGCAGAAGACTAATTATATTAAATGCATAATGCAATACACTTGAAAGCATGAAACAATTCACCCACTATTGATCGTATAAGAATCTCAATGCATAGGTGAAAAAATCGAATTTGCCACCCGGATATTCACGAAATATTCCGTTTTTTGGCTATTCGGATCGGTACGGCATACGACATATAAACGAAATTTAAAACACTCCATGTCGTTATGTTCTCTTCAGTCAATGCGGGACATTTAGACATTTAGACATTTAGGGCACCAATATTGTCTACATATTTAGTTGGGAGTAATTTACCAAGCATAGTAGATAAGTATCTGCCTGGCAGGATCATCCTGGAAGAGGCTCACTCTTTTGCGCCATTAGTCCACATTAGGTGGATTCGGGCGCAAGAGAATGTTGTTTGCAGGCAGTGGCCTTCTGTTGATGAGATGCTCGAGTCTGGTGAGCCTCAAATCAGTGTCCAGACCATCATTCAACCAAAAGGAAGAGTGCAAGATCCTCCTGGTACCTTGGAAAGCGAAAAGATCAGTGTGAAGGCGGCAATCATCGCCACTGAGAGTTTCCTCTAAATCTTTGGTATCTTCAGCGGTTGAGAATAAGGTATCTTCTTCAATTTTGGCACCAAGAGCAGTCTCCTCAAAACGGGAGTAGGTGTCAAAGCCTAAACTAAATCTCTGGCAGTGGAAGACGGTAGACAAGGCTTCCTGAAAGATTTCCCTGGCCTTTTCAAGAAGACCTGTATGAATGTAGTCAGCAAGGAAAATCCAAAGGTAACCAACCTGGTCAGTAAACTTCCCAATACCAGCTTTGATGATGATAGCGTCAAAACTGAAACCACGAATGTGACTAGAATGACGAGCGAGTAAGTCATATAACTGGAGCTAGAAGTCATGTTTAGTGACTGAAGTGGTATCAGTTGAACTGTACAAGAACAAGTCATCATCATGGTCGTGGGAGTTCAAGGAGTGAGCTCGAGTGTGAGCAGTTTCTTGCCGAAGAATAGAATCAAAAAGAAATTTAACTATTGACTAAAAATTCAGCCAATTGATTAACCACCATGATCGATTGAATCAATGGATTGATCTTCTTGTACAATAAAAAAACAAATATAAAATTAAATCTATAGTTAAATCTAAAATCTTAAAAACATGTTGAAATAGAATTTTAAAACTTACCCAATTCTTGTAATCAAAATATGAAATACGTGTTTTTGTTTTTGGTGATATGATTGTAAGAAGAATTGGAGGTGTGGAAAAGAATGAGAAACCCAAAACAGTATTTTCCATTTTCTTTTAAGTGAGACAATAACAACTAACAAGACTCCTTCACTCGCTATTGACTATTGTCTATTGACTAAAAATTCAGCCAAATAAGTATAGGGATGTAAATGGTGCGGGTTTTGGTCGGATCACTATATATCCATATATCGATATGATCTATTTTTTTTTTTATCTTAGCCTGGATCCGGATCCATACCCGAGTCGGATCCATTTTACTTAACCATATCCGAACCATTTACAATATGGGTAATCCAGATCCGACCCGATTGACTCGAATTTGTTAATTCTTCTATGACTATTAGGGGTGTTAAACGAGCCGAACGAGCCGAGCTTTGTATATTCAAACTCGGTTCGTTTATAAACGAGTCGAGCTCGAGCTCGAGCCCAAATTTTATACGAGCTTTATTTTATGTTCAAGCTCGGCTCGTTTAGCTATACGAACGGGCCGAGCTTTTAACGAGTCGAGCCCGAGCCAAGCTCGAGCTACTCGATTAAATTATACATAAAAGTAGGATTTTATCTAAACAAGCCGAGCTTTGGTATGTTCGAGCTCGGTTCGTTTATAAACGAGCCGAGCCCAAATTTTATACGAGCTTTACTTTATGTTCAAGCTCGGCTCGTTTAGCTATACGAACGAGCTCGAGCAGAGCTCGAGCTATTCAGTTCGTTTAACATCCCTAATGACTATTCACTCAATAACAAATCCAAAACTTTGTTCTTCTTGAATTTTCTACAAAATTACAACCATGTTTACTTTCACTTAAGATAATTGACTTTGAAAACATCGGAATGCTAAAAAGAAAGTGAAGAAAAATGAAAGATGAGATATTAAATTAAACTTTCATAACAACCATGTCTTCTTCCTCTTTCCTTTCTTTCTTCTTCTTTCTTTTTCAAATTTGTTTTCTTAGATCTATTCTCTATGTTTTGGTTTATGTGAAATAGATAATCAACTAAGACAAAGTTTTAAAATTCTATCTACATTGATACCCAAAGTTTTTATGGATGTGGGAGGATCCGATCCAAATAGTATAAATCCATATCCGACCCGGATCCGATTAGGGTCCAATATTTTATTACCAGGTCCGACCCATTTTTGTATTCAGATCCATTTAAAACACCCAAACCCGATAATATGGATACGGAAATGGTTCGGATTCGGGTGTGACCCGCACCATTTACATCCCTAAATGGGTATAATTATTGGGTAAAGATTCGGTCTAAATACAGTTCAGGCCCATGAGTATAATTATTGTGTTAACTTAAATTGTAACAAAGTCCAAGCCCAAATGGGTTGAATCAACTTGTACATCTATTCATTCAGATAGTGTGTTCACTGTTAATGAGTGCTTTTATTTTTTTTTATTTACAATTAATGGCGACGATGATGGTGTTGAGAAGTAGAGTATGCATCTTTTACTTATTAAAGGGTAATCAGTCTCATCATTATTGTTCAAAGGTACCTATGTTATTGATATCTGCTTCTTCTTTCTTGCAATTTCGTTTTAAAACTACAATTAATGCAAACCAATCTTCTTCTTCTTACATTCCTATTGAGAAATTGGTTGGAGAACGTTGTAAATCTGGTACCCTTAAGCTTGATGAAGCTTTGGATTTATTTAAATGTTTGCTTCAAACACGACATTTGACATCCCCTATCCCTTTTAATCAGCTTTTAGGGGCAATTGTTAAATTAAAGACCCCCCAGCCCCAATCCCATTCCAATCATCATAAAACTTTAGTATTTTCTTTGTTTAAAACCATGAATTCAGCTGGGATTCAGCCTAATGATTTTACTTTTAGCATCTTGATCAATTCTTACTGCCAATTGGGTCGCGTAGATCTCGGATTTGCTGTTTTAGGGTATATTCTCAGACATGGTTTTGAGCCAAATTCTGTCACTTTAACCACTCTTCTCAAAGGACTCTTTATGGTGGGGAAAACAACCAAAGCTTTGAATTTGTTCAATGCAATTTTGGACAACGGATGTCTATGCGATCAAGTCACTTTTGTTGTTATCATTAATGGTTTATGCAAAACTACCAATGCTGATACTGCCCTTAAGTTGTTGAGGGAATTGCAAAAACGAGACCTTAAACCTAATGTTCAAGGGTATAGTGCGATTATTGACACACTTTGCAAGGAAAATAGATTACAGGATGCTCTCCATCTTTATCAAGAAATGACCAAGAGCCAAGGAATCATACCAGATGTCGTTACTTACAGCTCTTTAATTGATGGACTATGCAAGATTGGTCATCATAAAGGGGCCAAATATGTGTTTCAAGATATGCTGGATAAGGGAATCAAACCAGATGTGTTCACTTATACTATTCTGATTGATGCTCTTTGCAAAGAAAAGAGAGCTGACGAAGCATTTCAGATATTAGATTTGATGCGTCAAAAGGGTGTAAAGGCTACTGCTGCTACATATAATTCTTTAATTTATGGCTTATGCATTTTGGGTCAGCACGAAAAAGCAACTCAATTCTTCAGTGATATCATCAGTCAAGGATTCTCGCCGGATGTGCAAACATATAACATATTGGTGGATGCTCTTTGCAAGGATGGTATGGCTAAATAAGGAAGTGAACTATTAGAGCTTATGAGTGAAACAGATATTATGCCTGACACAGTCACATACAATGCGTTAATAGATGGATATTGTTTAAGAGGTCAAATAGAAGAGGCAATAAGAGTTTACAATTCAATGCTGGGTAGAGGTCTGAAACCTAATGTTGTAACCTACAACAGTTTCATTAATGGGTATTGCAAGGCTAAGAGAGTTGATGAGGCCGTGCTACTTTTCCAAGATATGAATGACAAAGGATTGTTTCCCAATGTTGTTACAAGCAGCATCCTTATTGATGGGCTATGCAAGGCTGGAAGAGTCGAGGTTGCTCAACAGCTTTTTGAAGATATGCAAAACTGCGGGCAGAATCCAGATATTATAACATATGCTTCATTAATAGATGGATTGTGCTGTAATGGATGTCTTTCAGAAGCAATGAAACTGTTTCATAAGATGGAGAGCACTGGATTAAAGGCAAATGTGGTAATCTACAGCATCATCGTCGACAATATGTGCAAGGCGGGGAAGTTAAATGAGGCATTTGAACTATTTTGCAGTCTCTCTACAAAGGATTTGCAGCTCGAGACGAGAACGTATAACACAATGATTAATGGATTTTGTAATAAAGGGATGTTAAGTGATGCTGAGAGTTTATTTGCAGAGATGGAGGAGAAGGGTTTTGCTCCAGATAATTGGACTTTCAATATCATAATTCAAGGATTTCTCAAGAAAAATGATACTCATAAAGCAGTGGAATTTTTTAAGGTAATGGATGAGAGAGGTTTCTCTGGGGATGCAACAACCGCATCCATGGTGACGGATTTTCTTTTGGTGAATGAATCAAATCATGAAAGTATAGGCATACTTCGTGAATTCTTCCTGAAGTGAGAAATGAAGGTGACGTTTTCCATGAAACTCCTTAGCATGATGTTGTGCTTGTTAAATCATTTCGGCAGATAATCACAATTGATCTTGAATCTGGCATCTTGTAGTGGATTTTTATTTACAACCTGTAATATGATGCAAAAAAAAAAATTTAATAATATATACAGTATGATGCACAATTATTTTGTTCTGTTTCCTTCTTTTGTGCAGTTCATTAGTACAACAAACACCAATAACAATGGGAAACTTGCAGTTATTGACATTTCACCTGGGTCATTCTTAGAGAGCATAGTTCTTGGTTAGTTTGTATGGGTTAAGCAAAAGTTCCCTTACAAATTGTCCTTTAGCAGGACCTCTTGGGTTTGTGCATGTCTGACAAAGATTGTGTATAAAATGCAGACGACAGGATTTACACCTTCAGTTATTTCTCTGTGATTGAAAATCTTCCTCAACAAAGCACCTTTAGAGTTTAGTCTGCTTCCATCACGTTGCCACGTCAAGACATTATAGCTAGAAATAATAACAGATTTGAGAAGACAAGGTTTCCCTTTTTAACTTTCTCGCTACTTCTTGGGATCAAATTGTAAAACAATGCCATGAGTTTGCCACAGAGTATAGTGGTAGCTAGAACTCCAATGTTGAATTCCTTGTCACTCCATCATCTGATCTGGCATGAACTCAACTCTGATAGATTTGTGAGAGGTTCTACTTCTACAAACCTGCTAGGGTGACTATATTGGAGCTTTTGTTTTCTTAATAGCAGCCTCAGCCTTCTCACCCTTACTCTGTCTGTCAAACAATTTTGGCTTTTTAGAGCTTTTCGCTCAAGCAGCAGGTTGATCCAAATCCATGACTATGGCTATACTCCCACTGCATTATCAGGTCTTTATTAAATGAATAGAGAACTCTAGGATAGATGAAATAATCAGATATATCATCTAATAGGCACTAATGCATCACTGTGTTTAATTCACGACAAAAAGTTTGATTAAGCAAGTTTCAATACAGATAATCAAAATTAATTCAATTTTTGTTTAAATCCTACTAGTACCATCCTTAAATAAATTGTTAGGGTTTATCTTCAAATTTTAAATAATTCAATATTGGAGAAAAGAAATAACACAGTATATAAGAAACCCTATTTACATGAATGTTAAGATCTAGAGATTTTTGGACACACGTCACCACTTTTTTGGGGTATATTTGCACAGCGTCACCACTTTATTTTTTATTTGCGTTTAGTCACCATTCCATCTCAGCCTCGTTAGTTGACGAAGTCAGACGTTAGTTGACTGATTCAAATATACCTTGACTGATATCGAGTTTCAATAAATTAAGATCGAAGAACAATGAAACGAAGAACAACAACAACGAAGAGAAGAGAGAGAAAAAAAAACCTAAGTCTTTGTTGTTGTGATAACAGTTTGACCAGGCCAAAGTTGAGTTGACCATTAGAATTGACGAAGCTGAGACTGAATGGTGACGAAATGCAAATAAAAAATAAAATGGTGACGCTAAGCAAATTTACCCAAAAAAAATGGTGACGGAACACAAATTTTCTCTAAGATCTATATAACTTCATTCAGAACTTGAAAATGAGGTGCTATATAAACAATGAAAGAAAAAAAAGTTACAAATCGACAAAGCAAAAGAAAGACCGTTTCTCTTTAGAATCGATTTATGTAGATCTAGATTTATGCATGCTGAAACAAACGATGGGGATAGAATCAAACCTTTTTGAGATGGCAGAGCGCTTTTGGGATTAGACAATTTTATTGATTTGAAGGAGAGAACAAACTATGATGAAGTACGGTGGTGTATCGATCTATCATCTGTGCATGAAAATGTAGGTGATTTTGGGGTGAGTTGTGTCGAATATACCACTTTGTTGAATACTGACTTATGTGTAAACAACAGAGAAGAAGAAGTATATGAACTTAATTAACTTAGGATTTACTTCAAGTTCTTCTTATTCAAAACACAATACAACATGAGCTTATATAGTACTCAGAGAACACTGGACATAAAAACTCAACTGCTTCCAAACATAACTAATGTAAGAAGACTTTAGAGACACAACTCTTAGCACCCAACTACTAGCTGACTTATAACCATTAGCACCCAACAACATACTAGCATTAATGAAATACTCATTTGGTTTATTCCAACAATGCCTCGCGTAAACCAAATTTGCTTTTTACTCCCAACCTTGCAACATCTTGCTTGAAGACTTCTCCCCCAAGGGGCTTTGTAAAGATCTGCAGATTGATCTTCAGTTTTGTAATATTTCACTTGAATGTCTTTTTCAGCCACAAGCTCCCGCAGAAAATGATATCGAATACGAATATGCTTTGTCCTCCCATGAAGAACTGGATCTTTTGAACCTGAAATGGTTGACATGTTATCACAAAACAGAGTTGTTGGATCAGTTTGCTTGTGCTTGAGACTTTCCAGAATTCCACGCAACCAAATAATCTGACATCCTGTAATGGAAACAACTATATATTCTGCTTCGGTAGTAGAGAGAGCAACAGTTTGTTGTTTCTTCGAACTCCAGGAGATTGCACCACTTCCAAGGGAAAAGACATACCCCGAAGTGCTCTTGCTATCATCAACATTTCCTGCCAGATCGCTGTCCGTATAGCCAATGAGATTTACTGGAACTTTTGCTTCATAGAAAACTCCATAAGCAGTAGTGCCTTTCACATACCGCAAAATTCTTTTGGCAGCTTCCCAGTGATTAGAATAAGGTTTCTCCATGAATCTACTCACCAAACTTACAGCATACACGATGTCAGGCCTTGTCACGGACAAATACATCCAGTTCCCTACCAAACTTTGAAACACAATAGCATTGACAAGCTTTCCTTCACCAAATTTGCTTAGCTTCAAACCAGTGACACATGGAGTTGTAACTGGATTGGCTTCTTCCATCTTGAACTTCATCAAAATTTCTTCTGCATAACTCTCTTGAGAGATAAAGATCCTTTCTTGCATTGTTGGACTTTAATACCAAGAAAATCGTGTAACTCGCCTAAGTCTGTCATTTTGAACTCTTCCATCATTGAATGCTTAAATTCATTCAACATCTTCATATCATTCCATGTGAAAATAAGATCGTCAACATAAAGACTTACAACAAAGTATGCTTCCTTGCGAGTTGCTTTTAATGTAGAGAGTATGCTCACATGGACATTTTAGGAAACCACTTTCCACAAAGTATGAGTTGATACGACTATACCAAGCTCGGGGAGATTGTTTTAAGCCGTACAAAGCTTTGTTCAACTTGTAAACTCTATTCTTTTCTCCCTTCTTCAGAAATCCAGGTGATTGTTCGATAAAAACTTCCTCCTTGAGAATACCATTTACGATTGCTGATTTGACATCCATCTGGAATATCTTCCAAGCATTTTGAGCAGCAAAAGATATGACCAAGCGAACAGTTTCAAGTCTGGAAACAGGAGCGAACACCTCCGTATAGTTGTCATTGTTTAAATGCCTTTGCTACAAGTCATGCTTTGTATTTGTTGACAGAGCCATCTGGATACATCTTAGTCTTGTACACCCACTTCACACTAATAAGACTTTTGTGCGGTGGCAGATAAGTAAGTTCCAAGGTTCCATTCTTTTCAATTGATTCGATCTCTTCATTCATAGCTATCCTCCATTTTTCTTCACCACAAGCATCATCAAATGAGATTGGATCTTCCCCAGCAAAGAAAGCAAAGAAAACAGCAACGATTTGTTGAACTTCCTCAGTTATATCATAAATATCACGCAAGCTTCGCATCTGTTTAGGAGGACTTGAAGAGGAGTGTTCACTTGACGAAGAAATGGGAGAAGTAGCATTCCCAGCTTGACTGCCATTTGCATCATTAGAAAGAACTGGCAAACTATCTTCCTGATTTTCAAAATGAAAAATAGGCAAATCTGTTGTACTACCCTTGGATTCATCAAAAGAAGCATTCATCAAAACGAACATCACGACTTATCACAATCTTCTTAGTCTTTGAATTGTACAGTTTATAAGCCTTGCTCCTTTCACGATATCCGATAAAAATGCACTTTTTTGACTTGGCATCTAGCTTGCTTCTCATTGCATCTGGAATATGCGCACAAGCAACACTCCCGAAGACTTTCAAGTGAGAAACATTAGGCTTGGATCCATACCAGGCCTCATATGGTGTGCAGTTTTGCAAGCTTCTTGATGGGGATCTGTTAATCAAGTATACTGCACATGAAACAGCTTCTGCCCAGTATTCACGCGCCAAGTTCTTCTTTGCGAGCATGCACCTAGCCATCTCCATAATTGTTCGATTTTTCCGTTCGCAAACACCATTTTGTTGTGGTGTATGACGAACAGTCATCTCATGCATGATTCCAAGATCGCTGCAATAATTTTCAAACTCATTCGAAAGGTATTCACCACCACGGTCAGTTCGCAAAGTTTTGATTTTGAATCCTGAAAAATCTTTCAACTTCGGCCTTGAAATTTTTGAAAGCTTGAAAAGCTTCTGGTTTTTCTTTTAAGCAATAAACCCAAACTTTCCTTGAGTAATCATCAATAAAAGAAATAAAGTAACGATTACCTCCTTGAGATGGTACTGACATTGGACCACAAAGATCCGAGTGAATGAGCTCCAAAGGTTTTTATGCTCTCCATGACGACTTTGAAGGAAACGGAAGCCTATGTTGCTTTCCGTATTGGCATGCTTCACAAACTTCATTTGTAGGACATATTTTTGGTAGGCCTTTGACCATCGTCTTCTCCGAAAGAATCTTCAAGTTTCCATAGCGCAAGTGCCCAAATCTGTCATGCCATAGCGTGGAGACACTATTATCAATAGTAATGAAACATGATATAGTGTCGCTTTGAAGAGTGAGCGAGAAGAGATTATTTGCAGCAACTTCAATCTTAGCAATAAGCTGATTTTGTCGCGACATGATGCAATTACTGTTAGCAAAACGAATATCATATCCCTTCTTCAAAAGATGACCAACACTTAGCAAGTTATTTTTTATACCAGGGACATAATAAACTTCAGAGATTTTCTCCATTCTTCCTGATTTTATTTTAAACTCCACCTCACCGACGACTTTAATTTGATATGCCTTCCCATCTCCTACCTTGACTTGTCCATAATTTGATATGAACAAACTTGAAAATAAATTTTTGTTACATGTCATATGATTGTTGACTGCACTGTCTATGTACCAAACCTCATTTGGAATTTCTCCATGACACACTAGCAGCAAAGTGTCATTGTTTTCATGCATTCAACTAGTGTCTTGCTTGCCTTCCTCCTTGTACCAACATACATGAGCCACATGACCAGGTTTGTGGCAGTTATAACATTCGAAATAACCACGACCGCTTCCTCTTTGATTGCCACGTCCTCTCCCTCTCTGGTTGCCACGACCTCTTCCTCTTTGATGAGACTCGGAGCTTTGATTTTCTGCTTCATCGGGGTTTTGTTCATTGCTGAATGAACCTCTGCCTCGTCCATGAATTGAGCCTCCTCCTCTCGAACCTCTTCCACAACCACGAAAAGAACCACGGCCTCATGTACTTGTTACTTGGGACTTAAGTGCTTGATTAGATTGAGAAGACAGCGGAGTCCTCCGATTTATTTTGATTTCGTGAGCCTTCAACTTTCCTTGCAAATCTTCCAAAGTGAGGGTGGAAAGATCGTTGGATTCTTCAATAACAACCACAACATGATCAAACTTTTGTGGTAAAGTTTGTAGAACCTTTTCGACAACTCTTTCATCTTATAAGATCTCTCCATTAGTAGCCATTTAATTGACAATGGAAGTGACTCTTGTAAAGTACTCCACAATGCGTTCACTTTCTTTCATCTCCATTCTTTCAAAATCTGATCTCAAAGTTTGAAGTCAAACCTTCTTCACTTTCTCTTCACCCTTGTAGGCTGTGTGAATAATCTCCCATGCTTCCTTGGAAGTCCCAGCCTTCGTGATTCTTTCATAGATCGACATCTCGACCGTTTGATAAATTTGAAAGAGCGTCTTGCTCTCCTTCTTTCGATTTTCTTTGAGGCTGATTTTCTCTGTGTTTGTTAGTCATTCTTCATCACCAGGTTCATCAAAACCTTCTTTAACCATACTCCATAAATCCAGTGATTTCAGCAGTACTTTCACATTGCTGCTCCAATAGTCGTAGTTTTCGCCAATGAATCTTGGAATGAGAGATGCTATATTGTTTGAACTAGCCATCACTGTTGAGAGTGAAGAATTAGATGAACAAGAGAAGGGGATTTGGCTCTGATGCCACTTTGTAGAATATACCACTTTGTTGAATACTGACTTATGTAAACAACAGAGAAGGAGAAGTATATGAACTTAATTAACTTAGGATTTACTTCAAGTTATTCTTATTCAAAACACAATACAACATGAGCTTATATAGTACTCAGAGAACACTGGACATAAAAACTCAACTGCTTCCTAACCTAACTAATGTAAGAAGACTTTAGAGACACAACTATTAGCTCCCAACTACTAGCTGACTTAAAAACATTAGCACCCAACAACATACTAGCATTAATGAAATACTCATTTGGTTTATTCCAAGAAGTTGGGCCCAAGGACACGGTTTTCGTTTGATTGGGCCAAATGGACACTTGTAGTTTTGTATTAGTTTACAGGACATTTTTTCTGACCCGAACCGGTATTTTAGTTTTTGACGAAAATAACCCCTCGCCTTAAGTTCTATGCATTGTTTTTTGACAATCAAAAGAAACATAATCAACATAGTGGACCCCACTTTATTTTAATATATTATATACTCTTGTTGTACGTTAACTTAAGTAGCTTCCAATATGATTAACACATATTCAACTGATCACAATTAATCTTGTATGGTGATACATATGATGATCACAAGTAATCTTGTATGGTGATACATATGATTATAACTATGATCACACATATTTTCTACTATAATCAAAGTCTTCATTATTTCATACAAATAGCACACAATTAGTTGTTTCACCTTGATGTGGAGTTTGTGCACAAAGTAGTGGATAAACAATATCAAGTGGTTGCTCTCTATCCTCTGATGTAAACTTCTTATTGACTTTTTGGTTCACATATTTTTTTATGTATTATTAAGACATATATTAAAACATAACATATGAATAATTGAATATAGAATTGTGAGACGGCGGGGACCGACTTTAGAAGAGAAATTGGAAAGGGACGAAGAGAAGAAGGAGAATTGTGTGTGTGTGTGTGTGTGTGTGTGTGTGTGTGTATGTGTGTGTGTGTGTGTGTGTGTGTGTGTGTGTGTGTGTGTGTGTGTGTGTGTGTGTGTGTGTGTGTGTGTGTGTGTGTGTGTGTGTGTGTGTGTGTGTGTGTGTGTGTGTGTGTGTGTGTGAGAGAGAGAGAGAGAGAGAGAGAGTATCTTAGAACAAAACGTATATGATTTTAACTTAGAACAAAACATGTGATCAAACATTTGATCATACATGATTTCACCAACATATGATTAGAGGTTTTATCATACATGATTTCACTACAATCATATTAATATCTTAGAACAAAACATATATGATTTTAACCTAGAACAAAATATAGATCACATGTTTGATCATACACCATTTCATGTACAATCATAATATTATCTTGAAACAAAACATATGATCAGAAGTTTGATCATGAAACTACCTACATGGTTTTTAGTATAATCATAACAAATTACAAGCCTTGGCAATGTCGGACATGACTAAGGTTAACAATAGCTTCATGATAACACATCCAGCAATAGATGAAACAACATAATTTGATGAAAATACCTCTTTGGAGTTCAAATCTGTTGTTGATGTTTTAACATCATTAGATGTCGTCCATCTTTCTCTTTTTTAAAGAGGTTAAAAATACCTCTTTAATTGTTTTTTTCTCTTTTTTTGTCGTCCATCTTTTGCAACATCATTAGATTGTGAAACCTATCTTTCAACAAATTGATTAAAATTAAAACTCTAGAAATTGGGAAAAAAAATTGAAATTTTAACTAAACAAACCCTCAATTTCGAATCAAATTGAAAATTTAACTTTTTTTCTTTTTTGAACTTCCTTCCTGTTCTAGATGTTTTTTATTGTGTTTTTTTTTAAGTTCAAATTTTCGATAACTAATGCTACAATTTTATTATGATTGTGAATAATGCATTGATCTAATCCTTCATGATTAAATGATTTGATCTGTTGATCCTAATGATTGTTGTTGTTGATTTCTTCTTTTGAGTTTCATTTTACTCATTTTGAAGAAATATACTAGTGAAATAGAGAGAGAGAGAGAGAGAGAGAGAGAGAGAGAGAGAGAGAGAGAGAGAGAGAGAGAGAGAGAGAGAGAGAGAGAGAGAGAGAGAGAGAGAGAGAGAGAGAGAGAGATTCATCGGAGAAGAAGAATGGTATAAATGAGATTTTAGAAAAAATAAAATAAACAGATCGGTTGATTGTCCTTGCATTGAGCCATAAAATCTTATTTGTCTTTCTAATATAAGATTTGCCTGGTTGTCTTTTTGGGTAATGGGTTTTGCCCGGTGTCCTTTTGGCCCAACAAAGTTGGAATAAGGCCTTATAGCCCAATTTTTTGGAAAAAAAATTCACGAAATTGCAAAATATTACAGAATATTTGATTTGATTGCTAATCAAATCATTTGTGGAAGAAAATGTCAAGAATAAAATCTTTGAATGATTGTGGTCAAAGATTAATGAAAAACATGTGTTGAAAATCAAATCCTTGCCACCATTGTTGCCAATTTTGTATAAAACTGTCATATATATTGGCATTTTAGAAGATATTGGCAATCTTTCTTGGATGTCTGAGTTGTCCTAATATTCTTCATATTTTACACATGCTAGAATCTTAAATATCAACCTTGAAGTGATTTCATGCTCCATCTTCTATTTAGTAGTCTCACTTCACTTATCTCTTTAATAGGCCTCTCTTGGACTTAAGCTTAACTTTGTAGATAATTTACGGGCTCATTTCGATTTAATCCACTGAGATTCATTCAAGGCTTTGACCATTTGGATCCATGACTTTGGACTTCATACTTGACTTTTCTCTTTTTGCTCTTTTTATATCATTTTGTAGGTTTTTTCTTTGATTTATTCCTTTTTAAGTTCTTTCCTACAAAAATACAAAAACAATAGATATTACTCTAATTAAAGTCCAAAAGTGAGTTCTAACATCATACTAATTAGGGGTAAAAACTATGTTTTTGGATACATATCAGCAAACCACCTGTCGACCTGAAGTGTTACATAAACATAAATTCTACAAACACGCAGAACAAAACTGCATGTTTGAGTATAGCCATAGAGTGGCAGAAGACAATCCTCAAAGTATCATATCATGGATAGTCATTAAGAAAATTAATCAACATTTTTCATTCAGAAGAGTTTAACATGCAAAATACCAAGGTACAATACTCCAATAATACACCAACCGCAGTTGGAGAGGAATCTACCTAATTTTGACAAAAATATGTCATGGGCGACATATTGTATGGAGAATATTATTTAACAAGTTTGAGTTTTACATCATTAATCCATTGGTCCATCCCCAAAATCTATTAAAAGCGTGTTACTTGTATTAAAATGAACTCCATCTTATTTTCTTTAACTACGACAACCAAAATTATGTCCATGTAATTCCTGAAATACAACCCGACGCACAACATCTAGAGTATAGTCTGAATATTTGAGAAACAAAAGACATAAAGAAAGAAAGTTGCATATCATAGGTAGCCAGCCAGAAAACTAGCTGACATCCATTTGAGTATTTAGTTAAGGTAAAAATCACCAACAAAAAAACACACACACACACATAGGTGGGATTGTTTGTAGTATAATTTGTCAGGTGTTCTACTTGTTGTGGGTTAGGTGATAACATTGTACAACAATAATTTCAAATGCAAAGTGTGGTTCAATCACAAAATTATTGACCCAAAATAAAATAAAATAAAATAAAATAAAATAAAATAAAATAAAATAAAATAAAATAAAATAAAATAAAATAAATTCACAAAATTGAGACCCAACAAAACCCAGAGGTTATATTCTTCAATGGAAACTAAAGCATCCAATTCTTAATTATCCACACCAGTACCACATTTACTTACTTCTTCTTAAATTTACCTAGGGGCCTAGCCGCCTAGGGTGTTAGTACATCTTAGACAAAGCACATCATCAACACTGTGAAATAGTTCCATTACATCTTAGACAAAGCACATCATCAACACTGTGAAATAGTTCCATTATTTTTTGAAGCAATGGAACTGTTTCATAAAATGGAGATGAGCACAACAAATGTGGTAATCTACGACATCATTATCAACAATATGTGTAAGGACGAGAAGTTAAATGAGGCAATAAAACTATTTACAGTCACCGTGAAAGAATTACAACTCGGGACACAGAAATATAACACAAACATATAACAGAACGATTAATGTTCTATGGTAAAAATCATGGTTGCCTACCCTAAATATAAATATAAAAGTAAAACAACTTGTAACCCTGGTACTCTAAGGTTTGTAAGTTGTTACAAATCTACTCTAGACATTAAGCTTCAAGTTCATACTGAATATAGTGTACACAATATTGCATATAAGACTACACTCGGTTTTATTGTTTTATTGTGATATGATGACAGGCATGATTTGTAATCGTGGAATATGTACTTATTAAATTATAGTGCATGATGTAGTGCAGATATGTTATTCATCTTTTTAAATTATGGATTTTGAAGCTAATTTATGGTTTATATGTTACTGCTTTTACTTCATAATTATCAATTAATGTTACTATTCATGCATTAAGTAACACTCAGGGCCGGCTCTCAAAATTAGAGGGCCCTGTGCATAAACACAAACATTTTATGTTAAGGAAAAGGGCGAATTTATCTAAACCCCAGGAAAGATGGGCTCAATTTGCACAAACCCCAGACTTTTTTTTTTATTTGAGTTTACCCCATACCATCAACTTTTCTGTTATGAAACCGTTTGCTGACTAAGATATCTTCTAATATACCAATCCTACCCTTAGTGATCAACGGTTCAGATCAAACCTGTCTTCTTCCTTCATTTTGTTTTTGGAAATTTTCCACTATAACGAAGTTTTTCTTCAGCCAAGAATTCTCTCTGTTTCAATTTGAAATACCCAAACCCATCACCCATTACCAGGAATACCAGCTTATCTTTTGATTCACCTTATTGGTATGTTTTTGTTAGATTTCATGAAATACTTCAATAGATTCATTTGAATTTGGGTGACTGCGCATTCCAAAAATTAAGTAATTTCTGAACATGGGGCTTGTATCTTTTGTTTATTTGAAAGAGATATATTGCCAGATGTGGAAATGAAATGAAAACAAAAGATCTCGAAAAAAAAATATCATTGTAGTGGTGCCGACAATACAATGGTAGCAATGGTGGGTGTTGTGTTCTGAGTTCTGAATCTGAATAAGGAAGGAGAATAAATAGGTAAGCTTGGTATCACTCACCCAATCTATCAAAATTCAACATTTACTAAACCCAATCCTCCCCCTTTGCGCATTCCAACACCCACCCCTATACTCAATTTTTTCTTCTTCCCTATAGTAGTCAGATTGTGAGATCAATGGATTGTTTTAAATCTTGTTTGGTGAAAGTTTAGTTTAGAGGTGTTCCAACACATACCTAAAGAATTTGTTGTTCTAATTAAGTTTTGAGTCAATCAATTATTTGAATTTTTCATGGAAGGTGATGACAATGGAGAAGAAGAAAATAAAATATGCCTATTATTTCGATTAGAAAATCATTCAAAAGATCTTGAATTGAAGAAGAGTGAAATGGGGATAATGGTGTTGAAAATGAAGTGATTTCGTTTCGCTCCCGGCGTCTTTGACAAAATAACAAAAAAGAGAGACAAGAGAAGTAACTAAGCCAAGGGGATAGAAATCAGAATTTGGTGTATGCAGTTGAATTTGATGTTGAGAGAGGATTTGGGATTAAAGGGTTTTGTTGAACTTGGGAATTTGCTATAAATTCTAGTCGGTGATGTTTTGTTTTTTTTTAATAATATCAGAAAGGAGAAATTCAGAAACTAGAAAAACTAAACAGTGAAAGTGTAAAGATGAAGAAGAAGGAGGGCAGCATGGTCATTTTACTATTCCATGTCACACACCTAACGATTTGCTAACAGAGCTGTTAGTGGACTGGGGTCCTCTCAAATAAAAAAAAAATCCTGGGGTATGTGCAAATTCCCTTATGCTTTTCTGGGGTTTAGACAAATTCGCCCTAAGGAAAATTAAATTTGTGCACTAATAATGAAAAAGAGATTTATTTGAATGAAAGAAGATCCATTTAATACAGTTTCTCAATTTTACTAGCTTAGAGTTATTTCTAGGGCGAATTTGTCAAAACCCCAGAAAAGTGGGTCTGAATTTGCATAAACCCAAGACTTTTTTTTTTTATTTGAGTTTACCCCAGGCGGTGAAGTTTCCTGTTATTGAGTCGTCTGATGACCCCACTGAAAATCTACGTGGCTTTATTTTTAATAAAATCTCTCTAATAGACCAATCCTACCCCCTCATTACTTATAAAACATCAAATGGAAATTTGTCCAGAAACTAGTTAAAGTCCTTCGTCTTCCCCATTTTTCAATCTAAACTTTTTCATGTCAAATCCATGATCACTAGGTGGAAAATCCTTAGAACTAAGCTTACCCATCTTCAATTACTCTTACCCAAATTGAAAACAACTCATTTACATGATATGTTTTCTTCTTTGATTTCTTCTCGTTTACATTGATCTTGATTTGTTGATTAAGTATGGGGTTCTTCGACAATCAAAATGCAATTGTTTTATCTCAACCTGGGCCTGGTTCAAGTAAAAAAGATTTTGGGTTTTTTGTTAACGATTTTTTTTTGAAAGATTACAGATTGGGGGAATTAATTTAAGAAGAAAGCTTTGGATTCTTTGCTTGAACTACTTAAAGAGGATAAAAAGGCTGCAATTTTGGTTGTGAAAGACAACGATATGAGGTATTTAGTAGATTTGCTTGTTTCCAATCATCATTCGCAAGTTCGAGAGCAAATTGTTATATTTGTATCTATCCTAGCTGCCACGAGTAATTCGTTGAGAAATAGCGTTTTCGAAGAAGGTGGTTTAGGCCCTTTGTTGCCTCTTCTCAAATCTGGGTCTAGTTATAATCTGCAAGGTAGCTTCTTCAGTTGTTTGTGTTCACGCGGCTGCAGTTACTGGTTCTTATGGCCTCCATCTCTGTGTGTATGTAATGATCTCATGGGTGAGGCAGGGGTCTTCTATGTCTTGGGCTGCTGTGCTTTTTTTTTTCCTGTATATACATGGAGGCATGTCTCCATGGGGAGGGTTCCAACTTTACGGTACTAATGTAAGTGGCTCAGGGAAAGCAGCAAATTGTCTTTGGATTCTCACTTCTGCGAACGAAAACCTTAAAAATTCCATATTATAAGAAGGGGCATTGCAAATTGTCTTTTTCTGTATTTTAGGGCCCTGTGCGATCGCTCACTCTGCACTCCCCAAGAGCCGGCCCTGGTAACACTAAGGCATTTTGTAAATCTATAAAAAAAAATTATCATTATAGAAATATATCGACTTTTAGGCATAGATTCATTGTTAAGGCATAAAAACTATGGCTCGTATTCTGATGTAGTGATGTTAGTTTCTATTGTTGTTGTCGGAGTTCTAATGGTTGTACCTATTTTTATTGTCGAGGTCTCCGCTTCAAGTCCAGTTGAATCAGTTGTTGCACCATCTCTTGTTTTCGTTGATTTCGTAAAAACTTGCGCTGAAAAGTTTGGAACAAATTGTCCAGAAATAGGTGATTTGCTCACAGGAAAGACTAACGTTTTGAGTGTAGATTATTGTTGTAGTGCGGTAGTAAACATCGGGAAACAATGCCATGATGCACTTTTGATCGTGCTACTTCAACTTGATGGATTTAAACAATTTTCATTGGTAATTACTCACAGGTATGCCTGGCTTTGGAATTACTGTGCTAAAGGCAGTCTGATTCTCCCCTAGAAAAGTGAATATAATATTATATACCACTTCTTAATTACTATTTATAACTAAGCTTTCTTATTTTATTTTGGATCTAGAAGGAATAATTCATTACTTGATATGAAAATAAAATGCAAACGAGAAATTAACCTCAACTTTATCACCAATTAAAATTTATGAGGCATGAGATTGAGCAAATGTTGTTGATGGTTTCACCAGTATCCCATTTTGAATTAAGTTACCTTAACAATGGTTTAATTTTCAACAATAATTGATAATTAGTTAGCTGGCATGTGTCATTTCGTACATTGTTTTAATAACTCTCCTTAAAAATGTACAACTGAAATTAGAAATACTGCCCTAGATCTGTGGTTAGATACGGGAAGTAGGATATTAAAGAAACATAATGAGATTCTCATATAGAGTATCAACTCTTGAACTTTACGCTGTAATAACGTAGAGATCCATTCATTGAAGTGAGCCAAATCACATTGCCAACAATTGAGGCTAAATTTGTGTATATGTGGAGCATTGTTCAATTGCAGCACTTTATCAACAACATCAATAATATTGCTATTTTTTTTTATCAAAAAGCTTTTAGCTCTCGTCAAGTAGCTAGAAAGGAGGCATCCATTCACAAAATTCAAGATTGTGGACTGAAGTCCAAGGGTACTTCTATCTTGTCGATCCTATGCTAGTAGCAACCGCATATTTTGTAGGAAGAAAGGAGAAGATGGAATGCAGAATGTCGTCAGTCAGGTAAAGTGCTAATTTTGTCCGTCTTCTCACCATTACTCTCTGTCCTTCAAACAATTTTGGTTTTTTAGAGTTTTCTTTTGAAGCATGTGTATCCATAACTATGGTTATACTGCAAAACCAACACGAGAAAACCTTACTAATTCAAAATATATATACAACAACAAAATACAAAAGAAAAGAATATACATATCTCAGGAAAATGTGATATTAACATTTGGTAAACTGGTTATACACAAATTTAAAATCTCAAAAGAGAAATGGATTTAGTATGTCAACAATTTCATAGTTTGGCTACGGATAATTAGAAGTGCCTTTTAGAAAAAAATCTAAAGTATTAATATTAAACATGCCAATTTACGTAGGCTTATAGATGCATTATAGCCTTATAGATGCATTCAAGAAAGTGAGCACAAGTTTCTGCAAATAAAAAAGGCGGGAATCTGGGAAAAGGGCGGGAGATGGGAGATGGGAGATGGGAGATGTGAGATGTTAACAAAAGGTCTATTGGACTGGACTATGGAGTGCTGATCCAGCCCATTACCATATGGGAATATGACTTATGAGTTATGAGCATCTTCCATATTACTGTAATAGTTGACTTGATGGATGGTAAGGTTTGCATTGAGAGTTTGAATTAGAGTGATGATAATGGTTACATGTTCTGCTCACTTCATAGTCAAATTCAAATGCAACTCCAAACATCTATGGTAAGTAAGCATTCTCAATTTCTAATTATTAAAACCAATTAAATACGATATGTTTGATAGTATTTTGTATTTATCAAAAAAAAAATGTTTGATAGTATTTTGTTTGTATGACTGAGAACAGTTGTGAAGATAAGCACCACCACCAATGTAAAATGGCTCAAGTTAGGGAAATGGATGACAATTTGACTTCATTAAAAGTATCAAGAAGGCTTGTTATGGTGGGAGTGGGACTTAATTCTGTTCTGTTACATGTTTGTCCTGCTCATGGGACTCATTCAGTTATTGGGTAAGATATCTTTGGTGGTTTCACTATTTGGGAAATTTATTTTCAATCAATCTATGAATTCTCTATGTTTAATTATGAACATTTCAGTAAAAAGGAAATAATACAAAATGATTTGCAAGTAAGCTTCTTTTTTTTTTTTTTTGTGAAGATAACTAATTTATATTGGGTCAAATTCCAATCAGGGATATATAGATTATAGATTGCAGATAAGACTTATACCAATGTATTCAGTTTTGATCAATTCCTTGGCAATTAATTTTAAGCCACATGTGATGTGGATAATCACTTTGGCTACTTAGAACTTTTTCTTTTTAGAGAAAGTCTTGTGTAGGAAGGTGATATGATTGATTAAGTTCTGATTTCTAGAGTGAGTGGTGGAAGGCTGTAATTTGTGACCCAGAAGATGGGGTTTTGATTTTTACCAGATAAATGATTATAAATAAAAATGACGATTTTGATTTGTGAATTCTGACGCTTAAAATGAACTTAGTATCCCAGAAAACTGGGATGAGAGGGGGTAAAGTCCAAACTTGGACAAATGGGGGGTTTACTCAAAACGTGACCATAAAAGGGGGGTTAAGTCTAAAAATCCCGTATTTTAAAACTCAGTTTGTACATAACTTTGACTTATGAAAAAACTTGATTGTGGAAGTGTTGTTTGAATTATCAACTTGATGAATAAATTTTTATTCAGTTTTTAGTAATTCTTTGTTTCAGATCTTAAATTCAGATATACTGGTGTAACTGGTCCAGACAAGTGGGGTACTTTGAGTCCATCATACAGCATGTGTTTCAATGGAAAGAGGCAATCACCCATAGAAATTGCAAAGAAGAATACAGTCTTTGATCAGAACTTGGGTCCCTTGATAGTAGGATATAATGATGCAAGTGCTACATTGATCAACAATGGTTTCAATGTTGAGGTCTATTCATCCATCTATAGTTTTCTGCCTTTTTCTCGATTATAAATTTATAGGTTTTGATCTACACCAATGAACTTGTCATTGTGACTTGTGACATTGTGTAAGTAATTGTGAGAGTATTTTGTTTTACATAATGGTGTTTTCTTCTAAAAGAAAAATGTTTTTGTTTACATAAGTTGATGCGTGATGACATTGGTGGAAGGAAAACTTAGTAAGAACCAGACAAAATTAATGGTTTTGATTTTAATATGAAGAAACAATAGTCTAGCCTTTTTCTCTTTCGAAAATAAATATGTCTTTTCCTCCACAGCTGCGATATGAGAATGATGTTGGGGATGCAATTATAGCCGGAAAGAATTACACATTAAAGCAAATGCACTGGCATTCACCTTCTGAACACACAATCGATGGAGTCCGGTGAGCTCCTTCTTCCCTTGTCTTCTGTAAAGTCTGTTATTTAATATTCATTAATAAATTAACAAATGAAGTTTTATTTGAAGGTATGCTGCTGAGCTACATCTGGTCCACCAATCTGTGGATGGAAATATAGCAGTGGTGGCAATTCTCTACAAATATGGTGCTCCTGATCCACTTCTATCTCAGGTAACAATAGCATCACCATCTACCATGAAACGTTTTCTGTTAATGAAGCTTGAATTATGAGCCGGACATAATAGGTGTGCAAAGTATAATATGGTTCTATCATTTTGCAGACAGAATGCGGAGTAATGATAATATATGAATTATTTACAAACTAATACTCTGGTTGATTGTTTAATGATTCCATCAGACTGATTTTCTATGGGTAGATTACACAGAAAGTGTTCTGTTTGTTCTACCCTTGCATCTTGCGGAATCATTAATAACATCTACACAATTGACATAAAGATGAGCACACCGAGAGACAATTTTATCTCTGCACAATTTGCAAACAATAATACTTGTCTCAAGCTCGCCTGTATTCTTGCAGATTGTAGATAAGTTTGATCAACTCACAAATGAAGGAGCACATATTCCAATCAAACGTGTTGGGACTAAAGCTATACTGCAGAGCAACAAAAAATATTTCAGATATGAGGGATCTCTTACCACTCCTCCATGCAGTGAAATCGTTATATGGAACATCCTCGAGGAGGTAATCTTTGAATTCTTCTACACAACACCGATGTACGTATGTCATATGTAGCATGGGCATGTACAGTTATTACAAAATTCTGCGTATATTTTTTTTATCTTGCGATGACTATTCTGGATTTGGTAGTAGGTGAGAGAGATATCCAAGGAGCAGGTTGCTGCTCTTAAAACTCCTTTAGATGAATTGTGCAAAAACAATTCAAGGCCTACACAACCATTAAATGGGCGACCTGTGGAGGTGTCTGCTGCCTCTTGAATCTGAGCAGGATGAATGAAGATCTGGTGGACTACATAGTATAGAGAGTGAAGTAGTAGGTGTACCTTTTCTTTTCCAGTGTACTACAGGTCGAACTTATTTCGTTGAATAATGCCAATAAAGAGTAACTCTTGTAACACTTCAAAACGTATATACCGTATGTAATACGTTCCAGTGATTACTACAAGCACTCAGGTATTTAGAGAACAAATGAGGAGAACATGGTTCAGTTTCTCTACTTGTTTCATTGTTTGGACTTTTGTAATACCTACAACATATGCCCCTATCAACTTCACAGAAGACTAAAAGAGTACCATCTGCTTACATTGACACTTCTGTGAAGTGAACTGATTGACATCCAAGAGAGATTCCAATGCATATCTGTGAAGATGGTCTATAACAATTGATATGCCGTCTCTCCTAAGTTCAGTTCGAGTCCAATGCAACATTGTTACGCACTTACACTGTCAAATCAAATGCGACTACCAAACAAACAACGCTCACCCCACCCCCTTCCCCTTGGTCCTTAACTTTCCATTGGGATCTATTTCTTCTTATTGTCCAGGCTATTTCATGCAAAACCAATAGCTATATTTCAAAAAAAAAAAAAAAACACTTCAATGAGGGCCCAACCGGGTTCGAACCGGTGACCTCTTGATCTGCAGTCAAATGCTCTACCACTGAGCTATGGACCCTTGGTTGTTATTAACTCAATGTAATATACAAATATTTAAATCTGTAAACATACCTGACAGGCTGACATGAAGGATGAATTGTTACTTCAACGGATTTCGGATTCATGATATTTCTGAAGCTTCTTCCGAGCATTATTGGTAATTTGGTACTTTCACTTTACCACTCGTATCATATACCATGTCATGCATGAACATTCTTTTCTCTTCTATCATCATCAGTATTTAGTAGTGAAGATGACTTTGACCTCACTGCTTCACTACAGAAGAAAGTCACTAGTAGTATAATAATAATACTATAATGGTAGATGATTTCTCTTTCAACATGATCGACTGGACTTTTTTTTTTTTTTTTTTTTATGGATAACATGATCGACTGGAGTTAATTAGAGACAACGATAGTCTCTTAAGTTTTTTGACCAAGAGCAGTTCATAGGAATTAAAATGATGATAGTACAACTTATATTTACATGAATAATAACCATATCAAATTCCCTTCACAGTCACACATCTTGAAAGCTAGATTATAATAATAATCACTTTAAAATGACAGATCCATCATCCAAATAACATGTAAAAAATCCCTTCTATTTGATGTAATAATCAAATTTACAATAATTTCAAGCAAAATATAAGAAAATTATATCATTTCAATTTTAATCTCAAACCATCTTTTCATAAAAAAAAAAAAAAAAAAACTCTTAAATCTTAATCATTCAGCTAAAAAACTTGCTACTAGTAACTAATAACTTTGAGCTATCAAACATTCAAACCAAACCAAGTTTACTTTGCCCCAGCCACAGACCTTCCAAATTTACTAACCATTTATATGGGTCCCACCAAAACTCAGAATCAAACAACTTTCGGCGGACCATTCGATTCAAAATCGTCTACATCGCCGACCCACGAATCGGATCTTCTCCCTGATACAAACCGATTCAACCCACCTAAACCGGGCGGGTTATTCTGATTCACATGTGTTTGTTGACGTTTCTCATCTTTCCCTTTGTTCTTCTTTCGCGTTGATTTCTCCGATGGTTCTTCAACATCGACGGAATAACTATTCCGGCAACTACACCAAAAAGTCTTTATAAAACTGGACCAAAATCCGGTTTTCTCTGGTTCAATAATAGTTAATTTTTCCGTTTGCCGGCAACCGGGTTTGGGTTTTTTGTGGCGGCTTCTGTTAGACCTTACACGTCCAATACAAGAAACTTTCGGAGAAGCAGGTTCAGTTAATCTCGACGATGATTTTCCACCTGATGCTAAACGTTTTGGCAAAAACCGAACCGGTTTAACGTGTCGCCGGGTTTTAGAATCATGAGGCTTTGGAAGACCAATGATAGAAGTTTTGGATACTAATAAATTGGATGAAAAACGTTGAGAATGTGGATTTGAATGCAAATTCATGCTAGAATGAGAAATGTTTGCATGATGATTATTAGAATTAGAATTAGAATTCCCTTTTGTAGATTCATTTCTTTGATAAAAAACATTTCTATCAAACCAATCTAATTCATCTTCTTTTGACAAACAAAATGACTCTGCAGGATAATACTCAGCTGCTGCTTGAGGAACATCATCATCATCATGAAATAATGTCGTCTCGCATGCAACTTTCGCATCCCCACCACCACCGCGAAGTAGTGTTTCAAGATCGACTTGTGGCATCGGAAAAAATATAAGCAATGTATAAGTCCTCACGACGAATTCTTGAAGGCTTTTGGAAAAGTTTCAAGAATGAGTCGTGAGAATGACTTATATGAAGGGCAGGGAAAATATAAATATGTATTTTAAATTTAAAATATATTTTTTTTATTTGTCAAAAGAAGAAGAAAGCAAGAATCAATGGGAGGGGAGGAAGAGGTTGTGGGTTGGCTTGACGTTGTTGTGCCGTTTATGAAGTAAGAAACTTGTGAATTAGTTTACAACAAATCTCAACTAACACAAATCTAAAATGAAATTTGTTTGTGCTTAAAAGACCCTACATTTGAGATATTTATGCTTTAAAATAAGGGATTATGGAAACTATTTTTTCCATAATTTATGGTAATATTTGTCCCTAATGATACTCTATATTATAAAATAAAATTTTAGGCTCCAACCTATATTTTCTTGAGTTTTCAGCCACATTAAAATATGTCAGGTTCACTGCTTTTGGGGTTTGTTTGTTTCTTTGTTTAAGTTTAAGTGGTGTGTGTTCAACTTTTTACAACAAAAAAAGACTCCAGCACAAAGAGTGTTTTTGTTTGCCAAGGGGACCCTTTGCCACCATTTGAAACAACTTAAAAGTTAAAACACAGTTAATAATGGAGTATGTATTAATAATGTAAGTACCATATCCCGATTACCCATCTTCCGTGGAAAAAGGACGGAGGTAAAAAGCTCAAAATACGTCTGGGATCACTGAATCCACGGACAAGACAGAGCTGACGGACACGTGAGAGGCACGAGTCCAGCTGTCCTCCATTGTTTGACCAACAGTCTAACAAGTGCAGAGAACACTAGGCTCTAGGGCCATCCACGTGTCCAACATCTCCAACCGTTGATTGGAAACACCATCCAACGGTGCCGCACAGACCGACTAAATGCCTATAAATAGGGGAAATCTCCAATCATTAGGTATGCTCTCTAGTCCCATCAATCACTTCACTCCATCATTTCACCCTATTGACTTGATCGTCAGAGTGCCAACACCGGTAAAAACACCGATGGTCTTCCTTTTTGTGCAGGTTTCCCGGCAAAGCTCTGGTAGTCTCCACGGTCAACACAGAAGATACGGTCCCAACGGAAAAGGGACTACAAATAACATTTTTGTTGATTGAATGATAGGTGTATGGCATAATCATACATTGGTTTTCATGTAACATCAAAGTTTAAGAGTCGCCGTGGTTGTTAATGGTTAGGTTGCTAATAACTTGTTATACAGAACATTTACAGGAAAAACAGGACAACATTTAGTTTGAGATTACTATTCTGCTGCTCGAAAAAGATTTACTGAAAAATTAGTTTTGTAATCAAACAGACCCTTACAAAGATTTATGAGTTATGACTATTATTCTTTTCCCATCAAAGACAATAATATAGAATTCCATTTGCCTCAAAGACCAAGCATTGAGAATCTTTTGCAGTTCTATGATGGAGATTGCAGTCTAAAACACAACACTTTCAAATTTCAACAAAATGAAACACGTACTACCTTTATTTTGTTCCATTGGAAGACTTTCAATGGCATGCATGAGAAGTAGACTCCACACCAGAATTACATTACTAGTTTTCTATGAAATGAAACTATCAAATTTTCCTTTCTGCAGTAGTGGTTATCCTTCAACATCTGATTCCTGCAGTAAAGTTAATAATAATGTTTTGATTTAATATTTTGCTGCGTAAGTCCGGTGGCATTTTCATTATTAAGTTGGACTAAATTGTGGACTAAAGATGATAGAATTATGAGAAAATTGGTACAACTAATTAAATGGTTAGGTAGGTGTTAATATTTTTGTCAATCCTTCTCATCACATCTACAATGTCCTTGCTCATGTTTGTTCCTAAAGAAAAGAGCAAATTAAGCCTTCATCATGGGGTGCATAAAGTTTCATTAATGACGAAGACGGTTTTATTTGTTGTGCTTAAGTTGATTGAAATTACAGTTGGGAGCTAGACAGTTGCATGAATGTCTGCAATTTATATGTATAAGTTAGGATATACCAATCTGGCGGATCAATCTATGAATCATATCTTCTATATTGTAGTGGTTTGAATTTGATAAACAAATTTCCTAATGGAGTGGATATATATTTCAAGCACTTGCACCTTGATCCATATCTTATTGTAGTGGTTGGACTAAATGAGATAGAGACATGTTCAGGTAGTGATATCTACTGTTAGTCTGTTACAAGAGTTTTACTTATTTTATTTTCATAGCCTTTATATTTATCACCCAACCACTGTTGTTCCCGTGAGCCACTTGATTAGGTCAGAAGCTATCATTTGGGTAAGCCTGTAAACACTACTGGATGCAAACTAGACCATTTGATTTGTCCGTATACATATGAAGTTACAACTCATCCAGGGGCAAATGGGCAACGTATTTTGATACATGAAAATACCTGCACCATTGGCGCTCATTTTGTTCATGATTGATTAACAAAATGCTTATGCCTGCAGAGATAGCACCATCCTAGAACACACAACAATTCATTTAATGGAACGAGTATACTGTTGCCTCATGATAAAGTCGTGTAAAGAAGTTCATTCCAAGTATCCGGAACACCAGCAACACACCAATGGCTACAGTCCCCTGGTGCGTTGCTTCCATAGCTACCATATATTGATGGATGCCCATCTACTCTTTGTTGTGACAATGCAGTTATGTCTAGATATGTTATTGGTTTCGACATCTTTTGTAATACCCTTTGCACTATCATTTCTGTTGGGTGTGGACCTTCAGGGTATTTTGACACATTAAGTGGTTCCTTCTTCTGGTAGCAATTTGCTTTTGGCTCGTTCCAAGCTTTTCCACTGCTCAGACAAATAAAAGAAGGCGGAAAATTAATTCAAATTGTAGGATTATAAACTTTCATAAATGGTATGGATTGTGATCAGAACTTACTTGCTATGTTCTGGAGAAGTACCCACATAAACTACTTTGGTTTTCTCTGTGTCAACTTTAGAATCTACCCAATTTCCCCATGTAGTCAATCCTTTCTCAAAGGCAACTAAAGGATCCATATCTTTATATAACTGGTTTCCGTCTTGAATGTAGGTCCATCTGAAGAACATGTACATAAAAAGCATGAGAATGAAGAAGTTCTCTAGATGTACAAGGCAGCACTCGAAAGCCTAACTAAGAATTAGGAGTTCATACGGTTGTCTGCTGCCTGTATGCTGCCACCAATGCCATGTATTGAAGATCAACATGTTAATCCCTTCCCAAGCTCGGCTACCCTCGATTGAGTCAAGTTTTAGAACGTCGCCAATATCTTCTTTTACGATATCTACTAGAAATACATTACGTTGGAACATTACTGAAACATCATACTCCTGTGCAAATTGTTACACTGAAGTAAGTTCGCACGATAAGATAAAGCCAAACTCATCATATTATTCAAATTTTATCATGTTAATTAGCTAATCCAATATGTTATGAGAAACTTTGCTTTTAAAGCATGAAAAAACACAACACTTACATACCGGAATTGTAAATGTGGAGATATCTCCTTCTGATGTTAAACGATATTCAGCTTCTGCCACTGCCGTATGAAGCATGCATGTGAATGATTGCCATTGATTTAAAGTTATAGAATCCCCCACAAACATTATACGTTTTCCCCTGAATCTCTCCAAGAAATCCAAGCCATTAAACCTGCATTGTGCATGATCTAAAAGTAAGAGAAGAATCAGGGCAAAAAAGAAATCACAAAAACATTTTTTTAGTCATTTTCTATTACTATATATTGGCTGCATTTACTGTTGTTTAATTAGTATATTGAAATAACTCAGTAATGATATATGGTCATCATGTTGGAAATATTTTGGCAAAATCTTTAACAATTTAGCCAATTCAACTAAGGTAGACCGTCCAGTTCAGCTAGTTCTATCATTCCAAAGCAATATTCCACTTGGTTTCACCACTTTAAAACACCTCTATGAGATCATGGTGGGTATCCAAGACTACCTACGAGGAAGCATGGGTTTCAACCTCTGCAGCCCAGAAGCAGATGATTTTGATCTCTAAGCTCGTAATGTCAGAGCGCAAAAAAGGTTTCCCAACTTCGGTATAAAAGATATTGTCATATTCTTATTATCCAACATTCAATTAAATTCAACAAATACAGTAATTCAAAGTATTGCCTTCACATTAAAGTTTTCCATTATTTTGACCTAAAGATCAAAGTGATATTAACTTACATGTAATGATGTAATTCATAACATGCAGATTTAGAAAGCAAACAAACACTAAAGAGAGAAGAGGCAATGTACGTACCTCGGTAGCTCACAATCATTGGGCTTCCATCTGTACTGGAGATAATGTCTGTCAGGCCTACCATTCTTAAGACAATCAAACTCTTTGTCGATGAATGGAGACGCAGCTGAATTGCAGAGTGGATATGATTGATCATACACCCAACTTCCACTAAATATATCACAACTTTGCCTTTGGGCAACCAAAGTGCCTGTTCTTTCAGAATCCTGTCCATTCACTGGATACAAACTAGTAGTAACAAGAGAAAGAAGAACACCAAGAAGACCATAGCAGTTATGTACACAGAGACCCATTCTCTCTACCAACAAGAGAAGAGTATCTACAAAAAGAATTGGTGTTTCTTTTTGTAGGCAAAATAAGAACATGCATCCATATTACACTACTCAGTATCTTCAATATTCTTTACCTTTTTCTTCTTTCAAATTTCCTTTCTTGAGTTATGTTTGAGAATTCTAGTTTATAGTGTTTCCAAGTCCAAGAGCAACACAATATAGTAATCTCTATCAATATTAGAAACTTCATTTCCTTCTTCTTAATGTTTTAGCTGGTTAAAGAAGATGCAAGTGTTAAACTTGTTGTACGATTTAATTGGTGCCAGCGAGAATTTCATTGGCTTCTACAAGCAACTACAGTACTACTAACTTTTTTTTTGCTTAGTGTACGAATTTTCATTAATGATAGCAAACTGACAATTAATAGTGCTTCATGTCCCTCACCCCTCCTTTCGCTGGCCTTGTGGAGTTGTGGAAGCATGGCTGATGACCCCTGACAGTGTGCTGAATATCAATTCTAGGATTCACCACTGCTATGCCCACAGGTTCCCATTGCAGTAGAATCATCTTCAATGTTTCCCCACCTTCCTATAATCATTCCTGCCTCAGAAATCAGTTGCTCTTGACTTCTTGGTCAGGAGCTTCTCTGGTAACAAGTCCAGTTCTCCCTCTAGAGCGGTAAAACAATAGGATATAGCTAAAGCGTTGTATGGGGTGCCAACATTTGTAGGACTCCCACTCTAGGGCTTCTTTCTCTTTGCGTAGCCGAACAGAACTGTGGAATTGCATCTCCGTCCACCAACCCACGGTGTACTTCAGCACTCTCAAGAAATCGCTTGAACATATTAAGAATTCTGATTATGTACTAATAATAAGCTACAAATGACTGGTGTCAATGGACACACTGGATCTCGAAATGGAAATGACCAGAATGTGGAGTTTAAATGATAACCGCTAAGTGTGTTTTTTTTTGTTGTTGGCAACTGCCAAGTGCTTTTGGCTGCTAACTATTGTTTACTCCAGGATAATCCAAAACTACACCTATCAGTGTCTCTTTCATTTGAGAACCCGTAATGCAAGACTGCGTGAATGTGTGTTTGCATGCAAATTGATAAAACTTATATGAAGACTCATCACTCTTTCACATGTTTTGAACTTCAGTATTAAGAACACTTGCAAATATAATAATTTTTTTTTTCCGGTAAACTTGCAAATATAATATGAGCCTACAATTCTGTTAACAATACAATGTTTGGAACTTTCTACTTCTCGACTGAAGCAAGGTGTTTAAAAACATTTGCATAGCTAAGTTTCATCCAAACAGAATACTGACAAGTGATCACAATCTAATTAGATACAAGGTCCACAATACAGTATCTCAAAATACATATTGCAGAGCAAAATTTGCAATCTAAACCCTCTTTTAAGTTGGCTTCTCATCACTCGGTAACTGCAGCTCAAATCTTAGACTACATAGCGATAGGTGACATATCTTCCTGCTGTCTCACTTGGCCTAATGATCTTCACAACCTGCCCACGTTTAAGCCCATAATATCTGGCTATAGGATCAGTTATCTGCATCCTTGGAAGCTGAAAATAACCCAACAAGTACTTGGAAATCAGAATTCCATACAAGGCTAGTCCCAGCATATGTAAAAAAACCTGGAAAATATAATTGTCCAGCCCCAGCAATTGAAGAAAACAACTGATTACCAAAATTAGGGAGTATTTTGATGGGTAGAAATGAGCTAAAACAAAGGTGTTTTAACTCTCTATTTAAACAGGGAAAACCTCCATTAATAACCCAGTTTGCTAATAAAGTGTTGCTTACACAGTATCAATATAGAAAGTTGAAAGTGACATGCCAACATCAAAATAAAACCAAAGCAAAAAGAAGTAATGACATGACTGTCTGCATTAAAGGGTACAACAAATTATATTTTCATGCAGATTAGGGAATTGTGCAAACAAAGTAAACCTAACTGTAGTGTTGTGTTCTTTAAATACAGTCAATAACATCAGCAAGAGGAGACACCACCATGGAGCTGTTTCAATATAGGGAATGGTATATGAGTCCTACGTTTTCGTGTACATGGAGCTGAAATGAATCAATTTTACACAAAAGCTAACAAGCCAGCTGAACTCTTAAAATCCTACACTGGTCTGCATAGCTGCACCTACTCCATTATTCTTTTGAATGATGGTCGGAATATTAGTCCAAGACGGTAAAGATTGATTAATATTATACTATATGTGTAAGGACTCTTAGTCCCCCAGATGTAAGGAAAGATACCATCTTTCTTTTTTTAAAAACAAGCATTCCTAGCATCAATACATTAAAACCATGAAAATAAAATAACTGTTTTCTAGTATAAAACATTGAAGGCATGTTCAGTATCCATCAAAAAATATTTTTTTTATATATATATACACAGATTTAACAACTTTGGATCTTTTGGGTAAATTAGAAACTGTGGATCATGCGGAAGTTTATCATTGGTGATGCAATGCCAAAGGTAATTACCTAAATATGCCAACTCTTAAGATATTCATTTACTTCAAAAAGAAAGGATTTCAGCACTAACCTGTGTTTCCTTTAAAGTATACCGCTCAAGCAGAGTCTTCTTTTCTTCAGATGTAAGAACCTGATGTTCAGGAACAAGAACATGTTCTTTGATATTGACAAGAAGTTCCGCTTCCTGCAGCAAGGATATAATCATTATATCTTTTAGCTAATATATATATAATAGCCTTAAGCAGAAACCATTTACATATATAGTTAAGACAGTAACTTATTTTGATCATGTAAACAGATTAATCCATTCGAAGAAAGAAGAGACAAAACAAGAAACTGTCAAAGAGTATTTCGAGGTTAAATGGAAGGATTCGTGTTGTAAAATGGTGAACCAGTAATAAGGCATATAAAGGAGAGCCACATATTGTATTGTATGGACATTATAAACCTCAGCCAATCATAAAGCTAAAGATAGCAACACAGTTATAAATCTCAGTCCCTACCAGTGAGCTCTATACAGCAGCTTTCTAGGAAGCCATGTCTTGCTATAAGGCTCCACTATAATGATGGAATGCCCTCAATGAAGCTGGATGGAAGTTTGTATAAATTTAACCACCATACTCGCATGATTCTATGGTAGCAACGCAGAGGTAAACCTTCACAAAATATTTAAAAAATTCCTCTGTATTTTTGTTCCCTTTATAGCAACGACAGCCCAAATGCAAAATCCCAGTACAATTATTTACCATCAGATGACTCCATCCTAAATAAAAACAACTTCTTATAACTTTCCAATTCTATTCATCAGACCTTCTAGGTTGGAAATACTAAAATCCATTAATCTATGTAAAGATAATAACTATGGTGGATTGGCTGAGCATCTGAGCTATAACCAATAGACTATTGCTACATATGATCAAGTTATCAATCTGAAACACTTACAAGTTCAATAAAACATTCTTAGCAGCAGTTTCACTTTTCAATACAGACTGTTCCCTCGTATGTTCACTCATACTGTTCTGTCTTCCCATTTAAAATTTCACACGCCCCAGTCAGTTCCCCATGAAAAGTCTGCTATAAATAGTCTCTCGTATTAACCCTTCGTCCCAATATAAAAATGGTGGGATGCCTACATTCAATTATTCCCTTGTAAGAACCTATGTTGTCACAGGAAAAGCAAGGTGCTAGGTGCCACCATGCCAGACTTAGACATACCGTAGAGCTATTGTAGTGACATGATAATAAAATCATAGTTAAAAGGAATATAGAACTTCAGCTTCTACGTTTAAGTGGTAAGAATTTAAGATATTCCCTCAATCCATTCAAGTGATGCTTAAACACATATTAAGTTGCTTATGTAAATAGGAACAGTACACCTGTCAACACAAACTTATAAATTGACAAATATGAAGAAAGCCAATAGATCACCTGAAAAACTTCCAGATGGAATTTTCCAGAAATTTCACTAATGCAATTCCTGGCAAATGGGGTCAAGTTCTGTTGAACCACCAACACCGCTCTAAACACATTCTCAGTCTTCATTCGATTGGTATAAGTCTTCATGGTCTTCACACCAACTTTTGCCTCATCAGGGAAGAACACATAAATCTGACTCATAAACAAAACAAATAAAAATCAGTACAAATAGAAGTTAAGACAAATTTTCAGTTTCATTTCACTAAACAATTGTCGAAAAATGAGACCTGATCAGAGTTATCATTCTGTTTGAATTTGTTGATAACAAGATCTTCTCTTTTTGAATGATCACCAAGTTTATTCTGGAAGTCCCGCTTAGTCATTTTAAGCTCAAAATCAGTAACCAAATATCCTCGATCCTTTAACATCTGCATCACTGTTTGTCTAATTCTATACAATCTCGAAATCTCATCCTCAGTCAACATTTTCTTTCTTTATCTCTCAACTTCAAAACAGTGAGACCAATATTCAAACCTGCAAACAACATAAACCCAACAAGTTTCTAGTGAATAACAATTTAGAAAAACAAAGTGAAACCCCTTTTGTTATAATAATCTATGTCCATAAGATTTTAAATCAAAAAAAAACAAAGTTTATTATTGAAAACCCATTTTCAAGAACAACCCAAATTATAATTTGTACCAATTTTCATAAAGATTGAACAAACAAACATACAGTTGTATAATTTTCTTGAAACCCTAAATTCACAATAACTATTAAAATACAAGGTTTTCGAACTGAAAAAAAAAATCACCAAGAAGGGAAATTTTCACAGATACAAGTAAAGTGTATGAAGAAATTAAAGAGAAATTATCAATTTATTATTACCTTAATTAATGATTTTCTTTTACAGATTAGTTTGTTGTTTTCACAAGAAAGCAAAACCCCTCTTGGAATCTTGGTTCAGTGGTTGTATGAGAAAAAAGAATAAAGTCGCACCCACCCCTCTTTTAAATAGTAAACTTTGTGAAACCGCCTGTTACACCAGCGGTGCGTGTGTTTTTGGGTCCATTACAGTTTTTTATTGGCTCGGCCCATTAATAAATCTGGCCCAATATTGATATGAGGCTTCACTGCTTCAGGCTTGTCTACTTTTTAGTCAGTCACTCTCATCTTTCCCATGGGTGTTATTCTTCCCACCCAAACAAGTTGTCGAAAAACCCAAATTTTAAAAATAATTAAAAGTTGTCAGAAAACCCAATACTAATTTACACTATTGTCCTTATTTACATAATTAATTATTTGTTAAATTTTATCAAAAAACCCAAAGCTAATTTACACAAAGCTAATTTTGTTAATCTTCCTCCATCATAATTATTGGAACATTCTCCCCATATTCTTTCACTTGCAATTGTGTATCAAAATCATCTAAAGAAAGAATTTTATTGAGGTCTATATCCATTATCATATTGAAAAGTATGATATGATATTTGAACGAATATTTATTTAGCCGTTTAGAAGAAGAAAACTATTATGTTGTGTGTTCTTCATAGTGAAAAATCTGTTTTGTGTTCATCTTGTCCACCAAAACCCTAAAAACTATATTTAGAAACTTTTTTTCATTAAAGTCTGTAAGTGGGCTTTTTCTCCAAACAAATTGGGTTTTCTGACAAAATTTTGTTATTAAGTTTATTCAAAAATAGGGGTACAATAGTAAATTAGTATTGGATTTTTTTGACAACTTTTAACTATTTCTAAAATTTGGGTTTTTTGACAATTTATTTGGGTGGGAAGAATAACACCTGTAATAAACTTCCCAGAATGGAATGGAAATTGGAAACTCTTCAGAAAGGTGGCTAGGTGTTTAACAGGGAAAAAAAAAATGGACCCCCATAAGAGCTCAAAAAGCAACATTTTCCTATCTAAGGAACAAAATGTAAAAAAGGCCCCATTTTAAAGTCCAAGAGGTGAATGCTTACTATGCCAAGAGATGAATGCTTACTATGCCAAGAACTCAATGCTTTGTTTCAACACAATTTTGGGGCCTTTTTTACATTTTGTTCCTTAGATAGGAAAATGTTGCTTTTTGGGCTCTTAATGGGGGCCTGCATTCATTTCCATGGGTGTTTAATTTGAGAATATCCGAAAAAAAATTCCAACATTTCAGATGACATATTTGTTTTGAGAGTCGGAAATGTCGGAATATACTGTTTTTTCTGAATCCAAAATTTTGCCAGGATTCGGAATTTTAAACTATGGTGTCAGCCACCACATTTACCAAAAAAAAATATATATATATATATATATCAACCACCAAAAAACACCTTTTACCTATTTGAATTACTACTAGTTTAGATAAGTAGGTAAGTGACGTGCATCACACGTGCTCCTTTCGCTCAGACACTACACTAGATCCGACCGTTGGGGGTCCTATTAAGAGATATGACCGTTGAACATTTAGTCAGTTTTTTTTTTAGAAATTAGCACATTAACCGTAAATTCATTTCAAATAAAAGTACCCTCCCTCTTCAATCTCCCAAGTTCCAAAACCAAAGTGAGTGTTTCAAGAAAGAAAATCAAAATGATAGAATGAGTTGATCAAACAAGAAGAATTCAAGAACAACAATGGGTTGTGTTTCTTCTAAGAATTTTAAAAAGGAATTCAAAAAAGATTTGCTTTATAATCATCATACTGTGTCTCTTACTTCAACCACTTATGGAGCTCTTAAACTTGATCAAGAACCACCAATTCAAATTCAAGTTCAAATACCCATTAAAGACAAAGAAACTAAGATCTCTCCTTCTCGTCGTTCTCTTCGCAAATCTCCAAACAAGGCTACTGATGAACCAGAGGTAATTAATGCTTGGGAGTTGATGAGTGATCTTGAAGAAGAAATGGGTACTTCTACTTCTACGCCGATGAAGAAAACTCCCAAAGAGGTTGTTGAGATAGGGGGCAGTGGTAGAAACCGGTCAAGGTTTTTTACTCAGATTGCTTCACCAAAGAAACAGAAGAAGGTTTCAGGGAAGGAGAATAAACAAAGTCCGCGTAAAGGTAGATTCGATGCGACGACGCCTAGTCCAAGCGCTAAACCGATTCTTCGACCTTTTAATTCTACTGGAAATTTGAGGAAGAAAGTGGTACCCACTTTGAGACTTCCTCTTAAGAGTACTCCAATGGATCTTCTGAATAGAAATGGTTTTAAAGTTGATTCGGGTAATTCTACGTCAAGGAGAAGTTTAAGTCCGTTGTTTGATCCAGAGCTTATTGCATCAATGGAAAGAGAACTTCAAGTGGGTGAAGAGCAGATTAAGAAGATGGTTTCAATTACTCCCAAACCCAGAAAAAGTAAGGCAAAAGAGGTTGAAATGTTGCTTGAATCGTTCGAGAAGAAGTGTCCTCCTGGAGGAGAAAATGCGGTTATCATCTATACAACTACACTTAGGGGGATAAGAAGAACATTTGAAGATTGTAACAATGTCCGTTCAGTAATGGAATCACATCAAATTCAAATGTTTGAGCGAGATATTTCGATGGATTCAGGTTATAGGGAGGAGTTAAGAGTGCTAATGGGGAAGAAGGTTGTAAATGTTCCTTTAGTATTTGTGAAGGGAAGGTTAATTGGAGGAGTTAATGAAGTGTTGAAGCTAGAAGAGGAAGGTAAATTGGAGATTTTATTTGATGGTGTGCCAAAGGCGAAAGCGCCCTGTGATGGCTGCGGTGGAATGAGGTTTGTTATGTGTATGGATTGCAGTGGGAGTTGTAAGGTATTAGATGAAGTGGAGAAGAAGATGGTGAAGTGTGAAGAGTGCAATGAGAATGGCTTGATTCACTGCCCAATTTGTTGTTAGCAAGCTGAAGATTTGTGTTAAAACTTCAAACTAATTAAGAAATCAAAAGATTTCTGTGCTGGAGAGGTGGTTTGGTTGTGGTTTTTTTTTTTATTATTATTGTATGTGTTTTATTGCTAATGCTAATTTATGCCATTGTTTTGGGATTAAGCACTGTAAGTTTGGATGCTTGCACCCTTTAATGTAATTTCTGATTATCAATTTACACTTTGCTCTCATTAATCATTTGCTTTGTATCCATTTTAATTAAATAGCTGCTCATGTTGTGTCTAGAGTTCTGGGGGATTTGGAGTCATGTCTTACTATCTAGTACTGTATTACTATCTAATGTGTAATGCATAGCATGACCTTGGTTACAATCTTCTGCATAAATTTAGGGTTATAATTGCGGATGCAGTCCTTGTGAGAACAAGGGTCTAGGAAACTAAACCTGAATTCTCGGTGAAAACATCTGCCTGTTATCTCATTTCTTGCCTGGAAACAACTTCAGTGCCTACTGTCTAAACCATCATCCGGTGATAAGAAACGTGTCGTAATTGATACTGAGATATAGAAAACCAAATTCCTGCACTAGTAGCTACTAAATACTATTGCAGTAACCTTCAGCTTCAATATTTATTACAGAATGTATCTTTCTCCTAAGAGATGTGACCAGAGGCAGTGTCTGAAACTCATCAACCGTGGCTTCAAACCTCAAATCTGTAGAGTTGCTCCCATAGCATTCCACTTTACACATACAATGTTAAGCCCAGAGTGTGCATAGCCATAAGAGTAACTTTATAACATATGATTAATCAGTAGACCCAATCCAAAAATAATTCCCACTCAGAACATCCTTTATAATAGCACTTAAATATTTACATCATTGCATACCATCTTCAAAGATACCTCAGTGCCACCTTTTGTTTAATTTAAAAGCAAATGGCCAAATGCACCACGATCGTGATTTCTTTCCTTTATCAGCAAAATTGATAGTCTATTCACTCTATTGATTCCTTTAAACGTTGAGGCCAACACTAAATGTAGATGGTGTGAAAAAATAGCATATCGTGTTTGTAGGGCAATATCTTGTTTGAATGTGGAACTATACAATCACTATGAAACACTAAACAAAACAAAACTGCATGATCTCAAGCAAATCCAAATTTTCTAGAAAGGTTTCAGCAGGTAGTGCAAGATAAATCAATTACAAATATAACATGAAAGCATATCTAAAACATTCCAGTGACTCAGGAATGACTTCAGTTTGTATAGAAAGAAAATTGCTCATATAACTACAACATGGTGCATTTGCTAGCTAGCCTTCGATGATACAAAAGTGGAAAAGTTTGTTGCACAAACAGGGCATCTAGTTTATCGCTAAACACTTGACTTCAGGAAAACGAGGTAAAACAATGCACTTTTGAGAACAAACTGATAGCAAACTTCATACATCCATTAGAATATTAGATAAAGGCATAGATACTGCAGGATTCTTCACAACTAAAATGGTCATGAGTTTCTCAAAATGCCTTGCAGAAAAGAACTATTTCTGGTAATGGGACACAAGAAGATACAATCAAGAATCAAATGAGCAACAAGAAGAAAAAAATGGTCATGGAGATGCAACAATCTGTATAAAATTTCACAAAATGGTGATACTTGGTGGAACACACAGGCTGTAAAAACAACCTTGGATTATCATGGCACACACAAGAAACAATCAACAAGCAAATGAGCAAGAAAACAAATGGTCCTCGAGATGCAATCTGTATAAAGTTTCACAAAATGGTGATACTTGGTGAAACACAGCCTGTATAAAGATTCAGATGAAAAACAACCTTAGATCATCAAGTCTAGCTCTAAGGTCAGCTAAGGGTCCAATCCTTATCAAGATCTCCAAAAGCCAGGACCCAGGTTCTAAGAAGTAAGAACAATGATTCCCAAATGAGACTAATGATAAGAGCTAAATTTAGCGTGGGAAACACCAAGCATAATGGTCGATCACTAACCCAGAAAACCTTCCAGAAGCAAATACTACACACCCCAAGCCAACTTAGCTCGGATTACTCTCTGAAAAGAAAATTTCAAGAGCATTCAATATTGTTTTACACCAAAAACCTATATGTGTGGACCTCACAAAGAAAACTTATCCACCCAGCTTACTCTCACCAAATCCAAACACCACCACCCTCCTCCACAGACTTTAACTTGCCAAAATGCCAAAAGCCTTGGCCAACTCATTGTGCCATCAGGAGGAGAATGGTGGAATGTCGAAGGACTGAAAATAGGGGAAGAAAAGATGAAGGGGAGAAAGTTTTCTGTTTTCTTCTTGTTCTATGATAAGGTTACCATTCTGTTCCCCAAGCAAATATTTATCAAAATTTATTTCCCAATAGTATTGTATAGAGGATGGAGGGGAAAAGTCTGTGACAGAGATAAATGACTTTAATTGCTTCTTTTCAAATCAACAGTAGAAAATGTAACATTTCACCAACCACTACTACCGCAATAAAAACACATAAAAGGCATAAGGGTCAATCAAGGTAATTAATCTATCCTTGGCAACATTGTAACATCAACTTAAGGTCCAAACTGCTAAGGTTTGTCAGGGTTCAAAATACAGTTCTGAAGAAATATACAACTGGCAATATCTTGGCCTGATGTTAAATCAGGTCAGTTAAATGACAAGAATAACACTTTCAAAGGAAAGCAAACTTGAAGGTGGTAGTGGGGAGTTGGTGGATCGTTTTTAGATAAGAATCTAAAACTAAAGCTCTTATACCAATTGATGTATGTGTTATGTTCCTACATAAGAAAATACTATGCGTCATAGTTCAGCTTACCATTTTCCGTCGGATAGGTTGAGCTTGTCTCGCTTCCGTTAATAGTGATAGTAGGATTTGATCTAAAATGCAAAATGGTATCACATATATATCTTCCCTCTAATTCACTTATAGTGGAGTGTTTCTCGTCTAGTACCTCTTTCTCTTCCCCTTCTAGTATGCAGAGATCTTTTCCCAACATCTTTCTGCTTTCCTTCCCTTTAATAAATTTACTTTTAACTAGTAAGAAAAACAATATGAGACTCTCCACAAAGCAAGAACAAAAAGCAGGGATAAAGTTTTTATAATTTGCAATAAACAACAAATGTTTGCATGGGAAAGGTGTAATTATGCACACATTACTCCTTATACCAGGAGAATCCAACATATTCATTCATTAGTTTAAGATTTTCTACTATCAAAATACAAGTAGCCCGAAGACGTAGATAATAATAGCCTAAGACTCATATAGCCAATAGGATATAGAGAGAGTAAGCAGCTTTCCATGCATTAGGTTGATTGTGATAATATGACTGGAAATTAAAGCAAAACACAGAAATGATTACTTCTTGCAAAAGAGAAAACAACTATACCTAACAGGATTCTGAAATGCTCCATGAGTATCACAAGCAAAACCTAGTTTTTCTGTTTTTTTGCATTCTGACGTCAACAGTTAAAAAGATTATGGCTAACCCATGAGTATAAAACATTATAAACAAGTCATTCAGAATATGCACAAGCACACAATATTAACAGTTCATAATATCAGAAAATGCGAACAAAACTTTATTGTTAACAAAAGAAAATGGTCACAAAATCATCTGGTCCTTAGTATACTGGTCAATAAGATAGAAAATCATATCTCTTAAATATATCGCCAGCGATTAAAATGTGACAGCAATTAGGATGATGGTCTAAGAGATGTAACTTTGTCTTTCTGACCAATCAAAGAAAGAGTTGCCTTCCTATCCCTGGAAGAAGTAGAATAAACTAATTTCCATAGGATGAAAAAGGAATATCAATGGAATATAAATTACAAAGGAAGACAGAGAGACACAAACAGAGAGGAAACAAGCAATATAGTTTCTAATAGAGGAGGCTTAGTTATACACTTATACTCTTAACATCTTAAAAAGCCATAACAGGAGGATCAATGCACAATGACTAATCATCAACTAATCATTAACACGAAGGCGGTATCACTAAGAGTCTAAGAAAAAAAAAGTAATTAACAACAGACATAGTTCACAACTTCACAACACTATGACCTTAATTCCCAAGCTAATAAAAGACAAATACCCCAACTAAAGCTCGAAAGATCAGACTTTGTCCAGATAAAAATATCAAAAGTAACAACTTATAGCATTCTACAAACTTCTGCTCAGATGGAATAATAGCAAAGCATTGTACAAAACATCAGTTTTAACTACATTATAAGGAAATAAACTTCCACAAAATTACAAAACGATCATATGCGCACAGCAAAATTTTGTTTCATTGTAAACCACTATATTTATCAAATAACCTAATTTCAAAATGAAACCCTAATAAAAAATGTTCCTCAAAAAAGCAATAAAAACCTTAATTGATTCCTACCCATTTCATTAATCAGTTCCAATTTCATAATTCTTCAATAATCCTTCCTCCCCTCGCAACCAATCCAATCGATCTGTTTCAATAAAACCACAAAAAAAAAAAAAAAATCAATAAATTCATATAAAAGAAACAATAAAAAAAAAAACAAGGGTTGGAGAAATGAAACTCAGACTTACCTGATACTATTTCTGGGGTTTATCAATAATAGAAGTGGGTTTTGCAATTGAACTTGAAGAAGAAGAAGATGAAACAGTTTCTTCAGCTTGAACAATGTTACGAAGTTTTTCTTGAAGAACACGAACTCTATCTTCAGTATTACGAAGTTTTCTCCATCTATAAGTACCCCATAAAGCAAGACCACCATATACAAATATATACGAAGCCCATACATATGGATATGTTTCTGCGTGTTCTTTAATCTTCTTATACTCATTTTCTACTTTCTCTTTCATCCTCATTACTGGATTCATGCTTTCTTTCTCTTCTTCAGAACCCATTTCAGTCTTTCAGAGATTCAAAGAGAAGAAAGAAAGCAAGGGTTTTTAAATCGGTGTTGTGTTGGGTTTGTTTATACCCGACCCACTAAACATATCTCGAGGATATTTTCTTCATTATCTTCTTTCCTTCTGTAGTACTTCTGTAGTTATGTTTCTCGAAATGTTTTCTTCAATTAAACCCTTTTTACGAAAAAAATTTCGAACAAGCTTGATTAATTCTCAATTCTTAACAACAAACAGTGGTACATGTACATTAAATTTAGCAGAAATTACTGCAAATAAGTTATCAAAATGTACTAATTTGGAAGAATTGAATCAACAATATACAGAAATCACTAAAAACAGTGGAAGAAAACTACTATGGAATCCATTTATTTGGAATAGTTTTATAAGATCTTATGTAAGACTAAATTCTCCATATTTAGCATTAAGGGTTTATTTGTGTATGAGTAAATTTAATGTTTTACCAGATTTTTATACTATTCCAATTGTCATGAAAGCTGTTTGTCAATCTTTTGATGTTCAAGCTGGATTTCAAGTACATTGTGTAGCTATAAAGCTTGGGATTGATTTAAATGAGTTTTGTGAAAGCGGATTTATTAGTTTGTATTCAAAAGTAGGTGATTTTGGTAATGCAAAGAAGGTGTTTGAACAAAGTCCTGAGAGGAAATTGGGTAGTTGGAATGCTGTTATAGGTGGTCTTACTCATGGTGGGCAAGCAAAAGAAGCTATAAATATGTTTATGGAGTTATTGAAATCTGGGTTGGAGCCGGATGATGTGACCATGGTTAGTGTTATTTCAGCGTGTGGAAGTTTGGGGGATTTGAATTTAGCTCTTCAATTGCATAAATATGTATTTGAAGCTAAAAGATTTGGGAAATCGGATATGATGATGATGAATTCTCTTATAGATATGTATGGGAAGTGTGGTCGGATGGAACTGGCGTACAAGGTTTTTGTAGGGATGGTGGAGCGAAATGTGTTAACATGGACATCGTTGATTATGGGTTATGCAATGCATGGGCACGCGGAAGATGCACTTGAATGCTTTCATTGTATGAGGAAAGCAGGGGTGAGTCCTAATCATGTAACGTTTGTTGGAGTGCTCAGTGCATGTGTGCATGGGGGAATGGTAGAAGAGGGGAGGCGTTACTTTGATATGATGGTATATACTTATCAGATTACCCCCATGTTGCAACATTATGGGGTCATGGTTGATTTGTTAGGGCGTGCTGGTTTGCTGAACGAAGCTAGGGAAATGGTGGAAAGTATGCCGATGGACGCTAATGTAATAATTTGGGGGGCTTTAATGGGAGCTTGTGAAAAACATGGAAACGTTGAGATGGGTGAATGGGTAGCTAAGCATTTAGAGGAATTAGAACCATGGAATGATGGGGTTTATGTTGTGTTATCTAATATTTATGCTGGGGCTGGTATGTGGGAAGATGTTGAGAGGGTTAGAATGATCATGAAGAACAGGAAAATTGCCAAGTCTCCTGCCTATAGTTCGGCTGCATTATCAGTTTGACCATTGACACTAACTTTCAAATATGACTCGGTGTTCTTCTATAAGAAACGACCTAAAGTCCGCTTTTCAAGATGTGAGTCTCCTTCCCCATCTATGTTTTTTCTCGAGTATGAGCTTAACATAATTTTTATATGTTTTTTGTTATTTGCTTATACTGAAATTGTGTAATACACAAACCACGGTACCTCATTTTTATCTCCCTTCAAAACAAAAGGTAGTTGAAAGAAGGAAAAAAGCAATTTTATGTTCAGCAGACCATTTCTTGTTTTGGTTTCAGTAGTTAGAGATACAAGGTTGTTTTGTTGGATAAGTAAGGACCCAGAGCTGGAATTTGACAACATCTTTCTTGGTACTGGCTGTATCATGGGATACCCATTCACATCAGTGGATCTATTCCATGGCAAAGTATCTACATAATCATCTGATCTTTAACCTCTGTTTATCTGAGGTTATGTTCACTAAATGCAGAGTATTATTGTTTCTTTGAAACTGTTGGTGGATTTAGTAATATTCTCTTTTGCTACGTGTATTGCAGGAGAGCTTGCATGTTCCGGTTTGTGACAATTTTGAAGAAGTGTTTGTAGTAGCCAGACACAGGTGTTCCTTGAATCTTTTCCTTTGGCGTAGTGTGTGAAAATACTGCAATCATTAGCAGGTTGGTATTTCTTGAGTGAGTGCTCATTCTTACAATAAAACATACTACTGAGTTAAGTTTCTAGGGACAGGCTAATGGAAGAACGTCAAACATAATTGTACACACTAACACACAACAGTTCTTAATAGTACCATAAGAAGGCCAGCGACAATAGGCGTACCTCTTGTTAATGAGAGACCATAAAAGATATTTTCTTGGTCTTTGTTTTTTGTTATTCTTCATCCACCAGGAGTCCCATACTTATTTGAATAGAAGAAATGTTTTGTTAATCTTTCTGAATGATGAGACCATTGTTAAAGCAACTAACATGCTAAGTTTTTTTTTTATTATTGGTAGGCAAGTAGGGTTTTTACGTAGGTCCCTTACCTTGTTTCATAAAGAAAATAGTAATCCAAAACCGGTTACAACCTCATATACTTTCTGCCCATGGCATCATTATACACAATATTTCTAATGTCTTGTGAAAATGAACCAAGTACTATATCCATACAAGATTGGGTAGGTATATTTGCTGCTAGTGCATCTGCTAACTGGCTCGCCTCTCTATAGATGTGCTTCAATGAAAAGTCTTCCAGGTTACTGATCATTGCACGGACTCTTTCAATAGTGTGCTTCAATTCCCATGGCTGTCCTCGATTCATGAATGAAACCACGTTGGCAGAGTCAGTTTGTGCCCTAACTCCACCAACATTGTGCCTGTGTGCTAGTTTCAGTCCCTCCTCTAAAGCTTGTAAGCTGTAACTCAGTAGCTGCAATGTTACTGAATTTTGCCTTGCCTTATGATGCTGCTACCACAGTCCCAGTGTTATCCCTTAGGACTGCAGTCCATCCTCCATTGCCATCCTTCCATGTGCTATCAGTGTTTAAAGTGGTTGTTCCCATCTCTGCTGCCTGCCACTGGCAATATCAAAGTTCCATGTGTTGATTAAGAAATCCCCTTCACTTCCTTCATCTTGTCTTGTATTTGATAGACTGTAATTTAATCCTGAAGGTTGTATCTATATCTGTCATATCTAAAAAAATAGAACTCACTTTAGTTTGTCAAATTCATTTTGAAGGAAGAAGAACAATCTGATCTCACAGAATAGAGATAAATAGATTGATTTGGTAGAATAGCACTTTATTTTTTATTAGGTCTGGGCCATTGAGTGCTCTTTTTGAAAAAGGAAAACATTTTTAAGAAGAATTGGACATTTGGACTTGCTGTTTATAAGGAGTTTTTGTCCTAGATTAGGAAATTGAAAGAAGTTGTTTTCTAGAAGAATTAGACTAAAGACACTAGCTGTATGAGTATCTAAGAAGTTTTCTAAGGAAATTGACAGGAGTTTTTGCTGTTTCTAAAGAGTTTACCCTGTAATTAGGAACAGTCCTTTAAAACCGGAACTCTTCAAGATATGAATAGAGATATTCATTATTCAGGCTGTAGATTAGAGTTTTATACATTTAAAACTCCTTTCTAATAAGTTTTCTATTTATGTTGGAAAACTCCTTTGGTCGTTTGCTTTTCTTTCTTTTTTTTTCCCGAAGTATTCATTATTCAGGCTGTAGATTAGAGTTTTATACATTTAAAACTCCTTTCTAATAAGTTTTCTATTTATGTTGGAAAACTCCTTTGGTCGTTTGCTTTTCTTTCTTTTTTTTTCCCGAAGTCCTAAGGCTACTAAGAAAGAAGATAGTTGAAAATGGATTCTTCCCCATTCTCAGATGATTTGATGTTAGAGATACTCAAACGTGTTCCGATAAAGCCTCTTTTCACGTTCAAATGTGTGTGTAAACATTGGCAAATTTTGATTTCATATGATCCTTTATTGGTTCAGCTCTTTCTACATAACACTACTGGTTTCTTCATCACTAAACGAAATTATATTGCTGATATAAAAGATTACACTACATACCTTCATGATATTCCAGGTGACGTTCTTATGGATCCTCCTCCTCTAGACAAGGAACTTAGCTTTATTCAACAACAAGAAGGATCTTTCATGATCATGGATTCCCACAATGGTTTTTTACTAGTCGCGGTAAATTTTTGGGATGGTAAACCAACTCATTATTACTTCTGCAATCCGATCACTAAGCAAGGATTCTCCTTGCCTAGACCCCAATACCGACATGAGCTATATGGGCGAAATACATCACTCTTCTGCTATAAAGATATTGATGATGGTGATACACACCACCATATTGAATTCATGGTATTTGGTTACCCTCACCAGCCGTTTGATGATGATGAAGCAAAAGTGGAGATTTATTCTTCAAGGACGGGACAATGGAAACAATCTAAACTTCCTTGGTATATTACTGGTCACAACACCAGTTTTAATGGATTTATTTACAGGTTGGAGAAGCATCATTCAGGATACATATGGGTCTACGATTTAAAGAAAGAAGACCTCAAGTTTATTAAGATGCCTTCAGGTACTCAGTCTTCCACCCGTAATAATATTTTGGAGGTGCGTCAACAACACTTGGGAGTGTCTGGTGGCTCACTTTATTTGGCAGAAAGTGATAACACTCGTTTTAATGTTTGGGTTCTAGTTGGTGAAGAGGATTGGTCTTTGAAGCACCATGTAACATTTGATAGTGTGATATATCCAGATGCTTATAGGATCAATCCTAAATCTCAGTTTTTTCCTGTAGCTTTCCATCCCTTAAATTACAAGGTTGTCTTAGTAATTCCAAGCAACACATCCACTGCTGTTTTTTATCTCATGGATGAGAAGAGGATTGAAGTTATCAATGAATTCCTTGATGATGAATGGTATGACTTTCGCCACCTCATTGTGTATCCTTATTCCTTACACCCTTCCTGCAGTCCTGCACTGCCCACCAGCATTCCTCACATAAAGAATAGCTAACTAGTTATTAGTTTTCACAAAGGTGAGGTGAATGCTTTATCGTGTTTATTGTAAGGAGACTATCAATTTTTTTGGTTGGCAAAAGGAGACTATCAATTTGTTATTACTTATTATCATTATTCAGTATTTCTGTGTTGTTTTTCGGTAGCTTTGAAAGATTAATTGTATCTCTGCATTTGGTCTTGCTTCACTAATATTTTGCTGCATTATAAACCTGGTTTAGCTAGATAAGCAACTTTTTACCCTTGTGGGAAGTTTTTGAATGAAATGAAAAAAAGGAGGGAAAAGATGGAGGGAAAGAGAACCGTTAACTGAAACATAAAACTTTGGCGCCAAAACCTAAGTTAATTGTTCTTGTTGCCCGCGGTCAGCAATTTTAACGGGCAGCCCACTCTGTCTTCTTAAATACTTGTTAATTATTAGCACCGTCATAAATTATACTCAAGAACACCTACTCCTTCTCTTAAAACCATCAGATATTTCTCAAATAGAAATCTAACGGTGGAAACACAAAGTTCTTCTCATATAACAGCATCAATTCTTCATGGGTTTCAGCTTCAATCTTTAGCTTAATAGGTCACGGGTTTTCTCTTCTTCTTCTTCATGAGTTTCATTCATTCAAACTTTTAGCATTTTCTTATGGTTACTTGTTTCCCTCTCTTCTTAACTTGTTTAAAAGCTTCAATAAAGTAAGAAACAAAGACCCTTTTGCTTTTTTTCCCAAAAAAAAAAAAGAATTCTTGGTTTTGCTCTGTTTCAAAGGGATTCTTCCATTGGCCTTTGAAGTTTTTCACATACCAAGCTTTTTTCAGTTGGAAACCATTGATGAAAAATTGTAGCTTTGACTTGCTCTGTTTTATTGGGGTTGCTCTTTTCACAAAAGCTTAAAAAAGGGTTTTTTTTCTTCTGAAAAGGGTCTGCTTGATTTGAATACTCAAGTTTAGAAGTCTTTTCTGCTAAAACGAAATTTGTTTTTCTCTAGATTTGGAATGGGGTTTTCAGAAAAGCATCAAGTAGATGGAGGAATAGAATTAAAAGGGAAGAAATGGGTAGTTGGTGGAATTCCAATTCGAGCTCCTTTGACGAAAATAAAAACAAAAAAAATGGAAAAAGATACAGAAAGTGAAGAAGAGGAAAGTTCGACAACTCCAACATCAATAGATGCAAGAATACCTGAGAGATTTCCATGTCCGCCGCCACCAAGAAAGCGTAGGCCTAAGCCTTCATCAAGATGCAACTTCAATGGTGTTAGAGAGTTCTTTAATCCCCCAGACTTGGAATCCGTCTTTATACGACATGTTGAAACTTGAGATAACTAACTTCTGTGTTGTTGAATGTTGATGTTGTTCTGTGTTCTTTTTCTTATATTAACTCTGACTTCTCTTTAGTTTGGAGGAATTATTGTATAAATCAATAAATAAATTTATGAAATAGTTCTTAGTTTAATTAGCTTGTCTTTCTGTTTTTTTTCCTTTGAAGATTGCTTTAAAAAATGACCTTGTGTGTGTGTGCTCAAGTCTGCAACAGTCATACACTCTCATACTATGATGGTTGTATGTCCTTGCTATCTCCCTCCAATTGTTTTGTGCCATCACTCTTCCAACTTCAAACCAACTTTTCCCTCTCTCAAGTTCCAACCTATATGTATATTTGGCAAAGGAGTTCTTTTATTAAACTGACAAACTTACCATTTCATTCACTCTTTCTGTATTGCTATGTTGTAAACTTGTAACTATAGTTCTTAGCTCATAAGCCAGAGATTTTCGATGGAGAATGATTTCATTGTTCAAATTTCAGTGCAATAGCTCATTCCAGTGGTTTAGAATCATACATAGCTAAAACAAACATAAATTGATCAGAGCTATATACATATATCTCTCCATTATAATCCAAAAGTGGAAGCTTGCGATTTCCATCAAGTGTAGGATAGTTTAACTAAAGATGCAGATGCTGATAGCTCTCATTTCCTATAGAGGATCAGTTACTATTACTCTTCAATACTAGTATACTTATTTTGGTTTACCTACATTCTCTATTGCCTATTTCCTCTCTTTCATTGTATAGTATGAACTGAATGGTTCAAGTCAGAAACTCCATTATCATATCCAAAAGTTGCTAAACATATGTGAAAGTATATCTTCCCATGATTGAGATGTTGCACGGATGCATCAATCTGATTGACTAAGACAAATCTTTTTTCTCTTATTTTTCATGTACCTTTTATCCTCTATATACCTCAAAGTCATAGTGTACCCCACTCATGTACACCCACATGACACACCATTTCTGACTCTAAAATTGGACTGAGAAGGTTCTCTGTATTGTTTTTTTTAACTGTGATACATATATTGACAAACTCATACAGTGAAGTCGACTAGAATCCTATGTATGGTAAAAGATTAAAGTGTTATGATTTCAAGGTAAGCTGACTATATGGTCATCAATGGTGTTTGATATTGATAAAATCATAAAATGACTCCAATGTAAACATTCAACAAAGTAGGAAGGTGAGAAACAGTTTTAATTTAGTCCCCATTTGCCATTGTTGCTGTTTTTTGGCTATCTGTTAGTGATTTCTATGACCAAGTTTTGTGAGCTGCTTAATGAAAAGTGAAAACTAATCTTGGATTCACAAATTGTAAAGCAACTACCACTTAGAAGAATGAACACTTTTCTATATGGTTTAAACTCTAGGTTCTGTGACTGCTGAATGCTGATTCATTCATTCACAAGTCACAACCCTTAAAAATGAATTATATGGGAATGACCCAAATAAATGTAGGAGCTTTTTGGTGAGATAGCTAGAGTTATATTTATCATAATATGGTAATAAACTAATAACCCCTTTGTCGTGCATCACCAATGGAGGCCGGCCTCTGATAATTAAAATATGACAAAGAAGGTTCACCAAATGTCATGGTGCCATTTTATAGGGATCATCAATGAAAATGAAAGTGGTTTGAACATTAACAAAGGGTCAGGTTATTCTTTGGGTCAATTGGCCAATACACCCCCTTTTTATGTCACGTTTGGTCAATACATCCCATTAGTTAAAAAATTAGGCGACCCACCTCTTTAACACCTTGACTATGTTAAGAGAGATAGTCAACATCCTTTGACCAAGTCAGATCTCTTATATGACATTATTACCTTTGAGCAAACAAAGAATTTCAAAACCCCACATTAAGAATCGATTTAAAAAGACTAAAAATCGAATACCCCCAAGTGATTACCAAGTTCTTTAGATGCTTTTGGTGTTGATGATGGTTAAAAAGTAGTAATGGTGATTAAAACTCAATGAAATTTAAGTATATTGAGTTTGGGTTTTGGATGAAATTAAGGGTAATTTTTGGTATTTTAAAATATGAGGGTATTTTTGTAACTTTAGGAGTCTGACTGGGTCAATAAAAGTTGACTGTGATTTTTAACATAGTCAAAGTGTTAAAAGGGTGGGTTTCCTAATTCTTCGACTAATGGGGTGTATTGGCCAAACGTGACACAAAAAGGGGGTGTATTGGCCAATTGACCCTTATTCTTTTAACATGGAAATGAATGCAGGCCCCCATTAAGAGCCCAAAAAGCAATATTTTCCTATCTAAGGAACAAAATGTAAAAAAGGCCCCAAAATTGTGTTGAAACAAAGCATTGAGTTCTTGGCATAGTAAGCATTCATCTCTTGGCATAGTAAGCATTCCTCTTGGCATAGTAAGCATTCACCTCTTGGACTTTAAAATGGGGCCTTTTTTACATTTTGTTCCTTAGATAGGAAAATGTTGCTTTTTGGGCTCTTATGGGGGTCCATTTTTTTTTTCCCTGTTCTTTTAATTTACAATCAACTGAGTCTCACTTGAAAAATGAAAAGAGTTGAAAGTCAATTTAGATTAATTAGATATATGTATATGAAATCAGTTTGACCTTAGCTTATTACAAACTTTAAAACCATAATGTAAAAGCAGAAAAACATGTGTGTTTATAAAATTAAATTTAGGCAAGCAATCACTTTCAGTTGTAAATGAGAGATTCTCTTTATCAGTCTATTCTTCAATAACATCAGTATATAGATAGACTACAGTGAGTCACTAGTTAGACCTATAAATTACACCTAACTTGTGATTTTCCATTTAACCAAAGTTTTGATTGGTTGATGTGGGGTGCTAAATCCTTCAATTAATTATATATTAGAGTGTTGATCAACATGAAAGCTACAATATACTAATTAATTATAGGACATTTTAGTGCTTATGGAACCAATCAGAATTGAATTTGGACCTTATAATATGAGCTTTCGTGAGGGGCACATGCATCACAGTTCAGTCAATCAGTCATGCACACACCAAGTTTGAAGACAAATCTCAAGTCTACCTGGAACAGTAGTACAGTACTGTGGAATAGTTACAGCTTTGTTTCCTTATACTGTTTCAAAGCATGCTCTCTTGTGATTATCCTATATTCATCAAAGTGTGTATTACTTTCTAGCTAGGTTTCTGATGATGTTCAAAACTTCAAATCACCAAAATACTTTATCAACAATGGTCAATGGGTAAGTCTTAAGTTTCAATAATTTTCATCTTTATTTCATTATACATAGTAGCTGTATGCTAAGGTACAAAAATTCTTATCTATTTGAGACCCACTCCATGGTGAAGACGTACTGATTATTATGACCCTAGGGCAAGGCAACCATCTCAGATCATCACTCAACACTTGGGTGTCTTTAGACTTTAGACATGCATACAAATGCAACACCTCAGGAACTATTTTCTTGTTGAGGGAACATTGATCGAGTACATAACTGAAGGATAAGCACGAAATGATCAAAATTCGACCACTAATATTATCATGCACATTATTGATGATTACAATAAGCCTTGGTTGCGCACGCGCACCATGGATACACAAGTTAGTGCACGCAGGCAGCCTAAGATAAGTCTATCTCAGTACTTCTTGATTAAGACACACAATCAAACTTCTGTGAAGGGCAGGCTAGTCGTTTGTTTGGCCACAATCCACATCACTTGAATCTCTTCTATGTATAGTTTTGGGTGGACTTGATGATCTTGCTTTCTTGACTCATATATGCATGCCCCATGATAGAATACTTTGAATTAGCCCACAAGTTATTACTCTAGCTAGCTATGAAATATGTGTAAATGAAATGAAAAGTGCAGTAAAGACTAAAGAGTGACATGGCTTAAGGAATCCAATGTGAAATTCATTGAATTTGAGAAACACACACACATGACACATGCAAAGGGTATCCAAGGAAGAAGATTCTAAAAAGATAAACACCAACTTACCAAAACTTTACACACATCGAGCTGTGTTCCAAAACCTAAATCAGATTCTGCCCGAGTTACCCACACTGACCGCCGGACTACCCGTCCTGCCCGTTCACTTTGGCGGGAGAAAATAAATACAAATGTCTAACTTTCGCGCCAAAAATGGTAGAGCTGTATGTAGCCCGGGAAAAGCGGGAACCCAACCTTGCTAATCATTGGATTCTAATTTGTTTGTCGTTTTCATAAAATACCCTCCATATATGTAATCAATTACATCAGTCTCCTAAAATGAAAGAATCTTTCTTATTTCAATAATGTTCAACTACAAATAATTTGAAGAATGAAAGAATGAAAAAAATGAAGTTTACATTGAAAAAATTACAAATTGTTAGGTTTTTCGAGATGTGTTGTTAACGCTTGCATTCGACTGGGATGCCCTGAGGGAAGCGGTTTAAGTCCGAGCAGTAGTTATAAACCATGTGATTTTTCTGCACCCATCTGAGTTTCTTTCGGCCTGTTGCGTCAAGACCTTGAGTTTGCCATGCATCCTCTGGTGACAAAGCATTTGCGGACTTGCCATTACAAGAAGAGGAACCAGAAGACCATATACAAGCATTAGCATTGAAGTTTCTATAAAAGGCTCTAAATGGAGCTTTGGACCAATCGGTTTTCACCAATCCACCTCTAGTTGCCCAATCATCGGCGTTCCATAGGCTTGAGTAGATTCTCATAGGTTGATCTTTAGGGAATGGAACACCCTTTGATTCTATATTCTTGAATTCTCTAATTGCAATGTTATCGACCAAGAAGCTGAAATATAGAGAAAACGCAATTAGAAACGTTAAAATCCATATGATCCAATATATAAAAAAGTAAAAAATGATTCTTACATTATGTTGAGTGAATTCCAAAGGATGGAATAAGTGTGAAAGTTTCTGGTGGGATCAAACCATAGCTTAAATTGTTGTTCCCTATTTCCTTTTCCTTGGCTAAACACATTGGTATGAAGTGTGTATGGATCTCCAGTAAGGTTCCCCAAGAACTCAAAGTCGATTTCGTCATGTGTAGGACCTTCCGAAGATAACTGCATCAAAGAGATATATCAAGGTTTAATTAGTATAGAATTAAAAAGTATATAGTAGTACTAAAAAACTTCAATATAATATTAAGCTTCTTGGAAATGTATCATACTTACATAGAGTGTAGTTACAGTACCAGCAGAATTGCCAGCAACAAGCTTAAGTTGCATATCTATTCTTCCAAACAAGTATTCATTCTTTGATTTAAAACCAGAACCAGAAAACTTGTCCAATGACAATGACAAAAGTTGCCCTCCATTCATAATCTTTACACGATTATCACCAAAAGTTGTATCAAAATCTTGCTTAAAGTTTCCAGCAATAGCACACATCAACTGGTTAACAACTACAGAACATATGAGTAATGCTGCAACACCATTTAATGTTGAAGAAAACATCTTGAGAGGTTGAGAATAACGTTGATGATGTTAGAGAAAGTAAAGGGAGAGATGTTTGATTGATGATGGAGATTCAGAATATGTAAAGAGCTTTATATAGGAGACTTTACGTGTATAGAGGAAGTAACCATGAAGATTGCTTATTCCAATCTATGAAACGCGTTACTCTTAGGCACCGACTGAGGGAGTTTTTGTTAAGGAGCTGTCATGGCTTGCATAGCTCTTTGCAAGCTGGCCACTGCTTGTTTCCATGTTGGTTGTTTTGCTTTATGACAAAACAAATGTAGTGTGAAGTGAAGTGGGACTTAATTTAAGGAATATTATGAACTGTAACCTAATTTTATATTGCAATGCTTTCAAAAACTCGACTCGCTTGGAAGTCAAAACCTAATTGAATATTCAAAGTCTTCTAACAACAAATTTGCAGTTTTCAGAGTTGCATATATCCCTATAGATCTGTCGAGTTTGAGCTCTATCTACATTTGCACTATATCGATCAGGTCAGGTTATCCATGCATGACGATGATTTTGTTAGGCAGTCTTGCATCATCATTGGGTTTATATTGTTAGGCAGTCTTGCACTCCTTAAATAAGTTATTCCAACATGTTAAGGGTTGGCTCAATAAGCTAAAGTGTTCTTTGACAGAAGGCAGATGCACTCAAAACATAATCATTTTCACAATATGATACTACACATACAGTGACAGTAAGGCAACTTTACAAGAAAAGGACTCAAATTCATCAAGCATATGAAAGACCCATAGTTGTCTGTTCATTTTTCAGCCCAAATATGACAGGGCCATACAGTTTTTAGTCCATTGCTGGCCCATACAGGTTCAATTCATAGGCCTGGACTCTACAATTTCTTTTGCATCAAGGAATTCCTAAACGTTTCAGGATTTCTATATAGTGCCATCTAAACTCTATAGCGGCATGGTTTTCTTGATGATGCAATGTTGATACTCATAAGTTTACTTCCAAGTAAATCGACTTTGACCACCATATCTTTCAAATGCTAAAAAATGGAGTGAATATGAAGTAATACAACCATGCAAAAGATTAACGAAATCAAAATACAGGAAGGCTTTAGTCTCAGTGTTCAACTTAAGAATTCAGTATCAAACCATTCATTACATTTACATCAGAGACATTTTACAATAGGTAACAACTAGTATGCAATAGAAACCTATGCATAAAACTAAGCAGGGAAGATGGATCAGAACAAGATATAGATAAATGGCGCTATTCCAGAACCAAAGTAACAACACCCAGATCCACAAGTCACCCACACTGGAACTATCGAATCCTATAACCTTCAGTAATAGCAGTGCTAGTGGAGGGAAGCTAATAAATGCAACCACTAAATTTAAAGAGGTCAAGAAGCCTGCCTGGACATCCCTGTCCTACCGACATGTTTAAGAGGGACTGCTAACTAACACATTGGCACCATCAGCACAGCTCCAATCTGAGTCGTTGCATATTAATGGTTGGCATGAGTACCATGTTGGGTTTTTTGGTGAAGGGAAGTTTTTTGTCTGGGAACGTACGTAGGTAGTTAGGGCGTACGTACGTCCCGTATCACAGATAACTTTGTTCTTGCTGAACGTACGAACGTGATTTCGACGTACGTACGTCATTCTTTGCTTTTGTGCATATGGGCCTGTTTAAGCCCATTTTGTGTGATTATAAGGCTATGTTATAAAGCCAATGAGAAATGGGAAAACATAATCTTGGTGTGAGAGAGATTGTGAGAAGCCATTAGAGAGTTTGAGAGAACTTTTGTGAGGAAGAACACTTTGGTTTCTTCGTGAGGGCTTGTGATCGTCTCCATCCAAGTGTGAGAGAGAGTTTGTATCCTCAATTTGTGATTGTCTCTTTGAGAGATTTGGTGAGGATTTGAGAAGGGAGGAAACCTAGGGTTTCTCCATTTGTTTGAGAGCTTTGTACTATCTTCTCCAATAGCAAAAGTTCTATTTGTTTGTCCGTGGACGTAGGCAATCAAGCCGAACCACGTTATTTTGGTGTCTCTCTCTATTATTTGTTGCTGCTAAGTAGGTTTACTTCTTTACTACTTACTTTGTCATCTTTCGTACACTATTTCAATCTTGGGTATTGGTGCATAAGCTTCCGCTGCGCACAACAAGTGGCATCAGAGCTGCAGGCTAGATCTTGAGAGTCTTGAAGGTGTTTGAAGAAATTCAGCAGTGAGTTTCTTATTTGTGTTTCAAGCCAAAAGTTCTACCTTTTATCCGTGGGTTGTCAAGAAAGTGTTTGTTGAAATTCCTGTGTGAATTTTCAAATTTGTTTACCTTCGTTTGGTGATTGTCTGGTGTATGAAATTGATTGGTATCATGTCGGATCATATTTCGGATTCGAGTGAATTTGGAAAGGAGGTTGATAGTTTGTTTGATCAAACCTTGTTGTTAGATGTTGACATTCATAAATTTGATGGTAACCTCGACTTTGCTATGTGGAAGACGGAGTTACAAGATTGGTTAGCCATTAATGGCTATGTGGATGTTCTTGATGATAAATCGAGAAATATGAATGATGATGAATGGTTAACTCTAAATTTAAAGGCTTGTGAATTTGCCCGGTATTGTTTGGTAGAAGATTTGTGGTACATTGTCAAATTGGAAACCATTGTAATAGTTATGTTGTCCAAGTTGGAAGACAAGTACGCTTTGAAAAATACAGAGGACCGGTTCTATGTGGTTGATGATAGTATTGGTAGATTGGTTGGTTCTCAATGTAAATTGAGAAGTCGAAGAACTCTTGCAAAGAATGAATGTGCCTATTGTCATTGTTGGGGACATTGGAAAATTAATTGTCCAAAGTTGCAGAAGAAGATTGTTTGTGTACATCGAAGAGATGAGGATTCATGTGTTGGTGTTTCGTTGTTGGCTTCATCTTCAGTTAGTCATTCTACTAATGAGTGGATTTTGGATTCGGGTTGTTCCTATCATATGTGTCCCAATAGGGAGTTGTTTGATAGCTTTCAGGAGCTAGATGCTTGTGTTTTGCTTGGTAATGATCATACTTGCAAAACTTTTGGGATATGTACAGTTCGATTGAAGTTGGAAGATGGATGCACTCGAAAGTTAGAAAATGTTTGGTATGTACCAGAGTTGACTACGAATCAAATCTCATTGGGTGTTTTAGAATCTGATGGTATGAAAATTACATGTATTGGTGGAGCTCTAAAAGTTGTTGTAGGTGCACGAGTTGTTATGAAAGGCATTAGAAAGGGTAAGTTGTACTACTTGAAAGGAAGTGCAATTACATGTGGTTTGCATAGTTCAGTTGTTGATTTGTCTGTCGATTCTACCAAGGAATTGCATAGTAACATGGGGCATGCCGTTGATGGTACTATGCAAGTTGTAACACCAATGAGTTGGTGTTAGTCCCACATTGCTAAGGAAGTGGTTGTGTTGGTAGTATATAGAGCTTAACCATACTCTAACTAATGTCAAGGCCTTTTGGGGTGAACCACATGGGTGGGCCCTGATCCAAAACCCTCTACTGCTGGATATCCGCAGTGACTAAAGGGGGACAATATTGACATTAGCGAGCGGTATGGTGCTCGACGCACCGGGATGAGCGAGGACGAAATCCCGGGGCGTTACAGTTGGTATCAAAGCGCTAGGTTGACTTAGACCGGTATGGTCTAGGTTATCCTCGGAATGTGGATTTGGGCATTCTTATGTTTTATGTACTTGAGATTTCTATTTGATTTTGATTTTGACGTGTGCTTTGTTTGTTATGTTTGAGAAATCTTTTATGTTTCAGACTACGATTGTTTGCTTCTTTGAAAGCTTTGTGAGTGATAATGTGATATGATTTTGTTATATGATTACGTGTATTCTTTTGAGGTGTGTATACTTCGTATACACCATTGACTTGTTTTGTTTAGTTTGTAATATGGTTAATGTTTTTATTAAAGTGTAACATTGAAGTATCTTATGGATAATCTTAGTTTACAGATTAAATTTTGTTTGAGTTCATAGATCATCATTTTGTTGATTATTTAGAAGAATCTTACTCGTACTATGTGTAACTCTTAGATGCCACTGAGAAGGGTTAATTTTCGTTTGATTTATCTGATATATGTTCCCCTAATGTAAATCTTAATGGTATGCAACATATAATAGACTTTTGGTACTAGAGTTTAAGTGATTTTAGAATCTAGATGAAAACATTTGGATATTAAACATTTGGATATTAAATCCTCTAAGAAGCCATTCTTTTTGTCCTTGAATTCTTTGGATAATATTAATTTTTGGCAGTGGGTAGATATGATTTACACGTCTTAATATAACCAATTGATGATATGACAGATATTTGATCCTTTCATGACATGTACAATAAAGTTATGTTATATATTGTTAGTTGAGGTTCCGTTTCTATTTCTTTTCTATAGAGTTATTCTTGATACGTAGTAGAGTTTGTTGTTATGATGCAGATATAACTTATCTTTTGAGATCATATGCAATTATTATAGATATATTGTTGTAGTAGGTAAAATGAGTCGTTGGAATGTTCCTAATTAATATGATATAATGCTTACCTGATGAAAAATCACTATAGTCGTTTGCATGCTACTTTTAAGGTGAAATTGTTTTGTACATATAAGTTTTTATGAGACTTTTGAATTAATATAGAAATTGAGTTAAAAGTAAATTTTACCATTATCATAAATTCTTAAAAAAAATAAAATAAAATAAAATAAAAAAAATTATTTTGTACACCTATGTTACGGTTTTCTCTAAACTGTTACATATAAGCTCAACCCATTGTAAAATATATTTTCCTTTGTTGTTCTATTTTGCAACTGTTATGATAGTTCTCTTTATATGTTCTCTTACTTGTGACAGAATTTCAGCTTAAATAGATTAATAGTTCTAAGATAATAAATAGTTTAAGGTAATGCACCATGAGTAACGATTGATGTGGTATACAATGCTTTGAGCGATCAAACGGACGCCTGGTATATATTATTATTGAATAAATCTTTTTTAGAACTTCTTTATATGTTTTGTTTTAGTTGTGTTAAAATGGCATGTATTTCTTGCCGCTATTTTTAAATTTAGAATTTTCTACGTGCGTAACAGTTTTATTACAAGATAAAGAATCTATGATTACATTAGCAAATATGTATTAATGGCTCTAGCATTGTTGAATATTGTGGGAGACTTGTTTACTTGAATTACATAAAATTTAATGATCATACATGTTGATAATGATAGTTAAAATTCCAAATAAATTACTAGATTTGACGTGTGATTAGGTTGTCATTTGTATTGTGGTTAGAAAGAATAAGATATTAAGAAAACTATATTAATAGGGGAGTATCAGTTAAGACACATATTGTATGATTTTATTTTTCTTCTTACTGGTTGCATACGAGAATAAGTAATGATCGTGTATCGAGTTTTGATTGCTAGGTAATTAAATTTTGAATGAGTAGGCATTGTGACCTTAGTAAATTCATGTATGACATCATGAGGTATATGAAACAAAATATATATATTTGATTCGCTTTCTTCGTTTCTTTTTAACTTATGGATCATCTGTTATTTCAATGTCAAAATTTCATTAATTGATCAAAAGAGATGTATGTATAACATCTTCAGGACATATGCACATGTATATAATGTAAGCTTGGATTTATTAAAATGTGGATTTATTTTCTATTCTTTGGTATATAAAGTTGTTTACATGACCTACTTGTTAGGAGTATATATTCAATTGGTTTGATAAGAATCTTTATTTTAAAGTGTTTAGAAGTTACATCTGTTTCAATACTGTACACACTATTTGTTGCAATCGTCGGTTCGACTTCTTTTATGTCGTTATGCATATGTAGTACCCAGACATTCCTGTTCATAAGAAAATTATTTTTTAAAAATGTTTATTTCAAAAATCTTGGAAGTTAAAACACACACTAACGGATTTGTCTTGGGATACTGATTTTCATTTATTTATGGTTGTGCAGTAGAGGTTATATTTGTTATAGAAATATGAAACCATGTCAATATTGAACATCTCGTTGTGAAATTAGTTTTTGCTTTTATGGATACGTTTGTTCTTTGAGGTTTGTATACACACACCGAATACTCTATGCTTGTGAGTTACTAGTTTGGCCTTTTGAGGTGTGTATACTGCGTATACACATATAGATCTTATTGTTATGATTTTATTCGTTCTCATTTCTCTTTGTTTTGTGATGTGGTTAGGATCACATCTATATGCTTCTATGAATTGTTTTGGGACTGATCAACCCAATACAAATTTATGGGAGGTTATAGGTGATGATTGAGTAGTCTTGGTTATAATTGTGTAGTGACTGTATTCGTTGGTTTAGTGTGAGCTTAAGGGATTTTTATATTGATCGAGTAGTATGTTTATCATAATGGTATATTGTATATCTAATTGTTTATAACTTGTCCTTGATTATAGTATTTTCTTGAATCTCGAGGCCGAGCTTCCTTTGAGGTGTGCATAAATGTAAAACCCGTTTATATTATAAATTTTTGTTCGTTAAATTTTATTGGATTATGAAATTTTGCATACATGTCTTTAAGGGTTTAGAGTTAATTTTCTATTAAGTTAAAGGATGATATATTAATTATTAAAAAGAAAAAGGTAGATGGAATTGGGTTGGGTAGCAGATTCAATTATGGTCCTAAAATAAAGCCCATTAACTTCTCCATATATTTATATTAAAATCTTAGGGTTTTCATTCATTTTTTTTATAACACCATATTTGGGAGAAGAAGAATTGAAAGAAAGCTAGAAGAAGATTTGGATTTTTATGCTTATACAAGTGAGTAAACGTTTTTGTTTTTCTTTTTCTTCTATTTCTGTTTCTGTTTCTGTAATTCCAGAATTTTTTTACTCATCTTTGAAAAATCATAAAAAATTCGTTTGTAAAGCTTTTTAATTCATTCCAAAAACCCTGAACACTAGATTGAAATGTCTTCATTCGATTAGTTAAGATCAATTTACCAAAGTTATTTTAAGTTGGTGAAAAACGACTTGCAAGTATGACAACCGTTGCAGTTTTTGGTTTCTGTACCGTTTTAGTATCGCAAGGTTTTGATCCCTCTAGACTTAATAATATTTATTGAGAATTTTATGGTAGTTAGAATACTCAATGTATAACAACATATATAAATTTCGGAATTTACTGTTGGGTAATTAATTCTAAATAATTTATTCAACGTAGTTATATTCAGATGTCCAGTATAATTTTCCTGCTACCTTTCTATTTGCGTGGCTATCATAGAAAAATCATAGAAGACTCGTTACTCAACATATCTTGATGAATTTACTTGTTTTAGAAAATAGACATTATGAACTATAATTTCTATGTTTAGAAATACTTTAAATTATGAGGATAATATGGTGAAAAATGCTCAGGAAGTCTGACGTAGATTGTTTTGGGATTTCTTTCTGAAATCTGGTAGGATGGAGTAAAACAATTGTTTAATTATTTTTTATATATCGAAACGATTCCATATTATATTTGGGTATTTCCTAGACGGCTTAGCCTGCGGAACTGACCCTTCAGACCTTCATAGCCTTCGGGGTTGGTCTGGGCGTCACATTAGAAAGCTCAAGGGAGCTATTAGAGATCATGAGTTAGGCATACGTCGAGGATAGCCAAAGCTTGCAGGTGAGCACCCACTTGGGTTTTGGTTTCCGCGTAGAGGTTCTTAACCATGGTCAAGGCACACTGGTGCAGTGTGGGTATGGCAAATGTGTGGAGTGCATCCTGTGGGAGGTGTACTAGTGATTGGGCATAGGTTGTGATTTTATGATTATTAAACCCGAGCACCGGCTAGAGGCCAGGACGAGGTTTTATGATTTTGGATTCGTTGTTTGGTAGTGTGCCAAAGCTTATGGTATTGTAGTGCTTGGTGTTAATTAATAATATGGGTAAATTTTATATACTTTGATTATGAACCGGAGGTAACTATGATTATGTGGAAGAACTGCGATGTTTTATTTATTATGGGTATTAATAGTCATAATTGGACTTGTCATTTTGGTAGATTATAAATTATGAAGAGTTGGAATGAATCATTATTAATGGTTTGAATGAATGGAATGTATTTTCGGGTTGATACAAGGTATTAGATAACACGTAACGTGTAGGAGTTTTGCTTTATTTTAATTCTATTTGTGTATTATGTATTAACTTCATTTTGCAGGTGGATAGGTTAACTAATTTATTTTGTGCAGGTGGATAGACCTATCCTTAAAGACAGTTGTTTCTTAGGTAATGTATTTGTATTATCGATCAATTAACATCGTAAATAGGTAAATTAGAAGTGAATAATAGAATTAAGCATGCGATTATATAATGGAGAAAAAGTTTATATATAATGGAATTGATATGGTTTTTGCTTATGCTTATATTCTTAGCATGAAAGAATTGTTCTTGAAGGTTAATTATGTTGTTAATCATATGTTGGAACTTTATATTTATTATGTTATTTTGTGGGAATATATTTCCCCGTTGTTTACTCATACCGGCTTTTATGCTGACCCATGTTGCTTTGTTTTGCACGTGGGTGTATTCCATTTGGAATTCCATTTGGAATGCAGGCAGGAGAGGTTAGAGCTATGGAGCTGTGACAGACCGCTTGTTGGGACCAGTAGAGATCTTTAGATGTTTGAGTCATGTATTTTTTTTTTTTTTTTGAAAGTGGTATTCATGTATTTTATTGGCGTAAGTTGTGTTGTATAATAGGATGGAATCAGGAGTACTTTTATCGTTTGGATTTTTCTTCACTGTATTTTATTTAAGATTTTTGTTGGACCTGGTTTTTGAGTTAGAAATTGTTGCGGCCTGGGTTTATTTTATATTTTTTTAAATTCGGGTCGTGACATTAGTTGGTATCAGAGCCGACGACGGGTCGCCTGTTGCAGGTGGGAAGTACGCTGGAAAGGCCTGAGGAGCGCCAGGTACTTGTCTCACTTGGCAGGGAACGTCGGAGATTTTGGGACTGTACTGAGTGTACTGCAGAGCCGAGGACGGCTCTATTTCTAAGGGGGTGAGATTGTAACACCAATGAGTTGGTGTTAGTCCCACATTGCTAAGGAAGTGGTTGTGTTGGTAGTATATAGAGCTTAACCATACTCTAACTAATGTCAAGGCCTTTTGGGGTGAACCACATGGGTGGGCCCTGATCCAAAACCCTCTACTGCTGGATATCCGCAGTGACTAAAGGGGGACAATATTGACATTAGCGAGCGGTATGGTGCTCGACGCACCGGGATGAGCGAGGACGAAATCCCGGGGCGTCCTTTTGTTTGATTGTCAAGTTGAAATAGTCATGTACTAAAATTATTCTTAATATTGAAGTGGATTAGTATATAATGGCATGTGACTTGATTAATTATGTTTAAAGTAACTTGGAAAGTTATATTGATGAACGCCTAGAAATGGCTCCATACCAATGGATGGTATATGAATAGAAACGAAATGAATACTGAACTTTGGATTTAATTATGGAATGATTTGGAATGGTTTGATACCATGGACGGTATATATTCAATTTGGGAAATAAGAACGGAATACGAAATGGACTTGGAATTTAATTATGGAATCGTTTCGATATATAAAAAATAATTAAACAATTGTTTTACTCCATCCTACCAGATTTCAGAAAGAAATCCCAAAACAATCTACGTCAGACTTCCTGAGCATTTTTCACCATATTATCCTCATAATTTAAAGTATTTCTAAACATAGAAATTATAGTTCATAATGTCTATTTTCTAAAACAAGTAAATTCATCAAGATATGTTGAGTAACGAGTCTTCTATGATTTTTCTATGATAGCCACGCAAATAGAAAGGTAGCAGGAAAATTATACTGGACATCTGAATATAACTACATTGAATAAATTATTTAGAATTAATTACCCAACAGTAAATTCCGAAATTTATATATGTTGTTATACATTGAGTATTCTAACTACCATAAAATTCTCAATAAATATTATTAAGTCTAGAGGGATCAAAACCTTGCGATACTAAAACGGTACAGAAACCAAAAACTGCAACGGTTGTCATACTTGCAAGTCGTTTTTCACCAACTTAAAATAACTTTGGTAAATTGATCTTAACTAATCGAATGAAGACATTTCAATCTAGTGTTCAGGGTTTTTGGAATGAATTAAAAAGCTTTACAAACGAATTTTTTATGATTTTTCAAAGATGAGTAAAAAAATTCTGGAATTACAGAAACAGAAACAGAAATAGAAGAAAAACAAAAACAAAAACGTTTACTCACTTGTATAAGCATAAAAATCCAAATCTTCTTCTAGCTTTCTTTCAATTCTTCTTCTCCCAAATATGGTGTTATAAAAAAAATGAATGAAAACCCTAAGATTTTAATATAAATATATGGAGAAGTTAATGGGCTTTATTTTAGGACCATAATTGAATCTGCTACCCAACCCAATTCCATCTACCTTTTTCTTTTTAATAATTAATATATCATCCTTTAACTTAATAGAAAATTAACTCTAAACCCTTAAAGACATGTATGCAAAATTTCATAATCCAATAAAATTTAACGAACAAAAATTTATAATATAAACGGGTTTTACACAAGTGAAGACAGATTTGTTTGCGGGTGGCAAGGCATGCATAGTTGGTAGGCATTTTGTTGAAGCGTCATTTGTTCGGGTGGAGATTGATGTCGCTCTACATTTGATTGGTTTGTTAGGTGACACGGCAAAGAAGAAAATTGAAGCCACCATTGTTAGTAACAAGGTTATCGCCCAAGAACCTTATTGAAGCCGTGAAACTTTTGTTTGGAGGTTTTGTGTATGTACTTCCTATTGTTGGTAATCTCTCATGTGATGTTTGTTTGGCGCTTAGTAAGGAAGACGTATTTGGTAAATCTATGCATAGTGTTTTGAATTTGTACCTAGGGGTGCTATTCGAGCCGCTCGAGCCGAGCTAAGGTATGCTCGAACTCGGCTCGTTACTAACCGAGCCGAGCTCGAGTCGAGCTCAAAATTAAGATCGAGCTAAACTATGAGCTCGGCTCGCGAGCCAACAGTAAAACTCGAGCTCGGCTCGTTTCGGCTCGCTCGGCTCGTTCGGCTTGTTCAAACACACAATAATTTCTGATCAAACACCGGCCAATATCGATTAAGCTTCTTTGGATCAAGAACAACTGAACATTCAACTGATTTATGGAATTTGGGTTTAACCAATTTACCCAAAACATAACCTCTAGCTTTAACCATGAAATTCAATTTAAGTGGAATAGGAACATGAGCAGTCCTTGTTGAAGTACTAAAACTTGCTCCACTTCCATATAATGGGATTTTATCTCCTTCCATTACTACTGTAATTGCTTTCTGAGTTTTTCTTGATTGATAAAATTTCTTCATCTGAAATACCCAGATCATACATTAATCAGAATTTTAATAACAACCCAGATCTTAAATTAAGTAAAAAATGGCTAAAAACAGGGGTATTGTTGCTTACAGTGCCAGAAGCAAGAGATCCAGAAAATCGACTTGAAGATGATTCACGAGAATGTCTACCAACAGAAGAATGAGAGTGTGGTGGTGATCTAGTTGAGTGAAATGAACAGGTGTTGAGTGAAATGAAGTAGTGGTTTTTTCTCCATCATGTGACTCTCGAGATGGACTTTGAACATAGTAAACTGGACGACGAGGAGATCTAGTTGGTGATGATGGTGCGAGGCTTGTTACCTCTGAATCTAGTAGATGCCATTTTGAAGAGAGAAGAGCCCAACTGCCCAAGCCCATAGTTAACGAGATATAAGCCCAACTGCCCAAGCCCATAGTTAACGAGTTGCTCGGCTCGGCTCGTTTAAAGCTCGAGCTCGGCTCGGGCTCGTGACGAGCTCAAAAACCGGCTCGAACTCGGCTCGTTTAGATAAATGAGCGAGCCGAGCCGAGCCGAGCTTTTATCGAGCCGAGTCCGAGCCGCTCGGCTCAGATAGCAGCCCTATTTGTACCCCACTTGGTTGAACTTCATAGGAAAAACTCTTGAGAGGTTAGTTTTTCGGGGCATTGGATCATCTTCGATGGAGAACTTTGTTGAAGTGGAGATGGTATTTGGTAGCTTGGACCCCATTGTGTTGAAGTTGTTTGTGAGCCCTATAGGGCATTGGTGGGCATCAGTGGCGGAGCCAGAGGGGGTTGAGGGTGCGCAAGTGCTCCCCTTCAACTTTTTGGAAATACCTACATGTATATTGCGTACACAAAAAAAAAAATATTAATTTGTTTGATTTTTTTTTTTTTTTACTAGTTTAACTCTTAATATAATTAACTAAGTAATAGGAATTAACATTCATAGGAAGGATATTATGGTTATTTTGTATTTTATTTCCTTAATTCATGCCTAAATAATTGTTACTTTTATTTAAGGAATCTAGGTTACTACTTAATTTTACTTTGCTACTACATTATCCCATCATAATTTGATAATTTTGATATTTGGAAGTCTTTTATTTTTGGATTCAATTATGGAGTATTTTTTTTTTTTTTTTGTGATCCTATGAATACCTATACAGGTTGGGTGCTCCCCCTCACCGGAAATCCTGGCTACGCCACTGGTGGGCATTTGGTTTTGATTTGGCCCCTTGTGGGAATTTGACCCTTCGGGGTATGGTGGGCATTGTATAGATGTCATTGGAGTGAACTACGATGGCTTGATCCCTTAGGAGAAGGGTACGTAGGCAACCATGAGGTGGTGCAGCCGAGGTGGTCCTTTGGGACATGGTTTATTCTTGGTGTCGGCTTAGATTTATTGAATCTTCGCCGAGGTGGAGAATTGTTGGTTTTTTTTGTGAAGGAAAGTTTTTTGTCTGGGAACGTACGTACGTAGTTAGGGCGTACGTACGTCCCGTATCACAGATAACTTTGTTCTTGCTGAACGAACTAAAGTGATTTCGACGTACGTACGTCCTTCTTTGCTTTTGTGCATATGGGCCTGTTTAAGCCCATTTCGTGTGATCGTAAGGCTATGTTATAAAGCCAATGAGAAGTGGGAAAACCTAATCTTGCTGTGAGAGAGATTGTGAGAAGCCATTAGAGAGTTTGAGAGAACTTTTGTGAGGAAGAACCTTTTGGTTTCTTCGTGAGGGCTTGTGATCGTCTCCATCCAAGTGTGAGAGAGAATTTGTATCCTCAATTTGTGATTGTCTCTTTGAGAGATTTGTGAGGATTTGAGAAGGGAGGAAACCTAGGGTTTCTCCATTTGTTTGAGAGCTTTGTACTATCTTCTCCAATAGCAAAAGTTCTATTTGTATGCAATCAAGCCGAACCACGTTATTTTGGTGTCTCTCTCTATTATTTGTTGCTGCTAAGTAGGTTTACTTCTTTACTACTTGCTTTGTCATCTTTCGTACACTATTTCAATCTTGGGTATTGGTGCATAAGTTTCCGCTGCGCACAACATACCAGACCAGTTGATGCCACCGAAGTTTTCACAACTTTCAAAATAGCTGTTTCTCAGTTTTTACTTTTGACGAGAGGTGATACATAATAAAGAAGCAGCTTCAGGCTTCAGCTATTAGGAGGGGTATGACAAGCAGTGAAAAACCAATCATGTAGACTCCGATGGAAACAAACTTATCTCAAGATGTCAAGAGAGGGGGGGGGGGGTGAAACTTGGATTGACCTGCATCAAACAAACATACGTCTCAATTGATAAATACTAAAAGATTAGAATCTGAAATGTGCATTATAATCGTAGTCGTATAAGAAAATGATTTTAATCACTAGTTCCATGTATTATATAAACATAAAAGAAATGAATTAGATCTGCATGAAGGAAAAGAAACCCCACTAGTTCCATAAATAACAAGAAATGGTTTTCGATCAGCATGGAAGTAACAGAACCAGGTTTTGGACCTCTAAAACAGATTAAAAACTTTATGAACTCTGTCAGGATCAAAGAATTGTAAATTTCAAATATTTTGAAATTAAATATGGACTTATTAAAGATGTTCTGGCCAGCACAACCATGAACCATCAGATTTCATACAGCCGTAATATCACTGTACTCAGTTCCTAATTGTCATTTTTCAGTCATCCATCTCATCTCCATTAAACTTAGCGTTGCTACGATCTTCTCATTTTGGGCTACCTCGACAAAGCTCTTTTGGTTTCAATAAATATTATATTATATATGTGTTCTCTTCGCAACAATATAGAGGAAGACATGGATAATGTAATTATTGATTGTATTGCTTCAAGCAAAGTTTGAGAAATCTTCTTCCCATCTTTTAACATACCATGTGTATCTCCGAAAGTCCAAACATCAAAGAAGCATTGGGCAAAAGGCAAAGAGCGCAACCAAAGTATATTTAAGCACAAGGCCAACAAGATGCATATGATCATACTGATGTGACAGGTACACTGTATGATTGAGTCCAGGGCATCAACATGGTGTATTATAGTAATCGGTTGCCTTGGTACTTGTTGTTTTCTGCTCCTTGCTCAAGGAAGCTACTACACAATCAGAGAAGTGATGGGGCTATATTGCAACCTTTTTTATTCGAATTGAAATGAAATATAACTATTACCCAATAGTTTCTTTTTAAAAGGTGTGTAGTTTGTAGTTTGCAACATGCCATATCCTAAAAATTTCAATGCAACCAATAACATTTCAAATAACAATTACTGCTCGAATGCATTTTCTTTGGATTGTTGAGAAGCAGCCAACCTATAATGGTCTATATTTGCTCTTCCCAAAATCATTTTAACTTGAAAAAGAGAAACCAATGGCAAGGCATTCACTTCAATTTTGAGAGCAGAAGTAGCTTAGGCTACCTAAGACAAATCAGAAAAAACATGGCAGATTCAAACATTACCGACCTGCTGCCACGAAGAAGAAACTCAGGTCGCTTATCATCATTATTTGATGGAGCTTGAGAGATCGATGAAGTGATTGCATCATCTTAAATACTCAAGAAAACCACCATGTCAACCAGTGTTCCTATACGTACAATGAAACAAATAAAAACATTAATGCTCTGAATCGAAGAAGTTCAGAATGCTTCTGGTTTTCTTCGTTGAAAGCATCTGTGCAACACATTTATGTATGAATTAGATATCACCCTAGCAGCAAACAATACGCGCAGGGTGAACGATCGTCACTTTACAGATGCAAAATACAGAGAAATGTCCAAAGACTTTTCAAAAGAATTGGTGTTCAACTCCAGCACACGGTCAGTTGCACACAACATGTGCCTTATGCATTATAGTGTATATTGAATGCTGTCTACATTCATTAGTGTACAAAAGGTTTAACGTCTTCAGTTTTCCCTTTTGTTAATCAAAACTCAAACAGCTACCATTATGGTTACTTACTTGAGGACGCACTGAACGTGCAAGGTAGATCTGCGTTCAATGTAGTCCCCAGCTGAAAATACAGATTTCCATCGAGGATTTAACAGTTGAACTACTAGTTCTAATGCTTCGCCAAAAATCTTGAGCCAAATAGAGTTGAGTAGCAAATAAAACTTCACCACCATTACACGCAAACCTTGCCTACGTACAGCAACTAGTGCACAAAATTGATGGGATCAAGTTTGGCATGTGCCCATTGATGCCTCTGAATATATATTAAGAGTATCCTTGTCTACTGCTTCTTGTCGATTTACCACCTTAAAGACGAGTGAAGGAGCCATTGTTCCCACACATCCAAAAACATCAGGTTTTTTTCTCCCATGGTTGGATGCTCTTTCCATGGGTGGGACAAATCTCCGCATCTGATTCTGTCCTTCAAACCAACAGATACAGGCATACAGGAGCATGGTAATCCCTAAGCCAATCAGGATGAGGAATACTTAACATGAACCTGCAGCCAACCATAAAAAATCGTTGACCAATTGACTCAGCTAGGTAACAAGAATATTGAATAGTCGTGTCTGACTCGGACTATTTTTCTGTGTCACAAGAACAAAGATTCCTTTCGATCACCTTGTTGAGCATACCAACGGTTTTGATGCCATGGGACGCACGACTACATATTTTTCCATTTCCCAGGTAAGTGCGGGAGCTGAGAATAAATGCAATGGATATAACTGATTCATTTGAGCATCAAACTTGTGACAATAACCTTTAGCCCCCTTTGTTTCCATGTGTTGTACAAACACTATTGGGATTTTCACTGTATTAAAAAAAAAAATACAATTAAGACGAGGATACAAAGAAATGTAGAAAACATATTCATAAAATGAGAAAACGTGTACAATAACTTAGAAGGGATCTTATCAATATTCGATGGTTATAAGCACTTTTCGTTTTAAACTTATCTTCACTTACATATTATTATATACAACCTTGGAATATCTTAAATCTTTCAAATACAAGATACATACCCACTATAATTCCATAAATCAAAGAAATATACAAGCAAGTTACAATACGTGAATACTTCAATATTCATCACAACATTGTTGCATTCGAAAGTTATCAATACCAACATCTTTTGCTTTATCAGTTGTGAATATTCTGTGGAAGCTACAAGTATCCCATTTTGGTGAGATTACATGTTTCTATAGCCTATAGGTATCATTTTCTTAAATTTAATATATAGTGAAACCCCCATTTCAGAAACACATTATCTAATGTATGCAATTGAAATTTGAAAGAGAATTATTAATCGAACCTGACATGAGAGTGTTTCCAAACATAGTGATGTTGTTACTTGTTAGCAAGGAGAGGAACAGTGAAGAAGAAGTGCGCGTGCGTGGAAGATTTCTGTTGGAGAAGAAGACGAAAGGTGATTCATTCCGTATGCAGTACGCTATCCAACATCTTAAATGAAGACAACAAAAATTAATCACACCCAAATACATTCATTAATTTACTAAAAGCCACTCATAATTATTTTAATAATAAAAAAAATTAAAAAACATCAATATTTGTAATAAAAAAAATTACAAATTCATAATCCCAGAGAGTTTGTATTACCAAGAGTTGGATATATTTTTCTCAAAACAATTTGTTTGAATGGTAGAGAGTTATTAAATATTAAGAACATGAGATTGAAATTCTTTGGTTTAAATCTTTAATTGAGACTGAAATTATTTATAATTTTTGTATTCTAACAAAGATTAAATGTTAAGAACATGGGATTCCGTGTGTTCATCTAGATTTAATTTCTATATTGATAGAATTTAGGGGAATGAAGAAGAAGAAGAAATAAAAAAATTTCAATATTTAAATAATTTAATATATGTGTGGGTCTTAACACTTAGGTGCCCATAATGTAGTTTAATTTTAAGGTGGACTAAACTTAAGATATTGGATAGCTCTTGGTAAAAGATCGGGTGTCAATATAATTTCCCTAAAAAAATTAATTTTAATATTTTCTACCATAATTTTTTTTGGTATAATTTGTCTATGTGTTTGATTCGAGGCCGGGAAATAGATTTATCAGAAAATCTCAATTTCTCATGTTTGCTTACATGAAAAATAAATGATAATTTTTTTAAATAAAATAACTTGTGAAAATATTGGGTCATATTGTCGTTGAATTTTTATGGACTTTCGTTAAAATCATATTCATAACATTTTTGTAAAATCCAGAAAATTCACCTAGTTAAAGGACATGTTAGTAATTGAAAAATACTTATTTGATGTAAATAGATAACTTGTTGATTAATAACAATGCATCCTGGAGTACTTTATCATTGCTATTATGACGACTAATCATATGGCTTAAGCATGAGGTGTCTTTGGCTAATCTTTTGTGGGTGCAGGTGGCAGAAAAGGAAGAGAAGAGAACTAATATAGGAACAGAAGGGACAAAATGAGGAGGAAAAGGGGATTCAAGGGGATGGTCTTAGCTTAGGAATCAGGTTTCTTCTTCCACCAATAAGAGAGATTCAGGGTGAACGGTTGATTGATCAATTAGTTTTCTGATGGGAAGAGAAAAAGAGAAAGCCTATGGTTTCCCTTGTCTCCTTGAGGTATTTTAGCTACCTTAAGCTAAGGTAGTTGAAATTATACTATTTACATGGTGAATTTCTTGGAGTTTCAGAGATGGGTGGAGTTTGAATTCTTAGAAAGTGTATTATATATATATATATATACAGAGGGGCTCTTATACGGTCCGTCCGTATACGGACTTCATGTTTTTTTAAAATATCACGTGAGATTAAATTGGTTTACGTAAATATGGGTTCCTACCCCGGTTTTAGAAAAACCCAGTTAGGCCCATTTGAAGCTTTCTTCTTTACACCTTTTCCCTGTTCGTCGATGGCCTTCTCTACATCTCTCTATAATTTCTCTCTCTCTCTCTCCATATCTCTTTGATGACAATGTTAAATTTTTATTTTTGGTTTTGATTTCTTGTGTTGTTTACCTGCTTGATTTTGATTAAAGCAGCAAGTATTAGAGATATATTGAGGTTTATTCAGATCTCGAAAAAAACTGAAATTCATGGTGAACGTCCCTTTATTCATGGAGAATAAAGGGTTTATTTCACTCTGTATACTTCTACTTCTCTTTCATCTTCTTCTTCTTGTTCAAGTTCCTTCACCAATGGAGTTGCGGCACGTGTATCTACAGCTGAAGACTATGCACCAGCTCCTGACTTCGATAACCATGAAGAAATCGCTCGATTACAAATTCTCCAATCGAAACTTTCGAATTCAAACAATTTGAAAGAAAAACTTCGAATACTCGAACGCGAGTCAAGAGTGAAGAAGTTTTTAAAAAATTCTAGAGTTTTATTACCTTCTTCTTTATCTCTTGATGATTACGAACAATTCTTGCTTAATTGCTTAGTTGCAGCTGGACAAGAACATGTTCTTATTGATAATTCGAAATTCGATTTTGTTATAGATTCAGAAAGAAGTTCATTGAGAAATGCATTTTATAGTTTGGCAGAAATGATTGAGAATTGGGATGGAATTGGTGAAAAGAGAGATGGATTTGGGAAGAAGAAAGATGGAGTAGTTAAGCCATTGAAGAAGCTTTTGGGGATATTAAGAGATATTGAGCAATTCTATGATTGTATTGGAGGAATTATCGGGTGAGTTTTTCATTTTCTATGTTTCATGATTCTATTGCATTGTTGAACATTATATATGTGTAACATTTGATATACTTCAAAAGATATAGTTTTGTTCAGAACTTGGTGGAATGCTTCTTGAATTTTTTACATTTGGGAATAAAGTCATAAACAAGAACATAGGACGACACTGATCGGAATGTATCCATTCGAAATGCATGTTGACTTCTTTTCTTCACATAGTCAGAATGATGTTCATTAGAATTCGTTGGGCCATTCGAGATTCCTTAGTTCAAAGGGGCTTTTTATTAGTAGCTACATTATATGGAATGCTTCCATTATTTGCTGTGGTCATCTTTTTCTTTTCTTAAGTTTTTGTTTGCAAATTTTTGTTGCAGTTATCAAATAAAGGTGTTTGAACTCCTTTCTTCGTCATTATCAAATAAACTGTCCAGCTCGAGCCCTTGAATTAGTAACAAAGACACACAAAACCTTCTCAAAGAATAGCTATGATAGAAAATTTCTCTCAATGGATCATTAGCTTAAATGGTAGAGCACTTGAGAATAGTTGCGCACCACTACTTCTCAAGAGATGGTGGTTCAAGTCCATCATGATCCTCTTTTGTTTTCTACAAGACAATTTTTTTTTTCAATGAGCACTTTATCATATCATTGTGTTAGATGCTGAAGTTCAAATCCTTGCAGAAATTGCATTTTACAGGTTTATGAAAGTTGTGCTCCCTGCTCATAACTCTGCCAATTGCCCCCTTGAAGAAGAGTAGTTTCTCAACCACTACAGCACTTGAATGGAGTGGATTAGCCCTGCTATTGCCGGAGAACAGCACGAGTTTGGCAGACGTCTAAGCCGAACAAAAGTTGGGAGTATGAAAGAAAAACTTAGTCATTTCCGGTTTTATTTCCATGATATATTATCAGGTCAAAATCCAACTGCTGTTATAGTTGTCAGAGCACCAAACAGTACATCCCCGCATGGATTTGGTTTTGGAGCCACAGCAATAATAGATAATGCGCTAACTATAGGACCTGAATTAAACTCAACACTTGTTGGACGGGCGCAAGGGCTTTACGCTACTGCATCTCAGACTGAATTGAGCTTTTTAATGGCTATAAATTTTGTATTCATAGAAGGGAAGTATAATGGTAGCACAATTAGTATATTTGGAAGAAATCCAATTATGTCCAAAGTGAGGGAGATGCCTATTATTGGAGTATAATGGTAGCACAATTAGTATAATGATATGATAAAGTGCTCATTGAAAAAAAAAAATTGTCTTGTAGAAAACAAAAGAGGATCATGATGGACTTGAACCACCATCTCTTGAGAAGTAGTGGTGCGCAACTATTCTCAAGTGCTCTACCATTTAAGCTAATGATCCATTGAGAGAAATTTTCTATCATAGCTATTCTTTGAGAAGGTTTTGTGTGTCTTTGCTACTAATTCAAGGGCTCGAGCTGGACAGTTTATTTGATAATGACGAAGAAAGGAGTTCAAACACCTTCATATGGCATCAGTTGGTAGTCCTACGGGAAAACGCCAAAAATCCTCCAAAAAGTTATTAATGTAATGTCTATTCAGTTGTACCTAACCTATATTCAATACTGTGTAACTCAGATATGCTCTGTGGTGTTTTGCATAGTAACAAGCAGAGTTATAGTTATTTGTTATTCATATACCAGAATATTCAATTAGTTAGAGCAAAAGTAAGAACAATAAAGTCTATTTTGTTCATTGAAAGTAATACCTTGTTGTTTTTAAGACCAATGCCTGCTAATGATAGAAGGGTCACATCTGAAGCAGCCACAACATTACTGCATATACAAAACAATGAAATAGTTGCATTGCCAACTCTTTCAAACTAACAGAACAATGAGAGAGACTCTTAGGTACCTGACTTGCCGGACAGTTGCACCTTTTCTTCTATGACCATAGAACCATTGGAAAACACCTTTATCATGTGCAAGTTTCCATATCACACCATGTCCTCCGGGTTTGCATACTGGTGTATATGGTTTACTAACCAACCATTGGCCATCTTCTGCACTAACAGCTGGAACAAGAGGCTGGCAAAATAACAAATCAAAGTAATGAGTGCACAATCCCACTTGTATGACTAGAGTTTAAAAACTACAGCATTGACATAGCTCATAAAACCTGTTCAAAAAGATTAAAATTCGAACGACCTCTTCCAAACCATCTAAGTGCTTCACAAAGTGTTGTGATCCGCTCATGATTTTTCTTTGCGGAACTTGTCATGATCGCAACAGGGGTGATGCACTGCTTGCCATACATCTTAAAGTACAAATACTCTCTTGCCTGGTAATTAACAAAAGAAAGTCCATACATGTAAATACATTTCAGCATCCAACATTAGTAATCGCAACATTTTTTTTAAGCATTAATGGTTAAGAACAAATGTTATATGATCAACTTATAAATTATTTATACCTGAAGATCTCTTATAAGGCCTTCCAATAAAGTCCGACCGCAATAAGGGAGCATGGCAGCAGGGAGGCATTCACCCGTGTCAGGGTCAATTAAACCAAGCCTGTCACCAGAGCCTCCCAAAGGATAAATTTCACCCAATTCTGGCAAGCCCTGGAAGCAAAGAAGCTTTGATCAGAATTAATCCAGCATAAACTGAAAACATAATAAAATTCAATCCTCCAAAATTTAATTGTAAAAAGCTGTGTTCATGAACCTAACCTCAATTCCCCACAAAGCTGCTTGGGATGCATAGTTCGTATTTTCTTCATGGATATCGAAGTCAGGAGCTGGTGCATAGTCCACTTCAGCTGTAGATACACGTGCCGCAACTCCATTGGTGAAAGAACTTGAACAAGAAGAAGAAGATGAAAGAGAAGTAGAAGTATACAGAGTGAAATAAACCCTTTATTCTCCATGAATAAAGGGAGGTTCACCATGAATTTCAGTTTTTTTCGAGATCTGAATAAACCTCAATATATCTCTAATACTTGCTGCTTTAATCAAAATCAAGCAGGTAAACAACACAAGAAATCAAAACCAAAAATAAAAATTTAACATTGTCATCAAAGAGATATGGAGAGAGAGAGAGAAATTATAGAGAGATGTAGAGAAGGCCATCGACGAACAGGGAAGAGGTGTAAAGAAGAAAGCTTCAAATGGGCCTAACTGGGTTTTTCTAAAACCGGGGTAAGAACCCATATTTACGTAAACCAATTTAATCTCACGTGATATTTTAAAAAAACATGAAGTCCGTATACGGACGGACCGTATAAGAGCCCCTCTGTATATATATACTAGTTGTACCCGTGGCTTCGCCACGTTAGTTTATACCGTTCATTTTACTAATAATTTTTAGATTTTGTAAATTGCCAATGAAATTATAAATAAAAATTACAAATAGTATTTTTAATGAAATTACAAAATTATCAATTTTTTTTTTAATATATTTTATAAATTCCAAATATCATTTTTATCCAGATGCTTAAGCCGGTTTGAAGGCCTTTAGCAGTTATGGCCGTGGTTGGGATTTGTCGTTTCTTCGTGGTATAAACAATCACTTTAAACAATGAAAACAACAAAAGATGTGCTTCAAATTCTTTGGCTGTTGAACAGTTTCTAACCACACTGGAATTGATGGTACCAAACCATCCAGTCATAAATTAAAACCTAATGGGTAGTAACATTTTATTAGCAAAATGAATGAATAAATTTCAACAAACACAAAATGAAAAAAAATTGCTACCATATTAGGGAAGAAGTAAAGAATGAAGATTGAACATTGAAGAACAATTATAATGATATTACCAAAATTTGAAGAACAACTATTTTTTTCCATTTATCTGCAGCTGATATCCTATTGTTTATACCATCCATTGAGTAAGAATAATCTAGTCTATCAATTTATTTTTTATTTTTTTGAGAGCGCTTTCTTTTCCTGTAGAAGAAATATGTGTGAAAATCTGTAAAAAATTGCAACGGTATAATAATTAAAGCAATGTGGAAATAACATTATCCGTGGGTGAACTAATTACTTTGGCTCGGCTTCTTTATTTTGAGTTACAACATTGTTGGATGCATTCCTTTCAGATAATTCTCTTTCTCTTCGTTTACGTTGGCCTTCTTGATATTTGTTTCATTTAACAATTTGACTAATAAATATGGAGAAAATTGATATATCAATTTATTGTACCATACATTTTAAAAGCAAAAAAAATTAAAAAAAAAATTAAGTTAAAAAGAATCAGCCAATATATAAATGGAACTACGCCTACAGAATATCAGTTATTTATTCTTCAGTCAATGTCTATATAGCGGTCTATGTAGTATGCATAAAAACATATGACATAACAACCAATTATAGTGTGACCATTAACTGAAAACTGTAAAAGGGTGAATGAAACTAATGGAAATAAAATTTTGAACATCAGTTATCTATTTGTCAGACATGAAACCAATTCTGTGGCTGACTAAATGTATATTAGTTAACAAAATATGACTAAATGTAGATGCAGTACAATGTCTCATCTATATTAGTTAATATGACGCCTAATTTGGTAAAGTTGTGGCTGACTAAATGTGTGATTGTTGCAAGTAGATTCTAAAACCTGTTGTGGGTTGCTTAGGTTTACACGGTAATAAAATATTATCATGTAAATAATGACTTTGCTCAAGCTAACTATCTCAGTGAAGGATTGCATAATGGTGTCTTGGGAGGACAGGAGAGATGACTTCAACAATTTGGTCGAATGAATTTTTGTTTTATTATCTAGATGGTTTTGTTTTTAAATTTTTAATTGGGACATTATTTTCACAGGAAATCGTTGTGAAGAAACTTTTCTCGGACACTCCCCGGTCCTTGAAAGAATTTTACAACGAATTCTGTTTACTAACCAACTTAGATCACATCAATACAGTGAAGCTTCTAGGGTTCTGTGCCGATCAAAGAGAAAAGTTTGTTGTGTATGAATTCCTGCAGTTCGGATCATTAGGGAAAAGCTTGCAAGGTGAGCATAGGTGTCTAATTCAGTGTGTGTTTTGTTTACCAAGTATGAACTTCTCTTGAGTTTAAATGGAGTGGAAATTTTGTTTTCTATGCATCCTAATTTTAATTTGATTGCATTTTATAGATGGTGGTGAGGAATTCACCTTTCTCGGAGACTGGAATTAGATAGTTCGAATTGCCCAGGGAATTATCAAAGGCCTTGATTTCTTATATAAGATGAATATTATTCACGGAAATCTTAGGTCCGATAAGATCCTTGTTGGCAGAGGACATATTGCTAAGATTTCATACTTCCGGATTGCAAGGGTTGGTTCTGCAACAAAGAAAAATGATAAGATGTACAATCTTGGCATCATCTTGCTAGAGATCATCTTTGGGCACAAAGCATATCTTGATGGGGATCTGGTTACTTGGGTAAGTTCTGCTTATACCAATATCTGGTCCACTACTTATTTCTAACTGCAACATGGTCCTATGGTCATTTGGACAAAATGAAATTTGCTTCCACCAAGCCAAGTGGTGTTATATAGTTTGGAACTAAATTTTTGTCATTTTGAGTATACAGGCAAGACCAAGGTTCAGGGAGCGTCATAACTAACCTGGTAAACCTAAGGCTTCATGGGAGATACCCTAGAAGAGGGCTAGCTGTCTTTGCAGTTGTAACTGAAATGTTCTTGAATACGCATAGGCAGAATCGACCTTCCACAAACACCATGGTCAATGCTATACAATTTGTGGTGTATCAGTCATTGCGCTTCAATGCAAATTTGAATAGAGCCCAGCCCAGGAATGAGAAGCGGCCTGATTGTTTTTCATGGTAAGAGATGCCAACGTGTAATATCTGACAAACTACTTTGAAGATAAACTGTTCCCAGTAAGACTATTACTTCTTGCACAGTCGGGGTCAGATGTGACAGGGATAATTATTAGTGAAGGCACAGGTATAATCTAAATCTAGATGCAGTACAATGTCTCATCTATATTAGTTAATATGACGCCTAAATTGGTAAAGTTGTGGCTGACTAAATGTGTGATTGTTGCAAGTAGATCCTAAAACCTGTTGTGGCTTGCTTAGGTTTACACGGTAACAAAATATTTTTTGCCAATTATATTAATATAAGAAATAGAAAATAATATTTAGAATAACAAACCTTAATCCATTATTGCTTGTATTCTTCAATATTTGTCCCTTTTCTCTTATCCTCCTTTCACGTTGCGCTATTTTGCGTTTATTAGGAGCTAACTCTTCAGAAACTTCATTATTTTTTGGTCTCTTTGATGTTGTATTATTTTTTTGGCTCATTGATTCTATTAGTCTCCTTTTACGTTAGGCTTGTTGACGTTTATTTGGAGTCAACTCTTCTGTAGTGGTGAGACTTTTGCTTTCTCTGGTTCTCTTTGCTTCCTACCATATTCTTCAGAATTTGTCGTATATTGCATTGTCTGTAATGATAAACACAATTTAAGAAATATTAGAGTGTGCATATAATAAAAAATGTATGTAATCGTTATTGATAATTTTCTTTATCTCTCTCTTTCAACTTAATTATATTACATTACAATGTAATATAAATTATATGTCTATATTATCAATTCTTAATTATCAATGTAATCGTTATCCTCTTTCAAAATATTAGAGTGCACATACAATTATATGTCTATATATAATAGTTTAAGAAATATTATTGTTTCTTCATATAAGTTATATGAAAATTTATAACGATGAGCACCGGATATGTATAATAACCATTCTACGTAAAAAAAATTTGAGATTTACATCGATCTATTGTACATGAATTTTCCTGTACAGTCGTAAACACATGGCACATGCCTAGAATTGCACAGGGTACTTGGATTGAATCACCTAAAAAAGTTAAAATTATACCTCTCATAAGAATTGTACAGGGGAAGCCTAGAATTGCAGGGGTCTCGGATCACCAAAATAAGTTAAAATTAGGTATCTCATAAAAATTGGATAGGTGACTATCTAAGAAAAAAAATTATACATCTTCATAAGAAATTTGTTTTTGTCAACATATAAGATATGAATATATACCTGACAAAATTTGAGAAATTTGAGATAAGAAATTTGTACCTGACAAAAGTTTTGTAGAAGTCTTTGTGATTGAGATCGATTTGTTTGATTTGGTGTTTATTCGAAAAGCTTTGATTAGGTTTGTTGATTGGGTTAAAACCATTATATAGAAGTGAAGGAAGAAGAAGTAGATTAATTTCCATTATAAATCAATTTCTTATTTCTTTTAAGTGAAGAAATAAGAAGTACAATTTGTATTATAAATCAATTTCTATTTTTATTTGTATCTATCCCCTAGTAATTTAAAAGGTGGGAACATAAGCTGCTGCATAAGCATTTGGTTGATGTAACCATACATAAAGTTGGCTTTTAATTTTTTTAGAAATTCAAACATAAGGCACACTAATTTATAAAAACAGTTATAGCTATGCACTGAAAATATATCTTGTTTAACAAAACTAACCTTCATGGTTGCTTGCATGGCTGCATGTATAGCTTCTTGTTCTCCTTGCCTAACATAATTTAAGTTCTTGTAGAGATTCTGACAATTCTTTCACCTTCTAAATCATCAGAGGTATCCTAACATTCAGAGGCATTTGGTTCTTGTATATGAGACAATATTTGATCTAAAGAACTGTAGAAAAGTTCCCTAACTTTGAAGAGGAATTTCTTCTTGTTTTTCTTCTCCATCTTGTTTTGCTCCCTAACTTTGAAGAGGAAGTTCTTGTTTTTGCTCCCTCTACGAAAAACTCAACTTCTTAATAAGCATTCTTGATAGAAAATTATGATAGAATTCAAATGTTACTTCACCATCAATTTCTACGTCCCCATCCGGTTCTTGTTCCTGATCAAATGAAGATATTATTAGATATGCATCCAAGTAAATATTCGTAGAAATCAATTGACTATGAACTCTCATGGTGTAAAAAGCAATTGATCGATATTTGAAATTATACATTGTGTATACCTTTATAAAGTGGAGGTTGATCTTATTCACTGTTCAATTTTAGGGAAATAGTTAGATAGTCAACAATCTTTGAATAAAATCAAATGGGTAACCATTCTCGTCTGTAAATTGCAAAAAGTTCTCAAAATTATGAATTTTTATTATTGTTATTGTGATCATATAAAATCACTTGAGTGAGAAAATAACTTAAACATTTTCTCACCTCCTACAAACCATTGGATTGATATTGAAGGATATCTAGCCATTGATTACATTATGATTATACATTTGAAGTTTTAAATTGTTGCTTTCAACCTTGATGGTGGTAGATATGGAGTTTTGGGTGGTGGTTGGTTTCAACTTTTGGGTGGTGAAATCAAACATTCAGTTAGTGGGTTTATTGTTTTGTGAGTGGATTTAAAGTTTTGAGATATAGGTATTCGGGTTTTTAGTGGTAGAGATCAAATTTTAAGGTGGTGGTTGGTGTATTTTCATGATGTTAAGTCAAATTTAATCATTTAAATGATGAATTATATATTGTTGGTGTTAATTTCATGTTTTAAACTTGAAAATTTAACATTTTGATTTCAAAATCTATGATTGTGAAGGTTGATTTCGAAGTTTATGTGGTGGATCTATGATTTTGGTGGATTATTTCATCAATTTCTTTTTAATTTCTTAATGTAACTAAACAAAACATGTGAAAAAATAATTAGAATTCTCATTGTCAATCAAACACCCTTATTTGATCAAGTGAGAAAACTTAAAAATATTTTCACACTGAAGTGGAAATTTTTTTTTAAGTCATTCCCACTATAGTAGGAAATTAACCTTCATGGTTGCTTGCATGGCTGCATGTATAGCTTCTTGTTCTCCTTGCCTAACATAATTTAAGTTCTTGTAGAGATTCTGACAATTCTTTCACCTTCTAAATCATCAGAGGTATCCTAACATTCAGAGGCATTTGGTTCTTGTATATGAGACAATATTTGATCTAAAGAACTGTAGAAAAGTTCCCTAACTTTGAAGAGGAATTTCTTCTTGTTTTTCTTCTCCATCTTGTTTTGCTCCCTAACTTTGAAGAGGAAGTTCTTGTTTTTGCTCCCTCTACGAAAAACTCAACTTCTTAATAAGCATTCTTGATAGAAAATTATGATAGAATTCAAATGTTACTTCACCATCAATTTCTACGTCTCCATCCGGTTCTTGTTCCTGATCAAATGAAGATATTATTAGATATGCATCCAAGTAAATATTCATAGAAATCAATTGACTATGAACTCTCATGGTGTAAAAAGCAATTGATCGATATTTGAAATTATACATTGTGTATACCTTTATAAAGTGGAGGTTGATCTTATTCACTGTTCAATTTTAGGGAAATAGTTAGATAGTCAACAATCTTTGAATAAAATCAAATGGGTAACCATTCTCGTCTGTAAATTGCAAAAAGTTCTCAAAATTATGAATTTTTATTATTGTTATTGTGATCATATAAAATCACTTGAGTGAGAAAATAACTTAAACATTTTCTCACCTCCTACAAACCATTGGATTGATATTGAAGGATATCTAGCCATTGATTACATTATGATTATACATTTGAAGTTTTAAATTGTTGCTTTCAACCTTGATGGTGGTAGATATGGAGTTTTGGGTGGTGGTTGGTTTCAACTTTTGGGTGGTGAAATCAAACATTCAGTTAGTGGGTTTATTGTTTTGTGAGTGGATTTAAAGTTTTGAGATATAGGTATTCGGGTTTTTAGTGGTGGAGATCAAATTTTAAGGTGGTGGTTGGTGTATTTTCATGATGTTAAGTCAAATTTAATCATTTAAATGATGAATTATATATTGTTGGTGTTAATTTCATGTTTTAAACTTAAAAATTTAACATTTTGATTTCAAAATCTATGATTGTGAAGGTTGATTTCGAAGTTTATGTGGTGGATCTATGATTTTGGTGGATTATTTCATCAATTTCTTTTTAATTTCTTAATGTAACTAAACAAAACATGTGAAAAAATAATTAGAATTCTCATTGTCAATCAAACACCCTTATTTGATCAAGTGAGAAAACTTAAAAATATTTTCACACTGAAGTGGGAATTTTTTTTTTTAAGTCATTCCCACTATAGTAGGAAATTAATTAGAATGTCCAATGAAATAATTCCCACTCCCTTTTTTTCCACTCTGCAATCAAGCACATCCTAATTGATTTGAAGTTGTAATTGATTTGAAGTTGTGAAGGAGTCGGTTTTGAAGTGCAGGAAGATTGGAACAAAGGAAGAAGAAGAAAAAAAAGTTTTAATATAAAAAACTTATACACATGATTTCCTTGTTAAATCTCTTTAATCTAAGCCTCCTATCAAAATTTCACATATGGATCTCAAGGCTATCCTAACCATTGAACACAACTTAAGTTTGGACCCAAGCATTGATTTAATCTCACCCACAGATCTACTCTCACATAGATCTCAAGACGATCCTAACCATTGAACACAACTTAAGTTTGGACTCAACCACGGATTTAATCTCACCCATCTATTATTATCAACACATCTCTAGATGACCTCAAGGCTATCCTAACCCTTGAACACAACTTAAGTTTGGACCCAACCATTAATTTAATCTCACCCACAGATCTATCATTATCAACACATCTCAAGACGATCTTAACCATTGAACACAACTTAAGTTTGGACCCAACTATTGATTTAATCTCACCCTTAAATCAACCCTCATGCACAGATCTCTAGATGATCTATACCCTTGTTTGTTTTATCAAGACAAACTGTGTTTGTGCCATCCTCACAGTATAATATAGATATATATATATATATATATATAATATATATATATATATATATATATCGATTAATAGCTTCTTTAAAACTGAATTTGTTATTGTGAGCTTAGTTGACATGATTGCGGTACCTTGGAAAGTCCTGGTAATTCTGTAGTGGTTATAGAGCTGGGCATGGATGTATGTTGTTATGGTTTTAAATGTTAATGATGTCAAAATTTAATCAACTCAAGGGCAAATATAGTGTGCTATAGACAATAGAGTTGTATGAGGTACAATACATATTTTACTGCTTTAATCGTTATAAGAATTATGTTTATTCATTTTTTGAATAAATGGTTGATGTTGGGCGTCAGAGTGTCTTTGAAAGGACGGGAATATTTTCCCCTGTATTAAACATATATATATGAAACCGATAAGAGGTTGTGACTTATCGTTTGGAAAAAAAATACCTTCATGGAAGAATGTTTCGATCTTTGGAGTCGCGAAACGATATCTTTGATAACTTAAACATTTTAGCTTATGCGTTGAGGTGTATTTAGAACTTATGAGATCTTAGGATAAATGATATACAATTTAGTTACAAATATTGTTTCATTAATAAAGAAAAACCTTGTACATGTCCTTCCCCATTATGGATGTTTGGCTTCGCTTTAGAAATCATACCAAGAAGCCAGAAGTCCCGAGTTCAGAGATAATAGAAAATAATTGGAGAGATATATTATGGTGGATTTATCATATAGTTGATATGAATCTTAACGGTTTATCCAAAAGTAAATATTGGCTTTTAACAAAGAAATATTTGAAAGTTGATTGCCTGGAAATGACACTTATATTACAATATTCATTTATAAATATAAATGTTCGAGTGGGTTGATCAATTTTAAATTGATCGTGGTGATATATCTAAGTTATAAGACACAAAGGGTGTATAAGTTGGGTAGACAATTTATATTATATAAGCTGAGAGACATTTTAATTCGTCGGATCCTTTTTAAAGTTGTTTCGAGATTGTTGTGCCAGAGATAAACGGTTGAGATTAGAATTTCAAACTTAAGTGGATGGTCCAGTCGGTTTTACCAGACTTGGACTCAATTCGGATCGTAAAATGGGCCCAATTTTGAGAGACATTTCAGACCGTCTGATTTCAAATTTGATTTAGATGGACGGCAAAGATTAGATTTCTAACTTAAGTGGATGGTCCAGGGCTTGGACTCAATTCGGATTGAAACCATAAATATTTGGTAATTTCTTTAATCATTCAGATTAAAGGTTGCGAGACGATATAATGGTTTACTTTATATCGATTCAGAATTTAGTCTAATCAGAATTTCCTCTCTCTTCAATCAGAGATTTCTCTCTCAAAAGGTTAATTTCTTTCTCTTGAATTCAATGTACTATTTAACCATTGGTCTTAATCTCATCCTGTATGTTCTTCTCTAATCAGTTGGTCTTAAATCTTAATCAACTAACCAAGCTTAGATCTGAAAAATCATCATCTTCATCAGGTAAACTCATCTTCAACCTCATTGCACATTTTATTTTTTTTTCTCTATTTCATTGATTAGTTTCACTTAAATTTGCACTTCTTATTAACACCCATTTCCTTATAGTGATTATACTGTCAGTTTATCAACTTCCATTTGTGTTTATAATTGTTAATCCCACTGCAATGGCTTCCCCTATCTACCAGGATAGTTTAACAGTGATTTAAGACCAAAGCCAAACTAATCAATGAAATCGATACTATTGTCATTGCCTTCACTAATTTCTTTGTGTAATCATTGGTGAAATTCTGTTGTGTTATGTTGTTAAAGTTGATAGTTTAAGTTGGTCTGTAGTCTTTCAATTGATGATATTAATTTTAGTGATTTGGCTCTAAGTTTTCTTCAGAGAGTATTCTTCTTATCTAGGAGATATATGAGATTTGATCTAATAAACTCCAAGTAAAAATTGCTGCAAACAATTTACCTGGTTCGGTACCAACCAGAATCTATACATGGTGAAAATACAGAAATTTTACTACACCTAGCATTTGATTGTTTGAATTTTGAGTGCAGGATTCAATTTGTGTGACTTACACATTTTTTGCAGTCTTTCTTACATCTTTTTCTGGTTCAAATGCAGGTCTATTTCATGACAAGGCTCAATGGTGCCATTTTAACCTTATTATTTTTTTTAGCTCTCTTAGTTGTTGGAAAGGCAAACAGGCCACACGATGAGCAGCCGCTTTCTAAAATCGCTATTCATAAGACCACACTGGCTTTTCATGAATCGTCTTATGTCAAAGTCTCCCCCTCTATTCTTGGCTCGAAGGTAACATATTACACTTTCATTTTCCATCAATTTCTCAGTAAGCTTGATTAGAATCACTTGGAACACTGTGAGATATATGGTTGATGTAAAATAGTGTCATTTCTGGAGATGGTAAGCAATACAAGTGTGCATACCTACTTTTCATCACCTCTAATTGATTCAATACGTCCACAAATTCTTCTTAGTATCCATGACAACACGGAACCGTATTGGGCAACTGGCTACCAACATAAATACATAATGCATTATTGGGAAAGGAAAGCTGTTGGATTTTGTTGATATTGATTCTAATTTCATCTTTGTTCCAGGGACTAAATCCCGAGTGGGTGACTGTGGAGTTTAGTTTCCCAAGCCTATCAATTGATGATTGGATAGGGCTCTCCAGCTAATTTCAGGTAATATAGACTCTTAATACCGAACGTAATTGCCTACTATCACATATATGAAATGGACTGGCTCCTATATTGACCAACAACTGTTTGTAAACGGAAACAACTCCGGTCAGAGTTTTTCAGACGTGTTGATGTCTTTTTCACCTTCTCTTCTCTTTATATGTCTTTCCATCAGTTACCTGTTTTTATGATTTTCATTTAACCATGTGATAAATGATATGGTTTGATGAGGTGGAAAAATTGGCTCCAGAGTGCAATCTACTTTATAACTGGACTTTCTGTTGCAGTACTAATTTGCAAACTACTCCAATCCAAAGTACAAGGACACAGGAAAAGGATATTTAAAACTTCAACTAATCAACCAGAGAGAAGACTTCTCATGTGCGTTATTTTCTAGCGGCCTCACAAATGTAAGTTTGTAACTTACATTCAGTTCCCTGTGAACTTAACAAACTCTATTTGATTATTTTGTGGTTTCAAGCTGGGTAGGGGGAGGAATCTGGGCAGGGGAAATTACTTTTATCATTTACTAATTGGGCAGGGGAAACCCTTCGAAATCTTTGTGCTTAATTCAAGAACAAATAGATTTTTTCCAATCAAGTAAAGAGGTTTCACATTTGCATTTGATAAATTTTATTTTATTTCATTTTTGTCTAAATGTGTGAGAAATTGATAGTGTCCATATTGAAAATTTACACCATTGATTTGATGCAAAGAATTTCTTCTCCGACCTGGACTAGCAGAGAGATTGACTTTCACCGTTAGATTCATGAGAAATCTTCAGTGATTTGACATCATTTTTATAACACTAGCAGGTAGTTGATTTGCCATTGTATATTAACTAATTAACTATAGTTGTCTTGCCCCTTGAAGAGAAAGAGGGTTGTGAAAGAAAGAAAAAAAAAACAAAAAACAAACAGAGATTAGGCTTAACAAAGAAACCACTTTGAAGAGTTGTTCTCTTCTTCTTTTTTCATTCTTTTGGGTTCATGGACTGCTGTACATTTTTCATACCTAGAGCAACATCTTGCGCATACAATCACATCTAAGTGTTTGAGTTAGACAATGCTGCAAAAACATCGGCTGCATGATTTGACTCTTTAATCTATATTATAAGGTGCTTAGTTTGACTAGGATTAAATCCTTTATTCTTGATCGATTTTCTAAGGTTATGCCCAAAATTTTTGTTAATACAAATATTTTCTAAGCTCTGATCTTAATATGAACAGGTTAGTACTTCTAAGTTAATCACTAATTTGAAATATGAACAAATAGCTTAATTTGATCGGTATCAGCTTAGTTCAATATTTCCAAATAGCTTCAGTATTTTTTTTTTCTTTAGTTCAATGGAGTTGCGCCAATACTAAATTTTGTCGACATAGTATCCAAATATCACAAATGATAGCATCCTGAGACTTTTGTGCTTAGTATAGATGAACTCAATATAAATTTTAGAGTGGTCCTGATACAGGTTTTTGGAGTTTGATAGTTAGGTTAAGATGACTACAAGTCTGCAATGCCATAAATTTTTTTGTATTTCCTCTATCATCTCTACAAGAACAAAAAACATTACAAAAATGATTACTGCTTGAATGGTTAATCAATAAAATAGCTTTCAGATTATATTGCAAGATTGGGAATCTCAAAATTTAATATTAACTTGATATGCTATGTTTTCCATTTTTGAGTTTGTGGTTTTTCTGTTGAAATTGCCCGACAATAATGTGATTTTGAACTAATCCCATGGGAACAACTTCCATTTATTCAATTTATTTTAAATTATCTCATAAAAAACAAAAATCCCTCCAAAAGTCTGAAACAGTATAATCTCTCAACAAAAGGCTAATTTTGATGCCAGATATTGTCTAACAGGTTGGAAGGATTACAATCTCCCAACTTTGATTATTTGTATCAGTCTTCTATTATTTTTAGGTTTCTCACCTTATTAATTTGTTGTTTTTTTTTTCTCTCTATTAAAGAGTATCTCTTCAATTTTCGTTACCGTTCAATAATCTTTCTTATGTTGTGTCTACTTTAATAATCCATTCTACAATCTTTCTCTTCTTTTATGTAATTGAATCTTAAACTGTTGTGTCTACTTACTTCTTCATTTTTTTTTTTTTGTGAAAAAAAATATAATGTCTACTTAATTCTTTCTATACACAATAATCCATTCTACAATCTTCTTCTTTCTTTTATATAATTGCTAATCTCAGAATGTTGTGTTTTGTTTATTTTTGTAGTTATCCACTGCTGTAAGGAATCAGTGGGAACATCATTGGGAACCCTGAAGTGAGGTACTTCTTTCTATTAAATTCTCTTTTATTCCACGTATAGCTCTCCAACCTTCAGTAACTTAAACGCATTTCCCAATGTCACGCAGACAATTCCCAGTTCACTTGGATTTCGCAATAACTATCAACACAAGGCCAATCCGTTAAATTTGTTAGAATAGACTTGAAAAACCATGTTTTCAGCCATGGTCAACTTTATGTTGCATAGTCGAGGTGTACTTCTTCAAAAGAATACAACAACCAATGTTGTTTACCCTGAAGTTTTACTGTAGCAATATCAACACAGTAAGGTAAGTTCTTATCCTATGATTGTTCTTTGTTCTGTGCATATAATTTCAATATCCTATATACTTATGAAGGAATCTTACATAGATTTTACAATTTTAGAGTTTTGGTGCAATCTTCTACTAATAATTAATTTGTTCCGCACAAATGTTTGCACAGAAATCACACATCTGTTTTCAGTTGGATTCTCATTGTTTCATCATGATTGTCCACTTTGGTATGATTAATTGTTGTGACACACTATTGGACTCCCAGACAAATATTGAATTTTAAATTCAAAAACTATACTTTGGAGGTGCCCCAACATTACACAATCTGTAACGTGTTATGTGCTTGGGTTTGAATTTTATTTAGCACATACCCAAACCTCAGTTTAAACTCCTTCAATTATGTTGCATGTTAACTGAATTATTTGTATTTTGCCTTTTATTTTTTCAGGTTGCAAATTATTCTAACTTTCCAGATTGTGGCAAAGATCATCAAACAGAAGACTACAGAAGAGACTCAACATCAAGAATGATTTCAGTCCAGAGCAAGAAAAGGTTAGGAAGGACAACCGGTGGGCCTTTGAATGAAGGACCGAGATAGACTGTAATTTGAGTGGACGGGATCATCATTTTATTTCCATTGAAAATAGTTACTTTTGTCTAGAGTTTTGGGCTATTTGATAGATACTGGTTAGGGAAGAACTTTTAATACTCTGCCATTTGGTAAATATCTCATGGTAATTTTATTTAGTTTATATTAATTGATATTGATGTGATATGATTCTGATATCAACTACCTAATGATAACTGTCCCTATTTTGTTCATACTTTTGTAATGTCTGTTGGTGTTAGTGCAGTTAATAACTCCATAAGGGATGTTTATTATATGTTTGTTCCATATGTCCCTGAGGAAGTATTTGTTTTGGTTTTGAATATATATGTTTAGTTTTAGTCATTCCGAATTTGGATGTTGGTCTTCAGTTTTGTTCTCTGGCTTCATTCTGGGATGCATATTGTATTCATCAATCAACCTCTTATTATAGAACCTGTTACTATATGATCATTGAGATGTAATTTTAAAAACCTGAAAATATACAAATGATGTTTTTTTTTTTTAATTCAAAACAAATTTTATTGATAAAAATTTGAGAAATTATACAAAGTTAGAGGACAAACGAGCTACAAACTACGCTGTAAGCCTTTATTATTATTATTATTATTATTATTATTATTATTATTATTATTATTATTATTATTATTAGTAAGCGAGGTTAACTTAACGGGGGCCCTCCCCCTAAATTGTTGGAAATACTAATTATGGCTGCTCAAAAGCTACAGAGACGACCTTCAATGCTTAGAGCAAATAAAAAAACATATATACGACAAAAATGCAATATTATGTAAACTATCGATACAAACTACAAACACGTTGCTCCAAGTTTGCGACTTGATATAGAATATTTTAAGTATAATGATATATCCAAGATTTAATTAATTTTTAATGCTTTCTTTCTTATTCTTCTAAAACATCCTTGACAGTAGTAGAATTCCCAGTACAATTATTACCAAGAGTGCAGACTACCGGATTGCAACTTCAAGTTCAACCAACTCTAAATCATACATCAACTAATCAAAAAAAAAATATGATTGTCAAATTTTAATCAAACAAACAAAATATTTTGATCTAAATTAAAATTTACTATGCAGTATAAAATTAATTGACAATCGTGGCAGTGCCACGGGTTAAACAGCAATCAAAAGGTTGCGAGACGAAATTGCTTCAAATCAATCCCCCACAAAACAATTATATCTACTAATTAGACTAAATTCTGAATCGATATACATACGAAATTGCTTCAAATTCTGAATCGATATAAAGAGGTTGCGAGACGAAATTGCTTCTGAAATTGCAGCACGTAAACCCGAATGGTTTTTCTTATCATCCAAATTACATTATAGGTAATAACCAGTTTGATTCTATCATGTAAAGAAGAAATAACCAGTTTTCATCCAAACCATGTACAGGTAAACCCCAATGCAAGTCATGTGATTTGTATTTTCAGTCGTGTAGTTCTTTGATTTCTTTTTATTCTCAAAAATATTAGACAGTTGATACATGTCTCAATTTGATCCTCTTTAATCTAACATATCAGTGATTGAAAAAAATAATCATCCTTAGAATATTATGCAGGAAACCAATTGGTGGGCTAAGCCTATCATGTAAAGAAGAAACATACATTGAACTGCTAGCTCAAGATGAGGCAAGAAATCTTAGGGCAACAATATAAGGTAATGTGGTGGATAGACCACATTGCGTTATGGTACAGAGGACGATGCACCATGGAAAAATGTGGTGGATGCAAAATATGGAAAAGGTGAAGATAGTTGGTGGGGCCCTATGGGTGCTCTTTATGGCGTGGCATTGTAAATTCATTGTTGCTTTCAAAGAAGGAATAAAGTACATACTGGGTGATGGACACCATATTAAATTTTAGAAAGACAAATGGGTTGGTGATGTCGCTTTGGCTGAGCAATATCCCTTGATTTTTAGATTGGCATTGAACAAGGAATCAAAAGTTTGTGATCTGAGGAACATGGATGCAAATGCGTCTACCTAGAACCTGTAACGAAGAAGAAACGGGTATGAATGGGAGGAACAACAGATGACACCTTTGAATGGTGTGCTTGACCAGATAGAAAGCTGTACGTTTGGACTTTGATGCTTGCGGCAGAACCTTAATGTTCGATAATCTTAATAGAATGGGGAAAGATCTACAACCTATTGTTATTCGTGCAGGATGACCAATGAATCGATCACTAATCTGTTTCTACACTGCACAAAAGCATTACAATTGTGGGCAAGTTTAATTCCATCAGAATTGTGAAATCTTTGGAATGGAGACAGTAGAGGAATGGCTGCTTGCTTGACCAGAGAAAGGTGGAACATAATTTACATCTATGATATGGAAACTGCTCCCAATAGCTGTAGTATGGAGAAATTACTTTTGGAAAAACTGGAATGAAGCCCGAGATTCCCTTCACCATATATATCTTTCTTTCACGTTATATCAAGGTTGTTGTATCTGATCGGAAGGTATAAGACTCCTACATATTTACGAATGCAAAAAAATTACAAAAACACATCAATAAAGAACCAATTCAGCAGCAACTGATCATGGGTCCTCTTGATATTTAGTTTACTGCATTACTAAAATTTAGTTTGTGTGACAATATCCCAAGTGTGCGGGAGTAGCAACTCAAATTCTCCTCTTCATATTTACGATTAATATAATAAATCTAGGATAAGTGAAATGATACCAAAGATTATTCAAGCCTAATTGTCTAAGGATGAAGAGGTAGAACTATATGAACTATTTGCATTTGAATAATTACGCTTCAAGCCTAATTGTATTATCATAATTTGCTGGCCATATTTACTATTCTAAATTTGGTAATAGGATAGACTTTAGTAATAGACTAAGTGACATTTTATTGTAATAGATTTTTCATTCAATTTTAAGGTTGTATATATTTTATTGTTATTTATAATTAATTTTTATTTTGTATTGTAATTATTCTTTTTATAGGCACAATTGAGTGAAAAGGTTTACAAAATTGTTGACACTAGCGTGGCGAAGCCACGGGTACAACTAGTATATATATATATATATATATATATATATATATTAAAACTTGTTTTTATTGAAATGTTAAATATTATAAAAGTTTATACTAAATGTTCATCCATTGAGATGTTGTACTCAGTTTTCGGCCCATCGGGTTTTGGGGCGTTACAATTTTCCAATGATTTGCATGATAAATATAGTACTATAATTATTTTATGAATTTCTCAAATATTTATATACGGCAAATGTATTTCCCGGTAAATTAATTTTCCGCCCAATTCAAACCGACTCTTACAAGAAATAATGTTTATTTTCTAGTCATTTAAGCTATTTGACCAAAATTGAGTGTACTTTTATTATGATTTATAAGGTAATTAGTTATTTTCAAATGTTTAGTGATACATTTCTTATTTTACCTTTAAAATCTTTTAAAACTAAAATGTCTTTGTACAAATGTTTAGCTATTGCATTTCACTTTCAAGAGAACACTCTACTTACCACATTAGCATATACGAAGTCATTTTATTTTGACAGTTGATGAAGATCCCGCATACTAAAAGTCAATTTAAATTAAAACAAGATCTAAATTAAAGCAATATAACAAGCACTCACTCGTTATATAAACCAACACTATCCACAACATTTGAGAAACCGAAGTCACCTCCCTCCCATCCATATGTCAAAGTTACCTTATGCTTTTCCATACAACTCACAACCTGCTTTCCATGCTTCTTTTCAGAATATAAAGATCGAAGTATTGAAACACTCACTCGCTCGAAGATATAGGGAAAAGCCATGGAAAAGGAATTGGGGTTGCACTTCTTCACAAGTTTGGACTTTGCAACTCAACTCACGAGAGGAAGTACCAGCTACCAACTTAATGCCATAAAGCATATGTAGTTCCACATCCCTAACTCTGTACAAAGTTTCCAATTTTGGATTTTTTAGCCAGGCCATGGGCCCATCTCTAAGGTTCTCTTTTAATAATAAAACCCCAATTTCTAATTAATAATAATAAAAAAAAACAATATCTTCAAATACAACAACTTTATCTTTTACTAAGTTTAAATCTTCCGCTCACGTCCAATAATAGTACTCCCACTGTGTTTTTACACAAAATAATTTAATCTGGAGGTAAAAGATGTATTCCCAAGTTATCAAATACAAAAAGTTGCAGCCACCCAACATTTTGGACACGAGATCATTGTGATGTAGGAGGAGGAGAGGGGGTCAAAGCCCTCCACCATTACTATGCCTTGTACATTGTGACGCCCCCAAAATCCAATCCTAGTTGATCAGGCTAAGACCAGACTCCAGAGTCGTAATGTTCTCCATATGTCCACCATGGACCGTAGGTTCACACTACTGCCACGTGACACCAAGCTCCAAATCCAATATCCATGTAAGGACAGAATAATAAAATATCACACGAACAAAATTTCGAACAAAACAACAGCGGAAGATTTATTTCAAAACCAAACTCCGTATATACATAAATACAAGGATTGAACTGAAAGAAAAAACACAACGGAAAGGATAACATATTGTGTCTGCCCCAAGGGCTACACTGATAACAAAAGACTAACTCTAACTTAGAGCACCTGCTTAGCTAACTATCTCCAACTAGATCCTCTTCGCACGCTCCGAGAATCGCTTTACCTGTTTTCTGGAAGGAAGGGAAAAAAGAGCGATTAAACGCTAGCAAGTTACACAACTTGATATCCGATCTTGATTCCAGGGACGGAATCAGCGCACCCAATAAAATATAACAATACAATACATGTATCAATTATAATCATTATATCAATTCCAGCAACTCGAATCAATAAACAATTATATCAACAATCTAATCATCACACATATGGCATAAAGCCCATCCATCTGATATCAAATCATCTGGTACCGCAGTACCCCAGCCATGCATCTGTATGCGACACCGAGCAATACTCTCCGCAGGCTCATAAGATTGGTGACATAGCACCATTGAGTGTACTTCTGTATGCGACACCGAGCAATACTCTCCGTACACTCCAGGGACGTCTCCCCAAATTCAGACTGTTCAAAACAGTCTCTGGCTCAAAAAGCCCTTTCACACAAATCCATCCATACATTCAATTAAATGCATCTTAACTATCAATACGCATAAATTTCAAAATATGCAATCTCACCTTTGGCATGAAAATTGTACATGAATAATATCACCAATAATTTAATAATTCATTGCAGCGTCAATTAAGAGCTATGACAATCAATATCATGTTAAAATCAAATCAACACACTAACATGCTTTCCTATCAATTTTCCAACACTAACCGAATAATGATATCAATTTCAAACAAATTCAATTAATACGCATAACCGAAATTGTAGTATAACAATAGCATATTCTTACACCCACTAACCTCATCTATCTCCTAAAAGCAAGAAAAGATATCAAATAATGTAACTTACCTCGCTTCGCGAAGAAAACACTATAACAACGAGCTATTAACACGGAATTCACAAAATTGGAGATTCCAAGTATTGAAATCTTTAACTTATAAGCAATTCTTCTTCTTCTCACAAATTTCTGCAACTCTCTCTTTCTTGAAATTCTATAGTGTGAACTCACTAACAGGTTATTTTTCTTCTTTCTCATTAACTGTATATACTAGCAAACAGGTCACTGCTTATATATCCTAAATTAAGTCGGTTCAATTCCTTACTAACAGATTATTAACAAAACATAAGTCGGTTCTCATTCTAGTGTGAACACACCAACAGATTTGGTCTTAAGTGTGAACAGGTTTTGGACTGCCACCTAACCATATCAAATAATACTACCTAGCAAGCAGGTTAAGCATACAAGGTATTACAATCTACCCCCCTTAAATAGGAATCTCGTCCTCGAGATTCACACGTACCTTATCGAAAAAACCGGATAGTCGCGACGAACATCCTCTTCACGTTCCCAAGTAGCTTCACGTTCTGTACGTCCAGTCCATAGAATTTGAACAAAAGGAATCTTCCGTCTACGAAGTTCTCGTTCTTCCCTTTTGAGAAGCTTCACTGGTTTCTCCACATAGGACATCTCTGGAGTTATCTGAAAGTCTGCCAAATTAATTTGCATGTCCTTCTGGTTATGTCGTGCTTTCCTGTCATCCTTCTTAAAGAATCTCAACATAGATATATGGAAGACATTATGCACATCTGCCAACGCTGGAGGTAATTCGATCCTATAAGCCACCTTCCCAATCCGTTCAAGAACAATGAAAGGTCCAATGAAACGTGGTGCCAACTTCCCTCTTTTTCCAAAAGCGTCGTACCCCCTTCATAGGAGAGACCTTTAATAGAACAGGGTCTCCAACCTGATACTCAATCGGTCGTCGTCCCTTATCTGCATAACGCTTTTGGCGTTCCTGAGCAGCCACAATTCGATCCCTAACCAATACAATTTTCGCAGTAGTGTCTTTAACCATATTTGGTCCTCCCATAAGAATGCGATCATGATGTTCTGCCCAACACACTGGAGTTCTACAAGGTCTACCATATAGTGCCTCAAATGGTGTCATCCCAATACTAGCATGATAACTGTTATTATAAGCAAACTCCGCCAAATGCAAATGCTCGGCCCATTGACCCTTAAAGTCAATTATACATGCACGCAACATATCCTCTAGGACCTGATTCACACGCTCAGTCTGTCCATCGGTCTGAGGATGAAATGCTGTACTGAAATTCAACGCAGTCCCAAAAGCTTTCTGAAGTCCTCGCCAAAATTTGGAAGTAAACTGAGTACCTCTATCCGAAATAATGGTCATAGGAATGCCATGAAGCTTCACTATCTTCTGAACATACAATGTTCCCAAGTCACTGGCAGTATAAGTATTACTAATAGGTAGGAAATGAGCTACTTTAGTCAAACGATCAACGATTACCCAAATAGAGTTATGGCCCTCAGAAATAGGTAATCCCTCGATAAAATCCATCGAAATACTGTCCCACTTCCACTCCGGTATGGGTAAAGGTTGCAATTCACCAGCTGGCCTCATATGTTCCGCCTTAACTCTCTGACAAGTATCACACTTGGAGACATATTCAGCCACATCCCTCTTCATGGTCTTCCACCAGAAATGTTGCTTCAAACCCTTATACATCTTAGTAGTTCCTGGATGAACAGTGTATCTCGTACGATGTGCCTCATCGAATAACTCTTCCCTCAACTGAGAGTTATCAGGAACAACAAGACGATTCTGAAATCTCAAACCTCCATCGTTACCAATACTCCAACCTGGAGTTGGTGTATCAACTAGAGCATCCTTCTGAGCCTGAATCCACTCATCTAAAACCTGTGCATCAACCAATCGACTAACAAAGGTAGACTGTAAAGTCATACTACCCAGATAGGCAACTCGAGTAAACTGCTGACCTTCAAGTCTAGGGCAAAACTCGAAGTCACTAAGTGTCTCAACCATACGCCATAACTGTATGGCTGCTAAACGAGCTTTCGGTTTTCTACTCAAGGCATCAGCTACAACATTAGCTTTCCCAGGATGATATTGTAAGGAAAAATCATAATCCTTAATCAATTCCATCCATCGACGTTGTCTCATATTCAACTCCCTCTGAGAGAACAAATACTGCAGACTCTTGTGATCAGTGAATAAATCAAACCGAACACCATACAAATAATGCCTCCATACCTTAAGTGCAAACACTACTGCTGCAAGCTCAAGGTCATGAGTAGGATAGTTCATCTCGTGGATCCTCAACTGTCTCGAAGCATAGGCCACAACCCTTTCTGTCTGCATTAAAACACCGCCTAATCCCAACAACGATGCATCAGTATAAACCACGAAAGGTATATCAGTACGAGGTAACATCAGTACTGGAGCAGAAGTAAGCCTCTGCTTCAACTCCTCAAAAGCAAGCTGGCAATCTCTGTTCCAAATGAAAGGAACATCCTTCTTCGTTAAATGGGTCAAAGCTGTGGCAATCTTGGAAAACCCCTGAATGAAACGACGATAATACCCAGCGAGTCCAAGAAAACTACGTATCTCCTGAACTGTAGTAGGCTACTTCCAATCAAGCACTGCCTCAACCTTAGATGGATCTACAGAAAGACCATCTCCAGAAATCACATGCCCCAAGAATTTGACTTCTCGAAGCCAAAACTCACATTTAGAGAACTTTGCATACAACTGGTGCTCCCTCAATGTCTGCAAGACAATTCTCAAATGCTCTGCATGCTCCGCCTCAGAACGAGAGTATATCAGAATATCATCAATGAAGACTATCACGAACTGATCGAGGTATGGTCGAAAGATGCGGTTCATGAGATCCATGAAAAATGTTGGTGCATTAGTCAACCCAAAAGGCATAACTAGGAACTCATAAGAACCATAACGCGTCAAAAACGCTGTCTTAGGGATATCCTCTTCCCTAACCCTCAGCTGATGATACCCAGATCTCAAGTCGATCTTAGAAAACCACTGTGCTCCTCGAAGCTGGTCGAAAAGGTCATCAATACGTGGTAGAGGATACTTATTCCTCACCGTCACCTTATTCAACTCTCTGTAGTCAATACACAGACGAAGAGTCCCGTCCTTCTTCTTAAAGAACAATACCGGTGCGCCCCAAGGTGAGTGACTCGGCCTAATGAAATCCTGACTCTCAAGGTCCTTGAGTTGCGCTTGCAACTCCTTCGTCTCTGCTGGTGCCATACGATAGGGAGCGCGGGAAATGGGTACAGTACCCGGAACCAAATCTATTCCAAATTCCACAACACGGTGGGGAGGCAAACCAGGAATGTCCCCAAAGACATCCTCAAAATCACAAACCACTGCCATACCAGACAATGCCAAATCAACCTTCCCAGATGCTCCCAACTCGATATGCGCCAGAAAAGCCTCAGCTAACTCATTACCTCGAGGGGTAGCTATGGTCACATCATGACCATCCACTCGCAAAGTAACTGTCTTTGCTATGGTATCTATCTTCCCCTGATAACTCTGCATCCATCTCAGACCCAGAATTACATCGAAACTCTTCATGTCATAGACAATCAAGTTCGCGCGAAACTCATGCTCATCAAGACTAACCCGACAATCCCAACACACAGAATCTAGATACTGATAAAACTCACCAGGAAGCTCAGCAATCATAAGAGACTCGAGTTTCTCACAAACAAGACCAGCGGTATGAGCAAAAGAACGTGCAACGAAAGAATACTTTGCACCCGTATCAAACAAAATCTTAGCAGGCATGGAATTAACACAAAACGTACCTTCCAAGGTGGTGCTGGTGCTATCGCTGCAGTAATCATCGTATACACACGACCATATGCAGGTGGTGCTGGTGCTATCGCTGCAGTAACTGGTGCAGGTGGTGCCTGTTGTTGCAAGGGAACTGCAGCTGGAACCATCGCTCCCTGTGGAGTCTCTCCTGGCTGATAATAGTACGGTAGAGCATACAACTGTCCCGTACCTGATGACTGACCCTGAATCTGACCCGTAGACTGGGTTGAACCTTTACTCTTCCATGTGCCACTGCTACCCGCAGATTTCTGATCGGTTCCACTCTTCTTATCATTATCTTTCAGATTCTTCTTAGGACACTCAAAAGCACGATGTCCCTTCTCACCGCAGTTAAAGCAAGCTCCGCTCTTGAACTTCTCACAGTCTGCCATCTTATGTCCTGGCCTCTTACAAGCATTGCAAGTCACTGTATACCTCGAACTGCTACTCGAACTGTCTGATTTGAATTTCTTCTCATTACCATTTTTCTGTCCATCGGACGGTTGATGGCGCTTATGAGACTTACTACCATCGAACCCTTTACCACTAGCTTCCTTCAGCTCTCGGGTATGGATGATATCTGCCTCAGTAATCATAGCAGACTCTGCAACCTGCCTAACTGTAGGATGTTGCTGATTCTGCACTGCTCGCCTCAAATTGGTTCTCAAACCATCCTCAAACTGTCGGGCCAAACGCCAATCAGAGAACCTCAGATCTGTACAAAACCTGGCAAGACGAATGAATCTGTGCTCATACTCTGTAACAGTGTCTTCACCCTGCTGAATAGTCAGTAACTTCTTTTCTGTAATGGTCTTTGCTGTCCGAGAGATGTATTGCTTATCAAAGAGTCGCTCAAAATCTGACCATTCCATCGTATCCTCATCTTCTTCAGATACTACACTGTTCCACCACATTCTGGCTCCACCCTTAAGCTGTAGGGCTGCCAAGAGTTGTTGTTGGACTGGGTTCACCTTCATAATGCGCAACACGTTCTTCACCTCAGCTTTCCATTCACCTGCCACCAGATGATTGCCTTTGCCGTCAAAAGTAGGTGGTTTGTGCTTCTGAAATTTTTCTATCACCCGCAGCCATGACTCTAATCGGCCTATCTCTAATTCTTCCTCTGTCATATCTGGTTCACCTGCTGGTACCCCTGGCTGACGTGTCGTATTACCCTGTGGTGGATTTGCACCCATGTTCCTCAAAGCTACTAACTCTGCTGTAAGATTAGTAAGCGAAGTCATCATGGGCTGCATCCAAGCTGAAATCGCAACTCCAGTCCCACTCGTATCAGTCCCATCCCCTGCATGTTCCTCTTGTCCCGCCATTAGTCACTGTAGCAACACAAGCAGGAAACATGAGAAACAATCCAGGAATAGAGAGCTGAATACTAAATGAAATGGAGCGTAAACGTAACGTCCTCACTCCATCTATACTAACGTACGAACATACTCCTATGGTGCTCTAACACCCACAGACTCTAGGAATATCCCACTAGGACAAATGAACTCTAAGCTTTGATACCAACTGTGACGCCCCCAAAATCCAATCCTAGTTGATCAGGCTAAGACCAGACTCCAGAGTCGTAATGTTCTCCATATGTCCACCATGGACCGTAGGTTCACACTACTGCCACGTGACACCAAGCTCCAAATCCAATATCCATGTAAGGACAGAATAATAAAATATCACACGAACAAAATTTCGAACAAAACAACAGTGGAAGATTTATTTCAAAACCAAACTCTGTATATACATAAATACAAGGATTGAACTGAAAGAAAAACACACAACGGAAAGGATAACATATTGTGTCTGCCCCAAGGGCTACACTGATAACAAAAGACTAACTCTAACTTAGAGCACCTGCTTAGCTAACTATCTCCAACTAGATCCTCTTCGCACGCTCCGAGAATCGCTTTACCTGTTTTCTGGAAGGAAGGGAAAAAAGAGCGATTAAACGCTAGCAAGTTACACAACTTGATATCCGATCTTGATTCCAGGGACGGAATCAGCGCACCCAATAAAATATAACAATACAATACATGTATCAATTATAATCATTATATCAATTCCAGCAACTCGAATCAATAAACAATTATATCAACAATCTAATCATCACACATATGGCATAAAGCCCATCCATCTGATATCAAATCATCTGGTACCGCAGTACCCCAGCCATGCATCTGTATGCGACACCGAGCAATACTCTCCGCAGGCTCATAAGATTGGTGACATAGCACCATTGAGTGTACTTCTGTATGCGACACCGAGCAATACTCTCCGTACACTCCAGGGACGTCTCCCCAAATTCAGACTGTTCAAAACAGTCTCTGGCTCAAAAAGCCCTTTCACACAAATCCATCCATACATTCAATTAAATGCATCTTAACTATCAATACGCATAAATTTCAAAATATGCAATCTCACCTTTGGCATGAAAATTGTACATGAATAATATCACCAATAATTTAATAATTCATTGCAGCGTCAATTAAGAGCTATGACAATCAATATCATGTTAAAATCAAATCAACACACTAACATGCTTTCCTATCAATTTTCCAACACTAACCGAATAATGATATCAATTTCAAACAAATTCAATTAATACGCATAACCGAAATTGTAGTATAACAATAGCATATTCTTACACCCACTAACCTCATCTATCTCCTAAAAGCAAGAAAAGATATCAAATAATGTAACTTACCTCGCTTCGCGAAGAAAACACTATAACAACGAGCTATTAACACGGAATTCACAAAATTGGAGATTCCAAGTATTGAAATCTTTAACTTATAAACAATTCTTCTTCTTCTCACAAATTTCTGCAACTCTCTCTTTCTTGAAATTCTATAGTGTGAACTCACTAACAGGTTATTTTTCTTCTTTCTCATTAAGTGTATATACTAGCAAACATGTCACTGCTTATATATCCTAAATTAAGTCGGTTCAATTCCTTACTAACAGATTATTAACAAAACATAAGTCGGTTCTCATTCTAGTGTGAACACACCAACAGATTTGGTCTTAAGTGTGAACAGGTTTTGGACTGCCACCTAACCATATCAAATAATACTACCTAGCAAGCAGGTTAAGCATACAAGGTATTACATACATCCATTTGCATCTCCTCAGTTACAATCAACATGTCAATGTACAATTTGTCATAGTATTATTTTTCTTTGCTTGGAAAGTTCATTTTTGTAAAAATAGTTCTCGTGCCCATTTTCTTCATTTCCTTTTAGTGATCGATTTTCCCTTCCGACCGTACCATAAAAACCAAATAAAAATAAAAAATATAAATAAATAATAATATAGATTAATAATTAAACTGAAGGGGTAAATGAGAATTTTGTTTATTGAAAATGTCTTCTTGTTTGTTGTTCTGTTTCGAGAGAGAAAGCACGATGAGAAATAAAGATACGTGTAAATTTTATTCTAATCTAACGACCCACATTGTTAGTTTCGTGAAGTTAACCGCGAGACAACTACAAAAATTAATAATAATAATAATAATGTGAGCAATGACGAACAATACAGGGAGATGCTCGTCATTAATAGCAGCAACGAGCTTCTTTATACAAGGATTGTGCTACAATTGAATAACGCAAAGAATATCACCACTATGTAACAAAGATTTTGAGACTAACAATAAACTTAAATAAACATTCATTTTACCAACGAGTTAAAGATTTTTTTAATTATTCAATTGTTAGGTGATTAACAACTTATATTCATGATAATTCTGATCGTCATGGAAACTAATATTCTAATAATATGTACAATGTAAACCTTCTTATTGATTACATGAGTCAAAGAAAGGAAAACAATCCTATTAACTTTAGAAATAGTTTGACATTGTCATTGACAATGGTAATGGTTTTTGTTATGTTGCTTTGGATATGCTCCAACAACCCCCTCCTCTTTTTAAATTTTAGTTTATTCGTATTTGTCATTGTTCATGAATGTGTATGGTACCCGTAGGTTATATACTATCATCATTTACTAAACTTTTACCCCTTGTAATCTAGAAATATGCTTTGGTTCTTCCATTTAGTATCTTGTACTCTTGTCGATCACTTGTTTAAGTTTGATTTTTTGATCTAGTAGTATTATATCAATCTCATAACCACAAGTGATTGATACCAGTTTAAATCCAAGCATATGACCAAATTGGTCGACATTTTGAAGATGCTTATATGAAATCAAAATGGAATCAGGTTGACATTTTTATATTTTCATGCACAAATAGTAACCTTTTTAATATTTTATAAATATAATAATTATTAATAAAAATATTTAAACAAATTTGCACAAGCACAACTCTTTTCTATTTGGTTGGAGATTGGTTAAGAATGAATTTATCTCCAATTTTTTTTAAATAATAATTTAATTTTAAAGTAAATTATTGCATAATACTGTTTTTTGCTATCATAACTAGTCCATCAAAGTTGACTTTTTACATCAAGAGATTTACATCCAACTAACCACAATAATTAACCCAGCAGTAAAAAAAAAAAAAAAAAACCGAGATTTATTTATTTATTTTTATTCTAAAGTGTTTCGGTGCTAAAATAACAGATCTGTCGGCCCATTCCGAAATCGAGGACTTGTCTTGTCTCTCTCTCTCTCTCTATCTCTCTGCTTCTATCTCTCTCTCTCTCTCTTTCTTTCTTTCTCTTTCTCTCTCTGTGATCTCTGTGAAACCCCAAAGTCCAACTGGTAAGTTTCTAAATTATATTAATTAAACGTTTTCGTTTGTTATGATTTCAATCAAAAGAGATTAAATTTAGGGAAAATTCGATATTTTTTGGTGTTTTTTTTGTTCTAATTTATGGTTTTAGGGGTGTTAGATTTGAGGTTTATCAGATCTTGTTCGTTTTAGTTGATGTTAACTGTCGAATTAGATTCTTCTGCATGTTTATAGATTCGAATTTGAATTGAGAAGGTAGGTGTTTGGGGGGAGTGGAAGAAGGTTTTAATTTGATTTGATTTAGTTGAAATTTTTGATTTAGGGGATCAGAGGTAGGTTTTGTTTTAAAATAGAAACGATGTCGTCGTCTCCTCCATTCCAGTTGGAGGATCAGACGGATGCGGATTTTTTCGATAAGCTTGTTGATGATGATGATGAGTTTGGTGGTGGTTTACAAACACAAACTGTACCTAGTTTTGTACAAACTGGTTTAGAAGAAGAATCTGATGAGTTACAAGCATTTTCAAATCTGAGTATTAGTAGTGAGGTGGTTGGTACAGTTTTAGAAAGTTTTGTTGGTGGTGAAGGTGAAGGGGAAAGGGAAAGGGAAAATAAAACAAAAGATGTGACTACTGTAACTACATCAGATGCCGCTCTTGAAAAGGATATATTGGTTTCAGAAGAGAGTGTTTCCCTTGTTCCCTCCACAACTTCTTCGGTTCCTTTGGTTAATGCAGTTGAATCTAACGGTGCCATGGCAGTAGGTGTGAATGATTTATCAGAGTCCACAACAAGTAGAGGCATTGGATCTAATAAGAGTATAAATATTAAGGAAGTTCAGTGGAACTTGTTCAATGCTGATTCTGCTAAAAATGGGGAGGGATCCTATTCCGAATTCTTTACAGATACAAGGGACAATGACAATGCGGCGGATCCTTTTGCCACTTTAGGGGATACCGCTAATTTGAATGTTGGTTTGAATCCTAATTCTGATGGCGATCCTTTTGCCAATTTAGGGGATACCTCTAATTTGAATGTTGGTTTGAATTCTAGTTCTGGTATAATGAGTGATGGTGATCCTTTTGCCAGTTTAGGGGAGAATTCAAATATAGGTTTTGACCACACATCTGATATAATACCAGCGGATAATCTGGTTTCTGATTCGACAATGTCGTCGTCTAATGCTGCTCAACATCATGATGGACAAGTATATGTAGCGTCTACTGAACAGGCAACAACCGAAGGGCAGAATTTATATAACAGCCAGTATTGGGAGAGTGTCTATCCTGGATGGACGGTTGACCCAAATACTGGGCAATGGATTCAGGTGGAAGGTTATAATACAACATCAACAAATACCCAGGGGCAAGGTTATGGCGAAAATGATCAGACAGTAGGTAATGATTTTGTTTCGGGTGGTCAGAATTCACAAGTTTCATATTTGCAGCAAACTGCTCAGTCTGTTGTAGGAACTGTAAGTGAGGGTTGTTCAACTGGTAGCGTATCCACTTGGAATCAGGTCCAAACCGAATATCCAGCGCATATGATATTTGATCCTCAGTACCCAGGTTGGTACTATGACACAAATTCCCAAGAATGGCGCACTTTAGAATCTTACGATCCTACTTCTATTCAGTCGACCAGTGCAGCCAGCAGTGATCCTGCAATTCAGCCAACAAGTGCAACTCATGGTCAGCAACTTCATAGTTGGAATGACACCAATGGTGGTTTATCATCTGAAGAACATAGTCTATATGGTGACGGACAGTTCAGCAATTTCAGCTCACAAAACCTGAATGCTCAAAACCATGGTGGTAATTGGGCTGGTTCAGCGGGTAATTATGCTCAGCAAAATATGAATATGTGGCAACCCGAGACAGTTTCTAAGAGTGATGCTGTATCTGGTCTTTCTAAAAGCCAAAACTTGGAGAAACATTATGGTTCAAGGGATCAGCTAGACAATTCTCAGAACCAACATATAGGTTTTAAACCCATGGAGAACACTTTTATGTATGGAAAACAAAGTCAAACTTATGGACCTAATGATGCTGCACATGGATTCAAAAGTTTTGTTCCTCCCGAGAACAATTTTCAGCAATTCAATCAACCTATGTTGGAGCAGAACCAGCAGAAACTTTCCTTGCATGATTTGTATGGAAACCAGAATTCTGGATTTTATTCCTCACAGCCGTTATCGTCTGGCACACAACAATTTCATAATGCAAATGAGGAAAGGTCTTCCGCAGGTCGCCCTCCGCATGCTCTGGTCACTTTTGGGTTTGGAGGAAAGCTCATTGTCATGAAAGAATGCAACTCTTATGCATCAAACTCACAGTATGGAAGCCAGGTTAGACCCTTGTTTATAATTCCTTTTATTTGTCATATCAAGTCTCTCTCTCTCTCTCCCAATGGCCTTGTCACCTTAATTGACCATTCATGTTTCTATTATGAAGAACTCTGCAGGAGGCTCAATTTCAGTTCTCAATGTCATGGATGTTGTTGCTGACAAGAAGGATACAATGCAAGTTGGACTTGGTGGTGATGATTATTTTCGTGCATTATGCCAACAGAGCTATCCTGGGCCTTTGGTTGGGGGAAGTGTTGGAGCTAAAGAAGTAAGCAAATGGATTGAGGAGAGGATCACGAAATGTGAGCCTCCCTACATAGACTATAGAAAAGGGGAACTTTTGAGGATGCTTCTATCACTGCTGAAAATAGCTTCTCAAAATTATGGACAACTTCGATCTCCTTTTGGTACTGACCCGTTATTGAAGGTATGAGAATCATCATTTTGTCAACTAATGATTGAACTTAACTCGTACTGTGTGATCATTTCTATTTCCTCACTGATATTAAATCCTTTATACTTGTTATTTTTGGTTGTGTGAAAATAGTATAAAAATAGTACTCTTGATGTTTTTACAATCTGATTACATGGGTCAGTCATATTCATCACAAGTATCTGTGTGGATAAGGAATCGACTCATTTGTTTGAAACTAACCAGTCATACTCTGGTACTCAATTTAAAGGTAGAATTGCCCAACAGATCTGGTCTTTTATTTTTATAAGCTTAAACATGATCTGGTGGTAGTTATTTTTACATCTATATAACATTTTAATTTGGTTTTGATATTTTATTTGAGGTTGAGGCATAACATTTGTCATATTATTTTCGTTCCAATAGTTGTTGGTGCCGATATATAGATATGACATGTTGGGTAAACTGATTGTTATGACTTATGAGTGCCATTAGTCATAGATCTGGCATGCCATTGTCTGTTGTATATAAGGCATGTGTCGCCGTCAGTATGTGTACATTCAATTTATCTTTATAAAGGAGACAACGTGAAATCTATCACATAAAGGCCCATCTTTGTTAATGGGGTTTCTTCAAAAAGTGGTTTCACAAACATTTGTAAATGGATGTTCGTAAAAAGGAGAAATTATTGACATCCCAAAATATAGGTTCGTAGTCTACACAATGAATTAAAGGTTACTTGATGACATAACCCGTAGCATACTCTGTCCATTGTCAGTGATTATAGTAGACACAGAGAAGTTTTGAACATTGTAAGAAACCTTGTAAAGTTCCACACAAAGAACATCATAGCTTTCAACTTTTTTTTTCTTTGTGGTGAGTTTCAGCTTTATACCTTTCAATTTCACAAGTAATTTTCATATGAAGACGTGTGAATTTGATAGTATTCTCTAAAATTTGCCTAGTTGTTTTTTCTTATCTTTTTTTGTTTTGTTGATTTTTTAATAGGATCGTGCAGAACTAGCAGTTGCAGAGCTTTTTGCATCCTCCAGAAAACATGATGCTCAGCTGAGTGGGTATGGTGCCACCCCTCATTGCTTGCAAAACGTGCCTTCAGAGGCACAACTTTGGGTATGTTATGATCTTATGGCAAACTTCTTCAACTTCTTGGTAAACTTTTCCTTACTGACATCACAATGCTATTTTTTTAGGCAACTGCCGCTGAGGTACAGAACCTTCTTGTTTCTGGAAAACGAATGGAGGCCCTCCAATGTGCTCGAGAAGGTCAATTTTGGGGTTTTGCATTGCAACTTGCAGCAGATCTTGGTGAACAGGTATGCATTTATTACAAGCCTTTAGACGTCCCAGAGAAAAACAAATCTGATCATTCCCTTGTGTTAGGATTGACTTCGTTTATACTAATGCAGATCTTAATGATTGCAAGTATTAGGGAATGTAACATTTTGTTTATTCAACCACTTCTTAATTTTGTATTTCTTTTTGATTTTTTGCAGCTTTATGTGGATACTGCAAAACAAATGGCACATCGGATGCTTGTAGCTGGTTCACCTTTGAAAACATTAAGCCTATTGATGGCAGGTCAACAAGCAGATGTTTTTAATGTTGACAATGGCTATTATAGTGGCGCAACTGGTGGTGTAAATATATCTCAACATCATGCACAGGTGATATGCCCAAATTAATACTTCTGTCGTGCTGGACACTGTCCTATGACCTATCCTATGTCTTAGACACATTTCAATTTGTTGCCATATTTGGCTTTGTGTACAAGGTTTATGGGGATTAAGCAGGATTGACATTTGAACCAGTGTTGGATTGCCTTCACAATTGTGTATTATTTTCGTACTTCGATGGAAAAGGATAGAAAAAGAAAACCCTTATTAATATGCAAATTCTATCAGTCATTGTCTAAGGGTGTGAAGGAGAATTTGGTGTACCCCACCCACCCTCACACTCACCCTCTCTCTTTTTCACCTCCTTTGTATTTCTCTCCGTCTTCATTGTTTTTGTAAAACAGGCTCACCAGCCTTTTGATTTCTATAACTTATTTTGTGTTGATTATTATTAATAAAATAATGTGTAAGTGTAATTTCTAATCTGCTTGTATTTCTTTTTCCTCTTTCTTACCTTTGTGATTCAGATTAGTCCTAAAGGAATGCTAGATGATTGGGAAAAGAATTTGGCTGCTATAACTGCGAATAGAACGAAAGGCGACGAGCTTGTAATTCTTCATCTTGGGGACTGCCTATGGAAGGAGAGAGGGGAGGTCCGTTTTTAAGTAGTTGCTTCAGTTCATTTTATCAATTTCTACTCCTTGTCCCCTTCCTGTTCTCTGTATTGAGGGAGGGGGTTACCGTACACACACCCATTACTACCAAATGTAATAATCACAATTAGCACCTAGGCAGGAGGAACATGTGGATAGATGGAGCCTTACCACTTGAGATCCAATATGCTACACATGATAAATGCTATATTTCAGTGAATGCATGTGCACAGATATTCAGGGTTTTTTGTCTGACATGTAAGCCCAATCTTCTGAGAGTGAGCTGCTCTCTTTTCCTTGTGAAAAAACAGTGAAATTGCAAGTAATCTTAAAAGAAGAACTACTAATTTTGTCAACCTTAATAAACACAATCAGGGATGTTCATCACCATTATACCATCACACAATTACTTGTTATTCAATGAGAAACAACCTCTTTGGGGGCTTTATTCAACATAAGCTTATACATTACATATTAGGTGCTATGAATTGTTGGAGTTCGTTGATTTTTGGCAAAGACAATATAATGTTAGGGATATGTTTCTTACAAAAAAAGTCAGCCCCCACTCTTTTTTTTTATGTGGGACATGTGAAGAGTTTCTTGAATGTAGATACGTGAATACATGGGCACCTGTCTATGCGGGATTGGATGTGTGTATATTATTATATTTTGAAACAAAAGTAGGAAAAAACGATTATACTAAATATGACTGTTCTTTATAATCTGTGGCTCAGAATATTGCTGCGCATATGTGCTACCTCATTGCAGAAGCCAGTTTCGAGCCATTTTCTGATACTGCAAGACTCTGTCTCATTGGTGCTGACCATTGGAAATATCCTCGAACTTATGCTAGCCCAGAGGCCATTCAGGTTCTTCAGCTACTTTTACTTACCCTGTTAGCACTTCATGTCGTCATGCATAAATTAGAAATTCATCTCTCTTGTGAACTTGTGATTTTCTGGATGCTTGTTTGCCTCTGTAGTGTGGCGGCCTATTGACATCTTTGGTATATAGGGCATTTATTTTTCCATGATTTTATGTGCATACTGTAAGTTGCAATTTAAGACACACAATTGTTATTCTGTTATATGCCAAGTGTTGTAGACCCCTCCTGCCTTTGAAATGGATTGCCAGATATGTGGTCAATTTGTATGTTTGAATTTTAACTGCAGTATCTAACTAGTAGAGTAAATATCCTTGTTAAGCATATCATTTAGCTCACTTAAATAAAAAAAAAGAATAGTAGAGAACTCATAAGTTGGTGCGCAAAGGTATGGTGCTGAAACCAGTTTCTTATACTGTTGAGACCAAAGTGCTATTTTTTTACAGATAGCATCGTTTTTGGAGATTAGTGATATTCACTAGACACTTCAATGATTTAGTAGACTGTTTGTCTTCTGGTAATTGAAATCATGCAAATATCAAGCATTTGATGTCATATGCTTGTGAAATCACTCAATGATCCTGTTGCCTTCAGAAAACAAAATGAAAAGTACTAACTGGAAGAACAATTTCTTATTTCTTTGTCAGTTTGTCGATAATCTAAACGGTTTTACTGGGTTAAGACCAAGGTTTAATTGCTTTTATTTTATTTATTTATAAGAAGCTATAAATAATTATATTCCAAACGAAAAGAATACAAACAGCCCCGCTACGATTTTTATATATGTAAGTTTGATTATGAAAGATCTTAGACAAAATTCATTACAAGTGATTAGTTTCTTTCCAGATTACGTGTATATTGATTTGTAATGTGTTTTGTACTTTATAAATTTGTGAAGATTATGACTGACTTGCCTGCTTTATGCTTGGGCAGAGGACAGAATTTTACGAATATTCTATGGTACTTGGAAATTCTCAGTCTGTTCTGCTGCCATTTCAACCATATAAGCTCATTTATGCGTACATGTTGGCTGAAGTGGGGAGACTTTCGGATTCATTGAAGTAAGTAGCTATATTATAGGTGGTTATTTCTGTGGTTCATCAAATTTCTTATCTTGGTATATTTACTCAGGTACTGTCAAGCAATACTTAAGTCTCTGAAAACTAATCGAACACCTGAAGTGGATGCATTGAAACAGTTGTTGTCGTCTCTTGAGGATCGTGTCAAAGCCCATCAGCAGGTTTTTCTGCCAGCATCTGATTTTAACTTGCAAAAAGCTTATAATCCAATGAGTTGAACTGACAGGTCTTGAATTTACCATTTACAGAGTGGATTTGGCACAAACTTAGCCCCCACAAAATTGGTGGGCAAAATTATACCTTTCCTTGATAGATCCATTCACCGGATTATGGGTCCCACAGTACCTCCTGGGCAATCCGGGAATCCTAACGAGCATGATAGCCATCCAATGACTCAAAGAGTAGCAAGTAGCCAGTCAACAATGGCCATGACATCTCTAATGCCTTCAACATCAATGGAGCCTATAACTGCATGGGGAGGTGGTGGCAATAGGAAGAGTATGCCCAATAGAAGCATTTCAGAGCCAGATTTTGGTAGAAGCCCAAGACAAGTATGTATTTTCTTTCCAAATCCATTAATTGGTCCAACCACTCGTCGATCATATATTCATATGTATACTTCATTACAATGTTATGTGCATATTTGTCATTACAATAGTACATGCATCTAAAAATAAACAAATATTTGATTTGTTTATCCCCATACATGATTCATGATGGTTTCTAAAGTTTTTTCTCTAGGGACAAGTTGAAGGTTAATGTAAGTAGGAGTAATTACCATAAAGGGTTTTGACAAATGATCCTCTCATTTGAAAATTCACATTTCAGTTAAAATGCGCGAGATTTTGAAATATTCTGGACCATCCACCTTCTTTGAATCTGATATTTATAGAAGTTCTTGAATGCAACACAAAAATCAGCATTATATACGCCTTTGAGGTTTTTGCATTTGCATGGAGACTTCTATATTGCGTCCTTGACTTACGAATTTGTTCCTCTAGAATTGGTTGGTTTTATTTTATCATCCTTGTTTTTTGTTGCATATAGCCAGGGATATCTCATCCGTTGGCATAGATTGTATTGAACATTTACAAATTGATAATTTACCTCCAAAAATAAATAAAGTATATGTGTGGACTCTCTCTCTCTCCCTCCTGTACTGTTTGTTTTTGCACTCTGAGAATAAATGTTATTGCTTTGTGCAATTTAAAGCAGTCTATCAGGATGATTACTTTATTATCTAGGTCTGCCAAGGGATTGCCAAATTTCATATGGTCAGTAGGCTTTCCTTCCAAAAATATTATCTATCAGGATGATAAATGGACCATTTCACAAACATAAGACGTGCAGACACATATGGACACCGTTCCCCACTTCCAACAGAACACAATGTCCAACTTAGGTTATTATGCCGTCCTTTTTTGGTTCCCCTGTATAGCAGATTAGCAGCATATGCTGATCATTAGATTTAGGGATATTGGCCTTTAGGTCTGGATACCCGTTTTCAGATCTAATATTACGATGATTACTTCGTCCTAATATTCTAAACCATATTTGTTTTCTTATGATGAACAAAAGTTATTCATTAATATAGTCACAAGCAATTACATCCTCATGCCCAAGGCAAGGAGCTGAAAATGAGTACCCATATCCCACATACACTCATTTTTTTCTTATAGGATACCATATTAACTCAATTCCCTAACCAACCGTTCGTTACGCCCTTAATCTACCTGTGCAGACCAAGTGCCCATAATTTCCGTTGAGGTCAGCATCCACGTCTTCGAAACATTATTCGAGATTAATAAAGGAAGGATAAAGGGAAGTTGGAAGTGAACCCTATCCTAAAAATATAAAAACGAGTGTTCAGAAGTTTCATAAGGAACTGTATGTAGTGAGGTTATGTGCCTAGTGAATGGAACAAATAAGGATTAAGGAACTGTATTTAGCGAGGTTATGTGCCTAGTGGATGGAACAACATTACAAAGAGGCCTGCTTCTGACATCATACAAATCCGTTATTTGTGCATAGATATAAAGTATTAGAGATATGCTTCTTTATCTTCTCAATTAATTTTAATTTTACCTTCTATCCTATTGGTTGATTCTTAAAGGCAGCATCTTCATCTCACACCCAAGGCAAAGCATCAGACTCAGGTGGTTCATCTCGCTTTGGTCGTCTTGGCTCGAATCTCCTTCAAAAGACCATAGGATGGGTTCGAATCGGAAAAGATCGTCAGGTGATTTCCAATAGTCTTGTTTTGTCTTAAATTACTTAATGAATTGTATTATTGATCGTTTTCTGACTGTTGTGATACTTGGTGGTGTTTGTGACTCTGCGACCATAGGCTAAACTGGGCGATGCGAATAAATTTTATTATGATGAAAAGCTTAAGCGTTGGGTAGAAGAAGGTGTTGAACCTTCTGCCGAAGAAATAGCACCACCTCCACCACCTACAGCTGCAGCATTCCAGAATGGAATGTCAGATTATAATATTAGAAGTGCATTTAAAGGTGACAGTTCACCATCCAATGGAGGAGCTGAAACAAAGAGTCCTCCTTCCTCGGAACGTAGTTCAGGGATCCCACCTATACCTCCCAGCAGCTCAAATCAATTCTCCTCACGTGGACGGATGGGTGTTCGATCGAGGTAGGTTATAGTTGAAGGTTTTTAAGTATATTTGTTTATTTATATTAGCTTTATGGTAACATTGTTTATTTTATGGATTGACAACTTGACGTTCTTCATGCAAATGGAGGTACTGTTGCGACAAGTAAAGAAAGTAAATTTAGGTTTTGGTTTAATAGACTTTAATACAACATGTGATGTAGACTTGAATAGATGCTAAGGTTGTGGTTGTGTGGAGTGGGTTCCCACAATGGAGATTCTGCATGATCATAGCCATCCGAGTATCATAATCTTGATGCCTCTCAAAATGTGCGAAAAGATCTTATAAGGTTGATGTCTGCATTTAATTAGACCAATATCTGATTCATTGCATCTCCTTTGTGGGCCTCACTGGTTGTTTGATAGTGACCTATTGTAATTATTGCCAATAAACGCATGCTGCTTTACTTACTCATGTTGGTCTGGGTTCCTTACTCTATTTTATCTGGGGCTTGAATATGATAACAACCCTTGGGTCTGGACTTTCTGCAGGTACGTTGACACCTTCAACAAGGGCAGTGGACCATCTGCAAGCTTTTCTTCACATTCTGTTGCGCCTGCAAAACCGGCTGCTGGCTCCACTGCGAAGTTTTTTGTTCCCACACCCTCAAGTGAGCAAATAACAGACACAATAGGAGAAAGTACACAAGAAGATGCTGGCACTAAACATGATCCATCAACATTCATGTCGAAGGACCTTCTCTCCTCTCCATCACCACCGCCACCATCATCCTCATCCATGCAGCGCCACCCAAGCTTGAACAGCATCACCCCAACTGGGAGCAAGGGAAATGGCTCCCTTTCTTCTCACTCACGGCGAACTGCATCATGGAGTGGAAGCTTGAATGGTGTGCTGGATCAATCTATGGGTAATGAAATAAAACCTGCAGGAGAGGCAATGAGGATGTCCCCATTATCTTTTACACCTTCTAATCCTTCAACATTGCATATGCCCATGAATGGTGGCAGCTTTGGGGAACTCCATGAGGTGGAACTAAGTTAAGAAGGCAACCTCAAAGTTTTGTTTTCTTGGCTTTTTCACTTTTCACGCCTATCATCTTATCAGGTCAGTACAATCCCTCATCAAATATAGAAAAGACAACATTATCACTTCAGTAATGTACAGGGCGATTGGGGAATTTTGTTTTTGTATGAAATGCCTTGATATCCAATACATTTGGACCATGCTTTGGTTTGAGTCCCCTAATGTGAAGCTGATGTCCTTTTTAGAAAGCTAGGAAGGACATTATGGGCAATTATTGTACAGTTCATTTGTTGATTTATTGAACCAAGCAAGATCCATTAGAGGTCACCCCCTTTCACTGGGGAGAAACAAAGGTTTACTGGACTTGCAAAATAACATAATTTGTCATCTTCCTTGCTGGTTGGCAGGGTAATTGGTTAATATTTTCTCTACCTAGATAGTCAGAACATTGTATTTTTTGGCAGGAAATTTGGTATTTGACCTCACCGCTTGGTGAAGGGATAAAGTTTTGGTTTCGTAATACATATGCACCTTAGATTGCAAAATGCTGCTTTCCGATTACAACGAAAAGACCCAGTGAGACACCTTTGAGTAGTGAGAAGGCAGCCACTCTTGTCTGAGACAGCTAGTGTTACAGATACCGAGTAAGATTCAACAGCTAGTGTTACAGAATGCAGCAACTCATGGCAGGAAATCTGTATGAAATCTGAATTTAACTGTGACATATATTTTCTGAATCTAAGAGCTTTCTGCTCCAATGAGGGAGATAGTTTGATGCCCACATTTAATTGTTAATTAAAACTGCTCAAGAGTAGTGAAATAAGTGCATTGTATTGGGTTTGAATGTTTGCAGGTCTGAAGACGGAAGGTGGTATGCAATCCTTCCTTTTGTTTTAAAAGAGTGCAGTTAAAATGGTTTCTACAAATCTACGCATCCATTTTTGCATTTAATCTTACCAAAAGTTTATCTTCACTTGCTAAAGATGGACAGATTACATTAAGGTTGATAGTGATTTACTTAATCTTACCAAAAGTTTCTCTCTCAACCTCAAGTCCAACTTGGGTGACGCTCTCATCTTTTTGTTTGTGTTTCCAACTACTGTAGTAACACAACTGGTTGTTCAGTTGTTTGCGATGCAAAGCTAATGAAAGATTGAAAGGTATACAGCATATACTACTACTACTCTCTTTCGATAAATTGTTCTTTTGTTATTAATATTACAATTTTGGGTAGATTTATTTATACATTATGAACCCTTGAAAAGCCACAAATTTATCTATTTTAATTCATGGAATGGAATTTAGTTAAATGATTGTCTGTGTAGAAGAGAAATAGAAATCAAACTTACTTTTTGATTAAATCAACTATAATGGAATTCTCTCAACATTACAAATAATCACTCAAGAAGGGTGGAAGGGTAGATAGTAAATTAAAAACGAGAGTAGGAACAATAGTTTTAGTTTGTTTTAGAGGTCGAGAAGAAGAAGAAGAAAGAGAAAGAGAAATTGATATTGGATTCTGGTCCGGGAACTCAAGATTACATTATAACACTTCGGAGTTGAAACACAAACTGCTTTTTTTTACCATTTTCCACAAATTAAAGACTGCATTATAAACTTGAGAGTTGAAACACAAACTGACCAACATCTTCCTATGGAAATTGCTTTGAAATAGGTCAAATCCATGGAGCTTTGCTATGACATCCATCAGCTTGATTAGAAGCCACAGGTCAGAAACTGGCAGCATTTTTGTCCTTTGTGAATTGTGAGAAACCTACTCATCAAGTATCCATGGATGATCTTTCCAAAATCTGTCCTCAATGACATCACAATGAGATACAACCACCTTCTTCCGTAATCTTTTAACAGGATCCCCGCTCTCAGTGTGTTTTACTATCTCTTCAACCTGAAAGTTATATTTGTAAGAAAATCAATACAGTAAAACCCCTCTACAAGAATACTCTATATAGGAATAACCATTATTGAAACTATATTATTGTTTTGAAACTATACCATTATTGAAATTATACGATAATTTTCTTAAGTAAAACTCTATTAAGTTATAACCTCTCTATAGTAATAATTTATTTTGGTCCCAAGAGTATGACTATAGAGAGGTTTTACTGTATTAGCAAAGCATTTAGCTTGGGAGCCATAAAGTTATTATGCACAAGAAACACGGGCATGATTCAGACCATCGAAATAACCTTTGAAGTATACTAGACATCTCAAAACTTGAAATACCCGGCCTTCGTATAATATTTGAGTATTTGACAACAATGCAACTAAATGAGCAGTAATGATGCTGGGCCAATAGGCTCCTCTGGTTCTATATAAGCTACATGCTCGACCATGCCTTCTTTAGTGTCTTGCTAAAAGAATAATAGTACTTATAAGACGTAGGCTGGCGAAAAATAGACGGTCTATGGGAGGCAAGGTAGTAGGATGTCTAAGTTCCATGTAGATATTTCCTCTCTCATGTATGTTTTGTTGGAAGTTAGGTGTCCCTTCCCTAGTCCAGCACAATAGCGGCCTACCACTGCTTGAGAAGTGGTTGATCTTCAAACAACTATAACTTCCTAACAGTAGCTCCATTTGAGATATGTAATAAATCGAACTGACTGTGATTAGTCATGGACAACAACATATGGATGGGGTGTAATTGTGGTGAGACTTTGAGTTGTGGTGGCTATATATATAAAATCAACTAGTTTCTGTAAAGCAAATGGTAAGTGTAATTGTGGTGAGACTTTGAGTTGTTTAAGAGAGAAACCTAGTGCATACTCCGTCGATAGTTTAAGTGATAGCTTTCCTGGAAAGAGATTTGTGTGGGCTATAACCTCGCGAGGTGCTTCAATCTTGAAGTTTATACCTTCCTCTTTCTTCACAAAAATTTAAGTTGCACTCAACTCTTTCTTCGCAAAAAAACTAGTATGTGTCATTTGACTTGACGAAATCTAATTTAGAGATAAATATTATAAAGAATTTATTTTTATGATATCACAAATGTGAGGTCATTAATTTTGTTTCTCTCATTTCTATTAATACAATCGGATACCATTCTGTATTTCTTTCTAATTTCACAAACTTATTGGAGGGAATATTAGCATACAACATAAAGATAGTAAGACATTATATTTCAACATTACAATGCTTATGTTAGTCAAACAAGGGATAAGAACCCTACACCCTAAGGAATGCCTAAGGCCAGAAAATGACGCCATTTTGGATGACCAATTTTTATGACCTTAACATGATACCTCTTCACAATAAGTTGGTTCAATTAAAAACAGTAAAAATTGCTCAGAGAAACGAACGTATAAGATATGATTATGGATATTCCAACTGAAATTTAATCATGTGGTCAAGAGGTAAATTTGAACTCTGTAATGGGCTAGTTAGGGCTTTATTATAGTTGTTAACTTGTGATATATGGTGCACGCGGTAGTGACCAACTGGTCAGTGACTCAGTGTGTATCCCATCCTCGTAGGAGGCTGTGGGTGCAATCCCCACACTATCAATGTGAGGGTTGAAGGTGTGTAGACTTCCAGAAGGTGAAGGCCAGTGCCTTCTTGGGCAAGTTGGTTTACCAGACATTGAAAGAGAGAGAGAGAGAGAACCTTGTCCTTAAAAACACATGATCCTTTGCGGAAGATAGCAGGTAGATTGCTGTAATTGATACCGAATTGTTGGAAAAGTAACTCATTCTTATCTTGTGTTTGGGTACCCTGGCCAAAAAACAAAAACATACATTATGGGAACATAACCCAACACAAAGCTTTCTTGCATTTTGAAACTATAGTATAGAATAATCGTTTTTTTGGAAAAGACAAAAAGGATACACAACAACAAAAACATAGCATATGTACCCCTTCAATATACCGAACAGGAAACATGAGAAGAGATTTTATGAAAACAATAAAAAGGAAAAAGTTTAGAACCTTTAAAATGTCTTGAGCTTCTTTTTTCGTCTTCCCTTTGTTAAGTACCAACATCCAAAAACACGTATTGTATTGATTGTTTATGTGACCTGTAAAGACCAAGGTTATATCTTAAAATGAAATCAACAAATTTCTAGAACTTCAAGGAAAAAGCATGATGTCAATTGAAAGTATCAACTCTTATATCGAGCATTGATTTATCTATGATCCTTGGGAGTTGGGACAGCACACAACTCCTCCTAAACAATCAACTTTGCAGCACATAATCTAGGAGTGTTATTGAAGGGAGGCATGGTTTTTTGTCCCAAGAAAAACCATAGATGAATCTTTGCTCTCACGATAAACAGATTAAACAGATCATACTTCATTTTAAAATTGTGTGATTCAAAACAGATTAGGCTATATTGTTACTTGTTACTTACAATCTACTTGCCTCCAAGCCCAATAATGGCGGAGATTCTCATTTGATGGATAACATACAACTCTTCCATCAAAAGAAGGTACTAGCCTCATGTCTTTTTGGGGAAAGAACTCTTTCCATTTCATCACATAATTTGCTGTAAAAAATGATACAGTAATGGACAGTATTTTGCTGCAAAAATGTAGTTATAAGAATAGTTAGGATCGTACCGACAGAAAAATCCGAATAAAGACAATTTGTGATAGAAAAGAGAAAAAAATAATACATTGCAATAGAAGGGATTTAGGATTTATCTTTTTCTAATTTTTCAAACAGTTAAAATAGAACAGCAAGTACATGACAATTGAGATTCATAATTGTGTATTTCCCTGGAATCTAATTTCCAGCTGAAAACTAGAAAGAGAGGAAGAGAGAGAGTTTGAAACAGAGAGAGAGGTAAGCGTCAGTGTGAGGGACAGGGAATAAAAGAAGACTGGAAATAAAATGGAGATGAAATAAATACTAATTTCCAGGAAAACGGTTTCTTTATCAGTATAACTTAAACTGCTTTCCCTATTTTTGTTGGCCGTGAATTTTGTTGGTGAAATTTAGGAAAGTAATATAATTCTCCAGGATTCTAGATTCATGTCAACCAAACCCAATCATACTTGATTTTTTCTTAACAAAACAGAAAAGCACCTATGCTGGAACCCATCATACGGTGAGATGTAAACTGCGTAGATGTGTACCATTGTACAGATAAAGCAGTAGAAATGTTAATTAAATTGATTCCCTAATTTCAATTACAAAAAATTCTACAGTTAGATGTAGTAACTTAATAGATTATATTCAAAGAACCAAAGTAAAAGACGAGGGATGAACCTGGAACGCCTTTCATAGAATTGAGTTGTCCTCTTGAAAACGAAGCTGAAAAGTTCAACAATATTAATACCAAAAGTATCTTCAAACATATGCAACATTATTTAGAGATTCTACTTAGTATAACTCTGAAAAAGCTTCAATACCTATACTCATCACTAACCCCATATGAGAAGATAATATCAGGAAACTCTTCTAACATGGCCACCGCACATGAGTTCATCAGATTCAAAGCCTGCACATCATTTGGCTTTTCGAATTCATTCTCAGCTGAAAAGCTACCAAAAGAAAAGGAAACAAGGTCTTGAGTACTAGAGACCACATTTCAGAAGCTAATCATGTAATATACCATAATAATTGGCAGATCAGTATCATATTATCTAGGTAATCCCCTTGTCTACAGACTCATTAAAGTCTTATAATACAAGCAGATAGACTATCGATTCTATCTAATTACAAAAAGAAAAGAATGCTTACCGATGAAAATTCCGCCCATCAATTCTGACAACAATCCAAGTGTTTGGCATTAACTTGTCTACAACTTCAAAAGACTTAACATATTCATATTTGCTATTAGCCATTTAGGACAAAATTCCCCAACCTTTTTAGAAAATGTTTACTTCACCAGCAATCTGTCACAAAACTGTACAATACAACTATAAATAAATAAAGGAATGCTAGCAAAAACCCTAAATGGAGAGAAGTGAGAACATCAATTGAATTTAAGTTTAGGGTTTCTTACATAGAAAATTAATAAGATCACTAACTTAATTCCTCGTCAAATTGAGAAAAGAAAACACCAAACCTTAAATTGAAAACAAAACTACAACCAATCAAATCTTTCGCGCCAACAAAATGTTTTAGTAATTTGGAGTTTTGATTAGCTAGGGTTCTTGCAAAAATTAAAAAGGCGCGCTACAACCGGGCTAACGGTTTCGGGTTAGTGGATTGGGTTGGGCGGGCATGTGATAAGAAGATAAACATTACCTAACTACCAATCCTATCTAATCAATTCCAAAAAGAGCAAGGAAAGATTGTGACTTTTTCAAACACTCGCCGCATTTTTGCCACGTGTAAAATAAATTTCTATAAAAGTACACGTGGACCACGTACTCGTAAGCAATTTGTAGTCTAGAGTAATCTTGAGTTCCCCGACCAGAATCCAATATCAATTTCTCTTTCTTCTTCTTCTTCTCGACCTCTAAAACAAACTAAAACTATTGTTCCTACTCTCAATTTTACATTACTATCTACCCTTCCACTCTTCTTGAGTGATTATTTGCAATGTTGAGACGAACTCCATTATAGTTGATTTAATCAAAAAGTAAGTTTGATTTCTATTTCTCTTCTACACAGACACAATCATTTAACTAAATTCCATTCCATGAATTAAAATAGATAAATTTGTGGCCTTTCAAGGGTTCATAATGTATAAATAAATCTATCCAAAATTGTAATATTAATAACAAAAGAACAATTTATTGAAAGAGAGTAGTAGTAGTAGTATATGCTGTATACCTTTCAATCTTTCATTAGCTTTGCACCGCAAACAACTGAACAACCAGTTGTGTTATTACAGTAGTTGGAAACACAAACAAAAAGATGAGAGCGTCACCCAAGTTGGACTTGAGAGAGAGCCCAATAGAATCAAAGGTGTGCTTGAGTGAGTAAGGAGGATAGAGCAGCCCAATAACATAATCTGGATTCTGGTATATGACATGAAGAGCCTGAAGTACTACTCCTGAGATCTCTGAACCCATACATGTCGGTGTCGCCACTATGACCTACTTGGCTACTTCTTCTGGTTCCCATTCCATCCATATCTACTCGATCAACAGAGTGATAGAGTCTATTGCCATGTGGTCTCAACTCCCAACACTCCCCCATTCCCCAAATTTTGCATTACTCCAAAGTCTTGTGTCTAGAGTTAATACATTTTGTTCTATTTGTCTAGTTTTTACCCTAGGCAAATATGGTCCATTTGTCCAACAACATTTAGACATGTATTTCTAAATTCTGACACACCAATGCACGATACCACTTATTCCATTGGCTGCATAAACCTAAGATCAATGCTTGCCAAACTGCAACTAGGTATCTCACTAAAAACAAGCTTACCTCGTCTACATGTAAAAATCAGCACGGTAGTATTCATTTCACAAAACCGCAGCAATTTGGACCATTTGATGTATGTCAATTAGTTTCACCAAAGGATTGTTTTTAGTGAGAGTGGCAAGTAAAATTGTTTGCAGAACTTCAAATTGATTATAAGTTTTGTTTTTTCATGTATATTAAAATTTTCTTAATCAAGTTCCTTTCGAGTTTCTCCGATGACTATTTTCTCTAATTCAAATATTATGCTTTCCTTACTATCAGAATTTAGATTAAAAAGTGACCCCCAAAGCTAAAAATGCACCAAAACAGCACTAAACATTCCATCTTTTCATATAAACACCCAGACCCAAATTCAAAAATCCATTAACAATTAAATTTTACATGAAATGATTACAAAATAATTAAAAATACAGAAAAAAAAAACGCCTCATTCAGATAACACCAAACACTTTATAACCAAATGAAAAACTAACCTGACAAGTTCTGAAGAACCGTAGAGCAGTAGAGAGAGTTAAGAAGACTCAAGGGTTTAGTACTTCAGTTGGGAGAGAAGACGCAGAGAACTCAATGGATTAAGGCTTTTTCAAGTTATGGAGTTGGGCTGGATATTATGGAAACCTTAAACAGACCCAAAAGGGTCAGGATGTTATTCAAGCCCAAGCCCTAGCTTGTATAGGAAGACTGACAACAATAGTTGTGTTAAATGATAGTGTTCATAAATTAAACATCAAAAGAAAGAACATGCTTACATGCATAAACACTTTTAGGGTGATGAAAGCACTCATTTACTACTACCTATTATCTGGATATACCAAGAGAGATGTACGGTCTAATGAGGCTACTACGAAATATTTACTCGTGGGTGGGGCAAGTTTTTCTATTCTGGTTCATGGTTTCACTTGGCTATATGGTTCATCCGGGGGAGAGATCGAGCTTCAAGAAATAGTGAATAGTCTTATCAGTACACAAATATATAACTCCCCAGGAATTTCAATTGCGCTTATATTCATAACTGTAGGAATTGGGTTCAAGCTTTCCCCAGCCCCTTAGTTTACAACTATAATGCCCTTATCTCATTGGCAGATTATAATGTGCTTGAGTTGTATTTCAGGGATCGTTGTGGCAAGTTTCAGGTAGCAATGACAGGAATTTGGAGTTGCGACGAGTTAACTTAGTCGAACCGAAGGTGATGGAGCTGATGCTTACCTACAGAAAGAATAATAAATAGGGGCATCCAGAGTGGCAATGTGGCATGTAGAAATAAATCCTATTTTTAGAATGCAGACTGTTGGCTCTTCGGGTGGAGAGTTGTGGATTTTTTACTAAACATTTAAACCCTTTTCATCTAAAAATCTTGTGACTTGAGAGAATTCATACAAACATTTCAACAGCGAATTCATTGCGCGTAGCTGCTAATAAGGTATTTTAGATTTTTAGCACACTGCAAATTACTCGTGAATTTGCTCAAGAAGCTCAAGATACAGAATCCGAGGTTTTTTTTCTTTGAAGTATTTGACTATCTATGTGTTCTCTGTTAGCTTGAGTTACATTCCCTTTTATTAGGAAGAACATAAATGTTTTTTTTTTGCCCTTCATAATCTTTGTTTGTTATCACTGCTTGCGATTTGGGTATGATTAACATAGCGATCACCCAACATTTGAATTTTTCTGTAGTGATTAATGCATGCACGCGAGATAAAACTGATTTAAGATAGTAAATGAGTAATACTGAAAAAGGATGATTGTAATGTTGTTCACTTGATGACATACTCATGACACCCCCTCCTTTCTTCCTATAAAGACAAGAAGATAGTACACCAACACTTCAATCCATTAGTTAGAAATTTTGCCTTTCAATGATTTACGCCAATAACCCATTTTTGAAAAATCTATGCTTCAATCCACAATGTATTGTGTGTTGTTTTTCAATGATGTTTCCCAGTACAGAAATTTAGCCTCCATTGTAAATTAGGCAATTCAATGAGCTGATCATTTCTGTCACAGCAAACCACTTATGTTTTGATTTTGCATTTGATAGATAAAACTCTTGCCTCCACTCTTAATCAAATGAGGTCAGTCATGAACTTTGCTCATGCCAGATTCAAATATGGTATTCGGACCCAATTCTTTCAAGCTGACACTACATGCAAGAAAAATTTGTAATCAGAACTATGATAGTATAGTTTTCTCTAACCACTATTGTGATAATATTTTCTATGATCATCATTTTGATGGAGTTGTGATCACATATAAAAGCTTCAAGTGATCCCAATTATAATCATATAAATAATTTCGTGTAAATTAGAGATTTTTTCATTTACTCCCATTTAAAAGTCCAAATTTAAAAGACCTCTTGAGTTAGAGGTAAACACAGAAATAGGGGGTTTCTCAATTTTTGAAAGGAGTGAGTGCGAAAATCTTAGTAAATAGTAAAACTTCAGTAATTGGGGGGGGGGGAACTAAGCGAACTTTGAATGGTGGAAAACTTCAGTAATTGGGGTAGCGAATACCAAGCTTATCGATTGGGGGTGGGTGACGTCTCAAATTGATAAGGAATTTACAACCCCAAAGATGTTTTTGATGGACACGGGTGAGGCAGTCTTCACTATGGAGAATGAAAAACAAGCGTATGATTTAGGCTCTCGACAATCTATTCTGGAGAATGGGGTGGAAGTTGCTTTCAAGAAATGGTGTCGGAGTTTCAAAGTTGCTTTATGTCATAATCGGATTAGTGTGACCATGGGAGGAGTCCCAGTCCATCTAAAAAGGGAGGAGGTTATTAAAGCTTTGATATCCAAATTTTGTACATCATATGAGATCGACAAAGATTCCTTGAATTTTCGAAGTGCTTTCATTCAAGTGGTATTTACCACTTGCGCAACATTAATCTTGAAGGTATCCCCAGAGTGATGTACATTGAGGAGAGAGGCAAATCTTTTCATGTGTTACTGAAAGTAGGGAATGATTTTGGGGAAAAGGGAAGCGCTCACGAAGGTGGCACGATCAGTAAAAGAGAGGAGACAATTTTTCCGGCTACTGGATCTCATTGGGAAGAAGAAAGAGAGCGGAATGATTCCATGGTACGTGTCGCTGATCAAAGAACAATTCCTAGTGTGGACTCTAATGATGCACACGTGGAAGCAACATCAAGCCCAATAGAGCATGTGGTGGGTAGTAGTGAGAGGCCTCACAATTCTATGCCCAGAAGCCCAATACAGATATTGAGTCCAGTTCAAGGTAGCAGATTTAAAGCCTTGGCCCATGTTGAAGTTGAGGAGCAGACATGATCGTTTTAAGAGGAAGACCGCATGTTGAATCCAAGGTTGGTTAATAAAGCCCAATTTAAAACACCAATTATCTTAGGAAGGCAGACCCAGGCCCCCAGTTCAAGCAACCCATAGTTTTGTTCTCTCTAAAAGACTATGGCCTACTAAACCAGCAACCAACAAAGGGAAGAAAAAGAATACTGACAATTACAAAACCATCGCACAACAGGCATTAGAAGCACTGGATGCTAAAAAAATGAGAAGCTAAGGGTCAACCAACTACTAGCAAATGTCAAGATGATCAAGATGTTGGCTCGATATTAAAGGATGATATTTCTATTTCGAGTTTCGAAACAGTTGAACAAGATAGGCAGATGGGAGTTTCAAGTCAGGCAAAGAGGGCCTCCAATAAAGTAATAGAAGCTACTCCAACCAGTGACAGGGAAGAACCAAGTTGCCCTCTAGGTTTCGAGAATGTGAATGTATTACCCAGAGGAGGCACATTTCAGAGTATAGACCAAAGTTTTGATTTTAATATGTTGTTGGAGGAGGCGTGTGGCAGATTGAAAACAAAGGAAGATGTTAGAAATTGGGTCAGCAGTATAGTGCGTCCGATTGCTAGTTTCATGGGTTTAACCCATAACATGGGTGGGGAGGCAGTTGAGAACTTTTTTTTTTTGAATTAACTATGAGGAAACACAAAGACAAAGGAGTTGTGGAAGCTGATTCAGATGTACAGGAAATCAATAATTACGAGAACTCGAACGATGTTCTTGGGCCAACAGGGTTACTTAATGGTGAAAATTGCCACATGGAATGCAAAAGGTCTTTGCAATGAGTCCTCGCAAGCAAGTGTTACAACCTTTATCAAGTATGCAAAAGTAGACATGGTAATGATTCAGGAGACGAAAATTCAAGAGGAGAATATTATTGTGAATGCTAGGATGTGGCCCAATGATTGAAAATGGGTGTGGGTTCCTTCGAATGGTCTCTCAGGAGGTATGATTATCGCATGGGATCCGCGTGTTTTTTATATTAGAGACACTCTATATGGGAGATACTCTATCTCATTAAAGTGTACTCTAACTGAGGAAAGTTTTGATTGTATGGTATCTTGTGTATACGGGCCGAATATCAAAACTTTTCTTAATGAGTTCTTTGAGGAGCTTGGGAATGCTAGAAGTTGGTGTGATTCCCCTTGGTGTATTGGTGGTGACTTTAATGTTATTCGTTTTTGTCATGAAAAGCGAGGGGGAAGTAGGCACATCAAGTCTATGCGACAATTTACGGAATTCCAAGATCGGTACGCCCTTGTGGAACATAATATGGAAGGTGCTCTTTTTACTTGGTCGGATAATAAGACTAACCCGATGATGTCAAGGTTGGATAGATTTATAACTTCGGGAGAATGGGATTTACATTTTGGCGATGCTCGTCAAAAGGCACTACCTAAGTTCTCGTCGAATCATAGAGCGGTTCTCTTGGATACTAGTAAGAAAGCAAAGAAATCTAGACCCTTCCGGTTTGAACTAATGTGGTTGGAGGATAAAAAATTTGGTGGCCTCATGGAAGAATGGTGGAATAGTCTCAAGTTTGAGGGGCCCCCTAGCTATGTATGGTGGAAAGAAAAATCAAAGAGTTGAAAGTGTTATTGAAGAAGTGGAACAAAGAAGTCTTCGGGAGGGTGGATAGAAATATTGAGGAAAAAATGAGACGGATTGAAGAGCTTGACAAGAAAGAAGAATCCGAGGAGTTAGAGAATAATGAATTCGTGGAAAATACTATCGTAAGGGATAACCTTCACTATTTGTTAAGGAAGAATAATATTTCATGGAGACAAAAATCTTGTACCAAGTATTACCAAAAAGGCCAAAGCAACACCAAATACTTTTATGTTATGGCCAACATGAGGCGGAGGATGAATAGTCTAAATTCTTTATCTATTGATGGTATAGTGTGTAGGGACGAGGAGAAGATCAAGGAGCATGTGGTTGATTTTTATTCTAAGTTGTACGTAGAGGAAACCAAAGGGAGGCTGAAACTTGATGGGATGCATTTTGATAGGATTGATAATGACACTATGATGGAGATGGAGAAGCCTTTCGAGATGGAAGAGGTTGTGAATGCCCTTAGAGAGATGAAGGGAGATAAGGCACCCGGGGCCGACGGATTTCCAATGGTGATATATCAGAAGTTTTGGCACTTTAAAGAGGATATGATGGCCGTAATTAAAGAGTTTCATGACTCCGGATATCTTGATTGGAGAAATAATGCTACTTTCATCGTACTCATTCCTAAGAAAGAAGGTGTTCTCTCCTTAACCGACTATAGACCAATTAGTTTGATTGGTGGGGGTGTATAAGGTGATATCTAAAATGCTTGCTACATGCATCAAAGGTACCTTACATACCATTGTCTCAAAATCTCAAGGGGCTTTTATTGGCGAAAGGCAAATTCTCGATAGCATCTTTGTTACGAATGAATGCTTGGATTCGAGGATGAAGGATAACACCCCAGGTTTGCTTTGTAAAGTTGATGTGTCCAAAGCCTATGATCATGTTAATTGGACCTTCCTTGATTATGTGGTTAGGAGGATGGGTTTCGGCCTTAAATGGAGGAAGTGGGTTTATACTTGCCTCTCAACGGCCCACTTTTCTATTTTGATCGATGGAACCCTCGAGGCTAATTTCAAGGCTCAAAGGGGATTGCGACAAGGAGACCCCCTATCACTTTCCTCTTTCTCTTGGTCATGGAGGTCTTGGCGCGCTTTACATATAAATGCATGGAGGATGGTCTATTGGAAGGTTTCAAGGTTGGGAATCTTAGTGTGTGTGTGTGTCCTCCAATTTGTGGATAACACACTCTTCTTCACGGAACCATCAATGAGGGTGTTGGCTTGCATTAATGTCATTCTCTTAGTGTTTGAAGCCGTTACCGGGTTGAAGTTGAATTTCTCTAAATCTCATCTTTTTGGGGTGGGTGAGGTGCATAACATTACAAGTATGGCCAATTATCTTGGGTGTGAGGTGGGTGTATTACCTACCAACTACCTTGGGCTCCCTTAAAGATGTGGGCGTATGGGATTCGGTTATTGAATCTTTCCAAAGGCGGCTTAGTGGTTGGCAAAGAAAACCTCTATCTAAGGGAGATAGGCTCTTACTCGCTAAGAGCACCCTATCTAGCTTGGCGGTGTATCATTTATCTCATTTTACTATACCAGCTAGTGTGGCAAGCAAAGTTGAGAAAATTGTCCGAGATTTCTTGTGGTTCTAAAGAGGAGAAACGTAAACTACACTTGGTGGCTTCGGACAAAGTGTGTTATCCTATGAAAATGGGTGGCTTGGGCATCTGTAACATACAAACCATGAATCGGGCTCTCCTTGGTAAGTGGCTATGGAGATACCATCATGAGAATGAAGCTTGGTGGAAACAAATTATTGATGCAAAATATGACGTGTGTGACATCGGAGGAAAACTGAAGAAAGTTAATTCTTCTTATGGTTGTAGTCTATGGAAAGGAATTGTGGCGGGGCAAGATGATTTCTTCAAAAATATCAAACATGTGGCACATAGAGGAGATAACACGCGGTTTTGGCATGATAAGTGGATTAGGGAGAGAGCTCTAGCCTTATGCTTCCCAAGACTCTATAAGTATGCCTCAATGAAAGAAGGTTCGGTTGGTGACCATTTTGATGTCGGTGGAAATTGAGATTTCAAGCTTAGTCGAACTTTGTTTTGGGAGGGTGAGTTGCGTCAACTTCAAGCTCTTAAAGACCTTCTTGAATCTATTGAATTGATAGATGAAGAAGATTATTGGGAGTGGGAACCTTCTAAAAAGAAAACGTTCCCGGTGAAGTCATTTTTTTCCCTCTTGTCTTCTTGCGAAGGGGTGCATAACGAAAAGTTCCCTTTTAAAGAGGTCTGGGAGCTTATGATTCCCACCAATGTCAAAATGTTCATTTGGTGCTTATGTTGGGGAGGCATTCTGACTGTGGATAAGCTTCAGAGAAGGGGCATCTCTCTTCCAAATAGATGTTCTCTGTGCAATAGGGAGGAAGAGACTATCTCTCATCTTTTTCTTCGCTGCAGGGTATCTACTGAGATATGGAAGTCCATCATAAAATGTTCTGGCAGTGCAACAATATCTTGGATTGATAGTGAGGCCCCCAAACAATTGTTGCAGAATTGGCCAAGAGGTCAATGTAATGGGATTCATGGGAAACTATGGAGTATCTTGCCTTATGCCACACTATGGGTGATCTGGTCGTTCAAAAATGACATTATTTTCAGAGATGGTAAGATGGATGTGAGGCAGGCAGTAAAATAGGTAAAATGCACCCTTTGGGCATGGCTGAACATGGATAGCAACTGCAGAGCACTGAAGGAGAGCATGAGGTTTGAGGGGCTGCTTCTCAGATGGGATGAGGTGATGGCTACTGAAGAGTGACAACGTTGTGTTCTGTAACAACGACAAATGACAGGTCTGTGGCCTATGAGCATGGTGTAAAGGAGGATGTTGTCCTCTTGGTTTTGTGTTTTATCTGACGGTGCAGGACCTGCACGCTGATCAAACATTGTAACGGTTACCAAGTGAGATTTCTAATATATTTTTACACTAAAAAAAAAAAACAGGTTTAGGTTTAAAATCCAATTAGGCTCTAAAAATATTATTTATGTTGTAAATTTTCCCTCGCAAAATTTGGGGTTTCTCCCTCCTGCGCCTTGAGTTAAAGGCTGTGCTTGTTTACCAGGAAATCTGGCGGAAAGCAAATCCACGTCAGATTTTCCCGGTGTATTTCCTTTTATATGTGCTTGGTTGGGTATTAGAATCTGTAGGGCCCACTAAAAAGTTTTGCAAAATAGTAAACCACGTCAACTTTTTCCACGGGTTTGAGATTGTGAGAATTTTTTACAAATTCGTGGTCCCCGCTGCCTTTCTCTCTCCTATCTCTTTCTCTCTCCTCTTTTTTCTAACTAAATTAGTGGTCCCCCTCTTTTTTCTGCCTCCACGTGTCTATTCTTGTTTTAATTAGAATGTTTAACCAAGCACTCAACACCCAAATAAATGAAAATTTTTAGAAAACTTTTTCTAAATAATTTTTTCCACCTACTAATTACATAATTTTTCCATGTAAACAAGCACAGCCAAAATTTAAAAAAATTTGTGGATTTCCCTTTTGGTGGGCCCAACATATCCAATATAAAAAGGTTTGGCGTAACACCTCCCTCTCTCACACATAGGTGAAAAAATCGAATTTGCCGACCGGATATTCACGAAATATTCCGGTTTTTGGCAGATCGGATCGGTACGGCATATGGCATATAAACGGATTTTAAAACACCCCATGCCGTTCTGAATTTATCGGATATTCACGAAATATTCGGCAAAAACCGATATTTATCGAAATTTATGAAATTTTCGATTATAAAATTAATACATTTATTTTTAATCCCCCCGAACTAGAATTTTCGATGAGATTATCAAAAAAAGGTCTAAAAGGCACTAGACGTTTGGAAACTTTCGCGACGAACTTCATGGCCCTCTCAATTGATATAATATAAAGAAAGTTAAATTTCATCGTTCATTTTCCCGCTCAATTGAAAGTAACAATTAATGCTTCTAAGGTTATTGCAAGTCAGAATGTAGGAAGGAATGTAGGGAGTTGGTTGGCCCCAATGACAAGTGGGTCGGACGTGCAGTCAGCCGATACATTAATGCCGGTTCAACAATACTCAAGATTTCCTATCTTTGAATCATTTGCTCCGTATTGTATGGATCAAGATGCATATGATATGCATATTGACCAATTCAGGTCGTACGAGCAAACAATGTCATGGGAATATTACTGTACTGAGTTCGTCCCCACACGTATGCGACTCGAAGCTCATCGGTTTGACATGGGGCGTCTATCATTCTGGGGTTAGCATGTCTTTTATTTTGATTATTAAAATAAAACTATGGGTTGAGTTGTAATGAGGTTGTTTGTGTTTAGTTCTTGTATTGTAAACATATAAAAGTTCTATGAATATCCGCCCGATATTTACGATTTTTTCACCTATGAGTAAAACTATCTTGTGTAATAGTTCCGTCTTAGCTTCCTTGTATGATTTGTCGTGTGTTTAATTTGTAATGTATGTTTTTCTTTTAATTATAAGTTTATATATCGAAATCAAAAGAAAAACACGAAAAGTGCAGAAAATCTCCCAATTTGCCGAATTTTTCGCGAATATTCGCGAATATCCGCTAAAAATTCCGGCACATTCGAATTTACCAAACCTCAATAATCCGACACGGGAGGTCGGATATTCGCGGAAAATTCCGGTTTTTTGGAGTTCGGATATCCGGACTAAAACGATTTTTTCACCTATGCTCTCACATATCAATAATCTAAAATGCAATCAAACTTTGGTGATGCTCTCTCTCTCATCTTCGTGACTTCAATTTGTTATGCGTTTGCCTGAGATTTATTAAAGCAAAGCAAGGTATGTAAATTTTAATTTAGTTCTTGATATCTCAATAACTATTTGTAATTTGTTGTTGTTATTGTTAACTTTAAAAACTGATACTATCTATGTATGTATAGACTCAAAATCGAATGATGAACTTTTCTACCATAAAAAGAAAAAGAAGAAAAAAAGAAAAGAAAAAGAAGAAGAGTCTGTCATGCTTAGTACATTGGTGCATATTTTCCTTGCTAATACAATGAAATTCTTCCTTTTCAAGGTTTCATTTATTTAATTATTCTTTTCTTGTATTATGATATCAATCAAGCCGAAATACTCGCATTGTTTTTTATTTTTATTTTTTTATTATTATATATATGCACCATAAGTTCTTCGCTTTGATATTGCAGTATAGCTTTTGGGTGGATCCTTTGTCATGGATGCAACTGTGTCTGCAGAAAATTTTAAAAAGCAAAAACTGTTTGAACAACAATGCGATGGTGAGATTGATAGAATTAGCAATTTACCTGAACACATTTTGCATTACATCCTCTCTTTTCTTCCTACCAAATATGCTGTTGGTACTAGTGTATTATCAACAAGATGGAATGGCCTTTGGAAGTTCATCCACAATCTTGATTTTTGTGATGAACATTTGTACAACAGCTCAAGCAAGAGACCAAATTATTGGAAAAGAAAGAGGATCTTCCGTGACTTTGTGGACAAAGTGCTTCGTCACAATGATGTTTCAAATATAAACAAGTGCAACCTCAAATGTAATGAATGCAATGCAGCTTACTTCAATGGATGGATCTCTACCATAATAAGGCGTAAAGTTCAAGAACTCAATATCTCTGTTTTTAAGGAATGTCCCTTCAGGTTCTCAGATTGCCTTTTTACTTGTGAATCATTGAGGATACTGAAAATTTATATGAGTGTCTCTATGAAGATTCCTGCTTCAGTTTGTTTTTCAAGCCTCAAGGTCCTGCATCTTGGAAAAATTTCCTTTTTTTGTGACCAATCAATACAGGAAATTTCTTTAAGTTTTCCTATCCTAGAAAAATTTATTCTCCGTTATTGTGTATGGCCGAAGAACGTTACCTTTTTTGCTCCAATACTTCAAAAGTTAGAAATAGAGGACAGGAGTGATGGTTTAAATGATTGTGAGATAAAGATATATGCAGAGAGCCTTGTATCATTGAAGTTCGATGGTGGTCCTTATCAGAAATATTCACTATGCCACCTGTCATCTCTAGTTGATGCTTCTATTGAACTATGGCCCGGAGAAGCAAGTGTTCACCATGTGGGATTCCTTCTTAAAGATATCTTTAACGTAAAGAATCTAGAGTTATCTGGTTCTAGCATTGAGGTATGCTTCTTTTGTATCTTCTAGTTCATTTAGACTTATCAGAAAAACTTTGATAATGTTTTTGAATAATTTCAAATGTAGAATTAGGCAATTGCTTGGTGCTGATGAACTTTGACTCAATATATCTAGGTTCTTTCCCATCCGGATTTCTCAAACCATTTACTTGCACTTTCCTGCTTGATCCATCTGACAGTGGGGTACAGAGTGCGTGTATGTGGTAGGGCACTCATAGACTTACTCCGGAGCATGCCTAATCTTGAATCTATTTGCTGTCCCGATGTAAGTCGACAAATTGTTTTTTGAGTTTTTTCAACTTTAAACTTTTAAGTTTCTTAATGTCAGTTCCACTTTGAAGATCCTAATTTTTTGTCTTACATATATAGGGACTTAGTTCGATTTGGTTTAAAGGAATAGGTCGTGTAATGGGAACAACTCCAAAATGTTTCTTGTCAAATTTGAAGTTAGTAGAAATCCGGCAGTTTAGTTGGATAGCGGAGAAGGTATGGTTTCTTAAGTTTCTGATAAAAAGCGCAACAGTCATGGATAAATTCACTATCAAACTCACGACAAGGGCTTCTTTTGACTTTCCGTATTCTGGAGAATTGCCTGAAAGGGAGATTAAACAATTACAAATGCTTGCTAGAAACACAAATTGTGTACTTGATTTTTCCTGAAGCTTTCAGAGTTTAAACTTGTAAGAAAAACTAAACCTTCTCTAGTTTTTATCATTACTGTATATCAAACAGTATAACTTTTCTTTCTGTAAAGCTTGTGTGATACCTTGTTTTTGCTTGTGTTCGGTCATTGAAGTGTCACCTAGGAGGCTAGGGCATACTAGTAGAAGTCTGAGATCTAGTTCAAATTAATGTCAGTAAACCTAGTGGGGGTGTAATGTAAACGTCACTTGCATGCCATGTATTGAGTGGTGTGAGCGCATCCCTGAGATACTTTGGCAGAGTGAGATTGGTCATGTGGTGGATATACCGTTGATGGTAATTTTGGATTTCTTCAAAATATGGGTCAAGTATTTGGGGTTATAACTTGCAAAGATTTGTGGGTTTTTCTTGGCAATATTACTTTGGACACAACTGGAGGATCAAACAGTATCATTAATTTGGAAGAGAAAATAAAGTGGTTGTAGCTCACTTCAAGCAATAGGGATTGAAGCTGAAAGGAGAAAGAGTGGAAAGCTTTGAAACAGAATAGATAGTATTTTTAATGAATTGGGCTAGACAGGCATGCATAGAAAAGAGGATTACCTGACAAAAAGTAGGAGTGAGCAACCCTATTAATCATCGTGTTAATTTCTGTCATACGTCAAATTTGATTATAGTTAATAAGGAAGGCACAGTAAGAACTAAGAAAACTTTTGGTTCATTGCTGTTTTGGCGCCATGCGATCTTATAGATGTAGTTCATAATTTGTTATATATATTATTATATTAAACAAGAGAGATTGAAATGTTCTGAAAATTTAAATTTTTTGCGGAGCCATTACTATGCTACTGTGAGAAGAGACAACATCTCTGATTTGGTCTTACTGTTGTTGGCTGCCAAGGAAACAATTTCAACTCTCAACTAAATGGTACATATTGAACAAGAGAGATGGCATTGTTCTGAAAGTTGAAATTGTTAGCTAAGTTACTAAGGTGCACTATGACAAACTTTCTTATTTTTACATACTCATTCGCTGCGAGGAATAAGAAAAGGAACCGGCATAGAGGGTGGTTGGCGTAATGATGTGTGTTAAAGTCTCAACTAAATGGTAGATGGAGATACTTGATGAATTAGTGATGATTCTAAGGATTTATTTTTTCAAAAAGAAAATTAAAATAAAAATAAAATATAATTAATCGTGTCCCAAAGGCTTACAAGGACAGGGCCCAAAGGGCTTACAAAGACAAGGCCCAAAGGCTACTGATGCTACCACCTAAGTGCAGGGTTTTTAAATGAACCGAACAGCTCGGACTCGACTCGTTAAAAGCTCGGCTCGAGCTCGTTTGTATAGCTAAACGAGCCGAGTTTGAACACCAAACAAAGCTCGTATAAAATTTGGGCTCGGCTCAAGCTCAGCTCGTTTTTAAATGAACCGAGCTTGAACATACCAAAGCTCGACTCGTTCGGCTAAAATACTACTTTTATGTGTAATTTAATCGAGTAGCTCGAGCTCGGCTCGGGCTTAGTCGTTTATAGCTCGGCTCGAGCTCGTTCGTATAGCTAAACGAGCCGAGCTTGAACATAAAATAAAACTCGTATAAATTTTGGGCTCGGCTCGAGCTTGGCTCGTTTTTAAACGAACTGAGCTTCAACATACCAAAGCTCGGCTCATTTAACACCCTTGGCTAAGCGTCCACACCACCACCTTGCAACTCGAGCAATGATTCTAAGTATTGAAACACTAACCATTGTTAATTCATTCTCGTCCATTGTTTGATACTGAAACCCATATCATTGGGTAGTTTTTGACTTTATCAATATTGTAAAAAGAATGGTCCCTGGTCAAGTAGATTGTTGTTTAGCTGACATCGACAAGTCGTTTTTTAGCCATATATCTTAAAATTCTCGATTTTGTTTTTAAATGTAAATTGACATCCCAGTTGTATTTTGTGTTTCATTTATTGTGACCAATAGATAATACAACACAGAATTCTTTTATCTCACTGCATCAAGTGGTTTTGTTTTTTCTCTTGTTCCTGACATTATTTTTTGGACATATGCATTCGTTGGAGTTGGTATCAAATATATGGGACACAACTTTCATAGATATGAATATTAGAGTGGCACCTGGTGTACGACTATAATGTCCTTATCTCATTGGCAGATTATAACGTGTTTGAGTTGCATTTCAGGGACCTTTGTGGCAAGTTTCAGGTAGCAATGAAAGGGATCTTGGAGTTGCGACGAGTTAAGTTAGCTGAACAGAAGTTGATGGAACTGATGCTTACCTACAAAAGGAATATATAGGGGAACTCAGAGTGGCAACGTTGACATGTAGAATACCTTATTTTAGAATGCAGACATGCTGTTATTTCTTTGGGTGGATGCTTGTGACTAAACATTTAAACCATTTCATGTATTTTGGTATGATGTTTTATAATGTTGAGTATTATTGAATGATGTTGATAGAATTCATGCAAGCACTTCAACAGTGATTTCATTGCGGATAGCTGCTAATAAGGTATTTTAGCACACTGCAAGTTACTCATGAATTTACTCAAGAGGCTCAAGGTACAGAATCTGAAGTTCTTTTCCTTTGAAGTGTTTGACTATCTATATGTATCCTTTGTTAGCTTGAGTTACATTCCCTTTTATTATGAAGAACATAAATGTTTTTCCCATCATAATTTTCGTTGGATCACTGCTTGTAATTTGTTAATTTGAGTTTTTCTGTAATGTTTAATGCATGCATGCAGGAAATTATAGAAAGAAAAACTGCTTTAACGACAGAATAATAGACTATAGTGAAAAAAATGATAGTATTGTTGTTCACCTAATGACTCTTCCTATAAAGACTAGTTGATAGTACAAGTTGGAAGTTTTTCTACACTTCAATCCATAGTCAGAAATTTTTCCTTTCTGATTCGCCATGTAGAGAAATTTGAGGAATAAGTGTTGCTTTTCGATTATATTTCCATGTAGTGAAATTTAGCCTCCATTTTAGGTGAGGCAATTCAATGAATGGATCTCTACAGGATAAAGCTTTCAAGTACTTGAGCTGGTTCTCTCTGTCACAGCAAATCACTCATGCCTGATTTTGCTTCTGCAGAGAAAAGTTTTGCCTCCACTCTAAATCAAATGAGGTCAGGCATGAACTTTGCTCATGTCAGATTAAATTACTGTATTTAGACGCGCAATTCCTTAAATTCAAGCCTATAATCAAGCCAACACTACAAGCTAGATCACCTGGCCAATTTTCGTTATTCAAAAAGTATAATTTTCTCATCCATGCCACAAGTTGGAACATGTTTGTAAGATTCTGAGCAAAAGCAACAAGTTGAAAATTATCATATAATTTTTGACTACAACTGCCATCAACGTTTGCTTGTGATTCATTAAAGCAAGGTACATTAATATTTTTTTACTGTTGTTCTTCAACCTCAAATTTATGTTGACTGTTGTTGTTATTGTTAAATTCACCAAATTTAATGGATTTTGATGAAATTAACTTTAAAAAACTGATACTATGTATGTATGCTGCGAAATCGAATGATGAACTCTTCTAACCCTAAGTGATGATTCAATGTAACATAATAATATGCTCCCAGTTAATATTGGGTATCTATCACTAAAACTCTTTATGCCTTTTTTTTTTTCTATTAATTTTCATTCAATATTACATTTTATAAGTTAGATTACCAGACAACTTGTCATTTTCAGTTTTATAGGATTTTGGATTCATGGGTTTTGAGTTATTAGAAAGAAAACAGCTTGATTTTAGTTTGTTTAAGATCAAATTATAATTATTCTGTTTTCATTCTGGATTCAATAACTTGGATTGCAGCCCCAACTTTTGAAATCACTCAGTGATAGGTGGAATCTTTAAATGGCGAACCATCTTGGCGAATCAGTAAAATGTATCAATTTTAGAAACATCTTGATCGAAAAGATAATATGTATTGGGAGAAATCATAAAAGGAGAAAAAGAAGAAGAGTCTGTCATGGTTAGTAGTAGTACATTGGTGCGCACCGCAATGTTTGATTGAAATGTAATGCATATTTTCCTTGCTAAAACAATGAAATTGTTCCTCTTATATAATATTTCTTTTCTTTTATTACGATGTCAATCAAGCTGAATTACCTGCAATGTTTTCTTGTGCCTTTCTTTTTATGCACTGATTGTACACTACTGTTCATCTGGCATAAGTTCTTCTGTGCTTGGATATTGCAGTAAAGCTTTTGGGTGGATCCTTTGTCATGGATGCAAGTACTTCTGCGGAAATTCTAAAAAGCTAAAACTGTCTGAACAACAATGCGATGGTGAGACTGATAGAATTAGCAATTTACCTGAACACATTCTGCATTACTGTTGATAGAATGCCCTTTGGAAGTTCATACGCAATCTTGATTTTTGTGATGAACATTTGTATGACACCTCAAGCAAGAGTCCAAACTATAGGAAAAGAAAGGGAATCTTCAGTGAGTTTGTGGACAAAGTTCTTCGTTGCAATGATGTTTCAAGTATGTGCAAGTGCAACCTCAAATGTAAGGAATGAATGGATCTCTACGGCAATGTGGCGTAAAGTTCAAGAACTCAATATCTTGATTTTTAAGGAATGTCCTTTCCAGTTTTCAGATTGTTTTTTTACTTACGAGTCATTGAGGATATTGAAAATTGAAATGAGTGTCCCGATGAAGATACCCGCTTCAGTTTCTTTTCCAATCCTTAAGGCCCTGCATCTTAGACACATTGCATTTTTTGGCGATCAATCAATACAGGAAATTTCTTTAAGTTGTCGTATCTTAGATGATTTTTTCCTAGCTTACTGTGTATGGTCGAAGATCAAGAGTGTTATCATTTCTGCTCCCATGCTTCAGACATTAAAAATAGAGGATGGGAGGACTGATGCTTTAAATGATTGTGAGATAAGGATTTATGCAAAGAGTCTTGTATCGTTGAAGTTCAAGGTTACCTTTCTTTTCAGAAGTATTCACTATGCCACCTGTCGTCTTTAGTTGATGTTTCTATTGAACTAAATTCAAGATTTGTAAGCATTCACCATGTGGGATCCCTTCTTAAACAAATCGCTAATGTAAAAAACCTGGAGTTATCTGGTTGTAGCGTTGAGGTATGCATTCTTTTGTATCTTCCAGCTCATTATGACTTGTTAGGAAAGCTTCTATAATGTGTTTGATGAATACATTTCACTGTAGGATTAGTCAATTGCTTGATACTGATGAACTTTGATTTAATATATCTAGGTCCTCTCCCATCCTGATCTCTCAAGCCATATACTTGCACTTTCCCGCTTGATCCATCTGACAGTGGGGTACTGGGTACAGAACGGAAGCAAGTGGTAGGGCATTCATAGAATTACTCTGTAGCATGCCCAATATTGAATCGTTTTTCTTTCCCAATGTAAGTCCATGATTCTCCTTTTTGTTTTTTCAGCTTATAGCTTAAAGTTTCATGTCATTTCCATGATAAAGATCCTAATTGTTTTTCTTATACAGGGACTTAGTCGGATTCAGTATAAAGGACAAGGTCGAATTATGGGAACAACTCCAAAATGTTTCTTGTCACAGTTGAAGTTAGTAGTCATCCGCCATTTTAGATGGATAGCAGAGAAACAATGGTTTGTTAAATTTTTGATAAAAAGTGCAAGAGTCGTGGATAAACTGACTATCAAACTCTCGACAAACTCTCGTTTTGACTCTCGATATCCTGGAGAACTGCCAGAAAGGGATATTAAAGAGTTACAACTGCTTGCTAGAAACTAAAATTGTGTCCTTGAAGCATGCAAAGTATATTGTAAACTTGTAAGTAAAACTAAACCCTCTCAACCTTTTCTTATTATTGCGAGTTTTATCTTCTTTCTTTCTGCAAAGCTTGGGTGCTACCTTACTTTTGCATGCATTCAGTCGTTAAAGTATCACCTAGGAGTTAGGACATCCTAGTAGAACGCCAAGTTCAAGTTCAGACCAAACCTAGTGGGGTGTAATGTAAAAGTCAATTTTCTGCCATGTGTTTGTGAGTCAGATGATAGTCAGATTATGTCATCTATCCTTACACTAAGCCTTCAGTGCCATGGTGGCCTTAACGCCTTCCCTGAGATTCTTTTGCAGTCGGAGATTGGTCTGATGGTGGATATACTTTTAATGGAAACTTTGGCTTCTTCAAACTTTAGGGTAGATTGCCGGAAGATCAAAGTGCTGTGTTAATTCGGATTTTATGGATTTGTAATCATCATCTTAATCCCTGATATAGGCCCATTTGAATTATGGTCATAAGGAGGATACAGCAAGGAGACTTTTGGTTCATTAATATGAGAAGAGACATCCCTAATTTGGACTTACTGTTATATGCTGCCAAGGAAACATTTCCACGACAAAAGGAAATAGTTTAGTTGGTGTTTGTTGTAAAGAGGCATCTGAGGATTCAACTCTCATTAAGCGATACATATTGAACATGAGAGATGGAATTGTTTTGACAGTTGAATCTGTCAGCTGAGGCACTATTTGCTGCCATGGAATAAGAAAAGGAAACAATATAGTGGGTGTTTGATGTAGTGGTGTCTTTTAAGTCTCAACTAAGTGGTCTATGGAGTTACTTGATGCATTGGTGACAGTTGCCAAGTTCTGAATCAAATATGTGCCTTATGTTGTGTCGTTCATATGACAAATCCACTTCACATTCATTCTTAGTTCAGTCCTGTCGTTGTTTAATACTTAAGTCTATATCACTGAGGATCGATTTTATTTTTTCTGGGCATCATCAATTTTTTTCTTTTGAAAAACAAGGTTTTCTGGTCTAGTAGATTTACTTAATCTGACACTGACAAATTGTCTGTTGGGGGCTTCACTCTTATTTTATTTGTTGACTTAGAAATAAGGGATATAGTAAGAAGACTTGATTCCTTGGTGTTTTGGCACCATGTGATTTGATCATCTTATTGACGTGGAATTTAATTTCGTATATTATATGGAAAAAGAGAGAGAGAATTGTTCGGAAAGCTAAAAAAATTGTAGTGGAGGCACTACAGTGCGCTATGAGAAGAGAAAACCATCTCTGATTTTGACTTCCTGTCGTATATATGCTGTATGCTGTCGAGGAAGCGTTTCCATGAGAAACATAAATAAAATGTGTAAAGGTACAAACAAGAGAATTTGCTCTGAAAGTTGAAATTGGTAGCTGAGGCGCTATAGTGTACTATGAGAAAATACATCATCTTTATTTGACTTACTGCCATTTTCGCTAAAGAATAGTTTCCATAAGCAAAGGAAATAGGTGTAGATGTTCTGAAACAAACATGGCCGACTCTGATAAAGGTTGGAGGGCAGTGAATGATTTACGCCCATTTCAATTCATGCATTACCGAGACTCACCTATACCACTATTTCAGGCTCCTTAATCCCTATCAATACTTGGGTAACCCAAGTTGGGTTATTGATAACAAAATGACTTCTTGCGTGAATGCGTGGTTTCTGTCATTTCATGCCCACTGCTCTGGACCTCCTTTGCTTGTCCTGTTGTCCACCTCTTTCCTAACCACATTGCTTCACTAAGCCCTTATCCACCCTAGTACCATAATACTTATTGCACATACTCTCATATGCATGATGAATAAAACCTTTTAACAAACGCCTTCACGCATAGTGCAGGGGACTTAATGTAGATACCCTGAAATGAACATAGCTAGCTCTAGGGCTAAAGAGGAAGCAAGTGATATCTGGAGGACATGAATGATTGGCTGGGCAGTAACGTGCTGGGGAACATTACTAGTTAACTAAGAGTGCGAATTTGTTCCACACTCTTTAAAAGTGCGGAACAATACTCTCCCTCAGATTTTGCCATGTGGCTATATAAAAAAAATAAAATATTTGATATATATATATATATATATATATATATATATATTTAATATTAAGTAAGATTAATTAAAAAACTAAAATTGGTGCTATTAACCCTAATGGGATCAGTTAAATTAAAAAAAATAAATTTAGTAGTACGTGGCAAAATCTGGGGGAGAGTGTTGTTCTTCAAATTCTTTAGTAGTAAGGCCAAACAAACAAGACAGACGACCTGACATTATGCCAAGTAAGATATCTTTAATCATATGCCAGCCGTCCCTACATGTATCTATTTTGACACGTTGAGTTATGTATCACTGACACACACCTACCATCATTTCAGGTTATACCTGTAATAATACTAATAACAAAAGGACTTCTTGCTCTAAATCTCAGGCAGTCAGGCTAGTGCATGGCCCATCACTCTGAACCTGTCAATGTTTGTCCACTGCGTAGCTAACCCTACTATTTCACTAAACCCTTATCCACCCATCGATCCCCGGTTGTATTTTGTGTTTCATTCATCTTTTGTAGCCTGTTTTTAAACAGATAATACAACACAGAATGTTGTGGTTTTGTTTCTCTTGTTCCTAAATTTTTATTTGGACATACAACAATAGAGTTCGTATTAAATATATTTTGGGGACAACCTCTAAAGTGATGTTAACATTAGAGACTTAGAGTGGTACATGGCAACTACAATGCTCGCATCTCATATTCTCATTGGTAGATTATAATATGCTTGATTTGTATCGCAGGGATCTTGGTGGCAAGTTTCAGGTAGCAACGACAGATCTTGGAGTTGGAAGTGTTACGTTAAACAAAAGGTGATGGAGCCGATGCTTACTTATAGAAGGAATAAGTAGGGGCTTTCAGAAATGTTGACTTGTAGAAAACCCTATTTCAGAGGCTTGTGTATTTGTGAATTTAACGATGAAATCGTTTAATGTATTTTGATAATCCTCTATGAGTTGTAAGATGTTTTAGAATTTTCAGTAGGCACTATCGAATGATTTTTTAAAGCTTTCTACATTGCAATCTTCTCTCTTATAAACGTCAATCCTTACCCGTGGACCCCCATATTCTGGCCGTTAGAAATTTTTAAGTTTAATTATCATAATACCTTATAAACACGTGTCTTCACCAAGTATTCAACTGAAATGAATACATCTGTTTTTTATGGACACAGCCGAAATCTCGCGTCTCTTCTCTACTACAGTCCAAACACAACTGTTCGACTCCATGTCACTCTTTATAGTCGTTCCTAATTCTGACGTCTTTCTACAAAATAGAAAATCAACTTTCTTTTCTCAAATATTTACTCGTTCGTATCCATTGTTTGTGCTCAACTACTGCCATTTGATTTCTACCTTTCTTCTTCGACATACATCGTCCAGGTTAGTCTTTCTTCTTTTCTTGTCTAGAGAAATCGATGCCAATCTCAATCACATTCAACTGGTGCAGGTTGTTTTGGACCTCTGTTCGTCAACGTCGTACTAATACGTCCAGGCTAGATTTCGTTTCATTAAATCTTTTTTTTTTTTGGGCAGGGTGGGGGATTCAATTTCGAACAGAAACCATTGTTGTGTAACAGAAAATGTTGGACTCTGGAAATTTATGATTCAATTGTATATATTTTATGTCTTTGAGTGCACAAAATTATAGTTTTCTGAGTTTCATTTTTTCAAAAACTGATGTCAAGGTATGACAATTTCGAAGAAGAAAAAATTATCCACATGAAGATTCTCTTCCTACTGAGAATAATCAAATTCATTTCAATGAAATGGACGACGACGCATTCAAAGGGTAAATAAATTTATAATTAAAATACATATTTTTTTTTATTAATGTCAATTTTAAATACATTAACTAAATTATATATTCTCAATGTCAGATTCATGATCCATCTGTGCTTCCATTATCTTATCATCTGAAAGAGGACAAAAAAAAGTATATCCATTGATCATCTAACTATGGTCAACAATTTCAGAACAAACGTAGAAAATACCATATTCACGGAATGGATGAATACAAATTCATTATATGATGATGTACGAAAGCTAACATATATCGAGTTTCCAACAAAGTGGTCGTGGATAAAAACACAAAAGATTTGAAAAAAAAGAAAAAAATAATAAACAGATTGGGAGGATTTACTATTCACGTCGAACATCTGGAGAAAGATATTATTTGCGTTTGTTGCTTCAAGTCGTCAGAGGACCAATTAGTTACAAAGATTTGAGGACAATTAATGGCATTCAAAGAAAGTGTTTTAAAGCAGCTTGCAAAGCCAAAGGATTGATACCAAGTGCTAATCAATCCAATGAAATATCTGAAGATGAATATTAATCGTTGTTGTTCAAACGAAAATATACAAGTCTTGAAGAACAATGATAGTTAAAATTTATATTATGACATTAATGTGACAATAGCTTACTTTAATTTTAGCAAGTTAGTTCGTATTATAATTTTATTTGTTGTATTTATATATCAATAATTTATTTACCATTATGATTAAATCTCGAAGGAGGCATAATTCACCCAAACAACATACTGTGACACGAATAATCTGCTCTAACCACGACATACCCGTGCTATGCACGGACTCCGCTACTTGTGTTTATATATATGACAACTTGTGGAATTTGGTAATTTCGATATTTTCTGCGTTAATGTCACCATGGCCATCATTTGAGTTTTTCAATAGATAGTCATATGTGCAGGGAATTCTGGAAAGATGAAAATGTTTGAAGAACTCTGTAAGTGCAATGAGCAAATCTTCCTCCAAGCTTGACCATTCCAATACCCAAGACACGTACAATCCTATAGTCACCAACATACTGGCGTGCCTCGAGGAGTTAGCAGAATAGCAGTAACACCACCTTCCCAAAGCAGTTTATGAATTAAGCTTGTACATGAAACTCCTGCTAGCTAGTTAAGAGGTTTGATTCACTCCCTTGGTTGAGACTTGAGAGCAAGCTGGATTCTATTGCTTGTTGTTTTGTTGACACTTCTGTATGGGCAAAATGTAAAGAAGTCAATAAACCCAATTACCTGTTTCTTAGGAGCAACCTACAGAGCAAGTCATCAGTATATAATGAAAACTGTTTTTGATTGAATTTTTTTGGGGTTTTCTTTTCTTTTCACTGTGGAGACTGGAGAGAGAGAGATAGAGAGAGTCCAATTTTTTTTGTGCGCTTCTCCAAATAATTCGAAAAAACTGAAGTTGGTTGATGGAGAACAATGTAATGGTGATAATGTGGATATAATTAGTAATTTGCCTGAAAGTGTTATTCATTACATTCTCTCATTTCTTCCACCAAAATATGCTGTTGTTACTAGTACACTACCAAAAAGGTGGAAGCTTCTTTGGATGTCAATTCACAATCTTGACTTTTCTGACAAACATCTATTTTCCACCTCAAGCAAGAGTGTAAATTATAGGAAAAGAAAGAGGTTATTCATTGAATTTGTGGACAATGTGTTTCGTTGCAAATATACAAAAGTTCAGTCTCGATTGTGGGGAATGCAAAACAGCTCACTTTGATGAATGGATCTCCACCATAATAAGGCGTAACGTTCAAGAGCTCAATATCTCTGCATCTCCCTTGGGGTTCCCGTACTGCCTTTCTATTTTTGTGTCATTGAGAGTATTGATACTTAGTATGACAGTCTCCATCAATATTAGAGGTTCATTTTGTTTTCCAAGTCTCAAGGTCCTGCGTTTTAAAATCATTGCCTTTTGTGTACACCAATCAATGCCGGAAGTCTCTTTAACATGTCCTATCCGCTATCCTACAAGAATCTGTTCTAGATCATTGTACATGGTCGGAGATCAAGACATTTAACATTTATGCTCCGACACTTCCATCATTGGAAATACAGGGTGGGATGGTTGATGGTTTAAACAATTGTGTGATAAAATTTTATGCAGAGAATCTAATTTCATTGAAGTTGAAAGGTTGGCTATGCTATGACTATTCTCTATGCCACTTATCATCTCTAGTTGATGTTGCAATGGATTTATATGATTTTAGTAGTACTACAGTTGATCATGTGGGTTCAATTCTCTTGTTACGTACTGAAAGCATATTTTAATTAGTTTGGAATCCATTAGAAAATTTAAATTATGAAAGAAGAATTGATTTCAGTTTTAGCTTTACTCGATTTTTTTTAAACTGGTGAGTTTTCGTTTGGTATTTCTAGGCTCTCTCTCATCCTGATGTCTCGGCCCATTTTCTTACTCTACCCCGCTTGACCCATTTGAAAGTGCTGAGCGGAAGTGGCTCAAATGGCAGAAAGTTTATAGATTTGCTCTGTAACATGCCTTATATAGAATATATCTTTCTTTTCCCAATGTAAGTCCCAATTCTACTTCATCTTTTAGTCTATACCTTAACATTTTTCAGTTGATCACTATTTTACAATTATTAATCCTTTATTGTTACCTAGGGAACACGTTCATTAGGATGGCAAGGACATGGTCGATTGATTGGAACAACTCCTGAATGTTTTTTGGCAAACTTAAAGGTAGTTGACATTCAGAAATTTTATTTAGGTTTTGGTCACCACATGTTAGTATAAATTAGGTTTTGGAGCTGGTTTTTATCTTTATTAGGGTTTGGCCATCAACCAGGACTTAACCCAAACAATAATTTAAAATGGCCGAAATACCCCTATCTACATAGTACTCTGAAATACAGAGTCCTACTATTGACATAAGATTTGGAATCCAAAAGCTGAAGAATGAAGATGACTACCAACAATCTATGGTCTTTTTTACTCTTCAACCAGAAATCCAAATTAAACTACAAACTTTTTTGCTTTATCTCAATTTCTTTGAACGCTTGAATAAATTATCTAAAACACTATGGTCTTCTTTACTCTTTAACAAACCCCTCCAACAACCCGACAATTTTGCCACAAACCCCATTTTGGAACAACAATAAAGAATTCCAAGAACAATCTCTTTCTGAAATTTCAACAAACACGTTGTTTGCAAATCTCAATTCATTACACCTCGCATACATAGTGATCAATGAGTGAACTATATGAGAATCAGATTGTAACCCATTATAATCTTTATTATCTAAGAATGGGTTGTTCTACCATGATTTAAAGAAAGATTATTAGCACAAGAGTTAAGTAAAAATGGATAAGTGAAATTATTAGATTTTATACCTTACCACTTCAGAGTTGAAGAGGAAATTGATGCCAAGTCACACAATTCTTAATTTCCATTAATGGGTTTCAAAAAGAAAAAGAGAAAACGCGATTGAATCGATTCAAGCTTAATAGGCGAAGCAATTGAAGAATGGTTTTCGAATTGATGATTATGGTGAGAAAATTATAGAAAAATAAAAATAAAAGTCAAGAAAAAATGTTTTGGAAAGTATTGATTTAAGATGAAAGAAAGCTTTTCCAGAGAGCTTTAATGGTGGAATGCTTGTGTGTAGACTTTCCCTTGCTTCTGAAATCAAGCTGCTCCACTTTTAAGTTATGAACAGTGTATTGGGTTGGTTAGTTATCACGTGATTTCAGGGATAAACTTAGGTATTTTGAAAATATTTTTGGTTCAACCGGGTTTATTTAGCTATTGGTTCAAAAATGAGCTCTAAACCCTAATAAAGATAAAAACCGGCTCCAAAACCTAATTTATACTAAAAAGTGGTGACCAAAACCTAAATCACCCGAAATTTTATTAGTATTCGGATGAGCAATGGTTCATTAAGTTTTTGATAAAAAGTGCCAGGATCAAGCATAAATTGATTATCAGAGTGACATCACCGGAACTGCCGGAAAAGGAAAGTGAACAACTACAAATGCTTGCCAGAAACTCAAATTGTGTAGTTGAATTTGTCCGAAGCACTCAGCGTAATATATACTTGTAAGTTATAAGCATTCAGAGTATTATAAACTCTATGATTTGATGTTTCTGCTCATGTTTGACACATATCAGTTGATGAAAGATTCCAATGCATAAATAGAAAAGAGAGTGCAGGGTTTGACAGTTTTCGATCGTTTCTATTAAATAAGTTTGGTCTGTTTTACCGCGGCATGGTCTACTTTGTGTCTTTATAGACGACTTGTTGAGTCTACAAAGCTTTGGTTCTTGAAGTCAGTAGCCTTGTAGTCATTTTCATGTGCTTTGCCGACATGGTCGAGTGCCATCTGTTGATATTATATCTTTAGCTCGAGTTTACTGACCTGCCAACTAGGAGAATAATTGGGATCAAGTTCAGAACAACCAGCTGGGATGTTTTGTGAACGTCACTTGGACACCTTGTGTCTTGATTAACGTTATGTTCTCTCACAATCTAAGAATTCAATGAACTGGTCCCATACATAAGAATGCAATTCACAATTGTCTTGTTGCCACTCAATCCTGCGGTTATGTTATGTGTGTGCATGTGGCTTATTATTATTATAGATCTCTTTTCTCATTGCTAATTCATATTTGTGTGTTTCATACTTTCATGTTGTTTCAGGGATCGTCGTATACCTTCTCGTCGAGTGATTGATACTGGAGGTACCCAAGTGTTAGGCAACTAACTGAAAGGTGATGGAGGTCATGCTTATGGAAAAGATAGATAGGCGTGTTCAGAGTACCAAAAGTTACATGAAGGTTATCGAAGAAAGTAAAATCGGTGTTGGAAACTCAAGTCTCAAGTTATGTTCCAATTAAACTATGGTATGATGTTATATTGTGAATTTGTAGGTCTAATCTGGATTGACCTAGTAATGTATCCTTGTTTGAATTCAGATGATCCGTTTTTTCATCCAACAGGATGAATGTTTGTTGTCAAGACAAGAATTTTTTATTTCCAGGGTTTTCAGATATCATTCTTACTGCATCATAACTTATACAAGCATGCAGGTGCCAGTTGAGCCCAGTTGGTAATACCTCTGGGCGATGATACCAGAGGTCTAAGATTCGATCCCCAGGCAGGGCATCTTTGAGTTACTGATCTCATAAAACAGGCTTGCCAGAAAAAAAAAAAAAAATTATACAAGCATAGCGAGAAAATAATAATGGTGATGTATTGCATTTTGTTCAACAAATACCTATCTTGTCATGGAACCCTCATTTTTTATCCTTATTTCTGATTCTTAATACATAATCCTATGGTTGTGTTGATTGGTTGTGAGTGTTGGATTTTTTGGACGGAGGGAACTTTTTTGTTCAGGAACGTACGTACGCAGTTAGGACGTTCGTACGTTCCATTCGACAGATGAGTTTGGGAGAAGGAACGTACGTACGTAGTTAGGGCGTACGTACGTCTCGTTCGACAGATAACTTCTCCGTGTTGCAACGTACGTACGTGATTTCGACGTACGTACGTCCTCTCTTGGTTTTGTGCATATGGGCCTGTTTTAGCCCATTTCGTGTGTGTTTGTATGGCTATGTTATAAAGCCAATTTGAGGTTGGAAAACCTAATTGAGATGGTTGAGATGTGAGAGAGATTGAGAAGGGAGGAAACCTAGGGTTTCTCCATTTGTTTGAGAGCTTTGTACCATCTTCTCCAATAGTAAAAGTTCTATTTGTTTGTCCGTGGACGTAGGCAATCAAGCCGAACCACGTTATTTTGGTGTCTCTCTCTATTATTTGTTGTTGCTAAGTAGGTTTACTTCTTTACTACTTGCTGTGTCATCTTTCATACACTATCAATTTTGGGTATTGGTGCATAAGCTTCCGCTGCGCACAACAAGTGGTATCAGAGCTGCAGGCTAGATCTTGAGAGCCTTGAAGGTGTTTGAAGAAATTTCTGCAGGTGAGTTTCTTATTTGTGGTTTAAGGCAAAAGTTCTATCTTGTATCCGTGGGTTGTCAAGAAGGTGTTTGTTGAAATTCCTGTGTGAATTTTCAAATTTGTTTACCTTCGTTTGGTGATTGTTTGGTGTATGAAATTGATTGGTATCATGTCGGATCATATTTCGGATTCGAGTGAATTTGGAAAGGAGATTGATAGTTTGTTTGATCAAACCTTATTGTTAGATGTTGACATTCATAGATTTGATGGTAACCTCGACTTTGCTATGTGGAAGACGGAGGTACAAGATTGGTTAGCCATTAATGGCTATGTGGATGTTCTTGATGATAAATCGAGAAATATGAATGGCGATGAATGATTAACTCTAAATTTGAAGGCTTGTGAATTTGTCCGGTATTGTTTGGTAGAAGATTTGTGGTACATTGTCAAATTGGAAACCATTGTAATGGTTATGTTGTCCAAGTTGGAAGACAAGTACGCTTTGAAAAATACAGAGGACCGGCTCTATGTGGTTGATGATAGTATTGGTAGATTGGTTGGTTCTCAATGTAAATTGAGAAGTCGAAGAACTCTTGCAAAGAATGAATGTGCCTATTGTCATTGTTGGGGACATTGGAAAATTAATTGTCCAAAGTTGCAGAAAAAGATTGTTCGTGTACATCGAAGAGATGAGGATTCATGTGTTGGTGTTTCGTTGTTGGCTTCATCTTCAGTTAATCATTCTACTAATGAGTGGATTTTGGATTCGGGTTGTTCCTATCATATGTGTCCCAATAGGGAGTTGTTTGATAGCTTTCAGGAGCTAGATGCTTGTGTTTTGCTTGGTAATGACCATACTTGCAAAACTTTTGGGGTAGGTACAGTTCGATTGAAGTTGGAAGATGGATGCACTCGAAAGTTAGAAGATGTTTGGTATGTACCAGAGTTGACTACGAATCAAATCTCATTGGGTGTTTTAGAGTCCGATGGTATGAAAATTACATGTATTGGTGGAGCTCTAAAAGTTGTTGTAGGTGCACGAGTTGTTATGAAAGGCATTAGAAAGTGTAAGTTGTACTACTTGAAAGGAAGTGCAATTACATGTGGTTTGCATAGTTCAGTTGTTGATTTATCTGTCGATTCTACCAAGGAATTGCATAGTAATATGGGGCATGCCGTTGATGGTACTATGCAAGTGAAGACAGATTTGTTTGCGGGTGGCAAGGCATGCATAGTTGGTAGGCATTTTGTTGAAGCGTCATTTGTTCGGGTGGAGATTGATGTCGCTCCACATTTGATTGGTTTGTTAGGTGACACGGCAAAGAAGAAAGTTGAAGCCACCATTGTTAGTAGCAAGGTTATCGCCCAAGAACCTTATTGAAGCCGTGAAACCTTTGTTTGGGGGTTTTGTGTACGTACTTCCTATTGTTGGTAATCTCTCATGTGATGTTTGTTTGGCGCGTAGTAAGGAAGATGTATTTGGTAAATCTATGCATAGTGATTTGAATTTGTACCCCACTTGGTTGAACTTCATAGGAAAAACTCTTGAGAGGTTAGTTTTTCGGGGCATTGGATCATCTTCGATGGAGAACTTTGTTGAGGTGGAGATGGTATTTGGTAGCTTGGACCCCATTGTGTTGAAGTTGTTTGTTGGCCCTCTACGGGCATTGATGGGCATTTGGTTTTGATTTGGCCCCGGCATTGGTGGGCATTTGGTTTTGTTTTGGCCCCTTGTGGGAATTTGACCCTTCGGGGTATGGTGGGCATCGTATAGATGCCATTGGAAGAACTACGATAGTTTGATCCCTTAGAAGAAGGGTACGTAGGCAACCATGAGGTGGTGCAACCGCTTTGGTCCTTCGGGACAAGTATTGGAGTTTGGGACTTGGTGTCGGCTTAGATTTATTGAATCTTCGCCGAGGTGGAGAATTGTTGGATTTTTTGGACGGAGGGAACTTTTTTGTTCAGGAACGTACGTACGCAGTTAGGACGTTCGTACGTTCCATTCGACAGATGACTTTGGGAGAAGGAACGTACGTACGTAGTTAGGGCGTACGTACGTCCCGTTCGACAGATAACTTCTCCGTGTTGCAACGTACGTACGTGATTTCGACGTACGTACGTCTTCTCTTGGTTTTGTGCATATGGGCCTGTTTTAGCCCATTTCGTGTGTGTTTGTATGGCTATGTTATAAAGCCAATTTGAGGTTGGAAAACCTAATTGAGATGGTTGAGATGTGAGAGAGATTGAGAAGGGAGGAAACCTAGGGTTTCTCCATTTGTTTGAGAGCTTTGTACCATCTTCTCCAATAGTAAAAGTTCTATTTGTTTGTCCGTGGACGTAGGCAATCAAGCCGAACCACGTTATTTTGGTGTCTCTCTCTATTATTTGTTGTTGCTAAGTAGGTTTACTTCTTTACTACTTGCTGTGTCATCTTTCATACACTATATCAATTTTGGGTATTGGTGCATAAGCTTCCGCTGCGCACAACAGTGAGCTGGCATCATTGTTAGGTTTGCAGTTTGCTTGTTGTAAGCCAATGTTGTAGAGGGAAATGTAAATTTGTCAGTAAATGTTGTAGAGGGAAATGTAAATTTGTCAGTAAATTTTCTTATAGTGTATTATTATTTTTTACCCCGAAGTACATAAACAATGCTAGTTTTGAGCCTCTGGGCTTTATGAAACCAAAAAACTGGCATCTACTATGCAAATGAGCAAGACCACTCACTCTTCCATTGCAGGTCTTTTTGTAGATGTTCACCAATATTTTTTTGTTATTTTACACCAATATTTTAAATAATTGTAAAAAATAAAGAAATGAGGCATAGATCAATAAAGAGTAGAAGTGTGAGTTGAAGATGATCTAGTTATTCTAGCCGACTTACCTCTTGAGATAACCATGGGAACACTAATCAAGAAAAATATCTGATTGGGCTTAACTCACTGCGTCTTTGGGACTCTAATCCTGGCCCAAAAGAATAACCCATTAACCAAACCATACCTCAAAGTACAATGTCCAACTTCTATGCAAATGCTATACAGATATTCTGACATACAAAAAATGCACAACAATATATTAATATAGCAGAAAAATTAAAATGCAGGGCATTACAATCTGTGTGCCTGACGTCTATCCTTGGTCGTTGTTAAACTGTGATGAATCCGAACTTCTCTACCATGGAGTGGATGACATCGAGATACTTTGCTATCCGGTCGTCCTTGGCTTGGAAGGATCCGGGGAACTGGTTTGCCACTAGCTTTGAATCTATCTTGACCATGACTCTCCACGCCCCCAGTTGGAGCGCTGTCTGAAGACCATATATAAGATCTTCGTACTCAGCTTCGTTGTTTGAAGCTGGGAATCCCAGTCTGATAGATTTTTTTGTCTTCTGTCCATCTGGGCTGATCAAGATACAACCTATGCCGGATCAAGTGCAGTTATTGGACTCGTCTGTGTAGATTGTCCATGCTTCGCTATCTCTTTTAGCCGGAGACTCATGTGACCGGGGGGCATCATTCGCCCCCAGTGCGTCTTCTTCTAGATTTGGATTGGCCGGGATATCCTCGATGGGAAAGTCTGTCATCAAGGTGGCTATTGCATGCCCTTTCTTCGCGGTTCTGGGTTCATACCGGATGTGGTATGCGCTGAGGTAGCTGGACCATTCGATTAGTCGATTAGACTCTTCCAGCTTCCCAAGAGATTTCCTGAGCGAGAACTCTGTATAGACTTTGACTGCTCTCTTTTGGAAATAAGGGTTTAACCTCCTGGCTGCATGTACCAATGCCAGAGCTATCTTTTCGATTTTCGAATATCTTGTCTCAGCTCCCTGTAGTACTTTGCTGATGAAGTAAACTGGATTCTCCTTCAGTTCTTCCACAAATATAACCGCACTAACTGCTATATCAGATGCAACCAGATAGATGCCGACTGGTTGCCCGGTCTGTAGTGCTGTGAGGACCGGAGGTTGAGTGAGATATGCTTTGATCTCATCAAAGGCTTGCTGACAAGTAGGATTCCATTCCGCATTAGCTTTGATTGCGTTGAAGAATGACTTGTATCGGTCTGAGTACCGGGAGATGAACTTGTTGAGAGCGACTAACCTCCCGGTTAGCCTTTGGAATTCTTTCACTGTCTTTGGGGCGGTCATCTCCAGAACTGCCCGGATCTAATCTGGATTGGCTTCTATGCCCCGGTTGGTCATGAAAAAGCCAAGGAACTTGCCGGAGGAAAGACCAAAAGAACATTTGGCTAGATTCAGCTTCATGTTGTACCGTGTCAGGATGTCGAATGTCTACTGCAGATCTCGCAAATGATTGTCTCTCTCCTTGGTTTTGACCACCCTGTCGTCTATGTAGACTTCCATGGTCCGGCCTATGAGCTCGTTGAAGATAGTATTGACCAACTTCTGGTATGTCGCTCCGACATTCTTCAGACCAAATGGCATCACCCGGTAGTAGTAAAGCCCTCGGTCGGTGATGAATGATATGTTCCTGATCTTCCTCGTGAAGTGGAATCTGGTTGTAACCAGAATAGGCATCCATGAAGGACAATCGTTGATAACCAGCGGTGGTGTCCACCATGTTTGTGATCCTAGGGAGTGGATATGGGTGCACAGGACATGCTTTATTAAGATTAGTAAAATCGATGGACACTCGAATCTTACCATTCTTCTTCGGGACGACCACGATGTTGGAAACCCAGGTAGGGTAGATTACTGGTTTGATGAAGTTGACCGAAACTAGCCGATCAACTTCTTCGTTGACCGCCAGTTTTCGATCTGGTGCCATTAGCTTTGGTTTTTGCTTGACCGGTTTGAACTGAGGATCAATGTCCAACTTGTGGCAGGCGACCGCAGGGTCTATTCCTGACATCTCGTTGACACTCCACGCGAAGACGTGGTGATTCCGTCGGAGCAGAGTGATCATGAAATCCTCATCTGCCTCAAGTAGACCGGAAGAGATGTAAGTTGTCTTGTGGGACTCCAGTCCCATAATAACTTCCTCCAGCTCGTCGACCGCTGGTGATATCCTGACCTTTGTGTCTGGCTTCCCCTTGACAGACTTGCCGAGAGCTGGTTTCTATTGATGAGTGTCTGTCGGAAAGATAGTGTTCCCCTTGGTCTCGGAGATGGCACTTCAATGGCGTCCCTTGGTCTCCATTGACTCTGCAAATTCCGTTGAGAGTCAGGAATTTAAGGCTCTGGTGGAAGGTGGACACTATGGCTTTCATCTGATGAATCCAGTCCCTTCCCAGAATAACGTTTTAGTAGGAGGGGGAGTCGACCAGAAGGAAGTCTATCTCGACGGTGTTGAACCCCAACGTGATTGGCAGGTGGACCCGCCCGGAGGATTGTGCTGGCTCCCCGTTGAACCCATAGATAGGAGTCTCATCAGATTCGATGAGACCCTTAGATAGCTCCATAGCTTTGTAGGCGCATGAGAACATAACACTGGAGGTGCTGCCTGCGTCGACCATGACTCGCCGGACCTCGTAGACTCCCAATCCATGCTGTGATGACCAGGGCGTCATTGTGTGGATAATGCACACCCTTTTCGTCTTCCTCGGTGAAGGTCAAACCTCCGGGGATAATGGACTCAGTGTTCGTCCCTTCGTTGAAGTTGAGCTGTCCAACCTCATGGACATGTCCTATCCACCAGAGTTTTCCCGGGGCACAATTATTCCTCTCTGTCTTGAAAGAACCGGGTGTCTATACATGGCAGACATATACAATTTGATCTCCGATTTTTACCTGTTCGATTGCTCCGGTCTATACCATGTCAGGGATGAGGCCAGCATCGACCAGGCACTGCATTTCGTACTTCCACGACCTGCAGTTCTTAAACTCGTGACTGTACCGACCTCTGGGTCTGCCAGAAGAGGGGCAGGTTTGTTGAGCAGCCCAATGTTCTTGATCTTTTAGAATACTTCCTCGATCTGGAATCTCAAGGGTGTGAACTCTCTTTCTTTGGGTTTCCCCCCGGTAGACTTCTCTGACCGGCGGTCGGGCTGGCACTTTCCCCTTCCTGTCAGGGGCTTTTTCCTCTTTGCAATCCCTGTCAGAGCTTCCTTCCTTTGCCTTCTGCGGCTTCTCGGAGGTTTGGCCTCCGGCAAGTCTCTTTCTTCTGGCTTTCAGGTCGTCTTCCTCCTAAGCATACCTTTCTACTTTCTCGAGTAAGGCCGAAACTGAGGAGGGAGACTTTCTATCCAGTGATCGCTATAGTTCTTCATGGTTGTTGTTCAAGGCATACTTGAAAGCTTGAATGACGACGTTATCATATGCGTCCTGTACCTCAGATAGTAGGGTTTGGAACCTTCGGGCAAAATTCCTGAGCGTTTCGTTCCGGTCCATCTGTAGGGACAATAAGACTTCAACTTCTTTTTAGTCTTCACATTGAATCGGTACTTCTCTTCGAACAACTCAGCTAGTTGTACGAATGTGTGGATGGATGCAGGTAGCAGATTATGATACCACGTCTGTGCTTCGCTTTTGAGTGAAACAACGAACAATTTTGCAAGTAGCTTGTCATCATAGTCCCAGATGGCCTTGGTGCTTTTGTAGTTCATAACATGCTGAACCGGATAACCGCTTGTCTCGTCATACTGTTCGAAGGGCGGCTGCTTGAAGCTGGCCGGGACTATATGAATCCTGACCCCTTCTACTAAAGGTGATACGGCTAACCTTGAGAGAGTAAGCTTTCTGATTCGTTCATCCCGGTTGGCTTTGTTGGAAACAACAAGGCTGATCATCTCTTGCAGCTTGAGTTGATTCATCCGTTCCACGTTCAGCTCCGGTTGTCTCTGGTGAGTGTGGGCCCTTTGAGGGCTCCTTGCTCTCTGACCGTGGCGTGCGGGGGGAGTGTTCTGGTGCCTCTTCGGGCGCAGTCCTTCCGGTGGAGTGACTTCTTCGACGGACTTGCGGTAACCCTGCGGCCATGATGGGGCCCAGGTGTTCTTGCACGTCCTTGACGATGTCTCTGAACTGGAGAGATAGACATCCTATCTTTCCTTGGTGCTACCCTGTCCCAGACAAGATGGGGACCATGGCTATGAGGGGTAAGACTCCGGTCACTGCTCGACTGTGGCCTTATCTTCTTCTGAGGAGATGGGCACGAAGACAGGGCTGAAGATAACTGGCTATCCCTGGCCCCAGTTCTCTTCTTTCTCCTCAGTTCTGCGTTCTCCCTGGTTAGCCGCTTGATGATTGCAAATGGGGAGTCGACTGCTGGTCCTTTTCCCTTCTGCTGCTCGGTATGACCTCCTCCCGTTGTCAGGAGAGAGATTCTATGTTCTCCTCTTGCTACGGCTACCCTGGAGGGTTCAGGATCTTATTACCCTGGTATCCTGACGGTCCGGTTGACAGCGTTAGGATTACCAGGATCGTTAGTGATTTGTACCACTAAGTTTTCTGCCCCCCATTGTCTACTTTCAGAGTGTTGCGAGCCCTGATCGTGGCCCTCACTTCCGAGGACTAATTATTGATTCACAGGTTTTGTTGCGTCAAGGACCAGAGACAAAGGAGAAAGGTTTTGTTGCTTCAAGGACCAGGATGACTGCCACGTGGCATCCTCTGATAGGTCCTGGTTCAACCTGCGTTTCCTTTATCTTCTCCAGCGGGCTAGAACCATGGGTTCTGTTGGCCTGGAATGTCGTTGGACTTATCGAGTTGGTTGGGACTTGGATTGACCACGCCTGAAAGCAAAGACTTGGGCTTGACTCCTCTGACCGGAGGCCCAATCTCCACTGCATACTCCCTGGCCAGGTCCTCTAGACTTCTGTATTAAGCCTTTGGATAAGCCCCTATCGCTGCTGGACCTTACTGGGCTAGACATGGCCTACTTGACTGAGGTAGGCCTGGTCGATGTATGGGAGCACATGGTTCAACTTCTTATACAGTAACCGGGGCTCCACCTATTGATCGTGGACTATCCGGTGAGTCAAAGTCCACAGAGCGTATATGTATCCATTGAAACTGGGTTGGGCCCTACCCGATAGCCCAAGCTTGGTTGGCTAATGCTCAGGTGCTCCCGGTTTAGCTTCTTATACAGCCATCAGGGACACATGTCGGGTTGGGCCCTACCTGATAGCCCAGGCTTGGTTGGCTAATGCATGCTATTGAATTTGTCTTATTAATCAAACTGTCACCTCTCAGTTATTCAATTTAAGTAATTCAACATATTAATTCATAATCAAACCACTACCTCTCAGCTATTTGATTTAATTACAAAAGGGTTCCAATAAAAGATATAAACTGCAAATATGTAATAATCACCTCTCGGCTATTTCACTACACATCTACAATAAATATAAATACAACCATTAAAGCTAGGTCTTCCTAAACCTTAACAATAGTATTCTTAACAACATGGATAACAATAACATGCAAATAATCATACTTACCTCATACTGCAGATAGAAGTAAATAAGCATTAAGTAATTTGAATCACAATGAACAATAAGAATTAACATGGTGCTTTTGCATCATCTAGAGTGCTTCCACCATCCTCCTAAGGAGATTTAGCTACTCATCCTTGATGATGAAACAAAAAAAAAAAAAAAAAAACACAATACGTCATAATGGAATTGATATTGAATATTGAGTTTGATACAAAAGAAGAAGAACTTTTCTTCAATTCATAAAAAACTACCTGAACCTTAATTACTACTTCTTTTATATAGAAAATACAAAGTAGAATACTTGCATGCAAAGACTTCTAAATTAGGTCAAATTCGTGGCTGCTGCTGTTGGTCTTCTAGAGACATTAGGAAATTAGAAAAACCTAATTATTTGGGGCTTAAGTTGTAGCTTGGACCAAGACCTTCAGTTTGATACCTCATGGGCCGAAATCAGACTTCAGGATCTCCTTGTAGAGCCATTTTAAGTTTGGACTTGAAATAAACCCTAAGATAGAAATTCTGACTTGTGGACTTTAATAAGACCCGGTTTGGGCTGAGAATTGGACCATCCACTTTGACATTAAGTCAAGTCAATAGAGCTGACCATGGGGTACCCTCAGCAGATCATTTGGGTGCAAATATCAATTCTCCTTCCCTTGTGCAAATAACACATTTTTGCTTGCTTTTCTTGACTTTTTGCAGGCTTTTACATAATATTCGCATTTGGGCTCATGAAACCTACACAATAGACAAGAAAGTACTAATCAATAGATATAACACAATAATATAAGTTAAGTGCTAGACAAACACGGTGTTATTCGGGGGATAAATATATACTTTTGAAGACTTATTAGGTTTCTTGCTTCAAACAACGAAGCTGAATACGAAGCTCTAATATATGGTCTCTAGACAACGCTCCAACTAGGGGCGCAGAGAGTCATGATCAAGACAGATTTAAAGCTAGTGGCGAACCAATTCGCCCGGTCCTTCCAAGCCAAGGACGACCGGATGGAAAAGTATTTTGATGTCGTCCATTCCATGGCAGAGAAATTCGAATTCATCACGATCGAGCAACGACTAAGGATAGACGTCAGACATGCAGACGCCCTGGCATATGTTTCCTCTTCTCTCAGCACTATAGAGCCCTCACAACTATCAATCGGATACCAGAAATAGCCGAGTATCGGGCTCAAGGATCCAGACATGCTACTGTCGGAGGTCTACCTTCTGGAGTGCAGACATTGGAAGGAAGTTCTCATGGTGACCACCAGAGGACATAAAAGGAAGAGAGATGAAGAAGCTTCATAGCCCGGCACCGGGTCGTGCACATAGAGCGAGCCAAGTCCTCCATCTCAGGGTCAGACACAAGACCCACCAGAATCACAACTTGAACACTGGAACCCTTGCCTTACCAGAGGCCGGATAGAAGCGATGCCACCTTCGACGCAGCCGAACGAACCGGATCAGTCGAAACCACCGCTCTTACATGTTCACATCGATTTGGAGCTCCCACCGGAGGAACCAATTGAAGACATTCTAGACAACCTGAACTCTAAAGTAGACAGAATCGACGCCGAGTTACAGTCCAACAACGGTTAGACTGGAGGAGGCCATACATCAGCCAAAGTTAAGAGGGATGCATGGAAGTTCACTGTCATTCTGCACCGGGAGTGACACAGGCTATACATGAATAGCCATGGCTCCGGGGTCTTGTTCAGATGCCTTACTCGAGAACAAAGCCTAATCATACTAAGAGAGATCCATGTTGGGATCTGCAGCAACCATTCCGGGAGCAGAAATCTAGCACAGAAGACGATGATCCAAGGATATTGGTGGCCGCACATGATGACAGATGCCAAGAAGGTTCACACAGACATGCCTCCCCTGTTATTCTGCACCGGCCGTGACACAGGCTATACATGAATAGCCATGGCTCCGGGGTCTTGTTCAAATGCCTTACTCGAGAACAAGGCCTGATCATACTAAGAGAGATCCATGCTGGGATCTGGGGCAACCATTCCGGGAGCAGAAATCTAGCACAAAAGACGATGATCCAAGGATATTGGTGGCCGCACATGATGACAGATGCCAAGAAGTTCACACAGGCATGCCTCCCTTGTCAGAAGCATGCCCCGGTCGGCCATACCCCGACAAATGAACTATACCCCATCCCGAACGCGTGGCCCTTCGCCAAGTGGGGGCTAGATATTGTGGGACCACTCCCAAAAACGCTACACTCAGTCAGGTTCCTACTTGTTGCTACAGATTATTTCACCAAATGGGTTGAAGCCGTAGCTTTGGTACATGTATGTGCCTCCAACGTCAAAAGATTCTTGGGGAAAGATATAATCTGCAAGTCCTTGGGGATCAAACACAACTTCTCAGCCCCATACTATCCTCAGGGGAATGGGCAAGCAGAAGCGTCCAACCGGGTCATCTTGGACACACTCAAGAAGTGAATGGATAAAGCAAAAGACAACTGGGTAATGCAACTCCCGGGGGTCTTATGGGCATACCAGACCACCCCAAAAAGGTCTACCGGTATGACACCCTTTCAACTTACCTTTGGAGCAAAAACGGTAATGCCAACAGAACTGCTAGCTCCGAATACACGTCCTTTCAACTTACCTTTCTGGACTATCTGGGATCGATTTTCGCTCATTGCACTAGAGAGAGGTCTGGAGTCTGCCATTGTCAAGAAAGCAGGAGGAGAGCCAAGTTTTCAAGAAACTCATCCTTTCAGAAGAAAGGAGGTCACGAGTCACTTAAAACAAGTGAAACGTTTTACAAGGGACCGGTGCCACTCACAAAGGGACCCTAGTCCTCAAAAGGAAGTCGGTGACTCATTATTTGGGAAAAAGGCGAAGACAGAAAAGTTAAAGATTTCATTAATTCGTCTCAATTAGGGGCACTACTCCCCTACATAGTGCAGGAAGCCGAGGGGGGGGGGGTACAAGTCAAGGGTTCTTCTCTTCCTTGACCGGATGATACCCCAGCTTCTCCAATAGTACATATGCGGTAGCCAGTTCATTCTGAAGAACCCAGATCCGTTGAGCAGCAGCCTCAAGCCTTTGGCTCTTATCAGCAAGCTGGCCATTCAAGGCAAACATGCTCAAGCGCACTTGACGAATGTCCTCCAAACATGCGATCGTCATCAACTCCATACGGCGATCCCGGTTCTCAATTTCCAGAGTCATTTTCTCCCGCATGTTTACGGTATACTTTTGGATAGTACTTCGGTCATCAGCTATTCTTCAACAAAAGCTTCAGCAACAACAACAAAAACCGGGGAGAGAGGAGTGGACATCCTTCTACACTTCCAGTTTGCTATTTATAGGAGGAAGAAATAAACCCTAGTCCTTGATCCAAGGGATGCGAAATCGTAATCAAAAGTTGTATCAAGGAAGGAATCCTCCAAATCTCAACAACCGGGGAAAATATTGCGAAGATCTTTCCCAAGCAGATTTTCTACTTGACAAAGAGGGGGCGATGTGTTTACCCTAGGTAAAAAAACCCGACAGGTGTCACCGATGGTTGTATAAGAAGCTAAACCGGGAGCATCTGAGCATTAGCCAGCCAAGCCTGGGCTCGGGTAGGGCCCAACCCGGTTTCAAGGGATCCACATACGCTCTGTGGACCTTGACCCACTTGATAGTCCACGATCAATGGGTGGAGCCCCGGTTACTGTATAAGAAGTTGAACCATGGGCTCCCATACATCAACCAGGCCCACCTCATTTAAGTAGGCCAGGTCCGGCCCAATAAAGTCCAGCAGCGACAGAGGCTCATCCAAAGGCTTAACACAGAAGCCCAGAGAACCTGGCCAGGGTGTATGCAATGAAGATTGGGCCTCCGGTCAGAGAAGTCAAGCTCAAGTCTTTGTTTTAAGGCTTGGTCAATCCAAGTCGCAACCAACTGGATAAGTCAAGCGAGATTCTAGGCTAACATAACCCATTGTTCTAGGTTAAACCAGGACCTATCAGAGGATGCCACGTGGCAGTCATCCTAGTCAAAGGGGATTCAAACCAAGGGGATAACCGCTCGGTAGCATGCAAGCTATCTCTACGGAAAACATCTTCACAGTTGAACTACATGAGTTCATGGAGTCAAAACCGGAGGGGTGGTTGAGCCAGCCTCATCCGGCCTACTATAAATACAGGAGTTCTTAACCTCCTGAACGACGAGTCTTCCACTGAGCAACTCTATTAGAGCTTAGCGGAAGTAGAGACTTGATTCCAAGTTCATCTTCTTGGATAAGTAGGCAACCTGATCCTCATCAGGTCCAGTCTCATTGTATACTCCCATCTAATCTCTGTCTATACAAGGCTTTCATTGTAACTGTTCGATTAATCAATACAAATCTCGAGTTTGTGGATCAAATTTTTGCACCCACACCTTTGATCAATTCCAAAACCTTAATACAAGATGGTACCTCTAGAAGAGAGTTGAAGGAAAAGATAACAAAACCATAGTTTACAATTACATTTATACAAATCATGTGTGCAGACGGGTTTAAACTCTTCAAGGTGACGATAGGATAATTTTAGGTCGGTCTAGAGTCCCTGAGCTTCACGTCGGCATCAACCTTTACTGATTTGGAGTCGGTCAACTAGCGGGGTGGCGAGTTGACCGTTGACTTTCGACTTTCTGCCTTCGGTCCTCCACTCCATGTTGTTCCTGGATTACAGTGAGTCGGTCCTATTGGACTTTGGTTTGGTAGAAATACTCCTCTGAGCTTTGTACAACTGTGGCTTCCTTTTTGGCTTCAAACTCTTATTTCTCTTGGACTTGGACTTCCTCTTTGGTATAGAAGTCTTTAAGGAGGTGGACTTGGAGCTTTTATCAACTTAATTTATAATCCATCAACTTAAGCCCAATACCTGATACTTAGGCCTTCTTTCACGTTAGTGAGAGTTAAGGCCCCCAAAATATAGTAAACCTGAAAATAAGATTAAAAGCGACACTAAAGCACATACGAGTAAACAAAGTGCTATTCGGAAGGTATTAGCGAATAAGACTTTTGTGCTCTTATCAACTAACAAAATAGAACCTGTAATGCATACCCAAACACATTCAATAGAGCAATTTTATTTAATGTCATTGCAGAACACAAGTTTTCAAATTATAGTTTGAAATATAGTTTAAAATTTCGATTTCGAGTGAAATTTGGTTTCCTAAAATAACGACATATGCCGAGATTCCGACACTAGAAATCACAGTTTAAGCCGAGATTCGCGAAATTTTGTGATACCAAATTCTCAAATATCGGCATATACCGTCAAAATTTCGCGAAATTTAACGAAATTTTAAACCATGTCCTCCAGTACGGATTCAATTTCCAAGCAGTCTCTCAACAGAAACATCCCTTTCCCTAATATCTTCTCATTTCTGACTTAGTCAATTGTATTCTAGCACTTAGCAGAAGCATAGGAAACAAACTGTGACCAACACTTCTGATATTCTCTTTTAAACAGATTTTTCCATATTGATTTGTATGAATGAATGGGATATAAAGTCCTAAGAAACCATCTAAAGTAGAAAACTAGAAATTGTGTATATTTCTTTTGAAAGTTCTGATTGATGACCAATTTTTCTTTTTGATCTATGATTACAATTGGATAGAAATAGCATATTTGAGAAATTTATAATTCTAACCTTGATCTACAAAGCCATCACTTATTTCTCTGATCTCTTAAGATTCAATTGAATTTTGCTTATAGGAGAATTGTGTGTACCATGTACATATAATAAAGGACGAGCTTTTGCAATGGAGATATCTGCCCAACCAGCTAAGTACTATGCTAAGAGCCGGGAAATTTTTTATGTTCTTCGCATCGTATTGAGTGTTGCTATGGGAGGCATTATCTATGGTTACGACTCAGGTATGGTTTTAACCTGTTGATGAGGAATTGGACTAGAGGGGAAGTGCAACACAATTTAATTGTAAATTTACACATTAGCAAAAACCAGTTTAACACTGCCATGTATGGGTGCTATTAACCCTAGTGGGATTTGAACAAAACCATCTGCAATTTATATGTGCTCACATTTGTACCTGAAAGGATGAAACTATCAATATGCCATTTTACACATTGCTTGAATGTGTAAATATAGATTGAATACCCTCTTTTAATTTTATGGCTACAACAGTATGTGCCTATGTGGTATCTCGGTGGTCTTTGACTTAAGTTAGCTAGTTAAGTTTACCAATGCATATTTGGAGACTATCTTATCTTCTCAGATTCTTAAATGACAGGAATTAATTATGATTATCTTCCTTCCATTAAAGATGACCTTAAGCACACATTTTGGGAAAAGGATCTGCCAGAGATGGAGGTAAAGGCTGTTTAAAACTATATATCTCATTTGATTTTATTAAAAAAAGGCTAAGAAGTAGAAATAGCTCATCAAGTCCGCCATTGGAGATGTGAAGAACACTGCTTATATAGACTTGCATGTTTAGACTACAAAGTAAGTGTTTGTTTGCTTAGCAGGTAGTGCTTGCTGGTTTTATCTTCCCTACAATCATAGTTGTTACAGCAGTGAATGGAGTTACTATGAGTAGAATACTACAAAGGAAGTTTCTGATTTATCTCGCTGATGCTATGTTCATCTTTGGTGCAATAATTGAAGTGACCGCCTTTCATGTGTGGATGATTTGCGGTGCTAGATTTGTTATCGGAATCGGAATTGGAGCCACTTTGTTTGCTTCACCTATTTACATTGCAGAAGTTTCTCCCCATTCAATCAGAGGTGCCCTTGTTAGCACATTTTTTATGTGTGTAGCAGGAGGCCAACTACTAGCATATCTTATTTCAATAGCATTCTCAAAGGTACTTCATTAATTATCTCGATGTCTCAATGACATGTTTTGTGCTTATATATTGTATAAACGTCTGAAGAAGGTCAATTATATAATTTGGTATATATGTATACTTCTTTTAACAAGATGTTACCACCAGTATAGCTTTATATATTGCTTTCTAAATTTGTGAAAGGTACCGGGAACTTGGCGGTGGATGCTTGCACTAGAAGGAGTTCTTGCTGTGATTCACCATCATCTGATTGAATCAGTTCCTGAGTGTCCCAAGTTACTCTATAGAATGGTATTTTGACTATGAGGTTACAAGTTTCATTGTAATCCAGTTAGAAGGAATATAACACTATGAGGTTACAAGTTTCTGGTCAGAAGTCTTTGCCTTTTTTAAAAAGTCAACAAAAACTATATATCTTTTTCAGGACTTTTAATAAGATTGTCCTTATGGAGGGTTACTCAAAAGAGATTGTCCTTCTCACCAAGAAAATCATAATTTGTGTTCTTCTCAAAAGTTACTTGAATTGTACATTCCTTGCAGTCTTGCTCAGGTTTGACATAATTTCTCATACAAATTTGAATGCAATGCTCTCAACATTTTTTCACATCTCTGGAGAAGTTAGTTAAAAAAACTTCCACATGAATACTTCATATATATATATACCTTTCATATGATCATAGAATCCTTTCATTTTGGTAATCAGTTATATATTATGATTTGATATTATCATTTAGAAGCTTGAATCCTTCATTCGAATTTATTTACAGGATAGAGAAAAAGCAATCACTATTTTGAAGTTCTTATACCCTAGTGAGGCAGAAGACGAGATACACGCTTTAAAGTCTTCAGTAGATGGTTTAGATCATAGAAAAGATGAAATGTTTCACGTTGAAAAGGATAGTATACTAAAGGCTGCAAGGAATGATACTGCATTTGGTAGAGGAATGATTTCTGGTATTGGTTGTTTACTGGCTCAACAACTTGTTGGTATCAACATGGTCATCCATTATAGTCCTAAGCTACTCCAAATGGCTGGATATAACACTACAAAAAGATCAAATTCTCTTATTATTCCCGGCCTCTCGGCTCTTGGTTATCTTGTTAGTATTTTCTTTGTCGACGTATGGGGAAGACGGAAGCTACTTCTTATTAGCATTATTGGAATCGTTGTCTCTCTTTGGATGCTGTCTTGTGCCTTCAACGATGCTACTATGAACTCAGGCTCGATTGATATGGTCGAGTCTTATTTTGGAAATAGTTCCTACACAACTTCAGAGCCTCCGATATCATGGAATGGTGATTATAAAGGCTCAACCTCCTTTGCAGGTGCCAATGTAAGTAACTCTTGTGTACAGGCTTTTATTTATTTATTTATTTTTATTATTTATTTTTTTTGGTAAAGATATTTCATGTATAGGCTTTTATTATTGTTCGTGAATTATTTCTTTTCAATTAATGCTGGACATCCATTAAAAATAATTAGAAATTGGCCCTGCTAATTAAACAAGTTTTACATAGCCAAAGACCGCCAAGACAATCACAAATTATATTGTAATCGCTCTTTGACCAGTTATTTTTGGTAATTTTATAAACACGTGCGTTGGTCCCACAATCTCACACCGAAAAATCACAACATATTAAGTTTTTTGCTATTTGCCAGTGTATCCTTCTCAAAAAAATTTAAGCTGTTGTGATTTTTCTGTGTGGTTTTGTGGGACCAATGGAAAATTTCCACGTGTCTCTAAAATTATTAAAAAAACTTGTTCAAGTCCCACAATACCCATTCGTGGAGGCGTTTTATTTATCCCACAAATCCCACGCTGAGAATTCACGACAGACTAAATTTTCTGATATCATTCTACGTATATAGAACCCATTTTTCTTAATAGATTTGAGTTTTAATTAACATATGCTCTAACATGCATCCTATATAATTGTAATGTTCAACATTTTACGATATCATATTATTGCCAATTGAAATTATATATTCTTGGCCATTTCTTTATACAGATGAAAGTTGGTATACATATAGGGAGGATCAAACAAAATAATCAAAGCTCATTTCAGATGGAAGCTCTTCGTGGGAGTTACAATGAAAGAAGTTCTAATTACAATTCAGGTTTTCTTGCATTTTATGGGTTTCAACTATACATCCTCTTCTATTCTCTTGGGATGGGAATTGTTCCTTGGATCATTAATTCTGAGATTTACGCGTACAGATTCAGATTTGTTGGTACACAACTTGCTCTATTTGCAAGCTTAGTTTCCAACCTCTTTACAAGCTTGCTGCTCTCATTTATATCTGAGGCTCTGTGTTCTTCAAATACATTTCTCTTATTTTGCTTGGTTTCTTGTGTTGTGGGTTTGTTCATCTTCTTATTTGTACCAGAAACCAAAGGCTTGCGAATGGAAGATATTACAAGCATGTTATCAGAAACTGAAGCCTACCATAGCTCCGAGGTGTGCAAAGACGATGACTGTTGTATGGAAAGCACATTTGAAGAATTAGATGTGTGAGACAACTTTATTTAACATTTAAAAGAGGATAAATGGTCTAAGTCTTCTCTTTATATTTACTATGTGCTTGCATGCACGGATGGATTTTTAGTAGGAGTGTTTATACACGTGGAGTTAATTTGCGTCATAATAAGTGCATGCATGGATTTTTATTAGGAATTTTTGTACTTTATACACAGTGGAGCTAATTTGCGCCTTAATCTAAATAGTTTTCATGGAAATGGTTCTGGGACCTCATTAAACATCCACAAAACACAAATGGCTCAACTAAGGCCCGGTTTATAATATTGGCCCTGATTAAGCATTTATCGAATAAGAAAACACCCATTTAACGTTGATATTGTAAAAACGACCCTTTCACTACTGATAATGCCCTTTTGGTTTATGCAAACAAATGTTTGCATTTTATGGTATGTGGTGGTTGTTGTTTCGACTATGCAAATAAGTTTTTGCATTTAATGTTAATTTGTGTTGTGACTGATGCAAAAAAGTCTTTACATTTTATAGTTTATGTGGTTGTCGTTGCGAGTATGCAAACAATTCTTTGCATTTAATGTTTATGTGTGTTGTGACTGATGCAAACAAGTCTTTACATTTTATGGTTTATATCGTTGTTATTGCGAGTATGCAAATAAGTCTTTGCATTTTATGTTTGTGTTGTGATTGATGCAAATAAGTCTGTTTATGTGTTTGTGATATGCAAACGAGTCTTTGCATCAGTCGAGGGGTAAACTAGTCAATAAGACACAAAAATCAGCGGTTGGGCCTTTTTTACCAATAGTTCCCTAACCAGTCGAATCTTGCATATAAACTAGGTTAAATATGGTTTTAATAAAAAAAATAGTATTTAATTAGTAAATATTATCTATACTACTATTATAAACCTGAATAAAATTCAGGGGTAAGTTCGGGTTAATGATAATTGAGCTTTAGAATTTTGTCACTTAATTCTGACTAAAATACCTTTTTAGTTATGGTTTTTAATGAGAATTGAGCTTTAGAATTTTGTCACTTAAATTGAGCTTTAGAATTTTGTCACTTAATTCTGACTAATACCTTTTTAGTTATGGTTTTCTTAGTAAATTTACATGATACCCTTTAAGTGATGGCTTTATTGTAATTTAACATATTTTTATTTATGGGCTGAATTTTTATTTGTAAGCAAAAGGTCCAACGATTAAAAAAATTAAATTAAAAATATTAAAAACTCATATAAAATATTAAGAAAAACTATATATATCCAAATTTACTTCAGAAATAATTATTCCATAAGATTTAATAAATTAATATAATTTATAATATTTCAAAAAATTAATAACTTCAAACTAAAATGGTAATAAAAAATGGATAAATTAAAATTAACCGGTGCTACGCACCGGCTAAGATACTAGTTCATTAAATAAGAGTATTATTATATGTTGTGTAAGAGTATTCTCGTTATTTTAGGTTAAAGATAAGGTATTCTGGCTATTTTAGAATTGGGTTGGATCAACATGTTAGATTGGTTATTGGGCTAGGTTGGACATGTTATTGCGATAGACCACATATAAATATTTGCTCCATGCCTCCTTGCCCATAGAACAATGACGTGTGACAAGAAGTTATAGACATTTAAGCTAGCTAACGACTGCAAGAGAGGAAATTTTTTAAAGAAACATTTCTTAAATTTGGTAAAAAGATTTTAGACAGATAAAAATTAAAGAACAATTTCTTAATAAAAACAACCACATTTAGGTGCCTCTTCCCATGTAGTCGCTCATGAGTGATAATCTTCCCAAACAACCATCTTACCGATAGTAGGTTTTTGACGTCTACTATCAAAAGATTAGTATGAAGACTTGAAGTTCCTTCTTGTGCCTGTATAAATTGAAGATCAAAGTAGACAAGTAACAAGCAAGGGTCGTTACCCACCTCAGAGGGGGAGATCTTAGCTCAAGCACAATAGAAAACAATGGTTAAGAAACACCAAGGGACTGAATAATAAGATTTAATGATTGATTCTACTTCCTACGGGCAATAATAAATAGTAAATCCTAACTTAAGAATATGGTAGAGATGAAAAGAAGATATATCATGACATAGGGGGAGTAATTGGTATCCACAAACTAGATCATGCAATCATAACATGTTGTTCCTCATGTTCAATCTATAATAACTAATTAGTCACCTCTCATCTATTCCAACTAGTTATTAATACCTACAATAATCAAGTAGTCACCTCTATTCTACCTAATTAAAACGGGATTATATTATGCATGCTATTGAATATGTTTCATTAATTAAACTGTCACCTCTCAGCTATTCAATCTAATTAACTTAACATATTATTCATAACTAAATCCTCACCTCTCAGCTATTTGATTTAATCACAAAAGGGTTCCAATAAAAGATATATATATTATAAACATGTAATAATCACCTCTCAGATATTTCACTACACATCTACAATAAATATAAATACCACCATTAAATCTAGGTCTCCCTAAACCCTAACAATAACTTTTTAACATCATGGATAACAATAACATACAAATAATCATACTTACCTCATATCGCGAATTAAAAACAAATAAGCATTAAGAACTTTGAATCACAATGAACAAAAGAAACAAACATGTATAATTAATTTGATTATCGACCTGTTTTCCTGACCTAAGGGTGGAAACCGATTTTACTTAAGCAAGCAGTACAGATGTAGACGGAGTTGCAGCTTCCGTCACCAAGGTAACTTCTTTGCCTTTGGGGTTCGGGATGAACTGTCCCGGACCTCTTTCATCAAGTTTTTGTTCATTTCTCTGGATGGCTTGCGCATTTGACTCAATAGACGTCTGGGTCTGTTGAATGAAACGTGCAAGCATATCCTCAAGAGAGGTTTTAGGAGGGGTAGATTGATTAGTTGGCATGCGGTCCCTGGAACCACTCATGGGATGAGTATTGTTCGAGTAAGGGGGGACCGGTGCCCTGTTCCTATTATCAGAGTTACCAACATACGTGGCAATGCTACGTTGCCCATAAGAGTTATTAAAACTAGGTGGACCCGCATGATGATTATTAGAATAAGAGAGATTGGATCGGTCCATATATGGGTACGTGGCATTGCCCTTAGTAAAGTTGGTTCTCTCTGCGTAATTAAACGCACAAGCATCCTCAGTTTCTGGTGAATTAACAAGGAGAGGGCAAAATTCAGCAGTGTGGGTTTGGTCATGACAAGCATCGCATGAAAGAGTGGAGGCACTCATAACAGTTGATGGGGTGTTTAAGGAAACGCCAAGTGTTGCTACCTGTTTAGTTAAACCATGAAGTAAATTTTTAAGCTCAGAGTCGGGTTTGACTTCATATAGACCTCTAGGTTTATCAAATGAGTCTGGGGTAGTATTTCTCGGGGTATGTCCAGGTACATCCCATTGTTGGCTATTAGTAGCAATCTTTTCAAGGAAAGCTAGAGCCTTGGTGGTGGAGTAATCAAGAAAATCTCCACCAATCATGCTTTCAACTGTGTTTCTAGTCTGAGTATTAAGGCCTTTATATAGAATCCTAACTTTTTCAGTGTCATCGACTTTGTGGTGTGGACATTGAAGAAATAGGTCGTGAAACCTTTTTTATGCATCAAAGAATATCTCGCTCTCTTTTTTACGAAAACTTCATATGGCAACAACTATGTCATTAGTTCTAGTAATAGGAAAGAGTTTGGTAAAAAATGTTTTACTTAGTTGAGCCCAAGTGGCAATAGAATTGGAAGGAAGGCCATGTAACCAGTGAGATGCACTATCCTCAAGAGAAAAGGGAAACAATCTCAAGCTAACTTCCTCCTCAGATAAATGTTTCTCCCTAAAAGTATTGAGAACAGTCAGAAACTTATTGAGGTGCTGATATGGATCTTCCCGTGGAAGTCCATGGAACTTAGGCAACTTGCCCACAATCTGTGGGCAAATACCGTAGCTATCTGCATGTGTCTCTAGTAAGACAATGCAAGTAGCTAACCCAGTGGCCAAGGGTGAAAAGTAATCCCGAAGGGTGGCTTCTTGTGCCATAGGTGTAGGATGTACTTCAGAAAGTGAAGTTGAGTCGTTTGAACTCTTCTTCAGAAGGTAAGGAGGTTGAGTTGTGAAACTCTTCCTCAAGAGGAGTAGAGAGGTCCGTGATTGTGCTCTTTGTGTAGATTATAGGTTTGGACAAGATTTTACCTGATCTAAGATGCATGCAGCATGCGCATTACATATGCCACAGAAGTCCTAACCATTCAAAAACATCTAACAAGGGCTCAAAAACTGACTCTATTTTGTGTCCACCCAAGTCAATGAGTTCTTTCCAAGCTTCGGGCGTGAATTCTTCCTTTATTTCGAGAGTCAAGCCGCGAATAACCAATGTGGGAGGTTGTCCGTGCCTAAACATGTTCCTTAATTAAATAACCACAGTGATTCTACAGATAAATCCGTAGGGGTTCCAGACCCAATTCCTAACTTGTGCTCCAATCAAAGAAAAATCAAGCAGTACTAGTTGAAATATCCGTCAAGGTCTCAAATGAACATCGTGATAGCATGGCTTTAGTTGATTCAATTTTCAGGCTTAGGATATTGCAATCAATTGATATTAGGTTTCATTTATAGGCCAGGTCTGTCTTGCAGACCCGGTTTAATAAGTAAAAACATAAATTGAAATCAACCAACAATCAAGGTTATGTTAATCAATACAAAAACTTCTCTTGCAAGGGATTCGAGGAGGGTTAGGAGAATGCTTACCTCCCACTTTGTGCTAAAAAGTAAAAATTGCCAAACAAAAGCACAAAAGTGGGGAGAAGACGAGTTGAAGTCGACTAAGGGGAAACCGCTCCTTGGGTTTCAATCGTCCTTAGGAGTCGATCCTTAGTAGACTCAAGGCTAGCTCTACAACCTTGCTCTACTATTCGCCTCGAACACACAATAATAGAAATCCTAACAACACCTACTTTAAAAATATTACAACCGCGACCCCTTCGTGGATCGAATAATTAAATAACTTACAAGTCCTTAAAAATACTGAAAAAAATAGATTACTTAGTTCACCTCACGATTTCTCAACAGTAAAAAAAATTAGCTAAATTGGAGTTCTGGAACGTTCTGGAAAAATCACGCAAAACGAACAAATTCCCTGCCTGGAACTGTCGAATCAGCAATTTCAGCAAAAGTTCCCGTCTTTAACCGAATAATTAAATATCTTCCGAGACTCCAAAAATGTTGGGAGGGATAGAATTGGGATGATGTCCCGAAACAACTATTCTCGCTTGTGTTTGAATGAACTCCGTTCCTTAGAGTGGCAACGACGCCATTTTGATAGTAGGTTTTTGACGTCTACTATCAAAAAATTAGTATGAAGACTTGAAGTTCCTTCTTGTGCCTGTATAAATTGAAGATCAAAGTAGACAAGTAACAAGCAAGGGTCGTACCCACCTCAAGAGGGAGATCTTAGCTCAAACACAATAGAAAACAATGGTTAAGAAACACCAAGGGAATCAATAATAAGATTTGATGATTGATTCTACTTCTTACAGACAATAATAAATAGTAAATCCTAACTTAAGAATATGCACTACTAAAAAACAGGATATTTGCCACTGCTCTAGGCAGTGGCTAAAGGTTTTTTGCCACTGCTTATGGCTGTGGCAGGGCAGTAACAACAAGTGGGGTAGCAAATACTCTGTCACAGCCTATGGCAGTGGCAAAAGCTCAAAATTTGCCACGGCCAAGGACAGTGGCAAAAGCTCAAAATTTGCTACTGCCAAGGACAGTGGCAAATAACATTTTGAAAATTAAAAAAAAAAAAAAAAAATTGATTTGGATTCACATTTTCAGTATTTCAATGCTGCCTGCTAATGTCAATCCAAAAGAGAAAAAAATATTGATTTCAATTCACATTTTTCAAATGTCTTACATAACCTTCTCAAAAATTTATGACAAAACTCCAAAATAATGGTTACAACAGTAACTTGTATATCGTCAACTTTGAAACAATTACAACAATGAAATAAACTATCGTCAACTCCCAAATAATGGTTAAAACAGTAACTTGTTATTTCCCTGAACACTCGAACGTTGTCCATGGGAGACTCCACCTTCTTAATTATTTCTCCTGTAGAAATGGATCCTTCATAAGTGAATTTATTTGCGTGTATATCCAGACCATTAAGCCCCCCTGCTCAACAAAACAAGTAAAAACATTCAGAATCTTCTCCAACAATATTTCAGGTAGATACAGAGAGCCCTGACAAATTAGTCTACTCCTTATAGGCAGAAAATACTAGTCAGAATCGTGTGTCAAATAGTAACAGGCATTTACCAACAAGACAAGCAGTCATGACAAACAAAAGTAAACCAGTATTCATTATACCTTAAATTTTCAAGCAAACTGAGTCTTTCTTTCACCAAATGCAACTCCTCAGCCAATCTTGATTCATTACCCTACATCAAACAATCCTCGACTTCAAGAACACGAGGAAGACAAAACTTTTACAATAAAAACAAAATGAGGAAGACAAAATACCATGTGTGCCTCGCATTCATTTTTGTAAAATTCTAATTCTTCTGATAGTTTTCTCAAATGATCCTCGACTTCAAGAACACGAGTCTCAGCCTGTTTGGCTCGTTCCTCCGCCTCATCAGCAAACTCCATATACGCATTACGATCATGATCATAGAGTGAAACCTCCTTCTCCCATTTCGAACACTGAATCAAAAGGTTGGAACACTCTTGAGCCAATCTCTGATTCTCTTCTACAAACTTTCTCAATGCTTGTGCATTCATACTTGCTTCAGACTAAAGAAAAAGAACAAATCATCAAAACAAATCAAAAAGGTTAAAAGAAATTAAGAAAAAAAAAATTAAAAAATTGAAAGAAGATTTAATAGAAAAAGAACACAAACCCTAGGTCGTTCAATTCCTTCATCTTTTTCTTTCAATCGAGAATGTAAGAAGAAATATTGATCTTGAAGTTGTTTTCTTGCTTCTTCAGATGCTTGAAGCTTTGATTCCAACGTCTTTGTAGAAACAGGGAGACCAAATGAGTAATCGATGGTTAAACAAGTAGCTTTCAGCTCCTAACCACATCAGTTGATTACCAAATAAAAAACATACATTAGAACCCCCCTACAACTAAACTCACTCCAGAACACACACACATTACTTGATTAACCATACAAAACCGAACAAAACACATTACTTGATTATACAGAAACTGAAGGTTAGATTCATTCATGTCTCATAAAGAAGATATTTTGATCAATCTAAATGACAAACTAACAACTGAAATGAAACACAACTTCAATCCATACCATATGTCAATTTTGTGGACTATGATTCAAGTTGGATAAAACTGAAAATTGAGTAATCTCAATTCTATATCATGAACTTATGTTTGAGATGATGAAACTTAAAATTGAGTAATCTCAATTCTGTATCCATGATTAGGGATTTCAATTACATGTTTTTCAATTGAAGATTGAAAAACATCACGAACATTACTATGAAAATGCAAAACATGTAATGAAATCCATAATCATCAAGAATATTTTTTTTATCTTTTGGAAAATCATCAACAACAATAATTATATATACTTTAACTTCTAGTCAAATATTTTTTTTATCTTTTGGAAAATCATCAACAACAATAATTATATATACTTTAACTTCTAGTCAAATGATTTGAATATCGATTCAAAGCACACAGAATTGGATTAAAACCGAATCTATTCATCTACTTGAAATTGAAGATTGAAGATCGAAATAAAACCCTAAATCAAATGCGAAATATATACCTGAATCCATTATCGATCTGAAACTTAGATTTTCGCTACAGATTTGACTTCTCTATTACAAGATCGAAGAAATGAGGAAGACGAACAAGAAGAAGAGAAGTTAAAAGCTTTTGTGAATCGTGAGTTCGTCGAGTTGAGAGAGTTTGTTTACCCACGGCCTATGGGCTTATTAAAAAGAAAAGTCCGAAATTAAAATCAATGTTGCCACGGCCCAGTTAAAATTACCCACGGTCCATGGCAGAACCAAATTAGCCACGGCCATGGACCATGGCAAAAAAACCCGGGTGCAGTGGCAAATATCGTGTTTTTTGGTAGTGATGGTAGAGTTGAAAAGAAGATATATGATGACATAGGGGGAGTAATTGGCATCCACAAACTAGATCATGCAATCATAACATGTTGTTCGGGGAGTAATTGGTAGCCACAAACTAGATCATGCAATCATAACATATTGTTCGGGGAGTAATTGGTATCCACAAACTAGATCATGCAATCATGACATGTTGTTCCTCATGTTCAATCTATAATAACTAATTAGTCACCTCTCAGCTATTCCAACTAGTTATTAATACCTATAATAATCAAGTAGTCACCTCTCAGCTATTCCACCTAATTAAAACAAGATTCTCTTATGCATGCTATTGAATATGTTTTATTAATTAAACCGTCACCTCTCAGCTATTCAATCTAATTAACTTAACATATTATTCATAACTAAATCATCACCTCTCAGCTATTTGATTTAATCACAAAAGGGTTCCAATAAAAGATATATATTATAAACATGTAATATTCACCTCTCAGCTATTTCACTACACATCTACAATAAATATAAATACCACCATTAAAGCTAGGTCTCCCTAAACCCTAACAATAATATTTTAACATCATGGATAACAATAACATACAAATAATCATACTTACCTCATATCGCGAATTAGAAACAAATTAGCATTAAGATCTTTGAATCACAATGAACAAAAGAAACAAACATGATACTTTTACATCACCTAGAAAGCTTCCACACACCCCCCCCCCTCCAATGAAGAATTAGCTAGCTACTCATCCTCAAGGAACAAATAAATAAATCATAAAACATCATAATGGAATATAATGGATTGATATTGAATAATGAGTTGAATACAATGAAGAAGAAGATCAACTCTTCTTCAATGAAAGTTGATCTTAAAGTGGAGGCTAAAAGATAATAAACCCTAGTTACAACTTCTCTTATATAGACAATACATAGTAGAATACTTGCATGAAAATACTTCCACTTAGTGAAATTCGCGGATGCTGGTGTTGGTCTCCTAGAGGGATAAGGCAATCAGCAAAACCTAATTCTCTTGGACTTGAATTATAGCTTGGGCCAAGACGTTCAGTTTGATAGCTCATGGGCCCAAATCTGACTTTTGGATCTTCTTGTAGAACCTTTTTAAGTTTAAGGCCCAAAATAGAAAGTCAGGTCAACAGAAGACCATGGGTGCAAATATCCATTCTTCTTCCCTTGTGCCAATAACACCTTTTTGCTTGCTTTTCGCGGGCTTTTACATAATATTCGCATTTCGGCTCATGAAACCTACACAAAAGACAAGAAATAACTAATCAATAGATATAATACAATAATATAAACTAAGTGTTAGAAAAACAAGGTGTTATTTGGGGGATAAATATACACTTTTGAGGTCCGATCAAATACTCCCAAACAACACTTTGCTTGTCCTCAAGCAAAGATGAGAAAAAAGAATAAGGAACTCAAAAGAAAAGTATAACTAAGGTGATTGCATTAACCATATGCATCTAGGCTTTTAACCACAAGGGTTTCCCAGGTGGAGGAGTTATAGTCTCCTGAGGGTTTTCCAGAGAAGATACCCACAAACTTACTACAATGAATAATTCAAGAATAGAATTTTCTACCATGTACCTCAGAAATGGTCATATCAAGGATAAGGATAAACATTGCAAAACCGTTCATATGAGATAACATACTACAAATGCACGAATAAGATATGAAATATAAACCAAGCATAACGGTCTCAAGTGCATCAAATACAGGCATGTACCCATACTACCACGGGTCTCAAGTCACCTTTGGAAAGGTCGCTTTGACTTTTGCCTCATAGTCATACACTCAGAAATAAAAGTCACTTAGAGATGGTGTTTATCATTTTACCTCTTGTGAGGAAAGAAGATGGACAATCATCTCACATATATCAATAAGAACAGACTGATGTAATGGAATAAACTTAGTCTCAAAGAATGGAAAAATTAGCCTTGTTTGAGATGTCGGGTTTTTCACCTCAGCACCTTCTCACTTACTTGCCACATCCTACCATATCAGCTTAGATCTACAAAAGACAGTAATGGGTTGTAACTTGGCTTAGGACAGGGCTAGAAATGGCAAGGGCTTTTGTGAAACATTTTTGGAACATTCGGGCCTTCAATACTTGTGATTTGTAATAATAGCACATGGAGAAATTTTTGGAATTTTTCTTTTTGGAAGAAGTATTTCTCATCTTCTTTTGGAAAAATTTCAATGAAGCTATAGCCTATTTGGGAATCTTCATTTCTTTTTGGATTTGGAATGGTTTGGAAGATACTGGCTTTTTCTGGAATTTCTTCAAACTTTTTGGTTTTCAATATTTGGTTAATCTCACTAGTTTGGAGATTTTTTTTGTATTTCTCCTTTCTTTATGTAACCACATAAACAATCATCCTCATGTTCCAAAAACAATAGGTAAATGGACCTAAAACATTCTAAGAGTATTTACTCCCACAATGGAGTTGGGTAAGGATAATGGGCTCAAGAAAAAGGCTAAGTAACAAGAAAGGCTCAGAATAGTTAACCTAAGGGATAAAATATCATCAGGGTAGGCTAAGGTAAACAGGGTTTATCTAAATGTCTTTGTATCATTTCTAAGTACTGATATGGTGATCATATCTTGAATAACCTAAAAGACCCAAGTTTATATTATACCCACTTGATGTCATCTCAAGGCTAACTATAAAAGTGAATATGAGACTAAAAACAGACAAAACAAGAGGTTGAGTCTTTTGACTCCAGATGTAAGTAATAACTCTCCAAGAAAAGGACGGGGCTCAAAAGCTCACTGGGTTAAGTCTCTACACTTATTCCTCAAGTTTCTCAAGGTGTAGTTGTATTTGCACATGTAATCTATAATAAATGCAGATGAATGTCATGCTTATTCTCATGCAAATGTAGCATAAGACTCAACTACTTGGTGAAGCAATAAATGTCCTTAAACTTGAAAAGGAAAGAGTTCAACCATTATGTTCATCATTGATGGGGTACTTATCCTATTTTTGAAAAACTCTTTGTAAGAAAGATTTTTGTTGATTTTTCTCAAATGTTTTGAATTTTTACACAAGTATGGATAAAGGAGTTTGAAAATCTTTTGCAAAAAGGATTGAAATACTTCCCCACCCCCAAACAAAGAGATTGCCTTGTCCTCAAGGCTCATACTAAGCATAGGAAAGAGAGAGAAAAGATATTACCATGAATGTGCTAAAAATTCAAACCGTTTTATAGATTCCTGTCAAACAAAATTATCTCCATATAGAGATTACAAGGAATTCCATACTATGACACAACTGAAATGAAAATATACTGAAATAAAGGACTGACTCAATAGAAAAGAAAATCCTACATTACAGTCTTGTTTTCAAGCAACCTCTCTTGGCAAACCATCTAAGTCATCACACCATAGAGTTAGTACCTCTTTGATCACATTCCAAGATTCCTCACCATTATCCATAAAATTATCATTTCTATGCAACTTTGGATACTCTACATATACAGTGTTAGGCACCCATGTGAATAGGCGACTTCTCCTGATAAAACGATGTGTAGGATCTATGGGGATAAGGTGAGTTCAATCATTGTACCTGTTTCTCCAATCAGGATAGGTACGAAGAATTATCTTACAGATAGCAGTAGGGTAAATTAGCTGACCAATTTGGAAAACATTCCTTATGCCATCCATTAACCAGGATGCTATGTCAAGAGCTCTAAAATTATTGACAATGCCGTAAACAGCATGCATTGTGGTATCATTGACATAATCCAACCTATTTGCACCTATAAATTCCTCATGACCCATAAAGCAGCAGTAGCTACATTAGCAGGTAGGCAAGTGGTAGGTGCCACATTAGCATAATTCTAAAGATGGAAGGAAAAAGTGCAAGGGCCAAAGTGATCTAGGTAATTATCCAATCCAACATGTCGACATGATTGGAGAAGAAGTAATCAGGATGTGAATAAACAGGTCGCAATTTGAGCGGAATACCCAATGCCCGAGTGATAGAAAAAGAATTGATAAATATGGGGAACCCATGCATAGTAACTTTGAAATCATCAAAGGGAATAGCATCACCAAAGGGCATTGGTATACCTTTGAAACCATCAAACCCAATGCCCGAGTGATAGAAGCGACACTGCAACTCCTCGACTGCAGTCAGAATCTCGCCCGTACCCCTCTAGAGAAGCAGGAACCACTCCTCATTTGTATGGAGCTCAAAGAACGCCCGCTGGTCGCCGAGCCTGTACTGGACGGGCACCTCTGCCTGAGGGTCCCACAACAACTGTCGACAAGCTGACAGCCCAGGGTTGGAGACCTTGAGCTGGACGACCGACTCCAGAGAAAGGGCAGGAAGAAGAGGCGCCTCCCAGTAGCGCAGAATAGCCATCACCAGGCTAGGAAGAGGAGCAGATGAAGTGGCTCGAGCTCCAGTGATGGTGGCGAAGAGACCGCAGACCATACAATAGCCATAGACGTCCTCCTGAAGCAGGCGGAGGATATGGATACCCTCCGAGAACATCTCGCTCGTCCTTGTCGTCCCAAGGACATTGGTGGTCAGCCAGTGTGCCACCAACCCTTGGTTGACTCGGAGCCAATCGATGGAGAGATGACTGCTATACCGGTGCAGTACCCGGTCATCAACGAGGACGGCGTCGATGATGTCCGGTGTCACCAGCGCAGCCTCCTGCTGCAGGGGAGCCTCATCAAGCTCGAGCGCCGTGACTATGGAGACGGTCTCAGGCGTCAGCAAGAAGCGATGGGTTGGATCCCAGTTGACATACACGCCGTCATCGGCCAACTCCATTGACTCGTAAAACGACGAACCATTTGGGGATCAAATGGCTCGTAATCAGAGCCAATGAGTACATCCCAGCCTCGGGCATGAATTCTCTCAACAAAGGTGCTCCCGAAGCGATTATCATCGAAGAGGCGAGAATAATCTCGTTCTCAGATAATCACTCTCTCTCTCGTCTTCTAGGAGGCATGATATGAGGGGGTTTTGGTATAGAATTGTAGAGAACAAAACCCTGCAAAAATTATTGAATTTGGACTAGAATTGAGAGAACCTAGATCTGTTTCGAAACTCGAGTCGAGTTTAGTATGCACTATAAGGAACTCGAGTCGAGTTCTGGACAAGAAGAAGGCTTTTGTTTGACCCGCGTCGACTTGGTTTGACTTTGGTTTTGAAAGTGACTTGTGATTTTTCTAAAGACACACAGGGATATATATAGAGAAATGACTTCCCCTAGACACTTCCCCCACTACTGAAATTAATGGAAATAACGGTTTTACCCGGAAAGCGTAAAGGCACGAAATAATTCAAATTTAAATTTGAAAATCCCGCGATAATGTATAATTATATTCTCGCGAATATAAGTACCATTAAGGGTGTCAAATAAAATCCCAAAATCATGCAATAATTATTAAGAATTCCAAAAATTGAAATAATTTTAAATATGTAATTGTAATAATTATTTAACCAAGCAACCGCAATCAAAGAGTGGTGGGCCACGCCCACCCCCAAACGGATCTAATCCAGGATCCTAAAGAAATAGTTATTAGCCAATAACCACTAAACCCAGTAACCAATAAAAAACACTAATGCACGATTAGGTTTAGAAGATACACAGGGCCGCCTCCTAGGAGCGCTAAGTTTAACGTCTTCAGCCAGACAAGTGGACAATCAGGATTCACTCCCTAGATAAACGCTACTCTAAACAAAGATACAGGAGAGACAAAATGTTAGAATGGAATGCGTGAAATCCTGATGTCTAATATACAACATGAGTCTTTTAAAGTCAGATACTCTAGACTTAGAGAAGATGGGAAATGACTTCCCCACCCCCAAACAGAGCGAGGAACAGGTCCGTTTGGTGGTGACGCTTGAGAGAAAAAGCGTGCACTGGATCAATTATACTCAGCCAGTAAGAGTTTGTGGACTATGGTCCCGACACTTTCAACCACACCTCCCAAAAAGAGATAACAGAGTAGAGTATGGGAGGGTCCGGATACCAGCAGGTCAAAGGTTAGTCTAAATAGGTAGGGTCTTCTAAGAGAGTTTCCTCTACTTCAGGAGGCCTTAATTCATGGAAATGCTTAAGACGTTGACCATTGACTTGAAATTCAGTGTTGTTTGCAGGATTTAGACAAACGATAGCACCAAAAGGTGTCACTGGAGAGACAATAAAGGGACTCGACCAACGAGACTGTAGTTTACCAGGAAATAAATGCAACCTATAGTTATAAAGTAAAACTTTGTCCCCAATTTTAAAATCTCTACGTAAGATCTGGCTATCATGTAGTTTTTTCATATTAGGTTTGTAGGACTTGGAAAAATCATAAGCCTCATTCTGAAGTTCCTCAAGCTCAGAAAGCTGGAGTTTTCTAATCTTCCCTACCTGGTCGAGATTAAAATTGAGCTTTTTCATTGCCTAGAAGGTTCGATGCTCAAGCTCTACAGGTAGGTGACAGGGTTTTCCAAAAATAAGATGAAAATGAGACATGCCTATGGGAGTTTTGAAAGCAGTACAATAGGTCCATAATGCATCACTAACTCTACGAGACCAATCAACCTTATCAGGGTCAATTGTTTTTTGGAAAATATTTTTAATCTCCCTATTCGACACCTCAGGTTGGGCATTAGTTTATGGATGGTACGCAAGGGCCACTTTGTGAGTAACTCCATACTTTTGGGCAAGTTTTCGAAAAGCTTTATTGCAGAAATGCCCCCCCCCCATCACTATTGATCGCACAGGGAGCGCCAAATCGGGCAAATATATACTCCTTTAGAAAATCTACTACAGTTTCTTGGTCGTTGTGCCTTGTGGGAATGGCCTCGATCCATTTAGAAAGATAGTCTACTACGACCAGAATGTACAGAAAACCATGACAACCAGGGAAGGGACCCATAAAATCAATGCCCCATACATCAAACACCTCGACAGGAAGTATTGGTTGTAAGGGCATCATGTGCCGCCTAGTGATTTTCCCTAGTTTCTGACAACGAATACAGACAGTACAATGCATGTGAGTCCTTAAAGAGGGTTGGCCAATAAAAACCACACTGCAATACTTTAGCAGCTGTCTTTTTGGCACTGAAATGTCCGCCACAAGCATGCTCATGGCAGAACTTAAGGAACTCATGTTGCTCCCAATCGGGAATACATCAACGAATGATCTGGTCAGGATAGTACTTAAAAAGGTAAAGGTCATCCCAAAAATAATACTTGGCATTAGCAAGGAATTTGGATCTATCTTGCTTGTTCCAATCATTTGGGAACTGGTTGCTAGCCAAGTAATTAACTATATCTGCGAACCATGGATCATTCGATATTGCAAAAAGAAGCTCATCAGGAAAGTTCTCAGAAATGACACTAGAATCCTCAGGACAGTGTAGTCTAGACAAGTGGTCGGCCACTACATTTTCGGTCCTTTTTTATCTCTAATCTCAAGGTCAAACTCTTGAAGCAATAATATCCAACGAATAAGGCGCTGCTTAGTCTCCTTCTTGGATAGTAGAAATCTAATAGCGGCATGATCCGTAAAGATGACAGTACGGGTGCCTAAAAGGTAGGAACGAAACTTATCAAGAGCATATACTATAGCTAGCAGTTCTTTCTCGGTTGTCGTATAATTACGTTGAGCGTCATTGAGAGTCTTGCTAGCATAATATATGACATGGGGCTTACCATCTAGACGTTGACCTAAAACAGCCCCAACAGCAAAGTCTGATGCATCGCACATCAGCTCAAAGAGTTTACTCGAATCAGGAGGCCTAATAATGGGTGCAGACCTGAGGGCAGTCTTAAGATTTTCAAAAGCGCTATTGCATTCTTCTGTGAAATCAAAAGGTGCATCCTTAAGCAATAAATTGGTTAAGGGCCGAGCTATTTTGGAAAAATCTTGGATAAAGCGTCGATTGAATCCTGCATGGCCCAGAAAGGATCGAATATCCTTAATAGACTTAGGAATAGGCAAGGATAAAACAAGATCTACTTTAGCTTTATCAACCTGGATACCCTCAGGAGAAACTACATGACCAAGAACTATCCCCTTCCTAACTATAAAATGGCACTTCTCCCAGTTAAGTACCAAATTCTTCTCTATGTAACGTTTAAAAACTAAGGAAAGATGACTAAGACACTCCTCCAAAGATAAACCATATATGGAGAAGTCATCCATGAACACCTCCATAATGGATTGATATTGAATAATGAGTTGAATACAATGAAGGAGAAGATCAACTCTTTTTCAATGAAAGTTGATCTTAAAGTGAAGCCTAAAAGATAATAAACCCTAGTTACAACTTCTCTTATATAGACAATACATAGTAGAATACTTGCATGAAAAGACTTCCAAACTTGGTGAAATTCGTGGCTGCTGCTGTTGGTCTCCTAGAGGGATTAGGCAATCAGCAAAACTTAATTCTCTTGGGCTTGAATTGTAGCTTCGGTTTGATAACTCATGGGCCCAAATCAGACTTCTGGATCTTCTTGTGGAGCCTTTTTAAGTTTAAGGCCCAAAAGAGAAAGTCAGGTCAACAGAGTTGATCGAAAGTAAGCAGAGTTCAACAGTTGACCATAGTCAACAGAAGTCAACATTTGACCATAGTCAACAGAAGTCAACATTTGGCCATAGTCAACAGAAGTCAACAGTTGACCTAAGTGAACCGAAGTCAACAAAAGTCAACAGAATACCGTGGGTGCAAATATCTATTCTTCTTCCCTTGTGCCAATAACACCTTTTTGCTTGTTTTTCTCGATTTTTCGTGGGCTTTTACATAATATTCGCATTTCGGCTCATGAAACCTACACAAAAGACAAGAAAGCGCTAATCAATAGATATAATACAATAATATAAACTAAGTGCTAGACAAACAAGGTGTTATTTGGGGGATAAATATACACTTTTGAGGTCCGATCACTTACCCCACTACTTTATACTTTTCAATAATTTTGATACTAAAATTACTCATTGTACTCAGGCCTGTCAACTATCCAAACTGATCCATGATCCAAACCGATCCAAAACCGATCCAATCCATTACTTTTCTGTTTTGGATATCCATTTGGATTATTGGATCACATGAAATGGTTTTTGGATATCCATTATGTTTTTGGATCGGTTTGGATAATAATAGAGAGAAAACCAATCCGATCCAATATCAAAAAAACAACAAATTTCACTCGATCTCTCTCTTTCCCCTAACTTTACCTTCTCAGCGTCTCTCTTCATCTTCTCAATCCGATCTCTCTTTTGTTCTTAAAATTATAATCAATTTCCCCAAACTTGAAGAATTTCGATCAATTTTATTTGATTGAAGAATTTGGTTGAAGAATTTCGATCAGATCATCATCAATTTTATTTGATTGAAGAATTTGGTTCAAGAATTTCGTCACTGCTGGTATATTTAACTAACTCTTTTCTTCTGCTCTTCCTGCTCTAATATTTTAGATGAAACTTGTGTTGTTTTGGTTAAGTGTTTCATATGTTCGATTTTGAATAGAAAAAAATATATATATTAGGTAATTACAGTGATTCATTGTAAGATGTCGGTCCCTTCGTCGATGGATTCTATTGACGGGGTTAGTAATTCATCGAAGAGAAAAAAACTTAGTGGATCACAAAACACTTTGAGGTCTAATGTATGGTTAGAGTTCGAGAGAAGTAAAGATAAGCAAAGTGCTATTTGTAAACATTGTAAAGAAACCTTTAGGGTCAATGGAACTTCTAGCTTGCGAAATCATTTGAATACATGTTTTATGAAAAAACAAAATGAATCAGGTCAAGAACGGAGTAGAAAAGATGAGGGAACTCCTTCGACTAAGATGATCAAATTTTGTCAAGAACGGAGTAGAAAAGATCTTTCTGAGATGATTGTTAAACATAATTATCCGTTTTTGATGGTTGAGCATGAGTATTTTAGAAAGTTTGTGAACAATCTTCAATCACAATTTGATTTAAAGCATCGAAATACAGTTCGAGGTGATATTGTGAAATTATACAAGGAAGAGAAAAATGCACTTTATAGTATTTTGGGAAAACTTTCAAGTCGGGTTAGTTTGACAACTGATTTGTGGACAGCACAGTGCACAAGAGATTCGTATATGTGTTTAACTGTTCATTATATTGATGATGATTGGGTTTTAAGGAATAAGATATTAAACTTTTGATTAATGGATTGTTCTCATACTGGAAGTGAGTTAGAAAGAATTATAATGAAATGTTTGCTTGATTGGAATGTCGATAAAAAGGTATCTACTATTATTGTTGATAATGCTTCATCGAATGATGTGATGGTTAGTTTGTTAAAGGCCAATCTCAATCAAGACAAGTTGTTAGTTTTTAATGGAAAGTTTTTCCACATTCGTTGTACAACACATATTCTAAACCTCATTGTCAAAGATGGATTGTCAGCCATGGGGAATACGTTGAATTGTATTCGGGAGAGTTGTAAGTATGTAAGGTTGACACCTCAAAGGAAGATGAAGTGGGAAGAAGTTGTTCAGCAAGTGGGTGTCTTCACACTAAAAGAGATTTGTTTTGATTGCCCAACAAGATGGAACTCGACTTATCAAATGATTTAAACTGCATTGATTTATGAAAAGGCTTTCAAGCGTTTACATATGAAAGATGAGGATTTCAAAACAAACCCCTCTCCAGAGGAATGGGTCCTTGCTCAAAAGATTTGCACATGTTTGAAAAGCTTTTATTCCTCGACAATGAGCCTTTCAGGTATGTAATTTATATTCCCATGGTGTAAATGATTGAATTCATTTTCTTTTTTTTTTCTTTCTAATGTTGCCTTCGGTTTAGTCTGGTAACACACTCATTTCTAATGTTGCTTTTGGTTTAGTCTGGATTTCATCATCTCTTAGAAACTTTATTCTTAACTTTGTTATAGGTATGGATTATCCAACTGCAGACTTATACTTCTCGAATGTATGTGAAATTCATATAGCATTGTTGGAGTGGAAAAAAAGTGTTACTGAAGAAGTGAAAAAAATGGCAGATTCCATGTATGAGAAGTTCAAAAAATATTGGAGTAGTTGTTATTTGATTCTAGCGGTAGCCTTTGTTCTTAACCCAGGTTTTAAGCTGAAGTTTGTTGAGAATTACTACTCTATCATATATGGTGACTATGAGAGTGCTTTTCAAACTAGGAAAGTTCAAGAAGCAATGATTGAAATATATAGTGAGTATTCCCCACCTACAACAAATCCTTTTTTCACATCTCAACCTTCATCATCAAGTTCTAGTCAACAACTCTTCGAGGAAAATTCTCTCAATTCGAACATATCTATGAGATTTGAAAGTTGGTACCAGGTTGAAGGAATCGGTACAACACAATGCAAATCTGAGTTGGATAGTTATTTGGATGAGCCCCTTTATCCGCTTAAAGGTTTATCTTTATTGGATTGGTGGAAAGTAAATACACCAAAATATCCAACACTTTCGAGGATGGCTCGGGATATTTTGTGTATTCCTGTTACTTCAGTACCTTCAGAATCGGCATTTAGCATTGGAGGTAGAGTACTAAGTGACTACCGTGCTTCGTTAGATCCTAAAATGGTGGAAGTGCTTATGTGTACTCAGAATTGGTTGCCATCTTTGTCGGGAGGTAAGAAATCACTAGTAATGTCTTATTATTTAGGGCTAGTTATGATTTGTTTAATATGTAATTTTATTGTGCTTTATTGGTATTGTTGTAGATACATCTGCATGCTCAATTCAAGATAATATTGACTCAATGGCAAATGATGAGCTCGATGATGTTGATGATGATTTGTGTTCAACAGTAGCATTCTCTGCTTGATTGGATAATATACAGGTACATGTCTAGTTTAACTGCTCCTATTCGATTATCATTTCATGTGTTGTATATCTAATGGAAGGAAGGTTTAGAGCTCCGAGTAGCTGTTCTGAGTTTACAATGTGGAATATTCATATTGATCTGTACAACGTTTCCCCACGATGCACCATGTGTTCTGTTTTCATCACCTGAAAATTTTCATTGAGACTATTCATTCTACTGCATTTATAAGGCTGTTGCAATGAAAATAAAGGAACACTACTGGCTGTCTGGCAAAGTTCATCTGTCCATGTGAAGTGTGTAAAGTAGTAATGGATTGTTTAGGTGCAAAGTCCATCTGTCCATATGTTGTTTGAATGTATAATGCAGTCTTACATTACATTATGTTTTTCTTTGCTTCACAGACTGTTTCTAAGCACTTATCAATTGGAGCATGGAGGGATGTTCATCTATGAAATGGAGAGGACTGATGAGAAGTTCATCTATAAATACTTTTAGTAGAGAGACTGATACTATCCAGCTCAAATCGGCTTTTGACTGTATAATACAACTACTACTGTGAGTGAGAATTCCACCATGTGGAAGCATCTCCTCCTAAATACACATGGAGGCTTTTTCCTGTATATTTTTCCTTTAAACTGCGAGAGAAAATTCCACTATATTTTTGTGAGTGCTATCTGTTCCTTCATGGAAGCTTTTTTCATGTATGCTTTCTTCTGTTTTTGGAAAGAGATGGAAAGAAGAAAAGGAATTAAAATGCCTTACTGCAACTGTATGTTGTGTCGCTTTGAATAATCTTTGTGTTTGGTTAAATGTTTGATTCCTTAGAAATGTGATGTTATCATAGCATGTCTGATATTGACAAGGTCCTACTAGGGAGAAAGTGACGAATTGACAATACTTTGCACCATGGAATATGAATCATTAAAAAAGAAGAAGGGAGATGGTGAATATTTATGGGTGGGACTTCAGCCCATGTCTTTTTTTCACAGGAGCTCAAATCCTCTGCTCCTGTCTTGTGGTTCAACTCTGGGATTGCCGTAAACGCATGATAAGGGGGTATGCAAAATTTTCACAATGTTTAGAAGAAGAACTACTACTTGTTTTTTTTTTTTTTTTTTGGTAAAAAACTGATATCAGAACTATGCATGGAGCACGCACAAACACATGCTTATAAGAAGAAAATGTTGTGTTGAACAACAAAAAAAGAGTGAAAATGCTGAAACAGAAGGAAACGCACAAAGCTGCCACAACAGAATTGCGTTAATCAGGTTCTTCTGTATCTGGCCATCTGGGTGTACAGTATAAGGTTTGGGCATTACTTACTACTGAGTAGGATAGGATGTTCGCAACTTTGCACCAAGGAAGTAAACATGTTGCAAAATTGTGTTTTTTAAAAAAAAAAAAAAAAAAAAAAAAACCGATCAGATCGGATATCCGTTAATTTATAGTGGATCGGTTCGGATCAGCTGTACCAATTATCCATTCTGAATTGGATCGGATCAGTTCGGATCACAATACATACGGATCGGTTCGGATCAGCTTGATATCCAAACCGAACCGATCCATTGACAAGCCTTTTTGCCTTGATTTGACTAAGTACATAACTGATGTAATCCACTAACAATAAGCTATATAGAATTACAACCATTGATTTTGCTAGAATGGAGAGATTAAATCACAACCGTTTATTCAATATGCATTTAGAAAAATTCCCTAAACAGTTGTTTCCAACTAAATGACGTGGAAGGCTGAGATTAAATATGGATCTGTACCCACATTGAAAAGATAACACGTGTTTATAGCCGTTTGGGGGGTAATTTAGGCGGGAAAATTTTTAGAAGATAACTTACAAAAATTAGCTGGGAAGAAAAACCCTAACTTCTCTTCTTCTTCCCAACCGCCTTTACTTCATTAACACAACAAACTTCATCACAAAAGTTACCATTTTTCACACCCAAGTTCAAATTCTTGTAGATCTAAAACCCTAATTTCCTAAAATGGTTTTTAAACTCTCTAAATGCACTACCACAGAAACCTTAGATACAACCAGTGAAATTGAAGATGTGGTTATTGATGAGAGGAAAGAAGAAGTAATTAAAAAAACAATTGAAGAGAAAGTAGAAAAAATTCGAGAGAAAGAAACATAAATTGAAAAGAAATATGAAGAAGAAGAAATTGTAGAGAAACATGTAGAAGAAGAAAACAAAATTGTAGAGAGGAATGAAGTAATTGAAGGAGGAGAACAATAAATTGAAGAGGAACAATAACAAATAGAAGAAGAAGAAATTGAAGAACAAGATGATGAAATTCTAGAATATAGTGGAGTACAAAAGGAGAAAAAGAAATATGGTCGGAACTTCAGTGTAACCGTAAGATGCTTAATGAAGAAGGTAGGTGAGCATTTTGGGAGTAAATTACCATTGTTAGACAAGCAAAATTTTAGTTCTTCATGTTTTATGCATTTCTTAGATCTTTAAACTGATAAAATTCACATGATTACCTCCGTTGTTACACAAATTGTGAAATATAGGGTTGGTAAATTGAAGTACAAAATTGGGGGAAAATAAATGCAGTTCAAACCATTTGATGTCACTTTAAATTTGGGATTGAAAATTGGTCGTGTACCATATGAGTTCATTTTCATGGAATCAAAAGTTGCAAGTCCATTTAGGAAGAAGTATTTTGGAAGGAGGAAAAACATCAAGAAAAAAAATCAAGGATGCAATTGAAGTAGCACGAAGTGATCCCAATTCTGGTCATGATACGGATCGTTTGAATTGCTTGTTGCTTCTGTTAAACATGCCTATTACCAGATGTATCTAATACGATTGATGTCAGGTACGTCCAATTTGCTAAAACTCACACATTTATCTTCAAATGTTGTTATGTTATCTGCTAAATACCATAACTATAGTTTTTAATTTGTTGTCATATTATCTGGAAACATTGTGCTCTTTATTTTTTGGGAAATTTTGACTCAACCCCTCTATTTTATCCATATTTTGAATAACCCCCCCCCCCTATTTGTCCAAGTTTGGACTTTACCCCCCTTCCGTCAGTTTCCATCAAAGTTGTCGCCTATTTGTATTTTTTCTTCTTAAAATACCCCTCACTTTTTTCTTAGACTCAACCCCTCCAAAAGAACGAGAGAGGGGTATTTTAGGAAGAAAAATAGAAATAGGTGTTAACTTGGACGGGAGTTGACCGAGAGGGGTTAAGGTCAAAACTTGGACAAGGGGGTGGGGTTATTCAAAACGTGGACAAAATAAAGGGAGTTAAGTCTAATTTTTCCTTATTTTTTATATACCAAATATCAGTACTTCAGCTTCAAATTTGTGTGATACTATCTGCTAAAAATCATAGCTACATCTGTTTATTTGTTGTTATATTATCTCTTGTATGCTAAATATTAGTATTTTATCCTTAAAATGTTAGGCCTTTATCCTCTAAATTTTGTATTTGTCCATGGTTTATGTTAATATTCTATGTTATATAATTTTAACATGGTTTATGTATACATTGTAATAGTCTTGTAACATATATGACCATTGATCTTAGGTATGTCGACATTGCATTAAATCTTAAGAAATTTGATGAATTTCATTGGGAGACTGTTGTGTTCAATCTGTTAGAAATACTCTAGAAACATCAGCAGCAAATGAAGTAGCCCAAAAAATAAATTAAAATCTACCTGGATGTGTGCTTGCATTTGTTATCTGGGCATAAAACCACATCCCATGTCTAGGTCCTAGAAGGGAAGGTAATGTACCACCATTCCCTAGGATGCTTAGTTGGAAGAATCTTCCAGGAAAAACAACTGGCAAAGAAACCATTGAAAGGAAGCTTAACTCTCCTCGCGGAAAAGTAATCAAAGTTGCTCCCCCTTTCCTTACTCCTCAAGAATCTGGTGAAACACTTGTTGTTGAAGCAAAAAAGGGTATGTATACTACTCTCTAATTAGTTGTTATATATCCCATACTTTATCCATAGTCTATCCTCTAAATTTTAAATTCCTACATTACATGTAACTTTTTATGTTTATCCTCAAGTTGTTGCTATCTTACCTGCTAAAATGTGAAACTTTATCCTCTATATTGTGAAATATTATGTGTTAATTTAGAGGATAAGAAGGATGCATGGGATAAACAAATTTAACTAATTTTTAAATTCCTACATTACAGGAGAATGTTACCGGGAACTCAAAATCCCATACATGGGACAAGGGGGGGGGGGGTAAGAAAGATGCATGGGATTTTGAGTTCCCGGTAACGTTCTCATCCTTTGTTGAAAAAGGGGCAACGACGCCAAATTATTGTAATGGTATTGAGTATGGTTGAGATGTATACGGATGTTAATGTTGATATGATCGATGAATGATGAGATGTTGTCGTTGACTCAATACTACTATAACAATAATCCTTCCAAGGATTCGAGTATAGGGGCAAAAAAAAGTATCAATCCACTCTAATCAACAAGAAAATAAAGAAGCTACCAAGGAGATGTAACAATATTTTATAGAGAATTTATAATAATTAAGTTAATTAATTCTAATCTAATTACGACTACTAAAACAGAGTAAGATCAATAAAGGGAATCAGGGACATGTTCACCTCATGACCATAATACTAATCTAGTTAATATGCATGTTCTTAACTACTCACCTCTTAGCTATTATAGCTCCCCGGCTCACCTCTAACGTATTGTCGGGATAGATAAACACTCACCTCTCAGCTATTGTGTTTAACTATTTTACTTGAGATGTATAAATGGAGTGGATGAAGCCCGAAGCGACAAGACGCTAAGTAATCATTCAGATGGTTCCATCCATGAAGCATACATATATCATCTTCTAAGCAATCCACGTTTATATTGAAACCCAATTATGTACTCACTTCTTGGGTATTGTAAGTATTAAACATGTAGGGATGGTAGACATACAAAACATTAAAAAAATAAACTAACATATTACTTCTCTCTCGATACGGTAACATGAAAGTATTGTTATTATTATTTTGCTTGAAAACGATTCAATGAAGAACAAGCATAAAAACTATATTAAAATATCATGGTTTCATCAATGGAGGCTACTTATCCCCTAAGGGTTTAGCCTTCCATTGATGAGGAACAAGTCATCTTCAAATAGAAAAATATATATTTATTGCTCTTAAACCTTAAAAACCTAATAAGAAGAACTATTACTTCAAAATACAAAAGGTTGAATATTATTCTTCTCTATGGAGTTATATCAAAACCCTAGTTTTGTAGAGTATATTTACTGTTCGGCTATATTGGCATCTCTAAATACATCAAGTCGGTAATAGGATAGACGTTGGTCGGTGTAAGGCCCATTACTGTCAAGGCGGCATAGGACCGACATTGTTTGGAACTGGTCAACTCGCGGGGTAGCGAGTAGCAGTCGCAGGGTGGCGAGTTGACTGTAGAATTTTGGTCTTCAGTCGTCTACTTCATTTTGTATCTGGATAACAGTGAGTTTATCTTATTGGACTTTGGTTCGGTGAAAATACTTCTCTGAGCTTGGTACAGTTGTGGCTTCCTTTTTGACTTCAAAGTCTTCCTCATTTTGGAATTGGGCTTCCTCTTTAGTGTAATCTACACCTGAGATCCGTTGAGATCTTGAATCTCTTTGTCGGAATGAACAAGGTTTTCAGTATAAATTTCGACATATGTTCTTACATGTTTTTAAACCTTAAACTCAATTTCTGCTTAAATTTCACCCAAATTCATCCGATTTTAATCTAGTACATCATTTCTAATCCAAATATAGCTTAGTTCCATCAAACTTATATCCAATTTCATCCATTCTTCATCGTCTTCTTCCTCATTATAACTTTTTACCCAATCTTACTCTATTGCTTCTAATTAATCATCAATATTTTAGATGATTGTTCTTAATAAATCATCCCAATCTTTAGTTAATTTATTAAGTTTTTTTCTTTAAGATTATTCATCTACACTATTACAATGTAATTCAAGGATTAAAACCCATTTTAAATCGAAGAATTTGATGGAGAAACGAGTTTGATTTTGGAGATTTTAGCCATAGTAAAAAACCATTTCAAAGAAAAAAAAAACCCTCAACGGTGGGCTATTCAATTTCCAATGGGCCCATGGCTAAACCGATGAGATCCATGGTATTGGATCTAATCTGTTTGCACGTTCAGATAAGACTGCTGGATGATCTCATGCCCCCGGTATAACTTTTTATTCGGCTATCGAGGACACCTGGCAGTATTTTAACTTTGGGTACACACAATATGTGTTGAATTCGTAGTTATTAAGCGCAAGATGAACTTAAGATAAATGGATAATGTATTGACGTAGCTATGAGGAATAAATGGATCATCATGTTAAACATGGTATGGCTCATGATGTTATGGCTATTAAAGCATCTCCCATGCAGACACAAAGTTAAGTGTGCCAGATGGGATAATCTATGCCCAAAACACTACTTTAGTGTTGGTCCATTGGGTCAGCTTCAATGTTCACATTAAAAATGCACAACAAAGCGGAACTGTCAAATTCGCACGAATTGGTAATCACGCGCCCGGTTGGTAATTTAACAAAACATTATAAATATGTGCCTAAATATAAAATAATTAAAAAAAAAAAAACTCCACGCGGGATTGATAATCGAGCACAGGGTTTTTATTTTCACTTGGATTCTTATTCTCTCTCCTCTACGTGAAAAATAAGATTAAAAAGTCAATAAAATATTTGAAGAAAGATTGGTATTCTGACGCTAGTTTCGCTTCAATATTTAATTTTCAAAAGCCAATTTTTGAACTAAATTTAGATCAAAGTTTAATGAAAATTAGTGGATGTGTAACTTTGTATTTGCATTGGAGGTAGATTTTGAGCAAAAGAACATAAACTTAGTGTTTTTTTATCAAATTAGGTGTGCATCGGAGATGCTCTTTAGTTAAAGGGAGAAAGAACCGATGCTTATGTATAAATTAATGGGTATAACTACATGGGTAATATCCCCAAAAAGCCCCATGTTTAGGTGCCTCTTTCCCAATAGGCCCTGACATGGGGTCATCTTCTCAAACAAGCCTTTTGACTATTTCATAAATTTTAGTCGGTCAAAATTACCCTTGTATTATATCCTCTAAAATCAACCTTTTGTCCTCTAAAATCAGTATAAGACAAAAAACTCAGAAAAAGACAAAAAATAGAAAAAGATAAAAAAAAACAGTTGGTGTACAACTTTTTAGTTTTAACATTTGAAAATTCTATAAATTGTGATTTAGAAATCGAAAATCAACATGGTGTATATGGTTGGAAAGATCTCGACGAGATCTTTCAAATGAGATCCCACAAGACTATAAAATTTTAAATTTAAAAAATTAAATTTTTTATAAAAAATTTCAAAAAAAAAAAAAAAAACTCCTTATGATTTCAAAAGGTTTTTCAAAATTACTCTAAAAATCTAAAAAAAATTACAAATAACTACCAAATTCAAGAGTTTTTATTTTTGTCCTCTAAAACATATTTTCTTGTCTTCTAACACCAAAGCAATATCCTCTAAATTGTTGCTTGTTGTTCCGTAAATTACAAAGACATGATATCTATTCCATATTATTAATATATGTGGATTGTAGTCTATAATTTGATGCATGAGTTCGATGTCTCGACTGAGGACAAAACCCTTATAGTACAGAAAAAAAAATTTGTATTGCCATGAAAAGTTCATAAAAACATTGTTTTTAATGTATAGTTAACTTCACAAACGACTATATACTCTTTTTAGGTTACATCCCAAACCATAAGAATCAGAACATAACCCAATCTAAACATAAATTCCTCTTTTTGCCTGGTGTAATGCTAAAAAGCTCGTTAAATTTGTACTCCATTGTCAATTCCCATCCCTCACACCAGAGCAAGATAATAGCTCAAATCTCTAACCATCATTTTTTTTTTTTGGCAAACGGGGTTGAAAGCACCCCTTACCCCTTTAAATTACGTGAGGAAACTTATATCAAACAATAAGTTACTGGCGTGTTTCGAACTAATGACGACCTCTCCACTTTGTGAGACGGATGCAACCGTTTAGCCACAGACTCATATGCTCTCTAACCATCATTGAAACTGATAATCTCCCTTTATTTAAACACTAATGCATTCTTGTTTTTCAACAAAATCCAAGTAATATATATAGAGCCATGACCAATATACTTTGATAACCAGCTTTAATCCACCTTTCAACACTTTTCAATATATAATGTGATTTAATAAAATTGCATGTTAAGTGGATATAATAGCTTGTTTAGAGGATAAATGTATATTGTTTAGAGAACAACAATCAATGTTTTAGCGGACAAGACCCTTAGAGTATTCCCAATGGTAAAATGCTTTTATGGGTGCCACATAGGAGAGAGGGAGAAGGTTTTAGGATATACTTGATGTTAAAAGTAATTTATGGTTTTAGAGTTGCCAATGGTTGAGTGTTAAAAACTTAAAATTTCACTTTCCCAAAGACATGGTGTATAAAATTTAATTTTGAATTAATTAACTAATCATATGTGGCACTTTTAATTCATTGGCAAATTTGCCAAGGAGTTAAAAGTATTTTGCTTGAAAAGTGTGTTAACATCAACCATTGGCAAAAGTTTTTTACTAAAAGTTCTTAAAAGGGATTTAAAACCTACCATTGAAAATGCTCTTACAGTATATAGAGAAAAAATTATCGAGAAAATAAAAATCACATGTTTTTTCTTTTTCTTTTTTTCATACCCATGTGGGATCTTGTTAGTTAGATCTCGTCGAGATCTTTCTAACCATATACATCATATTGATTTTTACTTTCTTAATCAATAGATATACAAGTTACAAATAATATAACAAAAAAAAAAAAAAATTAATACTAAAAAATATATTTTTGTCTTTTTTCTTATTTGTCTTATTCTAATTTTTTCCTTTGTCTTTAGTACGAAGGGTATTTTAGTCAAACAAAATAAAGAAAAGTGGGGTAAGGGTAGGGGTGGGCACGGTCCGGTCCGGTCCTAAAATGTAATAGGACCGGGACCAAACCGACTTGAAAGTATCGGTTCGGTTTCGGTTCCATGGACCGAAATTTTTTGAATGTAACCGGACCGAACCGGACCAAATACAATCGGTCCGATTTCGGTTCGAAACTCGGTCCTGGGCTTTTTTATTGGGCCTTTAGTCCACTACAATATTAATGATTATTCTTAAGTTTTGGGCTTTAAACAAAATAAGACATACACCAAATCAAGTACTAAATAGAAAAAAGGTCCAAAATCAATGAACCAACCATGGATCCACCATAAGTCCACAACCAATTACAAAATCAAACAAATCCAAAAAAGGAATGAAGTTAGGTTTCTCTACTTTCCTATGTCTAGTTTAGTAATTTCCTAATAAAAAAAATATTTTTTATTTATTTCGGTTCGGTTCGGTTCTCTCGGTTCTATAAAAACAAGAACCGAGACCGGACCAATATATAGTTATATAGTTCGGTTCGGTTTCGGTCCGGTCTTGACCGGGTTTTAGTCAACTCGGTTTTGACTCGGTTTTTTCGGTTCGGTTTTCGGTTTTTCGATTTTTTTGCCCACCCCTAGGTAAGGGCTTGTTTGAGAAGATGACCCATGTGAGGGCCTATTGAAGAAAAGACACCTAAACATGGGGCTTTTTTGGGATATTACCCTAGTTACATTTGTTCAGGTTAATTATTTTGAATTTTATTTTGGGGGATTTAGACTTTGGTTATAGGTTAATTAAGTTAATTAGACTTTGGTCATAAAAAATATGTTTATTAGACTTTGGTCACAATTTTTAGTTGAGTCACGATTTGAGTCCAAATATCACTGAGTTTGGTTCACATATATATTATAATGTCAATATTACTCTTACTTACAAGGACATGTGAGTAGCACACGATATAGAAGAAATAAAAATTGAAATAGCCATCATCGTCCTTCGCCACCGCCACCACCAGTCCACCACTACTTTTCGTTGCTTCACTCTCTCTCTCTCTCTCTCCCTTTTTCTTGTACTTCATCTTCCCTGTTGTCTTCTCCTCCACCAAACCACAATCACAATTATTCCACCACCAACAACCGCAATCCCTCCTCAACAATTATTCCCATTTCCCACCACCAAACCCCAATTAATCTTTCTCTCTTCGGACCATTTGCTCCTCTTATGCATCTCTTCAATGTTCAATCTCAATCCACATTTGTCCATTGAACATACTTATGGAAGAATAATCAAGCTCCATTCAAAGGTCCATTGAGACCTAGATTTATAGCAAAATTTAAAAACATTAAATTGGGAAAATTTCAGAAAATGCTTTGTAAGAATCGATCTCATGAGAAATAGTTGGTGTTGATGAGAAGGAAAAAAAAAACAAAGAATCATTGTATGGGAGGAGGTTTTTGTGAAGGAAGCGTAATTGGGAATAGAAGAAAAGCTACAGGAAGAGGTAGAGATGATGATAAGAACCTAATGTGGGTGAAGAAAGGACAAAACATAAATTCAATTGGTGGTAATCTTTTATTATATTTAACAATAATTTTGTGAAATAGAGATTCTGACTTCATGGAAAGCACTAGAAATCCAACAGTAAACCTACATATTTTTCATAGGAAGGGTAATTTTGTCATTTTAAAAAATTATCAACTCCAACCGAGTCAGACTCAGAAATTATAACCAAAACCTAATAAACACGACTTTTATGGCTAAAGTTTAATTAGGCCTATTAACCTATGATTAAAGTCTAAAACCCCCTTTTATTTTTTGGTACAACTGTACAACTGTACAAGTAGCATATCTTCTTGTCTTTTAGTTCATCACACCATGTTTAGCTTATTTAGGTTATTTCAAAGTTTCCCATTTTCTATCTTAAAACAGTAGCTATGTATAGCTTTTTTTTGTTTTATTAGCAAATAATTTCTACCTCTTTTTCGTTGTGTAGGTCTAGTAAGGTTGGACCGCCAGGTTGGTTGTCTAGAGACACTCATACTGGTTGTGGCAATGCCCTAGTCCACTGGGTCTATGGTGGTCAGTAGTCACATGCAATGACCAATGACCATTGACCATGGTTTATTTTTTTATTAAACAAGAAATAAGATTATTTTTTGGAAAAACAAGGTTTAAGGTTATGGAAGAAACAATCCCTCTCTTAGTCTCTTGTCGTTTTATGTACCCTTGTTTTGTCATATATATGAAAGAAAAAAATTTCATTTTTTTTACTCCTGCGCCATACAACTGCAGTTGCTTTTTATACAACTAATGCTTTAGTCTCCCTAGCTAAAGGTGAGTGGGGGTGGTGTACGATATGCAATGAGCTGTGGGATTAGTCGTATGCATGATAGTATGATACACACCTTAGATTTCAATTAATGAGTTTATTATAGCCTCAAATATATAGATCAGTCTGGCCGACCTCTAATAATAACATATATACATGCATAGACTTATCACTGTGAAATTGTGTATTTGTATTGTCGATAAAATTATCATAACCTAGTAACTGAGTTAATCAATATGAACTTATATGATATCTGTAAACAAAGACAAATAAAAGCAAACACTATGGAGTAATTGATTAGTGATTTTTGTTTTATAAACAAAATTGAAGCTATGGCCATGCCAAAGGTACGAAGTAATTTGGAGTTGTTTACTTTACATAAACTCATATTATAATGATTATTAATCTACCTTCGACAGGAAGGTATTGATATTTAAACCAAATGTATTCTGCAAAACTCGTAGCAGTAAAACATCAAGGCATATATGTCTGGCATAACAATTTTCTTTTCTTATGAAACTTTGGGTTTTGCAGAGGTCCCACCCTGATTCTGATAAATTGAAAAAGTTTACAAACTTTAAACTAGCATAATTAACAACTTTGCTTACAGCCAAAAAGAGAAGAAAATAACCAGCATAACAAAGTACTGATCGATCTTCATCAAAAAAAAAAAAAAAAAAAGGTACTGATCGATCAGCTGCCAATTCAACCCATCTACTTACACCATTAAAGCCCAACCCCAATACCCCATGCCATAATTCTACGGTTCTATGTCATGAGTCATGACTCATGACGTTCTCCTGCAGCGAGATGTGTCAATTCCCCCTCTCCATCTTTGATTTCAAAAACTGACCAGATTTTACCCAATCTGTTCATCACAGCTAGTCTTTCTACCTTCTGCATTTATTAATATAAACAATTCAAACAATAAATAATTTCACAACTCAAAAAAACATTTTTTAAGTTAAACCAAAATAATAAGAGAAATAATGTTTTGGGATAAATCATAAAAATCTTACCTTGCAGACAAAAGTAAGTAGCACCACCATCACCGAGAAACCAAACTGCTTCCACTCCTTATCAAGAGCAAATAAAATAGACAACTTTCCGAAACCAAAGAGAAGGGCATCATAGATGTTGGTCTAGTCTTGCTTAAAACAAAGTCTGTATCTAGTCACCCATGCCAGAATGCAACAAATCACAGGAAGAACTACATAGTCGTGTTTGACAACAGACAAGACATCGCTGATACCATTGGCGACCATCCCCGCGATCCACCCTTCAGGCTCATGGGCATTAACCCATCTGACCGATAAGTTGGCTACTTCTGCATAAAATTTTATTGCAACAATAAAAGCAATAGTTGCTCCAAAGATATACCATAACACAAATTAATTAAGAACCACCAATCAATCATAAAACTTTGAAGATTGCGTGTAGCATAAAACCCACACACACTAATCATGACAGAATCACTCACAACACTAAAAGAAAATATCATCCAAAAGAGTCTTAAACCACGACCTCCTTTATTTGTGAAAACATTTGTGACAAAAGACTTGAAAGTGGGTTCTTCCCAATGTCCAGCAGTATTAGGAGGATCAGCTGCTGCTGGTCTTTCCATTTTCAAAGCTAGCTAGGTTTTTAAAACTAGGGTTTACTGGTTTTCAAGAGATGAAAGGCTAGAACTTTTACTGGTTTTTTCAAGGAGAGAGGAGGCTAGAACTTTAGTGTAAAGAACACTCTAGGGATAGCTCTTTTTATAGTGGTTTTGTCCTAAACATATTTTCCTAGAGTTACATCTATACCCTTGAACATTTGTCTCATGTGAACAAAAGTTTTGACACAATTTGACCAATTTGGAAAACGTGGCACTTAGACACTTAGTGGTAGGTGGGTGAGAATACCGTTAGAGATTAGCAGATCAGATGGTATCACAAAAGCTGAAAGGCATCCCATGCTGATATTTTCCCTCCTCTTTTATTTTTTTTTTTTCAAAACGCTTGGCTCCAATTTTCATTTGGACATTTGGTGGTGGTTTTGCAAATTCACGGCAGGGAAAATTGTGGTTTCTTCAAAATCTCTTTAAATTCCAAGTTTAATTAATTATTTCAGCTTTGCCAAAATTAGGGTTCTAGGCAAAAATTATCCCTATTTTATTATTATTCACGTAAGAATAATCTCCAAGTCCAACCCTAATTACTGGTACTCTTTTGAATCTTATCTTAGGAATAGGGTCTGTTTGATTTGAATTTGAAAGATTGATTTTTTAGTTTTTCTTCTGAAAATCATTATTTCTCATGTTTATTTACTTGGAAATGAAATAATGATATCATGCCCTTTTGGATTTATTGTCTTCAAATTTTGTAAGTGATACCCGAATTGTAATTATTTCCATTATTAATATCTGTTACAATCATAATTGAAAATTCCGAATCCGCCCAAAATTTCGAAGTATGAAAAATCGGTATATACCCCGAAATTTCGATGGCCTGTGTCGGAATGGGAAGGTTGAAAATCCGACATTTCGTATATTTTCTCAAAATTTTGAAATAATTTGAAATATCGGAGAGGTTTAGATATATAACTACAGTAAAACCTCGATAAATGCATACCCTTAGGACCAAAAAAAATATATTACTTTAGCGAGATTATTTATTCATCGATAAATAAATAATATATTAATTTATTGATAAATTAATAATTCATTATTTTAGAAAGAGATTTTTAATCTATAGTAAAACCTCGATAAATGCATTCCCGTGGGACCAAAAAAATATATTACTTTAGCGAGATTATTTATTCATCGATAAATAAATAATATATTAATTTATCGATAAATTAATATTTATTATTTTAGAAAGAGATTTTTAATCTACAGTAAAATCTCGATAAATGAATGTTCAATATAGTAATAACCTCACTTAGATAATAATTTCTTCCGGTCCCGACTTGGGCATATGTACTAAAGTAATAACCTCGCTAAATGCATTAAGGAATAAAAAAATGAATCACTAAAGACCCAACAAAAATATAAATTAATAATTTTTAAATTCCATACAAAATATTTTGTATATAATCTACATACTCTTGAACTTTTATTTATAAATTCATTTTTTCTGAAAATATGCATCTAAAATTGTTTGTTTTTTTCTTGTACTTAAACCAAATTCAATCTCATCCTAAACTTTTTGTAGAGCATACACAATTTCCCGATTATTTTGCTCATATTGGCCCTGCTTATTTGGGCTGCAAAAAAAGCAAATCTTTACCCATCTATGATTAGAGTGGTCCCTTCCAAATTTGCCCTTTGATTTTAAATGGTCTCCAACTAATCTAGCTTAAAATATATTGGTCCCCTACCTAAACCTTAGGTAAGTATGATATAATCATACATGGACCCAACAAAGTTAATTAGATAAAGTGTGAAATCTTTACACTTTAGAAATAGCACCAAATTTTATGCATAAACCCAATTATCAAGAGCTTCGAGGATATTAAATTAGGCTAAATTCCATGCAAATTTTTGCGGGATAACCAAGCAGAGCCATTGTAGCAAATACCTATATAATGTGATTATTACTTGAAATGTTTCTTTTGATGAAACATTTGGTATAACCGAACTATCATCTATCATCTGGATGAAGATCATGTTCACCATCATTTGGTGTATGACCTCTACTTGTTGTCTTTTGATTTTTTTTTTCTTTGACCACATAGATTGAAAATCTCTTTCTAAAATAATAAATATTAATTTATCGATAAATTAATATATTATTTATTTATCGATAAATAAATAATCTCGCTAAAGTAATATATTTTTTTGGTCCCAAGGGTATGCATTTATCGAGGTTATTTATTTATCGATAGATAAATAATATATTAATTTACTATAATTAATTGTTATTAATTGTTATTGATTGAACATGAAAGAATGACATGTATGTTTGCATGATTTAGTTTGTGGATACCAACTCTTCCCCTATTCATCATAAGATCTTCTTTACATCTCTATCCATCTTCTTAAGTTAGTTTAAGTATTAGTTTATTTATTTATTACCTCTAGGAACTAGAATCTGAAAAAACACAAATAGTGCTAATCTAACAGTTTAATATTCAAACAAATCAAACGATACGCAGAAATTAAATAACACGCAGGAATTTTTAACGTGGTAAAACCCAATTTGGGAAACGTCCACGGTTGCCCTGATGACAACAAATAATCCACTAGATGAAAGAGATTTACAAACCTATCAACTACCTACACTCACTGCGAGCTGATACTCCAGGTTATCTCTAACACCTTGACTTCACCAGAGCACCTTGATGTACGCACAAGACACTCGACTCCTTGATGAACTCACAAGAAGACTCGAAGCCGAATTCACAATGATATATGGAGAATAGAGAAATTTATGAATTGGGGAGAAAGGAGATTGAGTTCAATAACCAAAAACTACTTCAACACAAAAACCTAAACAAAACTCCAAGGAAACAAGAGATGAATTGGACGGCCAAAGAACTAACTAGTTCTTTGGAAGAGAAACCCTATTTATACTTAGGGTTGGAATACACAAGAAATGGGCCGGAATTGCTGAAATCCATATTGGACGTACGTACGTCTAAACAACATTCGTACGTCCCCACACGGTAAACGCTTGCTGCCTGGTTGGACATACGAACGCCCTAACTAGGTACGTACGTCCAGAACAAAAACTTTCCTGCTGCCTAACCTGACGTACGTACGCCATGACTCGGTACGTACGTTCAACGCGATGAAGGTTTGCTGACCTATTGGACGTACGTACGTCCTAACTAGGTACGTACGTCCTAAACCAAAAACAGACTTTTGATACACTTGACGCAAAGACAAAGACTCAGGAAGACGCGCGTACAACAAGGTTTTCCTAACAATGAACTCAAGGCGAGATAACCATGAACATCCAATGTCACAAAATTAATGTCAAACAACCGAGTGCCGGTTTCAGAATCAATCTCCATCATATTTGTTAATTCACTTGGTGTTCTTTAACCATTGTTTTCTATTGTATTGAGCTAAGAACTTCACCTTTGAGGTGGGTACGACCCTTGCTTGTTACTTGTCTACATTGATAATCAATATTTACAGACACAAGAAGGAAATCAATATAAATCCATCTTTTGATTAGAAGGATAACACAAAGTCCATCTATCAATAAACAAAATTTAAGAAATATTAGAGTGCACATACAATAAATAAATAAATCATGTAATCGTTATTGATAGTTTTTTTTTATCTTTCTCTCAAATTTATTTTAAGTTAAAATTCATCTATAACTAATAACTAAAGTTAATGACCAAGTTAGAAAATCTATCCATTCTACATGAAAATCTATAACGGTGAGCATTGGACATGTATAATATCCATTCTACATGAAATTTTATGAGATTTACATCTATCTATTGTACATGAATTTTCCTGTACAGTCCTAAACATAGAGCACAAGCCTAGAATTGCACAGAGTACTTGGATTACCTAAAAAAGTTAAAATTATACATCTCATAAGAATTGCAAAGGGGAGGCCTAGAATTGCACAGGGGACTTTGATCACCCAAAAAAGTTAAAATTATACATCTCATAAAAATTGCACAAGGGACTTTATCTAAAAAAAAATTATACATCTTCGAAAGAATTAAATCAAACTAATAAATTTGTATCTGAAAAAAGTTTTGCAGAGGTTTTTGTGATTGGGTGCCAACAATTAAGAAGAAAATGGAGATCGATTTGTTTGATTTGGTGTCTATTCGAAAAGCTTTGATTAGGTTTATTGATTGGGTTAGAACGGTTGTATAGAGTGAAGGAAGAAGAAGTAGATCGATTTCTATTGTAAATCAATTTCTTATTTCTTTTAAGTGAAGAAATAAGAAGTACAATTTGTATTGTAAATCAATTTCTATTTTTATTTTTCTCTATGATTGATTTGAAGTTGTAAAGGAGGTGGCTTTGAAGTGTAGGAAGATTGAAGTGAAAGAAGAAAGAAGAAATAGAAGTTTTAATATCATTAACAATCTGTTTAGAAGGCCCAATATAAAACCCATTTACGTCGCCCGACATCAAACCCAAGTTTTGCTACTCTAATTTGAGCCTCATATCAAAATTTCACATACGGATCTCAAGGCTATCCTAACCATTGAACATAACTTAAGTTTGGACCCCAACCATCAATTTAATCTCACCCGTAGATCTACCCTCACACAAAGATCTCAAGAAAATCCTAACCCTTGAATACAACTTAAATTTGGACCCAACCATCGATTTAATCTCACCCACAGATCTATCCTTATAAATACATCTCTAGATGATCCTGACCCTTCTTTGTTATATCTAGACAAACTGTGTTTGTGCCATCCTCACAGTATAATATAGATACTATATTTTTAAAACTAGTTTTCATATTTTCCAAGGGATTAAGCTTCAATTAAGCTAGTTTTCATGTTTAAATATTTTTTTATATTTATTTGTATATAAATAAAATTAATATAATTAACTTAAATCCTTACTAAGATTAATAAAATCAACATAATTAACATAAATAAAATGATTGAGTTATAATAATTAGTGAACTACTTAATACTTACATAATTAACTTAAATCCTTATTAGGATTAATAAAATGTACAATCCTGCGAAATTGTAACTCTATCTAAGAAATAAACAAACTAAAACCCAAGATCACTATCATAATCAGTGAACTCCAGTGCTCGACTAGATGATGTTCCCTTCGTAGATGAAGAAATATGTTCCCTATGTGATGCTTCAATAGCCATCTCCAAGTCTCGCTGCTCTGATTCATCTCCAAGTCTTGCTGCTCTAAGTAATCAGGGTCTTGTGTCGAACGCCTAAGTGCCTCCTCCAAGTTTCGTTGCGCTCTAGTCTCGTTGTCCTCATCTTGAATCTCGGTCTGGTGTGAAGAAGCACCACTAGTCACCTGTTCTCGTCGTCCCAACTCCTGCTCTCGTCGTCCCACCTCCTTAACTCCTCCTCGTGGTCTTTCTCATCCTTTGTGCCCAGAAACAACTTGTCGTGCAACAATAATCTGACATCAGGAAGTACCTTTGTGCAACTTATAACATTGTTCCCAACTCCAGGTAGGTGTTTCTTGAACCATGTCACCCCTCTACCTCACATTTTCTTCTCACAAAAACCACAATGTATTCCAGTCTCATCGCCTGGCTCAACAAATCCGTACTCCCACCCAATGTCCCTCTTAGCCATTGTTTGTGGACAAACAAAGTGTTGTTTGGAGGTATTTGATAAGTCCTCAAAAGTGTATATTTATCCCCCGAATAACACCTTGTTTATTTAGCATTTAGCTTATATTATTGTGTTATATCTATTGAGTAGTGCTATCTTCTCTATTGTGTAGGTTTCATGAGCCGCAATGCGAATATTATGTAAAAGCCCGCAAATAGTCAAGAAAAGCAAGCAAAAATGTGTTATTTGCACAAGGGAAGGAGAATTAATATTTGCACCCACAGATCTGCTGAGGGCACCCCACGGTCAGACCAGTTGACTTGCCTTTATGTCAAAGTGGGGTGGGTCCAATTCTCAACCCAAACCGGGTCCTATTGGAGCCCACAAGTCAGAATTTCTATTTTAGGCCTTATTTAAAGTCCAAACTTAAAAAAGCTCTACAAGAAGATCCAGAAGTCTGATTTGGGCCCATGAGCTATCAAACTGAAGGTCTTGGTCCAAGCTAGAACTTTAGCCCAAGATAATTAGGTTTTGCTAAAGACCTACTGTCTCTAGAAGACCAACAGCAGCAGCCACGAATTTGACCTAATTTGGAAGTCTTTGCATTCAAGTATTCTACTTTGTATTTTCTATATAAGAGAAGTAGTAGCTAGGGTTTATGTATCTTTTAGTTTATCTTTTAGATCTCTTTGAGTTCTTCATATAGAGAGAGAGGAATATTTGTCAGAGAAAGTTCTTCTTATTTTGTATCAACTCAATTATCAATATCAATTCCATTAACTTTTCCATTATGATGTATTGTGTTTTAATTATTTATTCTATGGTGTCATCATCTAGGATGAGTAGCTAAATCTCCTTAGGGGGATGGTTGAAGCACTCTAGATGATGCAAAAACACCATGTTTGTTCTTATTGTTCATTGTGATTCAAAGTTCTTAATGCTTATTTACTTCTAATTCGCGATATGAGGTAAGTATGATTATTTGCATGTTATTGTTATCCATGATGTTAAAATACTATTGTTAGGGTTTAAGGAGACCTAACTTTGATGGATGTGTTTATATTTATTGTAGATGTATAGTAAAATAGTTGAGAGGTGATTATTACATATTTGCAGTAGATATCTTTTATTGGAACCCTTTTGTAATTAAATTGATATCCGAGAGGTGATGGTTTATTTATGAATTAATATGTTGAATTAATTAGATTGAATAGCTGAGAGGTGACGGTTTAATTAATAAGACATATTCAATTGCATGCATAAGAGAGTCCCATTTTAATTAGGTGGAATAGCTGAGAGGTGACTACTTGATTATTATAGGTATTAATAATTAGTTGGAATAACTGAGAGGTGACTAATTGATTATTATAGATTGAACATGAAGGAACAACATGTTATGTTTGCATGATTTAGTTTGTGGATACCAACTCTTTCCCCTATGTCATCATAAGATCTTCTTTACATCTTTGCCATATTCTTAAGTTAGGGTTTATGTATTATTATTACATGTAGGAACTAGAATCAATCTCCAATCTTATTTTTTATTCATTTGGTATTTCTTTACCATTGTTTTCTATTGTGGTTGAGCTAAGATCTCCCCCCTCTGAGGTGGGTACGACCCTTGCTCGTTACTTGTCTACTTTGATATCCAATTTATACAGGCACAAGAAGGAACTTCAAGTTAAAAAATATAATCTTTTGATTAGAAGGTTAGAGATTAACAACTTTACCATCTATTAACGGGTTTCACACAAAAATCATCAAGACAAAACAAACCAACACACAAAATACCCAGACAAACCAATACACTAAGTAACAAGACAAACCAACACTTTCTTTCATCGGAATGAGTAACCTCCATCTTGAACCATCTGAGGATGGGCTGGCATCATTTCTAGGAAGAACTCAATGTAGAATCGGTCCCAAGTCATTGTTTGAAAGTAATGCATCTGGTAATTTGCAACATGCATTTCATATGCATCTTGATCAATACAAAAAGAAAAGAAGGATAGATGAAATATCACAGATCCATCCTTATTGGCTGAGTTGTATCAAATAATGGCATATCTGAGCCGTTTGTCATTGAAAACAACCATTGATTTGCATATGGAAACCATGAGCTATCTCTTGGAGGATATTCACTTTGGGAGTATGGATGCGAAAGATTTGGGTAACCTGCATCGTGATACCATCCACCGTATGGAGATTCAGTACTACTAGAAACACTCGATCCGTAGTTTTCGACAGTCGAATAAGGGGTGTTCAAGGATGAATCAGAAGAAATGCGGCCGGGAAGATAGGTGTCACCTGAATATGCTTCATGGGAAGGATTATACCCGTATTGTTCCTGATAAGTCAATGGACTATCCTCTACCCTCAATGATTCTATTTCATCAGTAGGGTGGAGCCTTCTTTATCTGTGAAGCTTTGGAATAGGTGTTGCCTTATGATCTTCATCCTATGTGGCATGGTCAAACTGAGACTCCCCCATAAAACAAAAATTCGGAAAAAAAACTCATATCCCCATAAGGAACCTACAGCACATTTTCCTCATGTTGAAGATATAACACCGCCAATTCCACCATCATCGGAGTTAGAACGTGAACCTGATGATAAATGGGCTCGAAATAAGTCACTACCATCACCGTGAATCTTGGAATGATCTCCCAAAAGGTCATCTTCGCCAGATCGGGGAACATTTAACCGGGTATGCGATGGATCCTCTGGCAAAATGTTTTCTCAAACATTCACGCCCATCTCATCCGCAATCTTAGCATTTGAAACCCTTGGTGTTTTGTCTAATTGAACATTGCCTCCACCGTCAAATTTGATCCAATCCATTGATGCATCATCAGAATCATTTTCATCTTTTCTAGGATACAACATCGTGAGATCGACGATTTCATTTATAACCATGGAGACTCTTCTAGCATGTTTCTGTTTCATCCTCAAGTTATAGTGGGAGTATACCAGCCTACCTAACTTAACTAGATTAACTCGACATCGTCTGTTCGAGTGAATCATACCAAAGGTACTCCAATTACATTCGCATCCAGACGATGCGACCGTTTGAGTAAGAATGCACATTGCTACCTTTCTCAAAGATTGTGCATCATATCCATAGGTGATCCACCACTTAGCTGTAAGAATAAGTAATTTCTTGTTAATACATACCCACTTGATTGTTGTCGAAAGAGCAAGAATTGTATACATTGATTGATTACTGACCTGGTTGTTGTCGAAAGATGGACTTTTTCGCCAATACAGACCCAAAAGAACATGTTTGTTGTCAAAAGAGCCTCAACTACATTAACACATTTCCAAATGTATTAAAAATATGTTTGAAATTACATGACAACCATTGACATTTTATAGATTTCTTACCTCATGCATGCCATCGGTCCGTGTCTCTTCATCAGGCACCAGAGTTGTAATGGATTCTTTGATTGCATCCATAAAATTGTTATCATAAGCGGCTGCATCTTGATAAGGACCATATTGGATCGTCGGGTTGAGCCAGTATGTTAAAAGTATGTCGTGTTAGTTAGGAAATATGTCAAATAAATGAAATAGACTATTGTTTTAATCATGTAACATAGCTTACCAGCTTTGTACAAGGTAAGGGAGAGTTGTTTTTCCCATCTGCCGTCTATTAATGTTTCACACCATTTAGGATACTTCCGTGTCATCATCACCTTCTTCTTTAGGTTATCCATCCATTTATACAAGAAACCCATTGTAGGTACTTTATCATCATTAGCCTTCCTCAAGGTCTCAACCATAGGTTCAATACAAATAGACTTTATGTTTCTTCAGAATTGACGATTGTTGATTAGATCTTCACTCTCAACCATAAGTTTATCTTTTGTATGAGTTTTAATCGCAATCCACTTAGGATCGACTATCATTGCTTTCAAGCCATCTTGTTTCTTCAGCATGCTTTGAAGGGCTAAAAAGTTGGTAGCAAACCTCGTCAATGCCGGTCTAACAATGTCGCCACCACAAGCTTCTCTCATCGAGTCACAAACTTGTGAATGATTGTATATATACTTAGTTATTTTTCTAGCACGCCCAATAACCTTTTTAACTGAATCCTTATGACAGAATTATTTGAGGACGAGGTCAATGAAATGTGTTGCACATCCGATCCAGAACATGTGATAACCTACCATTAATTATCATATATTTATTAATCTTTCTTTTGAAAATAAGTATATTTGTATAATAATTGACCAAAACTTACCAGAGAGTTTACAAAGATTCGGACCGGATTCCGTTCCGGTTGTTAGTTTTGAAAACAACTTTCGACCATGTTGGTAGTTTAAAACTATATTGTTAAAATATAAAACAAAGTTTAACCACATCGTCAATTCACACAATTTGGTCATTATTTTAAGTAACTTTCTTGAAATAGAATACCCACGGCTGGTATTTCTTTCCAAGTATAGTTGGATTTACTCATTTACATCTCGTTGTTAGAAATAATGAAAATATAATTCTCTGAAAAACATAGTTGGCGACCACTCTACCAGTGTAATTCTCACTTTTGAATTGTGGAAACGTTTAAACTATATGAAAATATATGAAAGCATACTCATATCTAGACATTTTTCGGCAGGGGAGTATATGCATTGGGGATTAGGAAGGGAGGGTGAGCATGTTATGTTTAACGGTTAAAACATTGGCATACATTAGATGCTTTGGTCAAAAGGTATAGCTATCTATATTATAACCTGCACTTATAAAATTAAACTTGGTAAAAAGACAAGCAACGGTTAAGATTTGCAGAGGAGATTATAGAGATTGGCTTTTAATGAGATTGCAAATAAATGGTTAGGATTAAATTTATCGATAGAGAAACATGGAAAGAGTATTTTAAGCCAAAAACTTGTTGTTCCACCAGAGACCCACAGTAAAAAAAAGTCTCTCGATGAGTGATGACAACATCAGTTCAATCTAAGAAAGGCCCTCTAAAAAATCATAGGGTTGTTGATTTTCAATGGTAACCAGTAAAGATACTATCTGTGTGTACCCTAGGTAAAAACACCCGACAGGTTTCACCGATGGCTGTATAAGAAGCTAAGTCGGGAGCACCTGAGGATTAGCCAGCTAAGCCTGGGCTATCGGGTAGGGCCCAACCCGGTTTAAAGGGATCCACATACGCTCTATGGTCCTTAACCTACTGGATAGTCCACGACCAATGGGTGGAACCCCGGTTATTGTATAAGAAGTTGAACCGTGGGCTCCCATACATCGATCATGCCCACCTCAGTCAAGTAGGCCAGGTTCGGCCCAATAAAGTCCAGCAGCGACAGAGGCTCATCCGAATGCTTAACACAGAAGTCCAGAGGACCTCGCCTGGGTGTATGCAATGAAGATTGGGCCTCCAGTCAAAGGAGTCAAGCCCAAGTCTTTGCTTTCAGGCTTGGTCAATCCAAGTCCCAACCAACTAGGTAAGTCCAACGAGATTATAGGCTAACAGAACCCATGGTTCTAGCCCGCTGGAAAAGATAAAGGAAGACTCAGGTTGAATCAGGGCCTATCAGAGGATGCCACGTGGCAGTCATCCTTGTCAAATTGAATTCAAACCAAGGAGATAACCGTTCGGCAGCATGCAAGTTATCTCCACGAAAAGCATCTTCACAGTTGAACTACCTGAGTTCATGGAGTCAAAACCGGAGGGGTGGTTGAGCCAGCCTCCTCCGGCCTATTACAAATACAGGAGTTCTAAACCTCCTGAACTACGAGTCTTTCACTGAGCAACTCCATTAGAGCTTAATGAAAGCAGAGTCTTGATTCCAAGTTCATTCTCTTGGATATGTAGGCAGCCTGATCTTCATCAGGTCCAGTCTTATTGTATACTCCCATCTTATCTCTGTCTATACAAGGCTTCCATTGTAACTGTTCGATCAATATATACATATCTCGAGTTTGTGGATCAAATTTTTGCACCCAGACTCTTTGGCGCCCACCGTGGGGCTGAATCTCCTTCCAGAGCCTTGCAAAGAATCTCGATCCAGTTATACCGGAGTTGCTGCAGCAATGGCCGGAAGTAAGAGACGCCTGACTCGTTCCAATAATGGAATGAGCCAAGTTACTGAAAGTCAGACAGAGAACCTTTCTCTTCTGTCTCCGGTTCTTGAAGCAACAGAACATGTGAATCAAGAATCAGTTCTCCGGAGTGAGGGCCACGATCAAGGCTCGCAACACTCTGAAAGTGGACAGTCTGAAGCAGAAAACTTAGTGCAAATCACTAATGATCCAGGTAGTCCTAATATAGTCAACCGGACCGTCATGATACCAGCATCACAAGATCCTAAACCATCCAGAGTACCCACAGCAAGAAGAGACCAGAGAACCTCTCCCCTGGTAACAGGAGGAGGTTATACCGAGCAGCAAAAGGGACAAAGCCCCGCAGCCGAGTCCCCAACTGCAATCATCAATAGGCTAACCAAGAAAAATGTAAAACTGAGAAGAAAGAAGAGAACCAGGGCCGGAAATAGCCAGTCATGCTCAGCCTCGTCTTTAAGTCCATCTCCTCAGAAGAAGGTAAGGCGACGGTCAGGCAACGACCGGAGTCTTACCCCTCATAGCCATGGTCCCCGCCCTGTTTGGGACAGGCTAGCACCGGGGAGAGATAGGACGTCTATCTCCCCAGATCAGAGACATCGTCGCGGAGGTGCAAGAACTCCCGGACCACGTCATGGCAGGGTTACCCGCAACAGGTCCGTAGAAGAAGTCACTCCATCAGAAGGACAGCGCCGGAGGAGGCACTAGAGCACTCCCCCGGCACGCCACTGTCAGAGAGGAATCAGCCCTCAGAGGGCCCACGCCCATTAGAGACAACCAGAGCTGAACGTGGAATAGATGAACCATTTCAAGCTACAGGAGATGATCGACCTGGCTGTTTCCAACAAAGCAAACCGGGATGAACGAATCAGGAAACTTACTCTCTCAAGGTTGGTCGTGTCACCATTGGCAGAAGAAGTCAGAAGTCATATAGTCCTGGCCAGCTTCAAGCAGTCGCCCTTCGAACAGTATGACGAGACGAACGGTTGTCCGGTTCAACATGTTATGAACTACAAAAGCACCATGGCCATTTGGGACCATGATGACAAGCTACATGCAAAAATGTTTGCTGCTTCACTCAAAGGCGAATCATAGACGTGGTATCACAATCTGTCGCCCGCATCCATTCGCACATTCGTACAACTGGCTGAGTTGTTCGAAGAAAAGTACCGATTCAATGTGAAGACTAAGAAGGGAGCTGAAGTCTTATTCTCCCTGCAGATGGACCGGAGCGAAACACTCAGGAATTTCGCCCTAAGATTCCGAACCTTATTGTCAGAAGTACAAGACGCATATGATAGCGTCGTCATTCAAGCCTTCAAATATGCCTTGAACAGCAACCATGAAGAATTGTATCGGTCAGTGGCAAGAAAGCCCCCGTCCTCTGTCTCGGCCTTGCTCGAGAAGGTAGAAAGGTACGCTCAGGAAAAAGACGACTTGAAAGCCAGGAAAATGAGACTTGCCGGAGGCCAGTCCTTCGAGAAACCCCAGAAGGCAAAAGAAGAAAACTCCGGCAGGGATCGCAAGGAGGAAAAAGCCCCTGACAGAAACAAAGACAAGAAGGGGAAAACCCCAACTCGACAATCAGACCGCCGATCAGAGAAGTCTAACGGGGGCGAACGTAAAGAAATGGAATTTACACTCCTGAGGTTTCGGACCGAGGAAGTTTTCAAGAAGATCAAGAACAGAGAGCTACTCAATAAACCTGCCCCTCTCCCGACAGACCCGGAGGGCAGAAAAGATAAGTCCAAGAAGTGTAATCATCACAATTATTACGATCACTAACTGAAGAATTGCAAGTCATTGAAGTATGAAATGCAGCGTCAGGTTGACGCCGGTCTCATCCCTGACATGGTGCAGACCGAAGCAGTCGAACAGGTAAAAACCGAAGATCGGATTGTATATGTATGCCATGTACAGACACCCAGTCCTCCAAGACAGAAAGGAAGAATTGCGCCCGAGAAAAGCTGCGGTGGATAGGACATGTCCATGAGGTTGGACAGCTCAACTTCAACGAAGGGACGAACACTGAGTCCATTGTCCCCGGGGGTTTGACATTCACCGAGGAAGACGAAAGAGGCGTGCATTATCCACACAATGACGCCCTGGTCATCACAGCATGGATTGGAGTCTACCGGGTCCGATGAGTCATGGTCGACGTCGGTAGCACCTCCAGTGTCATGTTTTCATGCGCCTGCAAAGCTATGGAGCTATCTAAGGGTCTCATCGAATCTGATGAGACTCCTATCTATGGGTTCAACGGCGAGCCAGCACAGTCCTCCGGACGAGTCCACCTACCAATCACGGTGGAATTCAACACCGTCGGGATAGACTTCTTGTTGGTCGACTCCCCCTCCTGTTACAATGTTATTTTGGGAAGGGACTGGATTCATCAGATGAAAGCCATAGTGTCTACCTTCCACCAAAGCTTCAAATTCCCGACTCCCAACGTGATTTGCAGGGTCAAGGGAGACCAAGGGACGACATTCAAGTGCCATCTCGATGCTGTCAAGGGGAAGTCCATTTTCGAAACTAAAAGGAATACTATCTTCTTGACGGACTCTCATCAACAGCAACTAGCTCCCGGCAAGTCTGTCAAAGGGAAGCCAGACGCAAAGACCGGGATATCACCAGCGATCGACAAGCTGGAAGAAGTTATAGTGGACCGGAGTCCCACAAGACAACTTAAATTTCTTCCGGTCTACCAAAGGCTGAGAAGGATCTCATAATTACTCTGCTCGGGCAGAATCACTACGTCTTCGCATGGAGTGTCAACGAGATGCTAGGAATTGACCCTTCAGTCGCCTGCCATAAACTGGACATTGACCTTCAGTTCAAGCCGGTCAAGCAAAAACTAAGGTGAATGGCGTCGGATTGAAAGCTGGCGGTCAACGAAGAAACCGATCAGCTAGTTTCAGTTAAATTCATCAAACCAGTCATCTACCCTACCTGGGTTCCCAATATCGTGGTTAGAATGGTAAGATCCGAGTTTGCATCGATTTTACTAACCTTAATAAAGCATGTAAGTGCACCCATATTCACTCCCCAGAATCACAGATATGGTGGATGCCACCGCTGGTTATCAAAGATTATCCTTCATGGATGCCTAATCCGGGTATAACCAGATTCCACTTCAGGAAGAAGATCAGGAACATACCGCATTCATCACCGATCGGAGGCTTTCCTACTATCGGGTGATGCCGTTTGGTCTGAAGAATGCCGGAGTAACGTACAAGAAGCCGGACAACACTATCTTCAACGAGCTCATAAGCCGGACCATGGTGGTCAAAACCAAGGAGAAAGATGATCATTTACGAGACCTGCAGCAGACATTCGACATCCTGGCACTGTACAACATGAAGCTGAATCCAGCCAAATGTTCTTTTGGTCTTTCTTCCGGCAAGTTCCTTGGCTTTCTCATGACCAACCGTGGCATAGAAGCCAATCTAGATCAGATCTGGGCAGTCCTAAAGATGCCCGCCCTGAAGACAGTGAAAGAATTCCAGAGACTAACTGGGAGGTTAGCGGCTTGGTAGAGGCCAAAGTTGTTAATCTCTAACCTCTAATCAAAAGATTATATTTTTATTTGAAGTTCCTTCTTGTGCCTGTATAGATTGATTATCAAAGTAGACAAGTAACAAGCAAGGGTCGTACCCACCTCAAAGGTGAATCATAAATAAGAGAGATGTAATTCTACTTCATGCATGCAATAATAATAAACCGTAAAAAACCTAACTTAGGAATATGGTAGAGATGAAAAGAAGATCTTATGACGACATAGGGGGAAGAATTGGTATCCACAAACTAAATCATGCAAACATAACATGTTATTCTTTCATGATCAATCTATAACAATTAATTAGTCACCTCTCAGTTATTCCAATTAATCATTAATACCTATAATAATCAAGTAGTCACCTCTCAGCTATTCCACTCAATTAAAGTGGGATTCTCTTATGCATACTATTGAATATGTCTTATTAATCAAACCGTCACCTCTCAGCTATTCAATTTAATTAACTCAACATATTAATTTACAACTAAACCATCACCTCTCAGCTATTTGATTTAATTATAAGGGGTTCCAATAAAAGATATAAAAACTCCAGATATGTAATAATCACCTCTCAGCTATTTTACCACATAACTACAATTAATATAAACACAACCATTAAAGCTAGGTCTCCCTAAACCCTAACAATAGTATTTTAACAACATGGATAACAAAAACATGCAAATAATCATACTTACCTCATATTGCAGATAGAAGTAGATAAGGATTAAGAACTTTGAATCACAATGAACATTAAGAACATACATGGTGTTTTTGCATCATATAGAGTGCTTCCACCATCACCCTAAGGAGATTTAGCTACTCATCCTTGATGATGACACCATGGAATAAATAAATAATTAAATAAATAACAAAACATCATAATGGAAAAGATAATGGATTTGATATTAATGATAATTGAGTTTGATACAAAAGAAGAAGAAGAAGAACTTTCTCTCTTCAATCTTCCATAATAAAAACCTACCTAAACCTTAGCTACTACGTCTCTTATATAGAAAATACAAAGTAGAATACTTACATGCAAAGACTTAAAAATTAGGTTAAATTCGTGGCTGCTGCTGTTGGTCTTCTAGAGACATTAGGTCTTTAGCAAAACGTAATTCTCTTGGGCTTAAATTGTAGCTTGGACCAAGACCTTCAGTTTGATAGCTCATGGGCCCAAATCAGACTTCTGGATCTCCTTGTAGAGCGTTTTTAAGTTTGGACTTAAAATAAACTCTAAATAGAAATTCTGACTTGTGGGCTTCAATAAGACCCGGTTTGGGCTGAGATTTGGGATGCCCTCAGCAGATCTGTGCGTTCAAATATCGATTCTCCTTCTCTCGTGCAAATAACACCTTTTTGCGAGTTTTTACATAATATTCGTATTTCGGTTCATGAAACCTACACAATAGACAAGAAAACACTAATCAATAGATATAACACAATAATATAAGCTAAGTTGTTAAACAAACAAGGTGTTATTCGGTTAAATATACACTTTTGAGGACTTATCACTGCTCTCAACCGATATATCTCCCGGTACTCAGACCGATTCAAACCATTCTTCAACGCGATCAAAGCTAATGCGGAATGGAATCTTACTTGTCAGCAAGCTTTTAACGAAATCAAGGTATATCTCATTCAACCTCCCGTCCTTACAGCACCACAAACCGGGCAGCCAGTCAGCATCTATCTGGCCGCATCTGATATAACAGTTAGTGCGGTTATATTCGTGGAGGAGCCGGGGGAGAAGCCAGTATATTTCATCAGCAAAGTGTTGCAAGGAACTGAGACAGGGTATTCAAAAATCGAAAAGATCGCTTTGGCCCTGGTGCATGCAACCAGGAGATTAAAGCCATATTTCCAAGGGAGAGCAGTCAAGGTCTACACAGAGTTCCAGCTCGGAAAACCTCTTGGAAAACAAGAAGAATCCAATCGTCTGATCGAATGGCTAGCTACCTCAGTGTATACCACATCCGGTATGAGCCCAGAACCGTAAAGAAAAGAGCACGCCATGGCCTCCTTGATGGCAGAATTTCCTACCGAGGATATCCTGACCCATCCAAATCTCGAAGAAGATACACTGGGGGCGAACGATGCCCCCCGGTCACAAGAGTCTCCGACCAAAAGACACAGTAAAGCATGGACAATCTACACTGACGGGTCAAGTAACTATACAAGATCCGGCATAAGTTGTCTCCTGATCAGCCTAGATGGATAAAAGACAGAAAAGCCTGCCAGACTGGGATTCCCAACTTCAAACAACGAAGTTGAGTACGAAGCTCTGATATATGGTCTCCGGACAGCACTCCAACTGGGGGCGCAGAGAGTCATGGTTAAAACAGATTTAAAGCTAGTGGCGAACCAGTTCGCCGGATCCTTCCAAGCCAAGGACGACCGGATGGCAAAATATCTTGATGTCGTCCACTCCATGGTAGGGAAGTTTGAATTTATCACGGTCGATCAACGACCAAGGATAGATGTCAGGCATGCAGACGCCCTGACGTATCTGCCCTCTTCTATCAGCACTGGGGAGCCCTGACAGCTATCAATCGGATACCAGACAGAGCCGAGTAACGGGCACAAAGATCCAGACATGCCGCTACTGGAGGTCTACCTCCTGGAATGCAGATATTGGAAGGAAGTTCTCATGGTAACCACGAGAGGACAGAAAGGAAATCGAGATGAGGAAGCTTCACAGCCCGGCACCGGGCCTAGCACACAGAGCGAGCCAGATCCTCCATCTTAGGGACAAACACAGGACCCACCAGAATCACAGCTTGAAGATTGGAATCGTTGCCTCACCAGAGGCCGGATAGAAGCAATGCCACCTTCGACGGTGCCAGACGAACCGGACCCGTCGGAACCACCGCTTTCACATGTTCACATTGATTTGGAACTCTCACCGAAGCAGCCAATTGAAGACATTCCAGACAACCTGAATTCAGAAGTAGACATAATCGATGCCGAGTTACAGTCCAGCAATGGCCAAGACTGGAGGAGGCCATACATCAACTTTCTCATCCACCATCTGCTTCCCGAAGATCCAAAGCTATCAGCCAAAATCAAGAGGGGTGCATGGAAATTCACAGTCATCCTGCACCGGGAGTCACACAGGTTATACATGAAGAGCCATGGCTCCGGGGTCTTGTTTAGATGCCTTACTCCAGAACAAGGCTTCATCATACTAAAGGAGATCCATGTTGGGATCTGCGGAAACCATTCCGGGAGCAAAAATCTAGCACAAAAAGCGATGATCCAAGGATATTGGTGGCCGCACATGATGACAGACGCCAAGAAGTTCACTCAGGCATGCCTCCCCTATCAGAAGAATGCCTCGGTCGGTCATGCCCCGGCGAACGAGTTGCACCCCATCCTGAGCGCGTGGCCTTTCGCCAAGTGGGGATTGGATATTGTGGGACCGCTCCCAAAAGCTCTACGCTCAGTCAGATTCCTATTGGTTGCTACAGATTATTTCACCAAATGGGTTGAAGCCGTAGCTTTGGTACAGATATGTGCCTCCGACGTTAGAAGATTTTTGTGGAAAGATATAATCTGCAAGTTCGGGATTCCTCAAAAGCTAGTGTCAGATAATGGAAAACAGTTCGGCTGCGACAACATCTGGTTGTTCTGCAAAACCTTGGGGATCAAGCATAATTTCTCGGCCCCATATTACCCTCAGGGGAATGGGCAGGCAGAAGCATCCAATCGGGTCATCTTGGATAGACTCAAGGAGGTCCACAGGTATGACACCCTTTCAACTTACATTTGGAGTAGAAGCGGTAATGCCAATAGAACTGCTAGCTCCGACAACTCGTACTGATGCAGTCCTTACCGGGGAGAATGAAGGGATCCTGGCAAGAGAAAAAACCGTTCTTGACGATACTGGCAAGAGAAAAAACCGGTATGACCCAGGATGCCCGGACCTAGCTTCCGATCCTAGCTAAGTCCTAAATATTGAGCTACACTCCTTTTAGGCCCACGACGCCTGGATCTAGATTCCGGTCTCGGAAACCAATCTTAAGAGCGAGGTTATCCACTCTTAAGAACCAGGGCTGTTAGGCAAGCTAGCCTGCCCCCGGGTCGAAGCATGCAATACATGGACCATGAATGCCATGGAGTCAGCAAGAAAAAGAACTGTTATCGTCCCAAGGAAAACTCCTTAAAACGATAAGGGGGCGAGGGAGATAGTCGGTTGTAATAAATGCTGAAAATAAGGTAAAGATATCTAACAAGGTATTTCTGCACAACAAAATTTTTATTTCTTTTTCAGAAAGAAGATGTACAAGAGGAAGTCCCCCGGCAACCGGGACAGGAGCCTTTCTACAAAAGTCCAATGAAGCTAAGGCTGCGAAGAAGGATCGGGGCCATCACCGCCCTTTTTCGCCTTCTCCTTCTCCAGCTGGTCGAAGACCTGCTGGTAGGCAGCCTTTGCCAACCGGAGCTCTTCAGTGGCCCGGTCATACGCCTCCTCCTTGAGAGAGAGACGTCGGTCCAGCTCCAGCTTCTCTAGGGTCAGCTTCCAGCAAGTGTCAGCTTCCCGCAAGTGGCATCCAGCTCCGCCAAGGAAGTCTTGGCATCCTCCTCCCTCTGTAGAACAACGTTCAGGGTGAAGTCCAGATTGTGATAGTCCGCCGCCATGAACCGCGTGTCCTCCTCCAGAGCCCACCGGTCACTGTTGGCCGCCGCCAAGTCTTTCTTGAGCATTCTAAGCTCACAGGCGCTACAGATCCTCCAAGGCAGAAGACCGAGGTCTGACACTCAGCTCAAAGACCCGGGCCATGCCAGCTTGTGTCTGACAGACAAGAGAAACAAAAGTCAGAAATAAACATACAGGCATCAACAAGTCTAAAGCTAGAACTCAAGGCAGGGAACCTTACCGCAATCAGGTTGTAGGCCACCACCCTCATCACCCCGTCACGAGAAAGGCGGTAGTTGTATGCCTGGTCCTCCGGGAGCAGATTCTGAAAAACGTAGTCGAAGGCAGTATGGATGTTCATGATGTCGGAGTCCCCAATCGACATCGGTTCCCCGCTCAAAAATGTAGGATGAATGGTGAATGCCGGCAATGGGAACTCCGGAGTAGCCTCGGGCTGGTACTCAGCCGGTCCGCGGCCCAGTTGCACAGTTCGGCCAGTGGGCAGGTCAGTATATGGGACCTGGTCACCCCACCCATAAACCGGGGATTCATCATCGGCACTGCCCGGCACAGTGAACTCCACCTCAGTCTGGATGTCCTCGACGGCTAGAGCATCCTTAACAGGGACACGGGAGCCACTACCAATCTGGGTAGTCTCCATCACCGGTCCCCTCAACGCCCGAGGGATGGCATCCTCCCTCCTCAGACGCACAACCTCCCCCTGGTTAGTAGGGGAGGTAGAAACAACTCTCTTCTAGCCCCTAACAGACTCATCTACGACAGCCTTGCCCCTCGGATCAACTGGGACAGGAGACTGTTCAGAGACAACTTCAACAGCAAGAGGCTGAGAAGGTCTTACCTCCACCGGAGCCTCGACTCCAGCATCTCCAGCACTGGGGGCGTCCACTTCGTCCCGTGGACCCCCCGAAACCACAGCTGGCTCGCCTCTCTCAATAGCAGAGCTGGCCACCGTCTCCTCGGACACACCTCCCACCATCTCCGGCTGGGCCAGGTTGTCCACCATAGCATATACCTGCACCGGGGTAGGAAAGAATCCCTTAGTAGCCGATTCACCAGACCCACGGGAAAGCAAAAGTCCGCTATCCCTCGACATCAGACTTGGATCACCGGAGGAGTCAGATGAGCCATAAAAAACATGTGGCCTCCTCCAGCGACCCAAGGGAGGGTTTGAATGACAAACGGAGCTAGCATCACTGACCTGGACATCCCCGACAACTGGGATGACTTCCTGCAGAACGTTCGGCATTGGCTCATCGAGAGGAGATCTTCCCCCGACGGGAAGAGCCTCATCGGGCCAGTCATCCATCTCCCCCCGCAGATCAACAACCTCACTCTCAACCGGAGGCTCCTCCTCGACATTGCGGACTGTGGTCTCCACAGTAGCAGCACCCTCACCAGAGTTGGACTCTACCTCCACGACTTGCGGAGGGTAGGTGATCGGACCTCAAAAGTGTATATTTATCCCCCGAATAACACCTTGTTTGTCTAGCACTTAACTTATATTATTGTATTATATCTATTGATTACTGTATTTCTGTCTTTATGTAGGTTTTCGGAGCCAAAATGCGAATATTGAGTAAAAGCCACAAAAAAACGAGAAAAGCAAGCAAAGAGGTGTTATTTGCACAAGGGAAGAAGATTGGATATTTGCACCCCGCGGAATCTTCTAAGGGCACCCCGTAGTCAACTCTGGTCAAATAAGTTGAGTTGACTTTTTGGTCAATTTTGACTAAGGTTGAGTTTTGGGTCTACTTTGACTTTGGTTGACTTTTTGGCCAACTTTGACTTCTGCTTTCTTTTTGTCAAGAGTTGACTTTTCGGTCAACTGTTGACTTCAGGTCAACTGCTGCTGACTTAGGTTGACTTTCGGTCAACTGCTGACTTCTGAAGACTTTGGGTCAAATCTGTTGACTCATATAGACCGGACTTCCTATTTTGGATCTTAATCTTATAAAGGTTCTACAAGGAGAACTAGAAGTCCGATTGGGGTCCATGACATATCAAACTGAAGGTCTTGGCCCAAACTACAATTCTAGCCCTAGAGGATTAGGTTTTACTGATTGCCTAATCCCTCTAGGAGGCCAACAGCAGCAGCCACGAATTTCACTAAGTTAGAAAGTCTTTGCATGCAAGTATTCCATTATGTAATGTCTATATAAGAGAAGTTGTAACTAGGGTTTACTAGACTTTGGTTGATCATCAACTTGAAGACCAACTTTTGTGCTCAATTCAATATCAATATCAATCGATGATTTCAATTGTGATGTTCTTTGATTTAATTATTTGTTCCATTGGTATGAGTAGCTAAATCATCATGGGGGGAAGGTGGAAGCTTTCTAAGTGATGTATGATTATTATGTTGTTTCTTCTTATTCATTGTGATTCGAGGTACTTAATGCTTATTTACTTCTAGCTGCAGTATGAGGTAAGTATGATTGTTTGTGTGCTATTGTTATCCATGGTGTTAAATATTATTATTAGAATTTAGGGAGACCTAGTTTTGATAACAGTATTATATTTATTGTAGATATGTAGTGAAATAGCTGAGAGGTGATTACTGCATGTTTGTAATATTTATCTTTTATTGGAACCCTTTCATGATTAAATTCAATAGCTGAGAGGTGAGGATTTAATCATGAATAATATGTGGAGTTAATTAGATTCAATAGCTGAGAGGCGAGGATTTGATTAATGAAGCATATTCAATAGTATACATAATAGAATCCTGTTTTAATTCAATCCAATAGCTGAGAGGTGGGGATTGATTATTATAGGTATTAATAATTAATAGGAATAGCTGAGAGGTGACTTATTGATTATTATAGATTGAATATGAAGAACAATATGATATGATTGCATAACCTAGTTTGTGGAAACCTACTACTCCCCCTATGTCATCATATAATTCTCTCTTCCATATCTTCCATATTCTTAAGTTAGGATTTATTTATTGTTTATTGCCTGTAGGAAGTAGAATCAATTCTCCAACTTTTATTATTGGTTCATTGATGTTTCTTAACCATTGTTCTTAATTGTGTTTGAGCTAAGATCTCCCCCTCTGAGGTGGGTACGACCCTTGCTTGTTACTTGTCTACTTTGATCTCAATCTATACAGGCACAAGAAGGAAAAATCTACAAATATAATCTTTTGGTTTATGATACACAAATATCGTAACATCAGCCTCCAGGTGTGAAGAACCATCCCAAAGATGTTCGGAAGGTGTGTAAACTGAAGAAGTCTTTGTATGACCTGAAACAGTCTCCAAGAGCTAGGTTTGGAAGACTTGCAAAGTCCATGAGAGCTTTTGGGTACAAACAGAGCAATTCTGACCATACCTTGTTTCAAACACATAGTAAGATTACAGCTCTAACTGTGTATGTTGATGACATGATCGTTACAGGGGATGAATCCGAAGGAAATAAATGAATTTCAAAAGTATTTGTCGAAGGAATTTGAAATGAAGGATCTAGGAAAACTGAAGTATTTTTTGGGTATTGAAGTTGCAAGGTCTAAAAAGAGGATTTCACTCTCACAGAGGAAGTATGTCCTTGATTTGCTTGCTGAAACAGGGATGTTGGAATGCAAACCGATGGAGACACCCATTGAGATGAATCATGGACTCGCCATTCATCTTGACCAAGTTCCTACTGATAAAAGAAGGTATCAACGTCTTGTAGGAAGGTTAATTTATCTCTCTCATGCTAGACCTGATATTGCTTATGATGTGAGTGTGGTTAGTCAGTTTATGCATTCTCCTAATGAAGAACATATGGATGTAATCTTTCGTATCTTGAAGTATTTGAAGAAGGCACCTGGCAAAGGTTTACTGTTTAGAAAGAATGATGTATTGGACGTTGTTGCATACACAGATGATGAAGTGAATGTTGTTGGACACACAGATGCAGATTGGGCTGGTGATAAAACTGATAGACGTTCTACATCAGGATACTTTACTTTTGTCGGTGGAAATCTTGTAACTTGGCGTAGTAAGAAACAGAAAGTTGTTGCCAGATCGAGTGCAGAAGCTGAATTTCGAGGTATGGTACAAGGATTATGTGAATTGTTGTGGATCCGTAATGTCTTGAAGGAATTGGGCTTCAAGCTTCAAAAGCCTATGGATTTACATTGTGATAATCAAGGCGCCATTCAAATTTCACATAATCAAGTTCAGCATGATCGAACAAAGCATGTGGAGGTTAATCGTCATTTTATTAAAGAAAATCTTGACAGAAAGATTATTCACTTTCCTTTCGTAACCTCGGAGGAGCAATTAGTTGATGTTCTTACCAAAGGTGTATCTCAAAAATGCTTTGACAGCTCAGTTGAAAAGTTAGGCATGATTGACATCTATGCACCAACTTGAGGGGGAGTGTAGAAAGTTGTATATATATTCTAAATAAGAAACAATATATTTAAGATATATTTAGAATATTATGTATTTAGAATAGTGTGTCTTGGTAGACAAGAAACTAACTTGTATATAAACCCATGTTTTGGGATGAATCAATATGAAAAACTGAATTGAATTTAATTGAAGTCTTTTATTCAACACTTTTAATCTAAACTACTTAAAGAGGGGAAACCGAGTGACATCACCGTACGTCCCGGTCTCCAGTAACAAAGTTGTAGCAACCTGTCCCTACTATACATATACGTACAAGATACAGTATTCCGTCCGTGGCACATCTCTATATAAAGCCCAGAAACTGTTCAATGACCCATTCGACCCAATAACGCAAATACCCCAATAATTTAGCCAACTACTTATCTAATTATTTAAATTATCTAAATACTTTTATTTAATTAAAAAATAGCAAAATACCACTACCAAATATTTAATCATATGCAATTAAGTGAATTATCAAAGTACCCCTATTAAACAAAACTAAAAATTTTTATTTGATATCAAATGACCAAAATACCCTTTTTCCATTACATTATAAACAAATAATATCTTTACGAAATCACCAAAAACACCTCTATTTTTTGTAAAATTAATGATTTTTTTTTAATAATATTATCGGAATACCTCTTTTGACAATAAATAACTAAAATACTCATTTAACTGTCTAAAATGACAAAACACCTTTATTTAACAAAAACCATCATAGAAATTACAAAATTTTAGATTAAACTGTAAATCAATCTTAACGTGTATAATTGCTTCCAATATAGAAACATGCGCGGAGTGCGTGCAAGCCCATAGTAACAAGTAAAAGAAGAAGACTTTTGGATCTCTTCCAATAGTAATAGTTGATCTTCTTCTGAACATCATCATCATCGTCCCCATTCTTGATGAAAGTTACTACTGTTGACTGTTGTGATGTCTTAGGTTAATAAGAGCATGTGCGGCTCAGGTGGGATGCCCCCAAATTATTAAGAGGCCCATTTTCAATTTTCATTGATATTTTGTGTTCCAAAACTTTGGGTATATAGAGCTTAACCATACTCTAACTAATGTCAAGGCTTTTTGGGGAAAAAACCCAGATGGGTGGACCCTAGTCCAAAACCCTCTACTGCTAGATATCCGCAGTGACTAAAGGAAGACAATATTAACATTAGCGACCGGTATGGTGCTCGACGTACTGGGATGAGCGAGGACGAAATCCCGGGCGTTAAAAATTTCTTTGCAAGTCGGCAACCAACGCCAAATCAAGAAGGATGTTTTTAAATAGAAGTTTTCTATAAAAAAGAGAAAGTAGTAAGTAGAAAAAAAAATTGATAGGAATGTCAAGACTGTTGGTTCGAATGAATATGTTTTCTGAAGGATTGGTTTTGTGTTGTTTAGTTTTTTTATTTTCAATTTTGATATCCTATAGAAAAACAGCCATAACTTGTTGTGCAATGATCGGAATTGTGATCTGTCTTTTGGGTTGGAAAGAGGACGCTCTCAGCTTTCCAATGGTATATCGCAGACCTTCTGGTTCACATTAATTTTTTTGAAAACTGCCTCCGAAGTTCTGACAGAAAAAGTACCTCTAGACAACAGTTCTGACAGATTTATTGCCTCTGGACAATAAAGTGTCTATGGGCCTATTTTGGGTCTATGACGTGATAAACCCTAATTTTTCCTTGTAATAATACTATATAAGGTCATGGTGGTGTCGCATTTAAGTAAAAGTCTAAGGGAGTTTTGAGAGATTCAAAACTTGAAGATTTAAGGTTTGGAGGCTTGTGAAACTTGGGAGCAATCTAGGGGATTTCTAGGTTTGTGTTCTTCTTGTAAAAAGTGTGAGAGTGAGTTGTGTGAGATCTCATCTTGTCATCATTTTGGTAGAAAATAATAAAGTTCTTTTTTTTTTGCTTGTGGTGGTTTATTCTTCGTGAGGGTTCCACCATGTATGTTTTGTGTATTGGTTTCGTTTTTCTTATCACTACAAGAAAACAACTATTTTGGCACGGCTAGGCGAATTGTTTTACCACGGTCCGGGTCCGTGCTAAATTTAGCTACAGCTATTAGCCGTGACAGATGTCAAACTTGCTGTGGCAAAAAGCTGAAGGAGATGTAAAAAAAAATTTGACATTAGCAACGATTGTTAACCGTGGCAAGTATATAGTTCTAAGCCGTCCGATTGCATTATCATTATCTACGGTTATAGATCTGTTTTAGGTTCGTGGCTAGTGAGAAGTGAAAGAACAAAACAGTGTTAGGTTTCCCATTTCTTCTTCGAAATTTTTTTGATTTCGCGCCTGTGAAAAACCCTAATCCCTCCTTCCCACTCGTCGCCCTAATTTCCTGCTTCCCATTCATCTTCTCTAATAAAAATCGTTGTGCCGACTTATCGTCTCCAGAATTTAAGATTTTTTTTTCAACTTCAAAATATCTCTACAGAAATGAAGGTAAGGTTTTTGATTCAGATTTTTTCTTCTTTGCGATCTCTCAATCTCTCTATGAATACAATTTTTATGAATTCACTTCTTTGTAATTTATAAAAAAACATATGATCTTTGTTGATTTGTATTCGTTCTAGATTAATCTCTCGTTGTGTGGTTGCTGTGATTAATCTCTTGTTCTCAATCTTTCTCCTTCTTCTTCTTTCTGTTGGTCTTTGATTGAAGACAAGATCTCTGATTTTGTTTAGGGTGAAATTCAATTTTATGAAATCTCGTTTGTAAACTGTTTGATTTAATGTCTACATGAAAAAAATGGACTTTGTATGTAAACTGTGTGAGTGAGCTTGTTCCCCATGTTTAAGAGTTTCAATTTTTATATTGTATATTTGTATATATCTTATTATTACAACTGGTACTGAGTTTGAGCGATTGTTCAATATGAACAGGGAAGGACATTCTAGAGCAGCAGATCCACTGTTCTTGAGGTGTAGTCAAGTTAGTAACATCTCTTTTATTTTAGTTGTTGAAAAATGTAAAGGAAACTTCTATCTCTTTTCGGTACTTGTTTCTTTCTTCTTCACCTTCCTCTTCTATTCCTTCACCTCTTAGGATTTAAAGAAACTCTAACCCAAATCATATGCATCAGTTTGTTAGTGTGCCGACGAGTGTCTTCACATGTCCAACATGTTTGTCGTATGTCCATATTACATACAATAAAGTGGGCAATTGCGGTCAAATGCAACTGACCCATTGGTTTATTACTGCTTAGTTGCCTTTAAGTTATGAAATAAACGTACTTGTCATACAGACTAATTTATTTCATTGTCATAAAATAATCAATGTTCTAGAGGTGTAGTCAATTACGTAACAGACTCATAAAGTGTGGTCTTCAATGTTCATACCAATACTTTAAAACTACTTAAATGGGATACTGTATATGTTATATTAGTGACAAGTTAGCAGTATATTGAAGGTTATTTATAGGATATTCTGGATTTTGTAAAACTTTGTGTCTAGTTGATTTCAATGTATTGAATATAGAGTAGTTTGATTGGATACTGTATATGTTATATTAGTGCTACCAAACATTGTAATCAACAATACCATGCTTCGAGTCCTTCGATATATGAATTGGTTAGATACAACATTCAAACTGATAGATTATATGAAAGAACACTTGCAATTCAAATGTGGTAACCTTAGATATTTTTACAAAGTAGCATTCTATTGTAGGCGATGAAACCAACTAATTGAGAAGATATTCTTACACAGTGGTCTGAAATTTCTATTTCATAGACATAGTAATGTGAAACTTCCGTAATAAACTTACCAAGTACCAACCCTATATTTCTCAAGAAAAATCTGCTTCTTTTGCACTGTTAGTGTAGTTTAGTTCCCTTTTGTCTCAAAGTGATCTGTTGTATTTTAGTTACACTTGGATAGCTTTGAATATATGAATGATCAGTTTCTAACAATGTGGATGTCAGTTTGGTAGAGGATTTGGGTTGTTAATGTCTAATGCCAGTTTCTAATGGACTGAGTTGCTTTGAACATTTTTAATGTCGGGTTACCTGCCCCAATTAACTATAAGTCAGTATTTTGATCCCAAATGATTTTGAACTTTTAGGAAAAAAATTATTGTTGTGTAACTTGGTGTGCAAGGCAGAAATTATTGTAAAGCAAATGTAATTTGGAGAGTGGCTGTGCACTAATAATCCTACTAAGTCCAACTATGAAATCATAGGATTATCAAGCTTAAGTAAGTTATACAAATGATTGATGATAAACTTGTTGGTAAACATCAGAACAAGTCTAGGTTGAAATAAGGAGATTATGATATTTGTTATTCTTCGGTTAACTTGGAAATTCAGAAATGATCTGATTATTAGAGTGGTGGATGTTAATGTCAGAAAATATGAAATGGCAGCCAAGGCACAAGTCTGGGATTGGTTAGGGGAACTACGCATAACAAGAACGATCAGCTTGTATTTCTTGTACTTGTATGCTTTTGTTTGTGTTGCTTCTTTCTTCTTTCTTATTCTTGTTTGTTGTCTTGCAAATTTATCCCATTTTGTAACTCCGCCAATGCAATATATATTTGCATTGCCGGTCCGAAGCCCGGGAAAGGAGGGGAAAATGGCAGCTCGGTGTAAAGGGGCTGAATGGCCGTATAGGTGAAGTCCTCATTTTATTAGGCTATGATGGTCTTGCCAGTTGTCAGTACAGTTCTATATAAAATGTGAAGTCCTCATTCATTTCTGGTTTGTTTTGCAGTGCACATCTCTGGTGTAACAACTGCAACTGCATCTCTTTGTATTCAAGGAAAAGGGGCAATTCCATTAATGCCAGAAAGAAAAGTTGTATTGAATGTTTTTCAATCTCTTTGAGACTCTCTCGGGTAAGCTGTATGGAATTTTTTCCGTCTCTGTATTACTTACATAAAATAGTGTTGAAATACATGACTGAGCCAAGACAAGAGTCACAAGAAACATGCATCAACTTTCAAGAATGAAGCCAAATAGATTTTGTCCATAATGTCTGGAATTTCCAGTTCTAGATTCTCACTCCATAATCCATACTGTATTTATATATGCTTCCGATTTCTTCTAAGCTTCTTGTGTTAATTTTAGTTACGGTAGGTATTGGACATGGTCAATGATGTTGCTGTTTTTGGAATATGTTGTGTTTCTTCAATTTTTGTGTTTATATTAAGCAATAAGATTTGAGACACTTGTCATGCGACCCTCTTTGGTCTTATTTGATTTGGTTTTCTTTACACTTTGTTTTTTCAGAATTATTATTCATTAATTAATCTATAGCTCACCTGGAGCTGGAAGTCAAACTTTTTGCTGAAAGAATAAGCTGGTGGTCCATCCTCTGTGTACTACTAATCTTTCCTAGAGCATACAGTATTTAAAGATTGTTAGTCGAAAGAATGATATAGATACAGAGCTGGTAGAAAAGGTTAGTAACATTTTAAGTATTTTACATTGCTAGTTTTGGATGCATTCCATTTTTTGATAAAAACAGAAATATTATTAACTCGGCAGATCAGTACATCCCTTAACTGTGTATTGCAAGTACCGTCAGGTTAAGACACCCCAGTAGAGACATGCCTCTACTTAACAATATCAACAGTATCCCCTACATTACCCTCCTAAACCATAAGAATAAACAGAGCCTTATACCTGGACCAAGCAGCAGACAGAACACCCTACCCATAGCAATCTGAACTCAGTTGTCCTTCTTCTACACATCTTCTGCAGACCAAATTTTAGTGCAGGTGCAACACTTTCAGACTATCAGACTTCGAAGGCCATAAAAACTCTGCTCCCTTTCCCTGCAATGAAACAACCAGTGCGAGTGCATTCCATTAATTGCACATCATCTATTTTATTTACTCTTGTGCGGAATAAAAACTGCCATTTGTATTTTTAATGTGAATAAATGGGTTTGCTGTTTGCATGTATGGAAAAGAATAGTTCCAGGTCTAGCCTATCAGTTCGATTCACCTTACACAATTCCAGTTACGGTGCCCCATCCGGTTGTCCTCTTCTTATTCTTAATGGTATATACTTCATTAATGATATCTTTTTTTCCTCTTGAATTTCAACCATAGGCATTGTGTTAATCATTAATTCTGACTCATTAGACACGAGGTTTAATGTTAAACGCAGGTTTCTGGCCGATTTGGAACATTCAAATGCATCTTTTGGTACACGATTAATCGTCTAAGTTTTGGTTGCTTTTAATTGTTTTAGTTTGTACTTCATTACTGACTTGGTTAAAAGTGACTTTGGATGTAGTCTGTAAATGCGCTTAAACCAATTAATTTTCCTTTCTGTATCCAGTGAGAATATGATTTTATATTATGCATTGTGGAGGTGCAAAAAAATTGTTCGGCATTAGCCGATTTTAGATTATGCAGGGCAGGTGCAAAAATAATAATTGTTATTTTTTTTCTGCAAAGAATTCTGATTTCCCACGGCTCCAAACAGTAGCAAAATTCATTTTTTTTTAAAAAAATTCCGGATTTGCCACGGCTAAAAACAGTAGCTAATTTGAAAAATAAATTAATTTCGATATTTTTTTCAAAAAAAAAAAAATATTCGCCACGGACCCGGACCGTGGGGATATTGAAATTTTGCCACGGTTGATATCCGTGGCAAGGCCCACGGTTCATAACCGTGGCTAAATATAGCTATTCGCCACGGACCCGGACCGTGGCAAAAGAATTAGCTACGCCCTGAACACCCACGGTCTCGCCACGGTCTAAAACCGTGGCTAATCCTGTTTTGCCACGGTTCCGGTCCGTGGCAAATTTGATGTATTCTTGTAGTGTATTATCATTACTTGTTTCTTCTAAATTGTGGGTTATTCCACACTTTGGGTTTATTGAATTATTATACATTTTCCCAATATTTTGCTATTCAAAAAGGGCTTGCATGTTTGTCCTCCACTTTTGTGTAATTCTTTGAGCTTATCAATAAAATTTTCGAATTTAAAAAAAAATAAAAATAGAATGCTAAAAAGAAAACCTCTTATAATTCTTTTTCAGACTTTTGGAAATTACTTCGTAATTTTTTTATGCTCATTGCCGAACAAACTTTTGAGTTCATTACCAAATCGGGAGGTTTTGCCAAATCGGGCTGTTAGAAAGTACTCCCTCCGTCCCAATTTATAAGTGCCTTATTCCTTTTTTGGTTGTCCCAAAATATATGTCCATTTTTATATTTGAACACATATTAGCCTATACTACCCTTGTTTTAGAATTAGAGTAATTATTCTAATAAAAATAATTAGGCATTATTGGTATTAAATAGGGATAAATTTGGAAGTATAGTCACTACAAGAAAATCTGATTAAAGCCACGGTTCTACGATTTGCCTAGCCACGGTCCGGGTCCGTGGCTAAATTAGCCACGGTCATTGGCCGTGGTAATGCAGGTATGGTCCGTTGCACTAATGTTTTAATGTTTTAATATATTTTGAGAATTTACCTACGGTTTTCAACCGTGGGGAAGGATATGATTTACAACCCTTTGATTTTTATTTCAAATCACTAGGATTATCAAGAGAAAAGTGTTTTCTTCTCTAGCTCTCTTCCCCTCTCTCCGTCTCTGCAACCTCTCTCTCTTCCCCTCTCTCCGTCTCTGCAACCTCTCCTCGTCTCTCCGTCTCTACAACCTCTCTCTCTTCCCCTCTCTCCGTCTCTGCAACCTCTCTCTCTTCCCCGGCCTCTCTTCGTCTCTGCAACCTCTCCCCCGTCTGAAGAAACCTTCGAGCCTGATGGTCGTTGTTTAGCAATTCGAAAAACTGAAGGCTCGAAACGACGGGTCAAAGGAATTTCTCCGCTGAGAAAAGTTTTTCGAAGAGAAAACTTTTTCGAAATCGCAAAGTCTCTCCGTTCTTGCACTTCCTGACTGCCCTAGTTCGAATTTGGGTTTGGTGTCTCAATTTCCGAAATCGCAAAGTCTCTGTTGAATCATCTGCTCGGAGTAAGTTGTTCATCCAATCTTAATTTTCTAGAATTACTTGTTTAACTTAAGTTTTTATTTCTCAATTTTAGAAATCGCAAAATCTCTTTGTAATTTATGTTGAATCTCATTGTAATTTCTGTTGAATCGATCAAAATCGCAAAATTACTTGTTTAACTTAGGTTTTTATCATCTTCTCTGTTGATAATGTTTAGATTCATAAACCTAGGAATTATTATGATGTTTAGATTCATAAACCTAGGAATTATACATGACGTGATCAACAAGTCATTGCAGTTATATGATTCACATCTAGATGGACTATGGGTTGATTTAGGTTGGATAAATAAGGTACCACCATCTTGCAAGCGATATGTTTCACCTTTATTCTGAATGCATTGGATTAGAGCAGGGGACTCGAAAAGTGTTAAATTGATCAATTAGCCTATGTGTTTTAGGATTGTATATTAGCTTTTCCCCTCCTGTAATTATTCAATCAAATTGCTTTTTTTTTTTCTTGCATTTTAATTTCTTCTTAGGCCCGTGCAAGAAGTTGACAGATTGATCAAGAAGTTGTAGAAGAATAGCAACAGCAGAAAGATTAGTTGTGTGTTTGTTTACTTACCTGGTGTGTTCCATTCCCTTTGTACCCCTTGTGGTTATCGACAACTTCCAATGATTTACCTGTTCCCCGCACTCATATATTGCGAAGGAGACATTACATGTAGGCGTTCAAATAAATAAATAATAGAAACTTAACCTAATAGAATAGTTTGGTGGTGTTCAAATAAATAACTAATAGAATAGTTTGGTGGTGTTCAAATAAATAAATAAACTTAACCTAAGCATAATGCCTAGAGATATTGTGGCAATGCCTTCTTTGACAAGTAGGTTGCAAACGTTCTTACGTTGATCGTCTTGTAGTTGAATAACCTTGCAATGCTCTTTGTCCTCAATGATAGAACCATTGCAGCAGAATTCTTTCTTAAAGAGTCTCAAAATCATGTCATAGCCATCTTTCTCTGTCTTCATATTATTATTCCCTGCATTGTCAGTAGTCTTCATCTTCTCTTTATTTTTTCTGGTTTTCTTATTAGAATTAGATTTCTCAGCAGTTTTCTTCTTTGCATCATCATCGTCGTCGTCATCATCCTCAGCAGCTTTGTAATGATCTGCCTTTAGTCCTTGTATAGTGGTGACAGTCTTCTTTCCATTCCTTTGTATATGCACGTATTCTTGTTGTGTTGATCTTCCTCCAAGGCCAAAGTAATCCTCTAACATGTAAATCAATTGAACACAAGACACAAGAGAGAATATCAAAAAAACTTTTAACTTGAGAAAAAATAATAAAGAAAGTAGTCTAAGAAGATGCAAAGAGAGCAATTGATTGATTGATAGATGGTATATTCTTTGAACGTTGTATCATGTATGGAGGTGTGTGAGGCAATCAGGAAACCCAAATCCTTGTTTAACAAATAAAGCAAATAAGGTCCACATTTAGAATTAGATACTGATTTTTCAATCCCATATCTTAGTGTAGCTTGGAGCTGAGGTTGTGTGCCTTCTGGACACAAACTGATGTTGTGTCCCATTCTGTCCCAGAAGCTATGGTCTCTGGTCTGCAGAACTCAGTCATTAGTGTTATATGTTATATATGTAGTTAAAGTTACATAAACTCTGGGTAAACCTAGGGGAGTCTTGGAAATTAGTCGTGAGTCTAGGCGCCAATAACCCTAGGTGCAGGAAGTGAGCCATGAGTTTAGGTGTGTTTTGACAGTACAGACTTTATATGCTTTTGGCTAGATTCTACTTTCCCTCTTGGAAGCTGTTAGTTCATATTCAGTTGTTTCCGATGCTATTTTGATATGTCTATTGTAGCAAGCGATAGTATTTCATATCTGGTTTGATTCTTGAAGTTTCTTGCTCAGTGCTTTGAGATATGCTTAATAATCCTCAATATGGTAAGTTAGTTGTTAGAACATAGATTAATTAGTTTTTTTGAATTTTGCAGTTTTTGTTTGCTTGGATTAGATTTTGCGAAGGCATTTGTTGCAGGTAACTGTGTTCATTATTTCCTTTGGGAAAATTAATTCTAATTGCTTACTTTTGTTATGTTTAGTGGTTATTCTCTTTTTCTTCCATGTGCTGGTTCAATGAAGTTTAGTATTTTTTTTTATTGTTTAGAGTTTGCATATACCTTTTTGTTCCTAATTGTCTATATGATAATGTATAAGCTGGATTTTGTCATGGTTTTACTCTTATTATTGTTATGAGTTTTCTATAAAATTACATGAAAACTGTAGTATGCTTAGATGTGCCATATAGGGCTTTGCTCAAAATTCTATATAAGGTTGTGTTTGTCCTGTTAAACTCATTTTGACCTTTTATTTTATTGCATGATTCTACAACTGTTTGCATTATTCTTTCGTCTTTGCTGAATTGATATTGAATATTTGTTTGGGTCTCTACGTCTATTAACTACTTAGCTTATTGTGGTGTATTTAATGTCTTATTATGGGTTCAATACTTATTTTTATTTTTATTCTTTTTAGACTAGCAACATGGAGAATTCAGATTGTTTAGATAAAAGTTGGATTAACTCAAATATCAAGAACCCAAAATTTATTGAAGGTGTTGAATTTTTTCTTGATTATGCGATCAAACACTCACACAACAAATCTTTCATTCCATGTCCATGCAAAAAATGTAGAAATCTTGGAGATGGGAAATCCATTGATATTGTGAGGCATCATTGCTTTAAGAATGGTTTTTATGAAAAATATGTAAGATGGATTTATCATGGGGAAATAAATCAACCCACATGTGAAACTACACAATGTGCACCAGAGGAAAGTCAACCATCACATGAGGAAGTGGGGGGGAATGTTGATCAACCTGAAATGGCTTGGAATACCATTGCTGAAGAATTGAGCGGCGATGTTAATAACATGGATATGATTATAGAAGAAACTCATGGAGTTGGTGTTGAAGGTGGTTCAACAATTCCTGACGATGACCCAATGCACTTTAATGATAATTTGCAAGAAGCTATGTGTGCTCTATACCCCAATTGTGAAAACTTCACGGTTTTGAGATTTGTTTTAAGATTGTTCAAGATAAAGGTGAAAAGTGGGTGGTCCGACGCAAGTTTCACTGAGTTACTTGATCCGTGGCAATTCTGTTGTATTCTTGTAGTGAGTTAGTAGACAAAATAATTACTTTACTGCATGTAAAGATGAATACATTTCAACTTACTGGTGAATAGGTTTTTTCAGTTCTTGGTACTAATGCATTTCAATTTGGTATTTCTAGACTCTTCATGATGCTTCAGTTATGCCTACCCTGACCGATTTGACCCATCTGACTGTTTGTGGATCAAGGCTCTCTGACATAAATGGTTTCAATTTGCTAGGCTTACTCTTTAGAATGCCCAACGTTGAGTGTCTTTTTTTGCCTGATGTAAGTCCCCAAATCTAAATTGTTCCGTTCTAATTTACAATTTGTTGCTCGATCTTCATGCAATTCCTTTTGTAATTTCTAATTTTATTGTATTTTCCCTTTATATAGGGAGTTGATTTATTAAGGTTTAGAGGATATAGTGATTTAAAAGTTGAATTATTGGTCCAAGTGTAAAATGCTCCCGAAGCCTTCAAGTCTTCTAGACCACATTCATCCATACAATCACTTAATTCCTTGGTTTCTCTAGGTGTAGAATGCTTCCTCCTATCTTTTCATTAGTATTTTTACAAACATTGAAATCTCCCATTATGATCCATGCATCACCATTGACTCTATTATTAGCAAAAAAAATCAGATCTTTCCAAAGAGACTCTTTTTCTTTTTTACTGTTTCTGCCATACACTACAGACAACTTGTAAGAACAAGAGCTTCTAGTGTCCTGAACCTGACAATGAATAACTTGGTCTGTCATTCCTAGAACAATAACATTGAGAATTTTGGGATCCCACATAATCCAAATACGCCCCCTAGGGTCCTTTGAATCATTGTTGATCCCTTCCCAATCATTTATTCTCCTCTACACTAGAACAATATTCTTAGCCTTTACTTTGGTTTCAACTATACCAATAAGCTTAATATTATTAGACAAAATAAAATTCCTAATTTCTGAAGTTTTTCTGGGATTATTCATACCTCGAAAATTCCATGTAGCTATGTTGTCTTCCATATGGTTACTTTTTGTTTTTGCCCTTTAAGTTGCCTCCCTCTACTGCTTGTTGTTTCTCGTCTCTTTGATTCGTCTCTTTACGTTGCCCTTTTCTGGATCTTGTCTGAACTCTATCAACTGTGCATTCCACTAACCTTTTATTCTTTGCTTTTGAAAGGCCAGTTGATGCATGTTTGTTGTTCATTTCAAATGCAGTTCCTTCCTCTAGTCCTTCCCTGTCACTATAACAACTTTGATTGTCTTCTTCATTTTCCGAGCTATTCCAACTGCTTTGGACATCATCAACCTGCAGAATGTCAGTATTATCAATAATAATATTTTTACCTGTTCCTTCCTTTTACATTGTGTCAATGTTTTCGTCTTCTAGACATTCAAACCTGTTACCATTGGGACTTCGAATTTGGAGTGGAGCAGTACCAACAAAGCTTGGACCTCTTTGGTGTGATCTGTTTTGCTTAGTTGAAGTGATAGGACTCATAAAGTTTGTTCTTTTTTTATGTTCCTGATCCTGGTGAACAATCATTGCCTTCCCATTAATATGCCTTTCAACAATTTTGCTAGTTCCTTGTCCAAGTTCTCTATTTTCCTTTCTTTTCCATACTCTATTAGGTTGTCTCCATTCTCCTTCTTCAAGGTCTACCTTTTGTTTTTTGAATGGTTTTCTGTTCTGTTGCACATTTGCTTTCTTCTCACATCCTTGGATGTTGTGACCAAAAACCTTGCATTGTGTACACATTAATGGCTGCCATGGAAATTCCAAAGTGATGACAAAAACTTTTCATGTTTTACTTTTGATCTTAACTTCAGAGGGAAGTTTCTTATCTGCTGGAATTTCAACGCATAATCGCGCAAAGGTGAGCATTTGCTTCCCTTCCGTCGTCTTATCCATATAAATCGGTTTACCAAAGGTACTGACCAACAAACTAAAACCTTTAGTACTCCACAAATGTTTCGGAACATTGTACATTTTGACCCAGATAGGAACTGTTGTAATGAGCCCTCTATTCTCTTCAATTTCTCGAGTCCATTGTCTGATAACAAAAAGCTTCCCTTATAGATAGAAAGATTGTCAGGTTTATGAACCTGATCTAAGGATTAATAGAATAACTAGGTTGAATTAAGAAGAGAGAGAAGATTAGAAGAAATTAGAGTTACAGAAAGAAAGAAAGGAAAGAAGAAGATAGAGAAATGGTAATAAGATAAGATGTATTCATTAATTGATTCCTTTCTTACAATATCTCATACCATAGTTCCTACAATTCCCTAACTAGGGTTAACACCTCTGCCACTTTAGTATTGGACTAGATATAACAATTGGATAGAAATATTGGCCTACGTCTATACTGGATGGCTTGGGTCTGACAAAGATCCTTCATCAAGAGCATATGATCGATCTTCTTCATTGCGAAATTGGAAATAGAACATGTCTCTGTCGAGGGCAATTTCCATCTCACCTTTGAGTTTCCATTTTTTAGAAAGAGTTTCCTTGACTATAGAAAATAGAAGCTTTTTATCAAGAAAGAAACCAATTATACGTTGCTCCCATTCTTTTTCTCCTTCAGCATAGATTGATTCATCAATAACAAGTAAATCATTCTCAAAAGTGGGTTCCATATAACATAATTCTTCTTTTCCAGCCAACGGTGGTGGATCTTTGAGAAGTGAATTCCATCTAGGTTGAGTCCCTTTAGTCGGTGGAACCTCTTGTTTGTTTGGGTTAGCATCTTGTAATACCTTGTATGAAATACCTTGTATGTATGTATGTATGCTGATGCATTGTTTGATTTTGGGCTTGGGCAATTAAAGATGTACGTATGCTGATGTGTATGCATTGTTTGATTTTGGGCTTAGGCAATCAAAGCATGTCGGCATGTTGGTTTGGGTAGCTTAGGTGGCAATTTCTGTTCTGATCTTAAACTAATTAGATAGGAATGGAATAAGTACCGACATACTGTGTATAGCTTAACAACTAAGTTGTTTTTAAACCGACTTACCTTAACTCATATATACATATAACTTGGTTGTTAGATATATAGATATATCTATCAAATTAAAGAAAAATAACTTGCTTTTGGTAAGTATTCACACTATATACTTCAAATTTAAAAGAGGAAGCTCCAGAAATTTATAAGAAGAAGAAGGTAGTCTTAAAGGATTTGATATTTTGAATCTCCGGCTTGCGAATTTCTCGTTAATAGCTTGTTGTTATAGTGTTTTCTTCGCGAAGCGAGGTAAGTTACATTATTTGATATCTTCTCTTGCTTTTAGGAGATAGATGAAGTTAGTGGGTGTAAGAGTATACTATAGTTATAGTCCAATTTCGGTTATGCGTATTAATTGAATTTGTTTGATTTTGATTTCATAAAATTGATATCATTATTCGGTTATTGTTGGAAAATTGATAGGAAATCATGTTAGTGTGTTTATTTGATTCTAACATGATATTGATTGTCATAAATCTTAATTGACGCTGCAGTAATGTATTAGATTATTAGTGACATTATTCATGTATAATTTTCATGCTAAATGTGAGATTGCATATTTTGAAATTTATGCGCATTGATAGTTAAGATGCATTCAATTTGAATGAATGAATTGATTTGTGTGAAAAGGGCTTTTTGAGCCAGAGACTGTTTTGAACAGTCTGAATTTGGGGAGACGTCCCTGGAGTGTACGGAGAGTATTGCTCGGTGTCGCATACAGAAGTACACTCAGTGGTGCTATGTCACCAACCTTATGAGCCTGCGGAGAGTATTGCTCGGTGTCGCATACAGATGCGTGGCTGGGGTACTGCGGTACCAGATGATTTGATATCAGATTGATGGGTTTTATGCCATATGTGTGATGATTAGATTGTTTATATAATTGTTTATTGATTCGAGTTGCTGGAATTGATATAATGATTATAATTGATACATGTATTGTATTGCTATATTTTATTGGGTGCGTTGATTCCGTCCCTGGGATCAAGATCGGATATCAAGTTGTGTAACTTGCTAGCGTTTAATCGCTCCTTTTTTTCCCTTCCTTCCAGGAACAGGTAAAGCGATTCTCAGAGCGTGCGAAGAGGATCTAGTTGGAGATAGTTAGCTAAGCAGGTGCTCTAAGTTGTAGTTAGTTTTTTTGTTATCAGTGTAGCCCTTGGGGCAGACACAATATGTTATCCTTTCAGTTGTGTGTTTTTCTTTCAGTTCAATCCTTGTATATATGTATATACAGAGTTTGGTTTTGAAATAAATCTTCCGCTGTTGTTTTGTCCGAATTTTGTTCGTGTGATATTTTATTATTCTGTCCTTACAGTAAATCATTCTCAAAAGTGGGTTCCATATAACATAATTCTTCTTTTCCAGCCAACGGTGGTGGATCTTTGAGAAGTGAATTCCATCTAGGTTGAGTCCCTTTAGTCGGTGGAACCTCTTGTTTGTTTGGGTTAGCATCTTGTAATACCTTGTATGAAATACCTTGTATGTATGTATGTATGTATGCTGATGCATTGTTTGATTTTGGGCTTGGGCAATTAAAGATGTATGTATGCTGATGTGTATGCATTGTTTGATTTTGGGCTTAGGCAATCAAAGCATGTCGGCATGTTGGTTTGGGTAGCTTAGGTGGCAATTTCTGTTCTGATCTTAAACTAATTAGATAGGAATGGAATAAGTACCGACATACTGTGTATAGCTTAACAACTAAGTTGTTTTTAAACCGACTTACCTTAACTCATATATACATATAACCTGGTTGTTAGATATATAGATATATCTATCAAATTAAAGAAAAATAACTTGCTTTTGGTAAGTATTCACACTATATACTTAAAATTTAAAAGAGGAAGCTCCAGAAATTTATAAGAAGAAGAAGGTAGTCTTAAAGGATTTGATATTTTGAATCTCCGGCTTGCGAATTTCTCGTTAATAGCTTGTTGTTATAGTGTTTTCTTCGCGAAGCGAGGTAAGTTACATTATTTGATATCTTCTCTTGCTTTTAGGAGATAGATGAAGTTAGTGGGTGTAAGAGTATACTATATTTATAGTCCAATTTCGGTTATGCGTATTAATTGAATTTGTTTGATTTTGATTTCATAAAATTGATATCATTATTCGGTTATTGTTGGAAAATTGATAGGAAATCATGTTAGTGTGTTTATTTGATTCTAACATGATATTGATTGTCATAAATCTTAATTGACGCTGCAGTAATGTATTAGATTATTAGTGACATTATTCATGTATAATTTTCATGCTAAATGTGAGATTGCATATTTTGAAATTTATGCGCATTGATAGTTAAGATGCATTCAATTTGAATGAATGAATTGATTTGTGTGAAAAGGGCTTTTTGAGCCAGAGACTGTTTTGAACAGTCTGAATTTGGGGAGACGTCCCTGGAGTGTACGGAGAGTATTGCTCGGTGTCGCATACAGAAGTACACTCAGTGGTGCTATGTCACCAACCTTATGAGCCTGCGGAGAGTATTGCTCGGTGTCGCATACAGATGCGTGGCTGGGGTACTGCGGTACCAGATGATTTGATATCAGATTGATGGGTTTTATGCCATATGTGTGATGATTAGATTGTTTATATAATTGTTTATTGATTCGAGTTGCTGGAATTGATATAATGATTATAATTGATACATGTATTGTATTGCTATATTTTATTGGGTGCGTTGATTCCGTCCCTGGGATCAAGATCGGATATCAAGTTGTGTAACTTGCTAGCGTTTAATCGCTCCTTTTTTTCCCTTCCTTCCAGGAACAGGTAAAGCGATTCTCAGAGCGTGCGAAGAGGATCTAGTTGGAGATAGTTAGCTAAGCAGGTGCTCTAAGTTGTAGTTAGTTTTTTTGTTATCAGTGTAGCCCTTGGGGCAGACACAGTATGTTATCCTTTCAGTTGTGTGTTTTTCTTTCAGTTCAATCCTTGTATATATGTATATACAGAGTTTGGTTTTGAAATAAATCTTCCGCTGTTGTTTTGTCCGAATTTTGTTCGTGTGATATTTTATTATTCTGTCCTTACATGGATATTGGATTTGGAGCTTGGTGTCACGTGGCAGTAGTGTGAACCTACGGTCCATGGTGGACATATGGAGAACATTACGACTCTGGAGTCTGGTCTTAGCCTGATCAACTAGGATTGGATTTTGGGGGCGTCACAGTTGGTATCAGAGCTTAGAGTTCATTTGTCCTAGTGGGATATTCCTAGAGTCTGTGGGTGTTAGAGCACCATAGGAGTATGTTCGTACGTTAGTATAGATTGAGTGAGGACGTTACGTTTACGTTCCGTTTCATTTCGTATTCAGTTCTCTATTCCTGGATTGTTTCTCATGTTTCCTACTTGTGTTGCTACAGTGACTAATGGCGGAACAAGAGGGACACGCTGGGGATGGGAGTGATACGAGTGGGACTGGAGTTGCGATTCCAGCTTGGATGCAACCGATGATGACTTCGCTTACTAATCTTACAGCAGAGTTAGTAGCTTTGAGGAATATGGGTGCAAATCCACCACAGGGTAATACGACACTTCAGCCAGGGGTACCAGCAGGTGAACCAGATATGACAGAGGAGGAATTAGAGACAGGTCGATTAGAGTCATGGCTGCGGGTGATTGAGAAATTTCAGAAGCACAAACCACCTACTTTTGACGGCAAAGGTAATCATCTGGTGGCAGGTGAATGGAAAGCTGAGGTGAATAACGTGTTGCGCATTATGAAGGTAAACCCAGTCCAACAACAACTCTTGGCAGCCCTACAGCTTAAGGGTGGAGCTAGAATGTGGTGGAATAGTGTAGTATCTGAAGAAGATGAGGATACGATGGAATGGTCAGATTTTGAGCGACTCTTTGATAAGCAGTACATCTCTCGGACAGCAAAGACCATTACAGAAAAGGAGTTACTGACTATTCAGCAGGGTAAAGACACTGTTATAGAATATGAGCACAGATTCATTCGTCTTGCCAGGTTTTGTACAGATCTGAGGTTCTCTGATTGGCGTTTGGCTCGACAGTTTGAGGATGGTTTGAGAACCAATTTGAGGCGAGCAGTGCAGAATCAGCAACATCCTACAGTTAGGCAGGTTGCAGAGTCTGCTATGATTACTGAGGCAGATATCATCCATACCCGAGAGCTGAAGGAAGCTAGTAGTAAAGGGTTCGATGGTGGTAAGTCTCATAAGCGCCATCAACCGTCCGATGGACAGAAAAATGGTAATGAGAAGAAATTCAAATCAGATAGTTCAGGTAGCAGTTCGAGGTATACAGTGACTTGCAATGCTTGTAAGAGGCCAGGACATAAGATGGCAGACTGTGAAAAGTTCAAGAGTGGAGCTTGCTTTAACTGCGGTGAAAAGGGACATCGTGCTTTTGAATGTCCTAAGAAGAATCTGAAAGATAATGACAAGAAGAGTGGAACCGATCAGAAATCTGCGGGTAGCAGTGGCACATGGAAGAGTAAAGGTTCAACCCAGTCTACGGGTCAGACTCAGGGTCAGTCATCAGGTACGGGACAGTTGTATGCTCTACCGTACTATTATCAGCCAGGAGAGACTCCACAGGGAGCGATAGTTCCAGCTGCAGTTCCCTTGCAACAGCAGGCACCACCTGCACCAGTTACTACAGCGATAGCACCAGCACCACCTGCATATGGTCGTGTGTATACGATGATTCCTAGAGATGCTACTGATGGAGCACTCTTGGAAGGTACGTTCTGTGTTAATTCCATGCCTGCTAAGATTTTGTTTGATACGGGTGCAAAGTATTCTTTTGCTCATACCGCTGGTCTTGTTTGTGAGAAACTCGAGTCTCTTATGATTGCTGAGCTTCCTGGTGAGTTTTATCAGTATCTAGATTCTGTGTGTTGGGATTGTCGGGTTACTCTTGATGAGCATGAGTTTCGCGCGAACTTGATTGTCTATGACATGAAGAGTTTCGATGTAATTCTGGGTCTAAGATGGATGCAGAGTTATCAGGGGAAGATAGATACCATAGCAAAGACAGTTACTTTGCGAGTGGATGGTCATGATGTGACCATAGCTACCCCTCGAGGTAATGAGTTAGCTGAGGCTTTTCTGGCGCATATCGAGTTGGGAGCATCTGGGAAGGTCGTTTTGGCATTGTCTGGTATGGCAGTGGTTTGTGATTTTGAGGATGTCTTTGGGGACATTCCTGGTTTGCCTCCCCACCGTGTTGTGGAATTTGGCATTGATTTGGTTCAGGGTACTGTACCCATTTCCCGCGCTCCCTATCGTATGGCACCAGCAGAGACGAAGGAGTTGCAAGCGCAACTCAAGGACCTTGAGAGTCAGGGTTTCATTAGGCCGAGTCACTCACCTTGGGGCACACCGGTGTTGTTCGTTAAGAAGAAGGACGGGACTCTTCGTCTTTGTATTGATTACAGAGAGTTGAATAAGGTGACGGTGAGGAATAAGTATCCTCTACCACGTATTGATGACCTTTTCGACCAGCTTCGAGGAGCACAGTGGTTTTCTAAGATCGACTTGAGATCTGGGTATCATCAGCTGAGGGTTAGGGAAGAGGATATCCCTAAGACAGCGTTTTTGACGCGTTATGGTTCTTATGAGTTCCTAGTTATGCCTTTTGGGTTGACTAATGCACCAGCATTTTTCATGGATCTCATGAACCGCATTTTTCGACCATACCTCGATCAGTTCGTGATAGTCTTCATTGATGATATTCTGATATACTCTCGTTTTGAGGCGAAACATGCAGAGCATTTGAGAATTGTCTTACAGACATTGAGGGAACACCAGTTGTATGCTAAGTTCTCTAAATGTGAGTTTTGGCTTCGAGAAGTCAAATTCTTGGGGCATGTGATTTCTGGAGATGGTCTTTCTGTAGATCCATCTAAGGTTGAGGCAGTGCTTGATTGGAAGCAGCCTACTACAGTTCAGGAGATACATAGTTTTCTTGGACTCGCTGGGTATTATCGTCGTTTCATTCAGGGGTTTTCCAAGATTGCCACAGCTTTGACCCATTTGACGAAGAAGGATGTTCCTTTCATTTGGAACAGAGATTGCCAGCTTGCTTTTGAGGAGTTGAAGCAGAGGCTTACTTCTGCTCCAGTACTGATGTTACCTCGTACTGATATACCTTTCGTGGTTTATACTGATGCATCTTTGTTGGGATTAGGCGGTGTTTTAATGCAGACAGAAAGGGTTGTGGCCTATGCTTCGAGACAATTGAGGATCCACGAGATGAACTATCCTACTCATGACCTTGAGCTTGCAGCAGTAGTGTTTGCACTTAAGGTATGGAGGCATTATTTATATGGTGTTCGGTTTGATTTATTCACTGATCACAAGAGCCTACAGTATTTGTTCTCTCAGAGGGAGTTGAATATGAGATAACGTCGATGGATGGAATTGATTAAGGATTATGATTTTTCCTTACAATATCATCCTGGGAAAGCTAATGTTGTAGCTGATGCCTTGAGTAGAAAACCGAAAGCTCGTTTAACAGCCATACAGTTATGGCGTATGGTTGAGACGCTTAGTGACTTCGAGTTTTGCCCTAGACTTGAAGGTCAACAGTTTACCCGAGTTGCCTAACTGGGTAGTATGACTTTACAGTCTACCTTTGTTAGCCGATTGGTTGATGCACAGGTTTTAGATGAGTGGATTGAGGCTCAGAAGGATGCTCTGGTTGATACACCAACTCCAGGTTGGAGTATTGGTAACGATGGAGGTTTGAGATTTCAGAATCGTCTTGTTGTTCCTGATAACTCTCAGTTGAGGGAAGAGTTATTCGATGAGGCACATCGTACGAGATACACTGTTCATCCAGGAACTACTATGATGTATAAGGGTTTGAAGCAACATTTCTGGTGGAAGACCATGAAGAGGGATGTGGCTGAATATGTCTCCAAGTGTGATACTTGTCAGAGAGTTAAGGCGGAACATATGAGGCCAGCTGGTGAATTGCAACCTTTACCCATACCGGAGTGGAAGTGGGACAGTATTTCGATGGATTTTATCGAGGGATTACCTATTTCTGAGGGCCATAACTCTATTTGGGTAATCGTTGATCGTTTGACTAAAGTAGCTCATTTCCTACCTATTAGTAATACTTATACTGCCAGTGACTTGGGAACATTGTATGTTCAGAAGATAGTGAAGCTTCATGGTATTCCTATGACCATTATTTCAGATAGAGGTACTCAGTTTACTTCCAAATTTTGGCGAGGACTTCAGAAAGCTTTTGGGACTGCGTTGAATTTCAGTACAACATTTCATCCTCAGACTGATGGACAGACTGAGCGTGTGAATCAGGTCCTGGAGGATATGTTACGTGCATGTATAATTGACTTTAAGGGTCAATGGGCCGAGCATTTGCATTTGGCGGAGTTTGCTTATAATAACAGTTATCATGCTAGTATTGGGATGGCACCATTTGAGGCACTATATGGTAGACCTTGTAGGACTCCAGTGTGTTGGGCAGAACATCATGATCGCATTCTTATGGGAGGACCAAATATGGTTAAAGACACTACTGCGAAAATTGTATTGGTTCGGGATAGAATTGTGGCCGCCCAGGAACGCCAAAAGCGTTATGCAGATAAGGGACGACGACCGATTGAGTATCAGGTTGGAGACCCGGTTCTATTGAAGGTATCTCCTATGAAGGGGGTACGACGCTTTGGAAAAAGAGGGAAGTTGGCACCACGTTTCATTGGACCTTTCATTGTTTTTGAACGTATTGGGAAGGTGGCTTACAGGATCGAATTACCTCCAGCGTTGGCAGATGTGCATAATGTCTTCCATATATCTATGTTGAGATTCTTTAAGAAGGGTGACAACAAAGCACGACATAATCAGAAGGAGATGCAGATTAATTTGGCAGACTTTCAGATAACTCCAAAGATGTCATATGTGGAGAAACCAGTGAAGCTTCTCAAAAGGGAAGAACGAGAACTTCGTAGACGGAAGATTCCTTTTATTCAAGTTCTATGGACTGGACGTACGGAACGTGAAGCTACTTGGGAACGTGAAGAGGATGTTCGTCGTGACTATCCGATTTTCTTCGATAAGGTACGTGTGAATCTCGAGGACGAGATTCCTATTTAAGGGGGATAGATTGTAATACCTTGTATGAAATACCTTGTATGTATGTATGTATGTATGCTGATGCATTGTTTGATTTTGGGTTTGGGCAATTAAAGATGTATGTATGCTGATGTGTATGCATTGTTTGATTTTGGGCTTAGGCAATCAAAGCATGTCGGCATGTTGGTTTGGGTAGCTTAGGTGGCAATTTCTGTTCTGATCTTAAACTAATTAGATAGGAATGGAATAAGTACCGACATACTGTGTATAGCTTAACAACTAAGTTGTTTTTAAACCGACTTACCTTAACTCATATATACATATAACCTGGTTGTTAGATATATAGATATATCTATCAAATTAAAGAAAAATAACTTGCTTTTGGTAAGTATTCACACTATATACTTCAAATTTAAAAGAGGAAGCTGCAGAAATTTATAAGAAGAAGAAGGTAGTCTTAAAGGATTTGATATTTTGAATCTCCGGCTTGCGAATTTCTCGTTAATAGCTTGTTGTTATAGTGTTTTCTTCGTGAAGCGAGGTAAGTTATATTATTTGATATCTTCTCTTGCTTTTAGGAGATAGATGAGGTTAGTGGGTGTAAGAGTATACTATAGTTATAGTCCAATTTCGGTTATGCGTATTAATTGAATTTGTTTGATTTTGATTTCATAAAATTGATATCATTATTCGGTTATTGTTGGAAAATTGATAGGAAAGCATGTTAGTGTGTTTATTTGATTCTAACATGATATTGATTGTCATAAATCTTAATTGACGCTGCAGTAATGTATTAGATTATTAGTGACATTATTCATGTATAATTTTCATGCTAAATGTGAGATTGCATATTTTGAAATTTATGCGTATTGATAGTTAAGATGCATTCAATTTGAATGAATGAATTGATTTGTGTGAAAAGGGCTTTTCGAGCCAGAGACTGTTCTGAACAGTCTGAATTTGGGGAGACGTCCCTGGAGTGTACGGAGAGTATTGCTCGGTGTCGCATACAGAAGTACACTCAGTGGTGCTATGTCACCAACCTTATGAGCCTGCGGAGAGTATTGCTCGGTGTCGCATACAGATGCATGGCTGGGGTACTGCGGTACCAGATGATTTGATATCAGATTGATGGGCTTTATGCCATATGTGTGATGATTAGATTGTTTATATAATTGTTTATTGATTCGAGTTGCTGGAATTGATATAATGATTATAATTGATACATGTATTGTATTGCTATATTTTATTGGGTGCGTTGATTCCGTCCCTGGGATCAAGATCGGATATCAAGTTGTGTAACTTGCTAGCGTTTAATCGCTCCTTTTTTTTCCTTCTTTCCAGGAACAGGTAAAGCGATTCTCAGAGCGTGCGAAGAGGATCTAGTTGGAGATAGTTAGCTAAGCAGGTGCTCTAAGTTGTAGTTAGTTTTTTTGTTATCAGTGTAGCCCTTGGGGCAGACACAGTATGTTATCCTTTCAGTTGTGTGTTTTTCTTTCAGTTCAATCCTTGTATATATGTATATACAGAGTTTGGTTTTGAAATAAATCTTCCGCTGTTGTTTTGGCCGAATTTTGTTCGTGTGATATTTTATTATTCTGTCCTTACATGGATATTGGATTTGGAGCTTGGTGTCAGGTGGCAGTAGTGTGAACCTACGGTCCATGGTGGACATATGGAGAACATTACGACTCTGGAGTCTGGTCTTAGCCTGATCAACTAGGATTGGATTTTGGGGGCGTCACAGTTGGTATCAGAGCTTAGAGTTCATTTGTCCTAGTGGGATATTCCTAGAGTCTGTGGGTGTTAGAGCACCATAGGAGTATGTTCGTACGTTAGTATAGATTGAGTGAGGACGTTACGTTTACGTTCCGTTTCATTTCGTATTCAGTTCTCTATTCCTGGATTGTTTCTCATGTTTCCTGCTTGTGTTGCTACAGTGACTAATGGCGGAACAAGAGGGACACGCTGGGGATGGGAGTGATACGAGTGGGACTGGAGTTGCGATTCCAGCTTGGATGCAATCGATGATGACTTCGCTTACTAATCTTACAGCAGAGTTAGTAGCTTTGAGGAATATGGGTGCAAATCCACCACAGGGTAATACGACACTTCAGCCAGGGGTACCAGCAGGTGAACCAGATATGACAGAGGAGGAATTAGAGACAGGTCGATTAGAGTCATGGCTGCGGGTGATTGAGAAATTTCAGAAGCACAAACCACCTACTTTTGACGGCAAAGGTAATCATCTGGTGGCAGGTGAATGGAAAGCTGAGGTGAATAACGTGTTGCGCATTATGAAGGTAAACCCAGTCCAACAACAACTCTTGGCAGCCCTACAGCTTAAGGGTGGAGCTAGAATGTGGTGGAATAGTGTAGTATCTGAAGAAGATGAGGATACGATGGAATGGTCAGATTTTGAGCGACTCTTTGATAAGCAGTACATCTCTCGGACAGCAAAGACCATTACAGAAAAGGAGTTACTGACTATTCAGCAGGGTAAAGACACTGTTATAGAATATGAGCACAGATTCATTCGTCTTGCCAGGTTTTGTACAGATCTGAGGTTCTCTGATTGGCGTTTGGCTCGACAGTTTGAGGATGGTTTGAGAACCAATTTGAGGCGAGCAGTGCAGAATCAGCAACATCCTACAGTTAGGCAGGTTGCAGAGTCTGCTATGATTACTGAGGCAGATATCATCCATACCCGAGAGCTGAAGGAAGCTAGTAGTAAAGGGTTCGATGGTGGTAAGTCTCATAAGCGCCATCAACCGTCCGATGGACAGAAAAATGGTAATGAGAAGAAATTCAAATCAGATAGTTCAGGTAGCAGTTCGAGGTATACAGTGACTTGCAATGCTTGTAAGAGGCCAGGACATAAGATGGCAGACTGTGAAAAGTTCAAGAGTGGAGCTTGCTTTAACTGCGGTGAAAAGGGACATCGTGCTTTTGAATGTCCTAAGAAGAATCTGAAAGATAATGACAAGAAGAGTGGAACCGATCAGAAATCTGCGGGTAGCAGTGGCACATGGAAGAGTAAAGGTTCAACCCAGTCTACGGGTCAGACTCAGGGTCAGTCATCAGGTACGGGACAGTTGTATGCTCTACCGTACTATTATCAGCCAGGAGAGACTCCACAGGGAGCGATAGTTCCAGCTGCAGTTCCCTTGCAACAGCAGGCACCACCTGCACCAGTTACTACAGCGATAGCACCAGCACCACCTGCATATGGTCGTGTGTATACGATGATTCCTAGAGATGCTACTGATGGAGCACTCTTGGAAGGTACGTTCTGTGTTAATTCCATGCCTGCTAAGATTTTGTTTGATACGGGTGCAAAGTATTCTTTTGCTCATACCGCTGGTCTTGTTTGTGAGAAACTCGAGTCTCTTATGATTGCTGAGCTTCCTGGTGAGTTTTATCAGTATCTAGATTCTGTGTGTTGGGATTGTCGGGTTACTCTTGATGAGCATGAGTTTCGCGCGAACTTGATTGTCTATGACATGAAGAGTTTCGATGTAATTCTGGGTCTAAGATGGATGCAGAGTTATCAGGGGAAGATAGATACCATAGCAAAGACAGTTACTTTGCGAGTGGATGGTCATGATGTGACCATAGCTACCCCTCGAGGTAATGAGTTAGCTGAGGCTTTTCTGGCGCATATCGAGTTGGGAGCATCTGGGAAGGTCGTTTTGGCATTGTCTGGTATGGCAGTGGTTTGTGATTTTGAGGATGTCTTTGGGGACATTCCTGGTTTGCCTCCCCACCGTGTTGTGGAATTTGGCATTGATTTGGTTCAGGGTACTGTACCCATTTCCCGCGCTCCCTATCGTATGGCACCAGCAGAGACGAAGGAGTTGCAAGCGCAACTCAAGGACCTTGAGAGTCAGGGTTTCATTAGGCAGAGTCACTCACCTTGGGGCACACCGGTGTTGTTCGTTAAGAAGAAGGACGGGACTCTTCGTCTTTGTATTGATTACAGAGAGTTGAATAAGGTGACGGTGAGGAATAAGTATCCTCTACCACGTATTGATGACCTTTTCGACCAGCTTCGAGGAGCACAGTGGTTTTCTAAGATCGACTTGAGATCTGGGTATCATCAGCTGAGGGTTAGGGAAGAGGATATCCCTAAGACAGCGTTTTTGACGCGTTATGGTTCTTATGAGTTCCTAGTTATGCCTTTTGGGTTGACTAATGCACCAGCATTTTTCATGGATCTCATGAACCGCATTTTTCGACCATACCTCGATCAGTTCGTGATAGTCTTCATTGATGATATTCTGATATACTCTCGTTCTGAGGCGAAACATGCAGAGCATTTGAGAATTGTCTTACAGACATTGAGGGAACACCAGTTGTATGCTAAGTTCTCTAAATGTGAGTTTTGGCTTCGAGAAGTCAAATTCTTGGGGCATGTGATTTCTGGAGATGGTCTTTCTGTAGATCCATCTAAGGTTGAGGCAGTGCTTGATTGGAAGCAGCCTACTACAGTTCAGGAGATACATAGTTTTCTTGGACTCGCTGGGTATTATCGTTGTTTCATTCAGGGGTTTTCCAAGATTGCCACAGCTTTGACCCATTTGACGAAGAAGGATGTTCCTTTCATTTGGAACAGAGATTGCCAGCTTGCTTTTGAGGAGTTGAAGCAGAGGCTTACTTCTGCTCCAGTACTGATGTTACCTCGTACTGATATACCTTTCGTGGTTTATACTGATGCATCTTTGTTGGGATTAGGCGGTGTTTTAATGCAGACAGAAAGGGTTGTGGCCTATGCTTCGAGACAATTGAGGATCCACGAGATGAACTATCCTACTCATGACCTTGAGCTTGCAGCAGTAGTGTTTGCACTTAAGGTATGGAGGCATTATTTATATGGTGTTCGGTTTGATTTATTCACTGATCACAAGAGCCTACAGTATTTGTTCTCTCAGAGGGAGTTGAATATGAGACAACGTCGATGGATGGAATTGATTAAGGATTATGATTTTTCCTTACAATATCATCCTGGGAAAGCTAATGTTGTAGCTGATGCCTTGAGTAGAAAACCGAAAGCTCGTTTAACAGCCATACAGTTATGGCGTATGGTTGAGACGCTTAGTGACTTCGAGTTTTGCCCTAGACTTGAAGGTCAACAGTTTACCCGAGTTGCCTAACTGGGTAGTATGACTTTACAGTCTACCTTTGTTAGCCGATTGGTTGATGCACAGGTTTTAGATGAGTGGATTGAGGCTCAGAAGGATGCTCTGGTTGATACACCAACTCCAGGTTGGAGTATTGGTAACGATGGAGGTTTGAGATTTCAGAATCGTCTTGTTGTTCCTGATAACTCTCAGTTGAGGGAAGAGTTATTCGATGAGGCACATCGTACGAGATACACTGTTCATCCAGGAACTACTATGATGTATAAGGGTTTGAAGCAACATTTCTGGTGGAAGACCATGAAGAGGGATGTGGCTGAATATGTCTCCAAGTGTGATACTTGTCAGAGAGTTAAGGCGGAACATATGAGGCCAGCTGGTGAATTGCAACCTTTACCCATACCGGAGTGGAAGTGGGACAGTATTTCGATGGATTTTATCGAGGGATTACCTATTTCTGAGGGCCATAACTCTATTTGGGTAATCGTTGATCGTTTGACTAAAGTAGCTCATTTCCTACCTATTAGTAATACTTATACTGCCAGTGACTTGGGAACATTGTATGTTCAGAAGATAGTGAAGCTTCATGGTATTCCTATGACCATTATTTCAGATAGAGGTACTCAGTTTACTTCCAAATTTTGGCGAGGACTTCAGAAAGCTTTTGGGACTGCGTTGAATTTCAGTACAACATTTCATCCTCAGACTGATGGACAGACTGAGCGTGTGAATCAGGTCCTGGAGGATATGTTACGTGCATGTATAATTGACTTTAAGGGTCAATGGGCCGAGCATTTGCATTTGGCGGAGTTTGCTTATAATAACAGTTATCATGCTAGTATTGGGATGGCACCATTTGAGGCACTATATGGTAGACCTTGTAGGACTCCAGTGTGTTGGGCAGAACATCATGATCGCATTCTTATGGGAGGACCAAATATGGTTAAAGACACTACTGCGAAAATTGTATTGGTTCGGGATAGAATTGTGGCCGCCCAGGAACGCCAAAAGCGTTATGCAGATAAGGGACGACGACCGATTGAGTATCAGGTTGGAGACCCGGTTCTATTGAAGGTATCTCCTATGAAGGGGGTACGACGCTTTGGAAAAAGAGGGAAGTTGGCACCACGTTTCATTGGACCTTTCATTGTTCTTGAACGTATTGGGAAGGTGGCTTACAGGATCGAATTACCTCCAGCGTTGGCAGATGTGCATAATGTCTTCCATATATCTATGTTGAGATTCTTTAAGAAGGGTGACAACAAAGCACGACATAATCAGAAGGAGATGCAGATTAATTTGGCAGACTTTCAGATAACTCCAAAGATGTCATATGTGGAGAAACCAGTGAAGCTTCTCAAAAGGGAAGAACGAGAACTTCGTAGACGGAAGATTCCTTTTATTCAAGTTCTATGGACTGGACGTACGGAACGTGAAGCTACTTGGGAACGTGAAGAGGATGTTCGTCGTGACTATCCGATTTTCTTCGATAAGGTACGTGTGAATCTCGAGGACGAGATTCCTATTTAAGGGGGATAGATTGTAATACCTTGTATGAAATACCTTGTATGTATGTATGTATGTATGCTGATGCATTGTTTGATTTTGGGTTTGGGCAATTAAAGATGTATGTATGCTGATGTGTATGCATTGTTTGATTTTGGGCTTAGGCAATCAAAGCATGTCGGCATGTTGGTTTGGGTAGCTTAGGTGGCAATTTCTGTTCTGATCTTAAACTAATTAGATAGGAATGGAATAAGTACCGACATACTGTGTATAGCTTAACAACTAAGTTGTTTTTAAACCGACTTACCTTAACTCATATATACATATAACCTGGTTGTTAGATATATAGATATATCTATCAAATTAAAGAAAAATAACTTGCTTTTGGTAAGTATTCACACTATATACTTCAAATTTAAAAGAGGAAGCTGCAGAAATTTATAAGAAGAAGAAGGTAGTCTTAAAGGATTTGATATTTTGAATCTCCGGCTTGCGAATTTCTCGTTAATAGCTTGTTGTTATAGTGTTTTCTTCGTGAAGCGAGGTAAGTTATATTATTTGATATCTTCTCTTGCTTTTAGGAGATAGATGAGGTTAGTGGGTGTAAGAGTATACTATAGTTATAGTCCAATTTCGGTTATGCGTATTAATTGAATTTGTTTGATTTTGATTTCATAAAATTGATATCATTATTCGGTTATTGTTGGAAAATTGATAGGAAAGCATGTTAGTGTGTTTATTTGATTCTAACATGATATTGATTGTCATAAATCTTAATTGACGCTGCAGTAATGTATTAGATTATTAGTGACATTATTCATGTATAATTTTCATGCTAAATGTGAGATTGCATATTTTGAAATTTATGCGTATTGATAGTTAAGATGCATTCAATTTGAATGAATGAATTGATTTGTGTGAAAAGGGCTTTTTGAGCCAGAGACTATTCTGAACAGTCTGAATTTGGGGAGACGTCCCTGGAGTGTACGGAGAGTATTGCTCGGTGTCGCATACAGAAGTACACTCAGTGGTGCTATGTCACCAACCTTATGAGCCTGCGGAGAGTATTGCTCGGTGTCGCATACAGATGCATGGCTGGGGTACTGCGGTACCAGATGATTTGATATCAGATTGATGGGCTTTATGCCATATGTGTGATGATTAGATTGTTTATATAATTGTTTATTGATTCGAGTTGCTGGAATTGATATAATGATTATAATTGATACATGTATTGTATTGCTATATTTTATTGGGTGCGTTGATTCCGTCCCTGGGATCAAGATCGGATATCAAGTTGTGTAACTTGTTAGCGTTTAATCGCTCCTTTTTTTTTTTCCTTCTTTCCAGGAACAGGTAAAGCGATTCTCAGAGCGTGCGAAGAGGATCTAGTTGGAGATAGTTAGCTAAGCAGGTGCTCTAAGTTGTAGTTAGTTTTTTTGTTATCAGTGTAGCCCTTGGGGCAGACACAGTATGTTATCCTTTCAGTTGTGTGTTTTTCTTTCAGTTGAATCCTTGTATATATGTATATACAGAGTTTGGTTTTGAAATAAATCGTCCGCTGTTGTTTTGTCCGAATTTTGTTCGTGTGATATTTTATTATTTTGTCCTTACATGGATATTGGATTTGGAGCTTGATGTCACGTGGCAGTAGTGTGAACCTACGGTCCATGGTGGACATATGGAGAACATTACGACTCTGGCGTCTGGTCTTAGCCTGATCAACTAGGATTGGATTTTGGGGGCGTCACACATCTGTAGATCCAGTGTTTTCTTGTTGCTCTGTATTAGAGTCAACCATTACATTACTATGAGTTTCCTCAATTACAGCTGTGGTTGTAGCTGTAATGGTGAGTTGAATTGTGTTTACTTGAGAGGGAAAAGATGGATGAGAAATGGAAGGATTGAGTGGTGTGATGGAAGAACCATGGCCATCCATGGCTTTCCCAGCACAAAGGCCGTCGAAGGGGGGTAGAATTTAGGTCGGCAGTGTGGTAAATGGGTGGATCTGGCGAAAAGGAAGAGGAAGAAGTAGTACGGAAGGGTTAGTTTAGTTGAGGAAGAAGGAAGGAAAAAAATGCCAGAGCAAAAGAGTCGTTACCCTCTGTTCTGCCTAGGAAATTCAAGTGAACATATGTTCTGTTCAATTCAAGTGTGGATAGTTGAACATATGATCGATCTTCTTAATTACGAGGAACATACTTTTAACCCTGTTTTTTTGTTCTGTTCAATTATGTTTCCCGAGTGCTAGTGTTTTTTCCTTTTCCTTGAAATTGGATAGTTGAGCAAAGAACATGGACAGTTCTTTAAATAATCCCCATGTTTGCTAACACTAAGAATTGTAATGTATGTGGAATCTCGTCCAAGTACCACGTAAGGACCAGCTGAACCTGTCATTGCTAGTCAGCACTCGGAGTCAGAAGTATCTCCCTTCTAAGAGCATTCCCAATGCAGGGTGGATAAATCCACCTCCACGTAGGCGCCACGTAGGTCCACCTAGGCAAAATCCACCTCAAAGAGAGAGGTGTATTTGCACCTGGGTGGTAGTCTCCCAACGCAGAGTGGACTCTTTGGTATAGAAAATGGATTTTTTTAAAAATCCGGACGGCATGTCACATGCCGTCCCATTTTTTTTTGCAAAAAAATAGGCAGACGGCATGTCACATGCCGTCCGAGAGTCCAAAAGCTTTAAAACACTACTTAAACTTAAAAAAAAAACGGACGGCATGTAACATGTCGTCCGGTTCTACCACCCACATGTGGATTTGAAGGTGGATTCTCCCACCTTCAAATCCACCTGTGGGCAGCCACTTTTCAAAATCCATCTTCCCTTGGGACATTGTTTTAAGTTTCAAGGTGGATTTATCCACCCCACCCCCAAAATCCACCTTGCATTGGGAATGCTCTAACAAGATTATCAATACAAGTCATTATTTGAAATCATATATTTATTGGCCGGCTCGAAGATCATAGATTACCTAAAATGGTGCACTTTGTGATCTATGGAATGACAAATTAATATATTTTTGTTTTCCTTGTTCATTAATCATTTCAAACGAAAGTATTGCTTCTTCATTTTCTGGTTCTCCCCTGTAGGTACATCTGTGGTAATTGAAGTATGAACTAAGAATCTACGAAAGAAATTGTCGAACACTCCCAAGCAATTGAATTTGGATTTCCCATTATTGTTTCAACTTTCAAAGTATTGTACTAAACGTACGTACAGTGAAACATGTCTAAATGCACCCTCTATAAACACACATCTTGTTTATTGCACAAAACAATGTTGGTCCCGTAATTGAGAAAGTGTATTTGGGGAATTTTCTCGCACAATGTGTAATGTGCAATTTATTTACTGTCCCAACCCTATCATTTTTCTTGTGTAATTGCACACTTGGTAAGAAACACCTTAAGATTATGTGTATTATACTTACAAGTTGAAACTATAAACTGCACTTAAACTGAAATTAAAGTAAATTACTTTTAAATTTATTTACGCACTGTCTAGGCTGCTATACTTGGGATGACATCCATCTACACAACGCACATTATTTCTTGGTCCCAAGGGCATGGATTTAGATAGGTTTCACTGTGCATGAGTTGCATCATTTGCAATCTGCATGACCTGCACCGGGCTTTTTATTTAGGCCAAGTCTGAAGTCTTTCATGGGGATCTTGGAACATGAATTAAGCATGCATATCACGTGTTTGGAGCAGTCATCAACACTAAACCTAAAATGGCGACGAGGATGTTGAGAAGGAGAAGCAGCATCCAAAGGTAATCGGTCTTTCTAATTGTTTTTCTCTTTCACATTTTCGTTTTAAAACTACAACAAATGCAAATCACCAAACAAGAACAAATCAATCTTCTTCTTCTACTACTAATTCCATTTCTATCAAGATATTGGTTCGAGAACGTTGTAAATCTGGTACTCTATAGCTTGATGAGGCTTTAAATTTATTCAATCACTTGCTTCAAACACAATCCTTCACCTCGGTTTTCCCTTTCAATCAGCTTTTAGCTGCCATTGCTAAATCCAACATGTTCCCCAATCATAATAATTTACTAGTAGTATTTTCTTTGTTTAAAACCATGAATTCAGCTGGGATTCAGTTTGATGTTAGTACTTTGATTAAAATTTTGCTGCTTTAATTTAATCTACAGAACAAAACGTAATACAATGGCTACAGTTATCTTCGAGTTTTTTGTATAATGGTTCAAGGTTCCACTTGGTACATTTCGTTGAAATTAAGCAAAATTTTGCTGCTTTAATTTAATCTACAGAACAAAACGTAATACAATCGCTACAGTTATCTTCGTAGTATGCCACCTCGCCAAAACCTGTGACACGATGCAATTACCCTTTGGTACAGTGTGTTATAACAGCACGCATTTTTGCAGTGATGTCAGACTTTTTATTTTTGTGAAAACTCCTTTGAACTATAGTTAGCATAATCTGTATGAGTTCAATATAATTTTGTCTCATGGCCATGACATGCATAATTGTAGAACGAGGCTCTTAATGGAGGGGGGACACTGTTTGTTAAGAAGCACCCGAATCTGAAAGTGAGAGTTTGCCATGGCAATACATTAACAGCTGCAGTGATTCTTCATGAGCTCCCTCATGATGTTAAAGAAGTTTTTCTCACTGGAGCCACATCTAAGCTAGGAAGGGCTATTGCTTTGTACCTTTGCCAACGGAGAAGGGTTTTGCTCCAGATAATTGCACTTTCAATATCATAATTCAAGGATTTCTCAAGAAAAATGATACTCATAAAGCAGTGGAATTTTTTAAGGTAATGGATGAGAGAAGTTTCTCTGCAGATCTAACAACTTCATCTATGGTAATGGATTTTCTTTTGGTGGATGAATCAAATCATGAAAGTATAGATATTCTTCGGAAATTCTTCCTGAAGTGATCGATGTAATATTGAATTCAAATGCATAAAAGAAGTCTTACAAAAAGTGTATTTTCAGATGTTCTGTTGAAATTGAATATTGTTTTCATATACAATGCAACTATTGTCTGACCTTCGTTCGGCTGATATATCCACTTGGGTACATCTCTATCTTCGTTCTCACACCCATGAATCAGTTCAAACAAGAGGTGAGATTTATGAACAACTACTCGTTGCGTAGGATTGTAAGTGCACCATCAGATGATCATATCCGAACTATTCTTCTGCTGTATTTCGTAAATCTTGGAATGCAGATTGATTCAAGAATGATACACTGGAACCATGTATCAATTCTTCATTTTCTAGTTCTCCCCTACATAAATTGCGAAGTGCTCATTAGGAGCATCTGTGGCAATTGTAGTAAAAGCCTTCAAAGAATTGCTTGTGGAGTAAACCAAGCAACCGAATTCTCAGAGGAAAGTTACTCTTATTGATACTGTAGATTGAATGGAACCCTTTTAACCCTGTTTTTGTTTTCCACATAATGTGATTGTATGGGATTGCACCTTCTGGTTCTCCCCACATAATGTTTTTGTTTTCCACATCTGTTTTTTGCTTGAATTCTTTCATTGAAACAAGTCAAAATGATCCTTGTTTGATCCTTAGAGAACTGTAATGTTATTGTGAAAAAGGAAGAGCATTTGAAACCTCTGAAAGTGTATACCTGGCTATTAGAATTAAACTCGCCACTTTTTTTTTTTTTTTTGATAAATGTCACTCCATTTCATTTGTAAAGGCAAATTGTACAGTACAGGTTGTGAAAGATATTTCACAAGCTCTGCAAGGTGGATACAAAATGAAATGAAAGAAAAACAGCAAAAAGAAAGGCAGCTACATTTACACAGCTCTAGAATGGTTCCCCATACTTGCATTATTATGGTGTGAGCAAGTGAACCCAATCAGTTGTGAGTTGCAGAAAATGATAATTTTTGTTTTTTGCGTTCCCTCCCACCCAGTGCCAGCCATAACCTTTCACCAGTAGAATGCCTTTGTCTTCGTTAGGGACCTTTGCTCTAAACCTGCAGTCATTTCTAATCTTCCATAATGTCCACAAAATTGTGAAATGGACCATTTGCCAAATTTTTCTGCCTAATCCCATTCCACTAAAACTTGGCCAAGTAGTGGTAACTGCAATATGCACTGTCAATGTAACTGTTAAGTCGTAGATGTCTTAAAGAAGTCTACCCTAGAAACTGCAATGCAAGAGTAGATGGTCAACACTAAACAGTCTCAGCTTCCTTGTTATAGAAAATACAAATAGGATTAATGTTCATCCCCTTCTTAACTAATTTATCAATAGTCTGCAGCATGTCATGGAGCACAGTTGAGAGGAAAATTTTCAGGTTGGATGGCACTGGAGCTTCCACACAGTTTTGAATGAAAAATTAGCTGTGATTTTGGGTTTGTCCCACACTCCTACTGTAGCTAACCCTGCACTGTCAATGTAACTGTTAATATCCAGTCATCCAGACAGCTCTCGTCGCTCACCAGAATAAGAGCTACATTCATCATGAGTAAATCCGATGCTATCTCATCGTACATGCAGACAAAATTTCTTAAGTAAGAACAGAAGTATTTGTACTCTTCTTTGATAGACACTCGCAATTCATGTGATGATTTCATTACATATTTACATGCAGAGTGCAAAATGGCTCAAGACTGTCACCAACCAAATGGTATGTGTCAATCAGTAATCTAACCATTCTATTATAAATACCAAACCATCCCAGTCGCCCCTTCACATCAAAGCACAAAAAGTGCATACTAATAGTAGATCAAGTCCCTAGCTTCTTTCTCAATGGCTAAGCTTTCTTTGCTTTACTCTCTTAGTGTATGCTTCCTACTACTGTTCCACACGCAGGCCGCATTACTAGAGTCAACAGCGGAAGCTCAGCATTATGAATGACTTACGCTTGAATGTCGAAAGAGGAGTTCTCTACAGGGTAAAATATATTGATTTAGTACTTTTTATTTTTTTAAAGAGTTAATTAGGGATTTCCCCTAGATTTGAAAGCCAAAATTGCAAATGCCCCTAGATTTTTTTTTGTTTAGTGATGCCCCTAGATTTGCTTCTTTTTTCTTTTAATACCAAAACTACCCTTTTATTTTGTTTAGCCTTTACCCCAAACTCCATAAACCCACTTTAACTACCATGTATGAAAGAAATTGGTGGTTTTTGTTTCCAACGGTAGATCTAGATAAAAACAATCGCACACATCTCGAGGTTTATCCTACGATAATAACAAAAACAACCAATAACATCACGCCACATCTAAAGTGCTTTGTTTTACCAAATTAAACCCACAAATCTCTACTAATTTAACATCTCTTTCATCCCATTCCAATAGCAAAACCCTAAGTATCTTCACCCCTATTTTCAAACCCTATCTTCATCACCTTGACCCCCATCATCATCATCATCTCATCATCTTCTTTATGATCTTATCAAATGGCAAGTATCATCACTTCTAAAGGTCAAAGAAAATCCCAACGCCTAGTCTGTCACTACTTCAAACCAAAGTGTAATTGATATAACACAAGATTCTGGTGAAATTGAGCAATTGTTCGAACTTATATACACAGATAAGGTGAATGGGGAAAATAAGGTTTACAACGGTAACATTTGAACACTTTGATAAACATACGATTGACCTTGAGATTTGCGTTGATAGATCTTTATGTTGTTTGTTGTTACATTAACCTAAAGATGGATTTTAGATCTATAGTTGGAAATAAAACCATCAATTTCTTGCATACGTGGCAGTTAATATAGTTTTATAGAGTTGGGGGCAAAGGTTAAACAAAATGGAGGGGTAGTTTTGGTATTAAAAGAAAAATGAAGCAAATCTAGGGGGATCACTAAACAAAAAAAAAATCTAGGGGCATTCGCAACTTTGGCTTTCAAATCTGGGGGCAATCGCTAATTAACTCTTTTTTAAATTGCATGAATCTTAATTATAAGTCATATTAATATTCATATAATTATTAACATGGTTTGAGTATGTTGCAGAATGCTGTCCTGGCTCCACACACTGAAATTTGAATGCCCACAGTGTGATCTATGACAAGGGTGATGCTCAGGTTCAAATTGTTGGCAACCACCAACAACCCATCTATAATGGTAGACTACGCCAAAATCAACTTTTAATTGTTCCACAGAACTTTGCTGTGGTGAAGAAGGCTGGGGACCAAGGTTTTGAATGGGTTACATTTAAAACCAATGACAATGCCATAGGAAGGAACTCAGCTATCCGAGCATTGACTATATAAATCCTCACAAATGCATTTAGAATCTCAAGTAAGGAGGACGGGAGATTGATATACAATTGAGAAGAGATAGAGCGTTTTGCACCAAGGTCTGAGGCTCAGGGAAGGAAGTATGCAAGTGCATATATAAACCTCTTCTTAATGGTGTAGGTCAGTTTGTTAAAGTGTAGTGTATAGTTAAAGCCTGTGTCCTGCACATGGATTGTAGACATCAGCACTTGAGGGTTATATACGTTTGTTCTGAGCTTGACATTGCAAAATGTTTCTTGTAAACCACTGTTCTTGTTTGGTTTTTCATTTTGGCCCTCCTGTTGTTATCGTACTTCTCCTACTCTTGGTTCTTCTCCCAATCTTGTGGCCTGATACAGTTTAAGTTAATTTTCTACTCGGACGGGGCTTCCCATGTTGTCATTTGAGAATTCATCGCTTTGACTACAAAGTATGCCTGTTCATCTGTCCAAGATGGTTCACAGGTTCAGAGATCAGATACTTCGTGTCCACATGAAAAAATAAAGCATATTGTAGTAGGCAGTACGCAGTAGCTCTTCATGTGCTCCTAATTAAAATTTTAGTGTTTCATTAATCTTATAATAAAATCTCTGTTAAAATAGCCTTTATAATTAACTCAATGCATATGCTGACTACAATTGCCATGTTAAAATGATCATCAGAGTGGTAGTAGGTGTCTACATCTAGAAGTACTGGCGAGGTGCGAGAGCTGACTGGATATTGATACTGGTGAGTTTAATTCTAACAGCCTGTGTCATTTTAATTTGTTTCAATGCAAGAATTCGAGCTACCTATGGTACATTCCCATACAATCACCATACAAGGAAAACAAAAACAGGGTTAAAAAGGTTCTATTCAATCTACAGTGTCTATAAGACTAACTTTCCTAGTATATAACCTCTTACTCTCTCAGAAACTATGGGAATTCGAGTTGTTTGGTTTACTCTGCAAGCAAATTCTTTGAAGGTTGCGAATGAGCCTGTGGCTCAATGGTAGCACCCCTCTCACAAAGTAGAGAGATTTTGGGTTCAAAACATGTCAACAGCTGATTGTTGATAAAGTTTCCACACGTAATTTAAAACTAGTGGCTAAGCCGGTGCGTAAATTTTAATTTATCCATTTTCGATTACCATTCAAGTTTTAAGTTATTAATTTTTAAAAATATTATAAATTATACTAATTTATTAAATCTTATGAAATAATTATTTCTTAAGTAAATTTAAATAGTTTTTCTTAATATTTTGTAAAAATTCATTATATTTTTTTGAATTTAATTTTTTTTAAATATTGGACGTTTTGCTTATAAATAAAAATCTAACCTATAAATAAAAATATGTTAAATTACAATAAAACCATTACTTAAAAGGTATTATGTAAATTTACCAAAAAAACATGACTAAAAGGATATTTTAGCCAGGTGACAAAATTCTAAAGCTCAATTCTCATTAACCGGGACTTACCCCTGAAGTTTATTCAGGTTTATAATAGTAGTATAGAAAGGGGTAATTTCTCGAATAAGCACAACTATAGTGTTCTTCTTCCCAAAAACACAATAATACATTAAAAATTCTTGAATAGGCACAAATATTCTTTGACTTGAAATTGTTTTGTCTTTTAACCTTCTTTTGTTCCCATTTTGCCCTTTAGATTATAGTGATTGCTTTTGTTCTATTATTGGAGTGATGTGACATGTGAGAAGATTACTTTTGCCCATTTTTTTCTTGTCTTTTAAATTAATTTTTTTTTACTATAATTAGAGTAGTTAATTAATTATGATTATTTTTGGATTTTGGACTGATGTGCCACCTAATCAAATTAAGAACGATCACCTTTGATATTTCTAACCCTATAGGTTGGTTGCTAATATCTACTATAAAACCTTAAATATCTGCTACAATCACTTGCACACATGGCAGTAGTTGTTTGATGAATTAATAAGCGAGTTATTAAAGCAGTAATATTTTTGGGTGAATTTTTTGGGATACCAGACGAACAATTTCAAAACTCTTTTCAATTTCACTCCACAATCGGTCCCTCTCATTTATTTATTTCTTACATCCCTAACCATTGGATCATTATATCAATAAATTTTTACTTATTAAAAAAAAAAAAATTGTTTGGAACCCCTGTGAAGCTTAAAAAACAACATCAACTTCTTGTAATTCATTTGAATCCCAAAAACCATCATATCTTGACATGGCAGAAAAAATCACATCTGCTTCTATAAAAATATTACTTTTAACAGATAGTGGTGTATGTGTAGTAGATGTACTTTAAATTTTAACAGATGTACTTGGAATTCTAACAAACAAGGGAGCAAAGTGGACTGGAGGTTCAAGAATATATACACCATTAGGAGGAAGGGTTTCCAAAACTACAGGATTGTTTGCATGTCCATTTCCGTTGATATCATCTCATAACTTGGGTTTGAGTAGGAGTCTCTCCAATAACCTATATTCTTTTAGAATATGAATATGTTTAGTAGATGTACGGTGAGAGTAGTAATCATCGACCCTTATTTTTGACTCACCATCCACATATCTAAGTTTTTTTTTTCCTTTGACCACCAAATCAAAAAATTACATTTAATATATTATTTTTGCATCCACATAAGTTGGATTAGTATCACAACTTTATAGTAGATATTTAAGGTATTACTGGTTTCAGAGCACTATCTACTACAAACACAATATAATTTGCTACTGTCAAGAACTGCTACTATACAGTACTCACTCTATCTGCTACATTATACATTGAAAGCTACTGTAAAATACCCCAGTACCAGATTATAATAAGGGAATAAAACAATAGAAAAGAACAAAAGTAATCAATGGTCTACCATTCCTTATATTTTTATCAAGAACAATCAAAGAACCCGAAAATAACGTTTTGAAAAATTTAAAAATCGCATCTTGAAAAAATAATATCTTGAAAATTTTAACGATCAAAGTTTGAGAAAAATCACATCTTGAAAATTTTTAAAAACCAAAGCTTGAGAAAAATCACATCTTGAAATGTTTAAATCAAAGCTTTAGAAAAATCACATCTTAAAAAAAATTTAAAAATCAAATCTTTTAAGGAAACAAACAACCCCATACTTGAATGGATTTGAACCACAATAACTTTAATACGAAATTGTGTGTTAAATACCCATTGAAGAGTAAGAATTAGATTGTACAATGAGAACTTGTTGTTACTTGATGATGGTAAAAACAAAAAATACGAAATAAAGAAGAAATGGTGAAAAACAAATAAATGGTAAGAACAAAGTGAAAGAGAGAAAAATAAATTGAAATAGAAAAATGGTTTTAAGGTTTTAGGAAGAACAAAGTGAAAGAGGAAGAAGAAGATGAGTTGTCTTAAGGTTTAACAAGATCAACGGTTAAGATGAAAATGTGAAAGATCAAAGAGATAAGCTTGTTGTGAATGTCATTTTCATGGTGGAGAGAGAGAGAGTTTAATGATAATCATATAGGAGAAAGAAATTTGTTTTGATGTTGATAGGTGGAATATTAGGTAAAGATGTAAGAAGGGTAGAAGTGTCCTTGAAATTTTGTTGACTAGATATTGTGCTTGTTTGAGAACAAAAGTTACCTTGTTGTGTTTTTGGGAACAAACACAATAAAATTGTGCTTATTAGAGAAATTACTCTATAGAAAGGGTAGAGGTCCCCTCAACCATGCTTGCCAATAATAAAAAAAAAAAAAAAAAATCTTTGAAGGCTTTTACTTCAATTGCCACAGATGCTCCTTAAAGCCAATTGGCATTTGGCAATTTTCACATTGCAGAACAAGAAAATGAAGAAGCGATGGGTGGTTCCAGTATCTCATTCTTGAATCAATCTGCATTCCAAGACTTACAAAATAAAGCAGAAGAAGAGTTTGGACTTTGGATATGATCATCTCATGGGTGCACTTACAATTCCATGCAACGAGTAGTTATATCTTCACTATGTTTGGTTCCCGGAAACTAGAGTCCAGGGTAAATTGGGAATTAAGAGAAATATCAGCCGGAGAAGATCAGACAAGGAAAGGAGGAGGGTGCTAGAACAAAGATAGAGATGTACCCAAGTGAATATATCTTGTGTACAATAGTTGCATTTGTATATGAAAACAGTATTCAATTTCAACAGAACATCATCTGATAATACACTACAAGATGCCAGATTCAAGATCAATTGTGATTATCCGCCGAAATGACTTAACAAACGCAACATCATGCTAAGGAGTTTCATGGAAAACGTCACCTTCATTTCTCACTTCAGGAAGAATTCACGAAGTATGCCTATACTTTCATGATTCGATTCATTCACCAAAAGAAAATCCGTCACCATAGACGCGGTTGTTGCATCCCCAGAGAAACCTCTCTCATCCATAACCTCAAGAAATTCCACTGCTTTACGAGTCTCCTTTTTCTTGAGATATCCTTGAACCATAATATTACAAGTCCTACCATCTGGAGCAAAACCCTTCTCCTCCATCTCTGCAAATAAACTCTCAGCATCACTTAACATCCCTTTATTACAAAATCCATTGATCATTATATTATACGTTCTTGTGTCAAGCTGCAAATCCTTTGTTGAGAGACCGCGAAATAGTTCCATTGCCTCATTTAACTTCCCCACCTTGCACATATTGTCGACGATGATGTTGTAGATTACCATATTTGCCTTTAATCCAGTGCTCTCCATCTTATGAAACAGTTTCATTGCTTCTGAAAGACATCCATTACAGCACAATCCATCTATTAATGAAGCGTATGTTATAATATCTGGAATCTGCCCGCAGTTTTGCATATCTTCGAAAAGCTGTTGAGCAACCTCGACTCTTCCAGCCTTGCATAGCCCATCAATAAGGATGTTGCTTGTAACAACATTGGGAAACAATCCTATGTCATTCATATCTTGGAAAAGTAGCACGGCCTCATCAACTCTCTTAGCCTTGCAATACCCATTAATGAAACTGTTATAGGTTATAACATTAGGTTTCAGACCTCTACCCAGCATTGAATTGAAAACTCTTATTGCCTCTTCTATTTGACCTCTTAGACAATATCCATCTATTAACGCATTGTATGTGACTGTGTTAGGCATAATATCTGTTTCACTCATAAGCTCTAATAGTTCATTTCCTTCTTTAGCCATACCATCCTTGCAAAGAGCATCCACCAATATGTTATATGTTTGCACATTGGGTGAGAATCCTTGAGTGATGATATCACTGAAGAATTGAGTTGCTTGTTCGCGCTGACCCGAAATGCATAAGCCATAAATTAAAGCATTATATGTAGCAGCAGTAGCCTTTACACCTTTTTGACACATCAAATCTAATATCTGAAATGCTTCATTGGCTCTCTTGTCTTTGCAAAGAGCATCAATCAGAATGGTATAAGTGATCACATTTGGTTTGATTCCTTTATCCAGCATATCTTGAAACACATATTTGGCCCCTTTATGATGACCAATCTTGAATAATCCATCAATTAAAGAGTTGTAAGTAACAACACTTGGTATAATTCCTTGGGTTTTGGTCATTTCTTGATAAAGATGGAGAGCATCCTGTAATCTATTTTCTTTGCAAAGTGTGTCAATAATCGCATTATACACTTGTACAGTAGGCTTATGGTGGTATTGATTTTGCAATTCCCTCAACAACTTAAGGGCAGTATCAGCATTGGTAGTTTTGCATAGACCATTAATCACAACAACAAAAGTGACTTGATCGCATAGACATCCGTTGTCCAAAATTGCGTGGAACAAATTCAAAGCTTTGGTTGTTTTCCCCACCATAAAAAGTCCCTTGAGAAGAGTGTTTAAAGTGACAGAATTTGGCTCAAAACCATGTCTGAGAATATACCCTAAAACACAAAATCCGAGATCTACGCGACCCAATTGGCAGTAACAATTGATCAAGATGCTAAAAGTAAAAATATCAGGCTGAATCCCAGCTGAATTCATGGTTTTAAACAAAGAAAATACTAAAGTCTTGTGATGATGGGAATGGGAATGGGATTGGGATTGGGATTGGGGTGGGTTCAATTTAGCAATGGCGTTAAGAAGATGATTGAAAGGGATAGGGGATGTCAAATGTCGTGTTTGAAGCAAACATTTAAATAAATCCAAAGCTTCATCAAGCTTAAGGGTACCAGATTTACAACGTTCTCCAACCAATTTCTCAATAGGAATGTAAGAAGAAGAAGATGAGTGGTTTGCATTTGTTGTAGTATTAAAACGAAAATGCAAGAAAGAAGAAGCAGATATCAATATCATAGGTGTAGTACTAGTGATAGTGATGATGTCAATTACCTTTGGCTTTGATAAGTAGAAGAATAAGACTCCAATAGTTGCTTTTCTTCTCAGCATCATCGTCGCCATTAATAAAATTGTTAATGAAAGCACTGTTGTTGATGCTCTTCTCTTGAACACTTTTACTTAGTCCAAGCACTAGACCTGCACATTCATGGGCCAGCCCACGAGGGACTGGACTCAGCCCAGACAGCATGTGACTAGATAGTACTGAAGGTTGATCTCCAATATTTTATTTTATTTTTTTAAAATAAAAAATTCAGAGCTCCCCAAGAGCATGGTCCTTGGAGGGAGTGGAACAAACAAGGCTTGCCCATAAAAAGGGTCAAGCTGAACAAAAAAAACCACTCCACAATAAGAGTCAGAGTGGGGCGCAAACACGTACAAGGCTAAACAAGCTAACATAGTGCGCACAGAGTATTTAAGTGTCCACATTGGAAGTCCCTCAACGTGAGAGGTTAAGGCCTTGTTTACTAGTAGGAAATTTTCTCAGTTTTCTGAAAAACTATTTTTAAAGAAAATAAAAAACAGAAAACGTGTTTACTTCAGCTTATTTTACAGTTTTAGAAAACAGTTTTCTGGTTTTCTATAATTTTTTATTTTCCATCTTTAACTTAAAAACGGAAAACATCAATTTAGGGTTTTCCAATTAGAAAACGCATCGTCGTCGAAAAAAAAAACACAAAAAAAAAAAAAAATCCTTCAAACTTTTCTTCGGCCTGTGGATTTTAATATGTTCTATTGATGTTAAGCCGATGTGAGACAAACTTCCAGCAGCTTTCTTCCTGAAATCACTTTCAATTTGTACCCCAACCAAGCTCATCAATAAACCTTCCTACCCACTTTGGCTCTGGGAGTGAATTTTAGTAAAAATCACAACTAGAGGTGCTAAAGGTCATCCCGTGAACAATACATCATTATACTCGACCAAACGGAAATGGATGGTTTCATCACCATCAGTACGAGATTCTATATTTTTACTCATGACTTTTAAACCACTCTCTTCCAAATCATTGCTATTTGCAATCGAGTGGTTTGAGATCGTGTTCATAGTTATATCTGTTGGATGGCTACTTTTAAGCATATGTGTATTACCTACATCAGGTTCTACCTTTCTTGTTCCTCTTCAAGATCCTCTGCATTCAAACAATCAAAACTTGTTATTTGTAATAATATACTTTTAAGGGCCAAACTACTTACTCCATTTGTCGCCTTCGCAGTGGTGTTCAATTGTTGTGGATGTTTGTTTTTCTTAATGTATACACTATACATGCTTACTTCTATTGGTATCACTTCTTTTCTTGCTTGTGCGTTACTTCTTTATTACTCCCCATTTGCTTTGGTTTCTTTTTCTTCTTTTGGACATTTTTTCATTCACCTTGTTCCCACTTATTTTTTTTCCTCCGTATTATTGTTGGTTGTTTCTCACAACTATTGTCAATATGACCAAATAACTTGCATTTGGTGCACATTATAGGTTTCCATGGATAATCAAAGTGCACCTCCATATTTTTTTTCCCTTCTTGGTCTTCATTTTGATTGAACTAGGGAGGGTTTTTTTTCTGCATTGATCTCCATGTACACATACTCTTGCAAATGAGAGCATATTTCTACTTTCACTAACTTTATCCATAAACTTTGGTTTCCTTATCACACTTGCCAAATAGCTCAATCTTTTCGTGTTCCACATATGTTTTGGAACATTAAACATTCTTACCTAAATAGGAACCTTGTTGATTGAACCTCTGTTTTTCTTCAACATCTCTACTCCAAGGTCACACAACAAACAACTTCCCTGCAATAAAAATGGGTCCTTCCGCCAACACCTTGGTTTTATCTTCACCATTGTTGAATTTAAAGTAGTACATATCTCCATCCAACGGAAAATCCATTTCTCCTTTGAGTTTCCACCTTCTCTTCAAGATGTCTTTCATCATCATGTAAAGTAATTTTTTATCAAGAAAGAAACCAACAACTCTGTCTTCCCATTCTTTTGCTCCCTGATCCAATATTTCTTCATTAAGGATTAAACATCCTTCTTCAAAAATTGGTTCCTCATAGCTAAGCTCTTCAGATCCCGCTGATAGTGTAAGTACCTAAGTAGGTTTTGCCATATGTCGCTCAAGAAATCAATCGACTTCAAGATTATAAATGACTCCCAGAGTACAGTATACCCTAGTCAAATGGACCATAACAATTCTCTTGGACAATAAGGAGACATATCACACAATGAAGACCGTGAGATCTCATTAGATCTCACGGCCAAGATCGATCCATCACCCATACATAGGTAATATAAAAGGGTAACCTAAAACCCACTAAGGTATGATCTCTCACCCTCTACACTTATTCTCTCTCTTCCTCTCTCTCTCTCTTTTACTCTCTTCTTCATTACCCACAATGGCTAAGTTGATCATCGGAGGGTTGACGCCGAAGACTTTTCTGGTGCCCTTTGCAGGTCATCTATGGAGAGGGAGCAAGAAGACCATCTCAACAACACTAATCTCTACATGTAACCATTATCAAGGCTTACATAATGGCGCTAGAAGGTGTAATGAACCACCACTACAAAATTTCCGACCACATCTCTCTAATCTCTTAACTACATACAACAAGAAAAACAACCATCTTGGTTCCCTTCTCCTACTTCTACTTACAAATTTTATTCAGCGCAATAAAAAGATCGAATTGTTTCCATAAGCATGGACATGATGCGAAATGCACAGTATCAAACAACCCCTTCATGATAATATTTGCGATTTTTCAGATAATTTTATCTCAAATACCCAATTTCCACAAGCTTTCATGGCTTTCAATTGTTGCTGCTGTCATGTCTTTTGCTTACTCTACCATAGGCCTTGGTCTATCCATAGCCAGATTAATAGAAGATGGGAATAATGTCAAGACAAGCTTAACATGAACTGCAGTTGGAATTGATGTATCAGGATCAAAAAAGGTCTGGAAAATTTTTCAATCCATTGGAGATATTGCCTTTGCCTTTTACAAGTCTTCAATCAGATCTGTAATACTTATGAGATCTGCAACATCCTCTTTTGTTCGCAACATCTCATCTTGGTTTCTTCTTTCTTCAGATCTGCAAGATCTTTCTCTTTTCTTTAGACAACTTCAACTGGGCTTATTCTTGACTTTACAATATCTTTTTCAATCATCTTCTAATCTCCATATGGTTTCAACTTTAAGCACAACAACAACTATATCAATCAGATCTGCATCATCTATGAAAACCTTCATCAAATTGACTACAATGTCTTCGAATTCATCAGACTTTCTTTGATTTCTAAATTACATCAACATCTCCACGAAGTCACTACTTCAAGCAAACAACATTTTTTTTCTCAATTTCTAGATCCGAAGCAACATCTCTATATCTCCAGATCTGTCGAAGCTCTCTCTTTTATATCAATCAAAATAAAATGCAACAACAAAATCCAATTTTCTTTTCTTCATCTTCTCAACAAGAGCTAGCCATGGTTTCTTTCCCTTAAGTCCAGATTGGGGTTTTTTAAAGTTCAATTTTAAGGGTCAAATTTCACTCTTCTCATGAATACAAGCTACTTCTCATCAAGTGTTTGATGAAAATACAAACTAATAAGCTCATGTTCATTTATTTATTTTTGGTGTTATTTTAATTACAACGACAATCTCGGTTCGCTTGGACACAGTTATGGAGAACAAGTTTACACAACTACACCATATAACAATCTTCAAACTCTGGAGGTCATTTTCTTATTGGGGTTTTATCATTCAATTTCAACACGAGCGCAAGCGCTGTTAGCTCAGTCACCTACCACTAATTCTTCAACCATCACGGCACTCTCGGTTTGTTAATATAAATCTATTGACAACAGAGCTCGGTTTTTTCTATTTTTTCTCCTTACTTAGCTTCCATCGCCGGCAGGTAATTCCGAACCCTTTTGAATTAAAATGTTCTCGGTTCACACAGTATTTAGTATCACATTTCCATACACTTTTAACATGGTCAGTAGTCATATAGTTTTGCTTGCTCATACACTCAAAACATCACACAACACACAGTACTCACAACCCCACATAACACTTACATTTGGATTAATCTTCCATCACTAATACACTGATTTTGTAATTCTCTTCATTATTCAAACCAAAAGTTAATTACTCATAATACTGCTATATTACTCTATCAAGTTATCTTGCTACTAATGGGCTGCTAGTCTTACGCTTACATGCTCTTAGTATTATCCCATTTCTATATTCTTGACACTTTACACGGGACGTCTTGCATACATGTTACGCATTGGACTGTTTGTTTTGATATCAACTAGATTGTTGTTATACATCTTGCATAACAAATTTCATTTCTTATACCAACAAGTGCATCATACCTCCATATGATGTAACACCTCCATTCAGACTATGATGTTATGAATACCTTATTTATTCGCGTTGCTACTTCAAGGTTACTTGATACAAATATACTACTATACTACATAGTTTTTAGCAACTTTGCATACTTATTCCCCATATACAATGGTTAACATCCTTATACATTGGTTTTACACCTACATCTGTTTACGTTACTACAGTGTCATTAATACTCTTGGCTGTCTGTACTTGCACACATGCAAATTTTGGATTTTACATCCCCAACTTCTCTGATCATATGACATCATACATTAAGAAACACTTTTGAACAGTTGTGCCACTTCACCTCTATGCTACTAGGCTTTTGTCTTGTTTACATTGGTTTATCTTTATGCCTTTGCATATTAAACACATTTAGTGCACATTTTTAATGTTTTTGGACAGTTAGCACATTACCTAGCTTAATAGACCATCACTTCCTCGAATACAAATCTCATTCAACACATCACATTATATATCATATTGCTTAAGGCCTTGGATAACGAAACTCCTTGCTTCTTTTTATTGTTCAATCTTTGTTGAATACATATTTAATCCAATTTTCAATATAGTCCAGCCATATAGCGGACATGTTCTTTAACTTAGAATTTATGCTACCAAGGTTGAACATCTTTGCATACAAACACTTTTCGCTACACTATACAAACAGTGTATTACATATCATGCAATTTTATCTTGGGCTCTGTCGCATTTTGTCATTGTAGAAAGTGTTCTTGCTCCGTCGTGAGTACAGGTTTAACACATTTTTTAGGTCACACTGTTCCTATTAATTGTCCAAGTATATCATTTCTTTTCCATCAGCTTCAAAGGAATCCTACAGCACCGAAAACACCGACTTATTCACATAAGCTGTTCGGCAAGCTCGGCTCCAACATCATAGGTTCTCATGCAATTATCTGAGAAGACCCTCCTACACTGGGGGCGACATGACAATCATGACTAACATTTATTTTTCTCTTTATTGAACTGAATACACTATCTGATCCGAAATCTCTGTGGGCACAAGTATCTCGCACAGTTCGGTGTTCACAAGTACAATCCATGAACAAGTATAAATCGAGATCTCCAGGAAGACATTGACATCCGTACATACATGAGTCACCCCGAGTACATCAAATGTTATATTACAAATGGCTTGTCTCTAAATACTGGTTGTATTTATACAGTTGGCTCATATAACCTGTATAGATCCTATATATTATCTCTATGTAAACTAACAACTCCTCAACAAAAGAGGAAAAACACATCTTTAGGTTCATACTCACGAATAAACCGACAACACCGGCAAAGTAACATTAACGCCAACGAGGCAGTTACTTTTTACCTCTTTACTGACTGAAGAGAAGCCTCGTTACATCTATGCCAAAAGGGTAACGGGTCGCCCTTCTGTACTTACTGTACAAAGAAAGCCCAGTGCACACACGGGGGCGTTGACTAGTGGGTAGGAGTCCTGGCCGGACAGCAGTTAAAGCCTCACACTACCCATGCGATCTCGTCCCTCACGGGGGCTAGGCAACACCTGCGCCGTGAGATGCCTCGTCCAGAGAAGAACCTAAGGGTTACGTGCTTATTTAAAACTATGGAAATTAGCAGCCGTGACGACGGGGCTAAAAGTACTAGATCACAAATTTCACGATTACAAACATAAGCATGTCAAACAAAACATATTATGGATGTTCAAAACACAACATTGAAAAGTTGAAAAATCTGCCTGAGCCCACGGACAGGGAATTCCAGACTTAAACAAGAATCAGTTATCAGGCTCACGGCCACAAGTACTAGCCTGCCCACTCCCACGGGTCAGGAATTCCAGATCACAAAAACCAAAGTATTAAAGGCCCACGGCCAAAGCAAAAGCTCATTGTATCCAATATCCACTATGGAAATGGATGTGTGAATCGTGCTTACATCATCCTATACGGATCCAACAGCTAGACACAAACTTCGGATATTTATTGTCAATACTAAACGGTTGACTCGGTTACAACAATGTGGGTGGGGGACGACTCCCCCGAACTCAATTTCATGGAATGGTTCACCACCATCAAACGTCCTCAAATAACAAGGGTCACTCCAAACAATCCGACAACTATCATGACTCAGTCATTGAAAATGCCATTTAGTCGTTCTTCTACAAAGTTTTCAATATTCGTGAAGCTTCTCAAAGTCCAAATATATTCTCCACATGGCTATAGCAGTTACATATTCTTCTTCTGCGTCTTATCTCTCTAAGGACACCGAAGAAGAAAGGGGCGCCTATAGATGCCTCTAGAACTTCGAGAAATTCAAAAGACATATTCCTCAAACATTCTCCACTATCAAATTTTTCAGTTCGGAGCTGCTCTGAAATATGAAGAATCTTGCATCATCAAATATGACAACTTTTATGAAATACTCTACAACTGACTTGGGGGCGAGTACGGCGAATACAAGGAACTACGGTGGCTTGATCCCAACTTGGGTACGTAGGCAGCTACCTTCGTAGTGCAGCCAATTCATCATTTTACTCTCCAAGACAACCTTCTCTACATCATTATATCAACCAAAGTGTTAAATTCCAAAGCGCCACATGTCAAGGGCGTGATTTCTCTGAACCGACGTCACCGTTAGCTCCGTCAGCTCAGAGAGGGGGCGATGTAAGTACCTAAGTAGGTTTTGTCATATGTCGCTCAAGAAATCAATCGACTTCAAGATTATAAATGACTCCCGGAGTACAGTATACCCTAGTCAAATGGACCATAACAATTCTCTTGGACAATAAGGAGACACATCACACAATGAAGACCGTGAGATCTCTATGAGATTATAGAGATCTCACGGCTAAGATCCATCACCCATACATAGGTAATATAAAAAGGTAACCTAAAACCCACTAAGGTATGAGCTCTCACCCTCTACACTTATTCTCTCTCTTCATTTCTCTATCTTTTACTTTCTTCTTTATTACCCACAATAACTAACTTGATCGTCGGAGGGTTGACGCCGGAGACATCTCCGGTGCCCTTTGCAGGTCATCTATGGAGAGGGAGCAAGAAGACCATCTCAACAACACTAATCTCTACATGTAACCATTATCAAGGCTTACAGATAGTGGGGGTGATTTTAAAAGATTGCTCCACTTAGTGGGTTACTCTCTAATGGTTTCTTCAGGGTCTGCCATATTTGATCAGCATGGATCTGAAATCCTAGTGCTTTCATCCTTCAAATCAAGAGAGTAAGTGGTTGGCATGGTGCCTGGACCCCCACCACCACCACCACCACAAACCAGAGTGGCCTGGTCGAGCGAGCGAGAGAGAGAGAGAGAGAGAGAGAGAGAGAGAGAGAGATGTTTTTATTATTAGAGTAATCGCCAACATAGTTTAAAATATCAGGGATATCCGCGGTGATGTATGGACCAGATAGAGTTTGAGGCCATGTCAAGTGGTGATGTATCCTAGCTAGATGTATGACTAGTTGTATAGCTTGACGGTGGTCAATATCTTCCTGATGGGTAGAGCACAGTGGACGTATAGGATCAATATCTGACAATTTAAAAGATTAAAATATCCTAGTAGGAAGCTTGTTATGCAATACCAGCCACAAAAAGGTTTTAATTTAATGGGGCACTTAAGTTTCCACAGCCTTTTCCACCTGTGTTGTCCAGTGCCCACTGTAAAGTGTTTGGTTGACATGTGTGTGTTGGGATGGTAATAATGGACTAAAGAATAGGGGAAAGTGGAATATAGCCTCCTTTGGTTCCAGTGACCATTTGTCATTTTCTTCTTGTGTTATTAGATAATTGACAATTCTGTTACGTATCAAGCACTCTTAACTATTAATACTAAAGAGTATATGATAGAAGAGAAGAGAAGAGAGAAAGAGCTTCTGCTCTGGTGTGTTTTTGATTCACTTAAGCATGCCCTTTTATAGGCAAAAGAGGTGCTAGTAAGTCTTCGTGATTACAGTAAGGTGCCACTAAGTCTTTGGGGTAACAGTGAAGAGTACCAATTATTGTGATAGTTCTTAGAGAAAAAGGTCTTACATATTATTCATCCATGCCTTATCATTCACCTAATATACTATTCATAACAAATTCCTTATTATAGATACATTTTAGACAATACATTCTATGGTATTATTTTTGTTCAATTGTTTTTATTGAAAACTAGGTATTTTAATCATTTTACTTTATCATCGAAACTTTAGATCCCAAAAATTGAATTCGTGTTGTAATAACCTTCTACGTATAGCAGGTTCCAAGTGTTCAAAAGGATGACGAGAATACATTGCTCACCGAGAAATGTAAATTATTTCTTTTTATTAATAATCAATTATGCATAAAAAAAAACTAGAAAAACCAATATCTGAATAAACATACTTGTTATTGTTATAGTTATATTTTGGGTTATGTTGAAACAAACAGTAAATTATTGTAGAGTTTGTAGTTATTGATATTTTCGTATGTCACGTCTATTTTAATTTTTTTCTTAATTTTAAATTATGAAGGCCCCATTTTGGAGCTTGCATCTGGCTCCAAAATTGCTTGAACTGCCACTGAATAAGAGCGAGCTTGGTTGGTTAGTCATCAACTCAACACTGTTGCTGACTGTTGTGATGTCTTAGGTTAATAAGAGCTTGACTAGAGTCAATCCATCCATAACAACTTAGTGACTTTTTCATCAACATTTCTTTGCCTTTGTAAGATTTGGTTCGAACCATTTCAAACTATTGGACCTAAAAACGTTTGTATTGTATATTGTTTGAATTTTTTGGATTCGTCCATTTTTTTTTTATGGGAATCCAGTATCGTAGTGTGTTGACAGATATCCGATGAGTATGTTGATAGAGAATGGACTTTGTGATAAGTTGGTCTGAAGTTGGACCATAATGTTGGGACTGTTGGAGCAACTTTCTTTACAAACAAAGGAAAGTCAGGAATGAATTTCTTTGTAAGTCGGCAACCAACTCCAAATCAGGAAGGAAGTTTTTAAATAGAAGTTTTCTATAAAAAAGAGAAAGTAGTAAGTGGAAAAAAAATGGATAACAATGTCATGACTGTTGTTCGAATGAATATGCTTTATAAAGGATTGGTTTTGTGTTGTCCGGTTTTCGTTATTTTCAGTTTTGATATCCTATAAAAAAAATAGTCATGACTTTCTGCACAATGATTGGAATTGCAATCTGTCTTTTGGGTTGAAAAGAGGACGCTCTCAACTTTCCAATGGTATATGGCAGACCTTCTAGTTCGCATTAATTTTCTTGGAAACTGCCCTTAAAATTGCAATCTGTCTTTTGGGTTGAAAAGAGGACGCTCTCAACTTTCCAATGGTATATGGCAGACCTTCTAGTTCGCGTTAATTTTCTTGGAAACTGCCTCTAAAATTCTGACAGGAAAAGTGCCTCTAGACAGCAGTTTTGAAAGATTTATTGCCCTCTGGACAATAAAGTATATATGGGCCTACTTTGGGCCCATGACGTGATAAACCCTAATTTTTTCTTGTAACACTACTAGTTATTACCCGTGCCTATGGCACGATTATTTTAATTATTATTATTTTAATTTTTTTTCTATAATATTTATTGAATTCTTTTTTTAAATTTTGATTTAATATTTTTTATTTGTTGCATCCAACTAATTTATTTTTGTGTTTATTGTAGTTGATATATATTTTACATTGATCAAGAATAACAATAGCACGTTTGGCTTTAGTTTTTTTTTCTAATGAGCTTTTGGATATAATAGTTGCATATATTACATATATATTGAACTTTACCAATATCATTCAATTGTTTCAAATATGTATTTATTTCAATCCACCTTTGATTGCATGCAAATATTAGAACATATGAGAATTTTTCTCTAGCCATTTTCTTTGTTTTAGGAATTATATGTAGCATCCATTTTAGTTTTGTATTTTTTTTTTTTTTTTTTTTTTTTTTTGTGGTCTGAGTTCTTAACACATAGAAAAACATATCGAGGGGTGGAGAATGGTGTGTAACTGAAACCGGCACGAAGTGGTTTGACATCAATTTTGTGACATTGGTCGTCCTTGGTTATTTCGCTTTGAGTTCATTGTTAAGAAAACCTTGTTGTACGCGCGTCGTCCCGTGTCCTTGTCTTCGCGTCGTGTGTCACAAGTATCATGTTTGAGTCAGGACGTACGTACCTCTTCAGGACGTACGTACGTATGGTATGTCAGCAGAAAGCTAGTTTGGTCTGGACGTACGTACTCCTTTAGAACGTTCGTACGTTTAGGTAGTCAGCAGGTTTATTTCGGTTTGAGACGTACGAACGTCATATCGACGTACGAACGTCATATCGACGTACGTACGTCCAATGTTGGTTTTTCACAAATTCGGCCCATTTTCCTTGGTTTTCAACCCTAAGTATAAATAGGGTTTCTCTTCCAAAGAACAAGTTAGTTCTTTGGCCGTCTATTGTTCTTCTAGTTATGGAGTTTTGGTTTAGGTTTTGGTATTGAAAGTGTTTGTGGCTATTGAACTCAATTCCCTTCTTCCCCCTTCTCTCAATTCATAAATCTGTGATCTTCTAAGTGTTATTGTGATTTCGGCTTCGAGTCTTCTTGTGTGTTCATCAAGAAGTCGAGTGTCTTGTGCGTACATCAAGGTGCTCTGGTGAAGTCAAGGTGTTAGAGATAACCAGGAGTATCAACTCGCAGTGAGTGCAGGTAGTTGGTAGGTTTGTACATCTCTTTTCATCTAGTGGATTATTTGTTGTCGCGAGGACAACCGTGGACGTTTCCCTTATTGGGTTTTACCACGTTAAAAATTTCTGTGTGTTCTTTACTTTATGCGTATTGTTTGATTGGTTGAATATTCAATTATTGTATAAACACTATTTGTAGTTTTACAATTGGTATCAGTCGCTGGGGGCTGGTTAAGGAGCGTAAAGGCTCACGCTAACGATCAATAGTGCTATGAGTTACTCTGATAAGACACTTGTCTCGGCTGTTACTCGATTGTCTGATGAACAATCGACTGCTAGTAAAGAATGCTCTAGTGACTGTGACAGGGATTTGATTCTGGTTGACAATAATGATTGGGCCACCCTATACCGGTTATCCAGAAAGGAATGTCTAAGGTTGGAGGCACAAAATAGTATTCTTCAGGATAGACTTGACTTACTTGCTGCTAGTTCCTCATCCATGTCAACTTTGGATAGGGAATCTGAGTCTCGGCAGGTTGATAAGGTGACCTTATTGAGTAATCTTGCTGCTCTTGAGCACGACAAGGTCGAATGGGAAGTCCGGTGTAATATTTTGTCCACTGAACTAGACGATGTCAAAAAGGAACTGATTCGCCTTCAGTCGTTCGAAAACTGCAATGGGTTGTCATCTTCTGAACTACCTCCACTGTTGCCCCATCCTCCTACCAAAAAGTCTGACATGCATCACTCTGTGGCCACGGTAGGCATCCGGCGTAAATGGAAACCATTTAGGCGTGCTCCTCCTCAGGGTAGAAAACGTCAAATGCCTTGCTCATTATGCGGACAGTTTGGACATTGGGCCTCGCAGTGTGTTGTGGCTGTTCCTGCTCCACAACCATGGAAGCTGTTTTCACAGCCATCGTATTTTTATCCATCTTATCCATATGCCTCTTACTCTTCTCCTTGTAATTTTGCAGGAAATGTTTCAAATGTGGCGATTACTGCCCTTCATGTCTCAAGCTCGGATAGTGAGTGGTTACTTGATAGTGGTGCTTCGAAACATATGTCAGGTAATGCCAAACTTTTCTCCTCCGTTACTGCTATAGATGGTGGAAGTGTTACTTTTGGTAATGGTAAGCGCTCTCCTGTGATTGGTAAGGGTTTTGTTGCTGGTATTGGTCTATCTTCGAATGATGTGTGTTTGTTAGTTGATGGGTTGCGTGTTAATTTGATCAGTATTAGCCAACTGTGTGATACTGATCATACTGTTAATTTTTCTAAAAATATATGTACTGTGCTTGATAGTTCGGGTAAGTGTATCATGACAGGTAAGCGTACATTGGATAATTGCTATGCCATTCAGCCTGTTGCATCTGGCATAAAATGCTTACCTAGTAAACTAAATGAGGATCTGTTGTGGCATCAACGACTAGGTCATGTCAACTTTGAACACCTGGACAATCTAACTCGAAATGAATATATCAAGGGAGTTCCTAGACTTGGACGAAATCGTGACACTGTATGTGGTGGGTGTCAACTAGGTAAACAGATACGTAGTCCACACTCCAAGAAAAAGTCAGTAACGACATCCTCTCCTTTAGAACTCATACACATGGATCTGATGGGTCCTACTCGCACTCCTAGCTTAGGAGGCAAACGATACATCTTGGTTATGGTTGATGATTACACTCGCTTTACCTGGGTATCATTCTTGCGTGAAAAATCTGATGCTTTTCTTGAGTTTCAGGGGATATGTCTTCGTATTCAGAATGAGAAAGATACTCAAATTAAACATGTCAGAAGTGACAGAGGCGGTGAGTTCACAGACACAGGTGTTATTGAGTATTGCGTTGCAAATGGTACGTGGCAAGAATTTTCAGCCCCATACACTCCGCAACAAAACGGAGTCGCTGAAAGGAAAAACCGTGTTATTCAGGAGATGGCTCGTGCTATGTTGCATGCAAAGAATGTTCCTACCAAGTTCTGGGCGGAAGCGGTTCATACTGCTTGTTACATTATGAACCGTGTATATCTGAGATCTGGTACTACACAAACTGCTTATGAGCTATGGTATGGTAAGAAACCAAATCTCAAATATATGCGAGTTTTTGGCAGTGTTTGCTATGTGTGCAAGGACAGACAAAGTCTGTCCAAATTTGATAGTCGAGGTGATGTTGCTCTTTTACTTGGTTATTCCTCTAATAGTAGGGCCTTTCGAGTATTTAACTACACCACTCGCAAGGTCATGGAATCCTTTAATGTTGTTGTTGATGACACTATTGTATCTGACTCTTCTGTTTCTACTGGTACACAGGATGTCACAGTTCTCTCACCCGTGTCAGACTCTGTTGACATGTCTCCCATATCGTCATCATTATCTGATGAAGGCGATGATGATGCTAAACCGTCTGGTGCTGCAGAGGAATTGCCTGGTAGGACTAGTGTTGTGCCCACACAGGATGATGTTGTTCCATCCCAAGGAGTGACTGATGTGTCTCCAGAACTATCCACTGTCCCTGCTGACCCTGAAGAGATGTTTAATCTAGCATCACCTCGTGTTAAACAATATCACTCCTTAGGTGATATCATTGGGGATGTTAATGATCAGCGTCTGACCCGTCGGAGGGCCAAGGAGATGAATTGTGTTCATTATGTTTGCTATCTCTCTTCTCTTGAACCTAAAAATGTTACCGATGCTCTTACTGACGATGATTGGCTGGTTGCTATGCAGGAAGAACTTGGTCAGTTTAAGCGTAGTGATGTTTGGACGTTGGTTCCTAGACCCACTCACACTAATGTGGTTGGTACTAAGTGGATTTTTAAAAACAAATTGGATGAGTTTGGGCAGATTGTGCGCAACAAGGCAAGGCTTGTAGCTCAGGGCTATAGTCAGATTGAAGGTATTGACTACGGAGAGACTTTTGCTCCTGTGGCTAGGTTGGAATCTGTCAGGCTTCTTCTTGCTATGGCATGTCACCTGAATTTCAAGTTGTACCAAATGGATGTCAAGAGTGCGTTCCTCAATGGTATTCTTAATGAGGAGGTCTATGTTGAACAACCTAAGGGGTTTGTGGATCATAATTTTCCGAATCATGTCTTCAAACTGCAAAAAGCATTATATGGGTTAAAACAGGCTCCTCGAGCTTGGTATGAACGTCTGACATCTTTTCTACTAGGGAAAGGATTTGTTCGTGGGAGTGTTGATCGGACTCTGTTCATACTGAGAAAGAATAATGATGTTCTTCTCGCCCAAGTCTATGTGGATGATATAGTGTTTGGATCCACGTGCCCAAGTCTTTCTGAATCTTTCTCTCGGTTAATGAGTTCTGAATTTGAAATGAGCTTAATGGGAGAACTAAATTTCTTTCTTGGGTTGCAGGTAAAGCAGTTCGATCATGGAGCTTTCATCTCTCAAACAAAATATGCCAAAGAACTGGTTAAAAAGTTCGGTTTTGGCACTTCAAGTGGTCATGATACTCCCATGGGTGAGAGGGTACGTCTTGGTAAGGATGTTATGGGCTAACCCTAAGGAATCTCATCTTATTGCTGTTAAGCGTATCATTCGGTATGTTGCTAGCACACTTGACTATGGTTTATGGTTCACAAGAGATACAAATAGTGTTGTGGCAGGTTATTGTGATGCTGATTGGGGTGGTAATCTTGATGATCGTCATAGTACCAGTGGTGGCTGTTTCTATGTTGGGAATAATCTTGTTTCCTGGCATAGCAAGAAACAATCATCTGTATCCATCTCCTCGTGTGAGGCTGAGTATATAGCTGCAGCTAGTGCATGTACACAACTTCTGTGGATGCGTCAGATGCTTCGGGACTATGGCATTCAACAGCAGGCAATGGACTTATTCTGTGATAACACCAGTACCATTAGCATCTCCAAAAATCCTGTTCAACACTCACGAACAAAGCATATCGACATTCGTCATCATTTCTTACGTGAGGCGGTCGAAAAGGGTGATATAGCAATGGAATTCATTCCTACTGAACATCAGCTAGCCGACATTCTTACAAAACCCCTTGATGCAGCTCGCTTTCATTCCTTGCGTAAATCTATTGGGGTTGTATCTCTTCCTTAAGTGTGTTGGTCCTTCTCTTTTCTCTCTGTTCTTACCTCACTTGTCATGTCTGTTTTTGTCATAATGGTTGGTTGTTTAGGTTCAGTTTCTTTTATTCCTTATTGTTTGTTGGTATTGAGGACATACTACTTTCTCTATTGTGTGGATTCCTTTTACAGGTGTTTCTAGTTTGGCGTCCTCAACTGTTTTTTTTTGTGTCGTGCATAGTTGTAGGGTTACATCATACTCTCTTTGTCTTGGTAGTTTCTTACGTGATGCATTTACATGTAGTTGGATTGTCATTTTGGAATACCTGTATATCTCCAGTCTTATATGATTTTCTTTCATGGTCATCGTCTCCTTTTATATTTCTACACCTCTTGTAAGTGGTCAATGACTCACAAAATCCCCAGCCATTTGACTGTCTTGAGAGCATGCTCATTTGGCTAAGAACCCGTTGGGGCTGTGAGGGTCATGCTCTGACGGATGCACTCAGGAGATGTTAGTTCTTGTGTTGCACGTTACCATGGTATTGCACTTCTTGAGTGTGGTTTGCCAAAAAGATGTAGGCTACACCCTACCCTCGTGTTCTGGTAAAAGATGGAGATATTATATACTCCCACACGGGAATGGCATTTGTCTCAAATGTTTTTAAACAAAAAAAAAAAAAAAAAAAAAAAAAAAACAAAGGGGGGGTGACAGGTGACTCTCACATTTGTCTAGTTGAAAGGAAAAGAAGAAAAACAATGCTTTGTGTTTCCTTGGTTTTGTTGTGATCCGGTTCACTTCACATTGGCCTTGTAGCAAGTGACTTTCAATATACTCAATGATCATGTTTTTAGTTTGTTTCCGGAGGTTGGTATTGGTCTGTCAGTTTCTTCTACATGCTTGCATCATTCTAGTAAGTACCATGGCTTGGTGTATGATGTCGTTCTTCGATTTTGCATTTTCTTGTGGTTGAGGTTTGTTTAAACTATATTCGGTTGTAATTGGAATTCTTATGATAAGTAGAAAAGTTTTCTTGTGATGTATCTCAATATGTGGTTGGGTTGTTAGTCGGTCTGCTGTCTGGTCTTTAGGTTGCTCTCTCATTTAAAAAAAAAAAAAAAAAAAAAAAAAAAGGGTTCGTACGTACGCCTTCAAGACATTCGTACGTGGAGGGGGACAGATCTTTTTGCAACGTACGAACGCTCCTAGGACGTACGAACGTGTTGTTTGACAGATGTTTTTTTTTGGGGGGGGGGTCCCGACGTTTGAACGTTCTTAGAACGTACGTACGTTCCTGATACAGTTCGGTCCATTTGCTGTTTAATTTCGAATTCCTTTTAAACCAAAGGCCAACTGTTATATCAATCGTGTTCCCCTTTCCTGTTGGCACACTACAAGCTGTTAGCATATTGGGTTTCCTTACTCTTGTGCTCTCTCGTTTTTTAGATGTTGTGGATGTTATTGGATATTGCTATGTTTCTATTAGTGATAACTTTTTTCTGTTTTGGTATGAATTTCTGCTACTTAGGTCATGGACCTTTCTAATTGGGCCAAGTTAGGTTTTATTTTATGCTCTCTATATATATAGGAGTCTTCTCTTATTTTTCTCATCTTGTGTCTTCTTATCTCCTTCTAGTCCTGTCTTTGTTTTTCAGAATTTTCAATGGCAGAGTATGAACTTCATGGGGTTTTTGTTCCGGCTGTTGGTTATGTGTCGTTTATGGTAATGGAGTACAAAAACAATGCAAAGGTTTGTCGTTTATGTCGTGTTCCCCATGGGTATGACTATATTCATCGACCTTTCCTTAATCCATGCTTGGTTCATGTCAATCATTGGGAGAGACTACCGGGACATCTTCAAAATCAAATCTTGGAGTTGGTTGGATATCCGAAGGTTCCAGGACTTTCTGCTCCTCTTACCGACTGTGGCTTGGATAGCAGAATTGAGGAGTTATTTTGTACGAGTGAATGGCTGGAGGATTATGATGATCATGTGATAGCTCGGTGGAATAGATCTTCGGCTCGTGCGGAAGCTTATTTTTCCAAGCTTCCTCCAGGTCATTGGGAACGAGTTTTTCGAATTCGTTAACTTCAGCGTTATGCTCTGTCTTTATTGTTTCTTATGTTTATGGATTAGTGTGTTTGGCTGTTAGTTGTTTTTCTGAACCTTAAGAATTGGGATAGGTTTTATTTTGTTTTATCTGTTTTTTTTTCTTGCTTGTTTGGTATTGAATTCTTTTCTTGGTTATTTGTCTATTACTGTTATTTATTGTTCTTCTTGTTGATTGGTTAGTTTGTTCACTTGTTGTGACAAAAAGTGGGAGATTTATGACTCTAATACTAACAATCGTTTCTTTGTTGTTAGGTTATTTTTGGGTCATGTTTCAGGTATTCTACACGTATGGGGGAGTGAACGTGTTAATGTTTGTAGAGGTTGTACAGTTATGGGGGAGCTCGAGTGTCAAAATTTTGGAGCTCATGAAGTATGGGGGAGTTGCTCGAAGGAACCTTTGTTGATTCCTTGATTGATTCGAAAATTCTTAGTTGCTTCCGTGCGGTCTCTGATGTTTAAAGCGTCTTGTTCAAGAATTGGTGACTCGGTACGTGTTCTACCTTGAGTGATTTTGTAGGCATGATTTATAAATGCCATGGTTTGGTGTTGTAAGCACGTTTTATAAGTGCTATTAGAGTCATAGGTTTTTGTCACAAAATCAATGTCAAAGGGGGAGATTGAAACCGGCACGAAGTGGTTTGACATCAATTTTGTGACATTGGTCGTCCTTGGTTATTTCGCTTTGAGTTCATTGTTAAGAAAACCTTGTTGTACGCGCGTCGTCCCGTGTCCTTGTCTTCGCGTCGTGTGTCACAAGTATCATGTTTGAGTCAGGACGTACGTACCTCTTCAGGACGTACGTACGTATGGTATGTCAGCAGAAAGCTAGTTTGGTCTGGACGTACGTACTCCTTTAGAACGTTCGTACGTTTAGGTAGTCAGCAGGTTTATTTCGGTTTGAGACGTACGAACGTCATATCGACGTACGTACGTCCAATGTTGGTTTTTCACAAATTCGGCCCATTTTCCTTGGTTTTCAACCCTAAGTATAAATAGGGTTTCTCTTCCAAAGAACAAGTTAGTTCTTTGGCCGTCTATTGTTCTTCTAGTTCTGGAGTTTTGGTTTAGGTTTTGGTATTGAAAGTGTTTGTGGCTATTGAACTCAATTCCCTTCTTCCCCCTTCTCTCAATTCATAAATCTGTGATCTTCTAAGTGTTATTGTGATTTCGGCTTCGAGTCTTCTTGTGTGTTCATCAAGAAGTCAAGTGTCTTGTGCGTACATCAAGGTGCTCTGGTGAAGTCAAGGTGTTAGAGATAACCAGGAGTATCAACTCGCAGTGAGTGCAGGTAGTTGGTAGGTTTGTACATCTCTTTTCATCTAGTGGATTATTTGTTGTCGCGAGGACAACCGTGGACGTTTCCCTTATTGGGTTTTACCACGTTAAAAATTTCTGTGTGTTCTTTACTTTATGCGTATTGTTTGATTGGTTGAATATTCAATTATTGTATAAGCACTATTTGTAGTTTTACAGTAACCATTTAAGTAAACGTTTTAAATATCTCTTTCCAAACCATAATAGTTTGAAATTGATTACAGTTGCCATTTTCTCTCCCAAGACCCATTGTTTGAAGTACAGTACAGTGCAAAACATGGAAAACTACTACCAGGTAGAATAACTAAATTTTTTTTGTAGCGATAGTATCTTTCCCTTGATTAATTGAAATATATTGAGAATTATTTACCAAAACAGTAGACATAGATGTGACAAACATTCAAACATGGTAAAATGATCAAAAAATACAACGTACTTTCACTTTTTTTTCACTTTATACAATGTACAAAAAATCACGTCAAAACATCAATGTACTTTGAAATTTTTTCCACGTTATACAATCTGTCTAAAACATGCTAACGAACTGCAGACGTGGCTAATATTTATCTACGTGTATATATTATAATTATCTACGTGTAAAATAAAACGTTGAGTTGTAAAACTAAAATCAGCCCATCTACGTGTCATCAGATCAACAAATCCCTAATTCAAATCCCCAATTCTTCTCACTTTTAATTCTTCATCATCTTCAAATCCCTAATTCAAATCCCCAATTCTCCACCATGTCTTCATCATCTTCTAGTGTTAATTCTATTCGTTCTTGCAGTTGTGGAGCTCCTTCTCCTATTAAGATCGCGTGGACACCTGAAAATGCTGGGAGGCAGTTCGTTGGTTGTGCTCTATTCTACAATGGTATACCAAAGTGTAATTTCTTCAAATAGATGGAACTCTACAAAAAAACCAGAACTCCGTCATCAAGAATTGTATTATGAGCATCAAGAATTGTATTATGAGCATGAAGAATTGAAGTCTGTTAATGGACACTTAAAGATGAGAATTTCAGATCTTGATAATACAATAGGAGAGATGAAGAAGCTAAACAAAATGATGCAAAAGACTATTGAAGCAGATGAAGATTCTAAGCTACATGACAAGAAAAAGATAGAAGAACTAGAGAAAATGGTTAACAATGTGAAGCTTCAAAAAAAAAAAATTCTTTGTTTTTTATTTTTTTTTTATGTTGTTCTGGATTTATTGTTGAGTTTCAACAACATGAAGGATTTGTTGTGTTGCTGACAATCTAGTAGGAATTGTATTAGTGTTTGATCAAGATCAATATTCTATTTCTTCTCTGTTTTCTGTTGGTGCACTGTAAATGAGCATTTGAATTAATTTCAAGTTAACACTAGAAGATGATGAAGACATGGTGGAGAATTGGGGATTTGAATTAGGGATTTGAAGATGATGAAGAATTAAAAGTGAGAAGAATTGGGGATTTGAATTAGGGATTTGTTGATTTGATGACACGTAGATGGGCTGATTTTAGTTTTACAACTCAACGTTTTATTTTACACGTAGATAATTATAATACACGTAGATAAATATTAGCCACGTCTGCAGTCCGTTAGCATGTTTTAGACAGATTGCATAACGTGGAAAAAATTTCAAAGTACATTGATGTTTTGACGTGATTTTTTGTAGATTGTATAAAGTGAAAAAAAAGTGAAACTACGTTATATTTTTTTGATCATTTTACCTTCAAACATTACTAAGAGATAATATACAACAACTCCAACTGCATTCACAACCAATTTTTGTGACCAAGAGTTTGGCAGTGGTCTCATTACCAACCACTGTAGGTGGAATAGAAAATAGTGGCATAATGTACTCAGTAGAGACTTGGATCTCATACGCTCTTTATGCAATCCTAAGTTTTAATACTTGTGTTATTTTTCTGCAATTGGAAAAAAAATTGAACATGTGACGTTTCCATAACCGTAATCTTTTCAAAACATTCTACGTATCCTTGATCATCCTCAAACAGACCATGTGCAACACATACTTTTTTAAACGTATTAAATAAATAATTGTCATATATTTTAAGATCATTAAAAGTTCAAGACCCTTTAACAATCGTAACCAACAACCGAAAATAGAATTTATCATTTAAATTGGGACTTGCAAAATACATTCTACTAATGGCAAAACTATGTTTTCTTCTTGTCCACTTAGAATCTTCATTGTTCTAGACATAATGTTGAGAGAACTCATGATATGTTAGTTCCCTTGCATAAGCATCTGCAGCACAACAATCAAAAAGGCAGTTAGAGTAGATTTCTTATTTCGAGCCCTTTTCAAAATAACTTCCCTTAATTCATTAGGATTTAAAAGAAGACAGTGCATTCCAATAAGATGGAGGACTAATCGTTGCACTTTCGATCTCTCTATAGGTAGTATATTTCCAATAAGCGCGAAGCTTCTTCCAGTGGTCCATTATACCCCACATCAAGATATTATTGGATTTTATCTTGTTTAGTCAACATCATTATTGCAAGAAAATTCAAATAACCTACAACAATATTTTCAGAGTATTTAGTTGTCATTGTAAGTAAGCATTTGTAATTTAGTGAGTTCAATTAAATTAATCTTGCCAACGATAATTTTTTGATATGACACAATTACCCTCAATTGTTTTACCATAAATATGACAATTGTTGTTCAAAAACTATTTTCCATTTTTTAGAACTTAAATTCTTAAAAATCAAAATATCTGTTAAATCAAATATCTTGATTCACTAAAATTGTTTGATTCTTCTCTTCCCAATTACATATCAAAATTTTGATTAAACCAATTATTGAATGAATCTTTTTTTATTTTCTATTTATTAAACTTTTACGTCAAAAACTATTTTTTAAGTATTTTAAATAAATATAAATCTAAAATTGGAGATTTAAAATAAAAAAATTAATTATAAAATTTTAATTAAATTAATCTTGTCAATGATAACTTTTTGATCTGACACAATTACCCTCAATTGGTTTACCATAAATATGACAATTGTTGTTAAAAAATCACTTTCCATTTTTTAGAATTTATATTCTTAAAAATCAAATATCTTGATTCACTAAAATTGTTTGATTCTTTTCTTCCCAATTATATATCAAAATTTTGATTAAACCAATCAATAATGAAAGTAAATCCTTTTTCATTTTCTATTTATTAAACTTTAACATAAAAACTATTTTTTTAAGTATTTTAAATAAATATAAATTCAAAATTAGAGATTTAAAATAAAATATTTAATTACAAAATTTTAATTAAATTAATTTTGCCAATGATATGTAAGTAAGCATTTGCAATTTAGTGAGTTCAATTAAATTAATCTTACCAATAATAATTTTTTGATGTGACACAATTGCCCTCAATTGTGTTACCAAAAATATGACAATTGTTGTTCAAAAACCACTTTTCACTTTTTTAGAATTTAGATTCTTAAAAATCAAAATATCTGTTAAATCAAATCTCTTGATTCACTAAAATTGTTTGATTCTTCTTTCCCAATTACATATCAAAATTTTGATTAAACCAATCAATAATGAAAGTGAATTTTTTTTTATTTTCTATTTATTAAACTTTTACATAAATATTATTTTTTAAGTATTTTAAATAAATATAAATCCAAAATTGGGGATTTAAAATAAAAAATTTAATTACAAAATTTCTGTATTGGTAAATATTAATAGATTTATCCAAGATTTGGTAAATATTAAATAGTCAAATTTTAAATTAAACTAATTGAGGGCAATTATGTAATACCAAGAATTAATCATTAGTAAAAATATTTTTTTCCTTGGCAAAATCTGGAGCCTTAATTAATCCATAAGATAATGTGTTAGCAATTAAGACTCTTAATCCTATGGCTATGATTCTCTCAATAGACAATTAAATCCTTATACACCAAAGATTCATTGGTTTCAATATTTTTATTATTATTTTAAAAATAAATTTACATTGATTTTAATTGTCCATGTCTCATAAATATTGGTTATTTAGTATTATTAATTAATTTACAATGATTTTAATTGTTCATGTCTCATAAATATTGGTTATTTAGTATTATTAATTAATCTATAGGTTATATTTCTGAAATTTAATGTGATAGTCATTAAAACTTTTAATCCTATTGCTACGATTGTCTCAATAGGCAACTAATGGTTAAGATTGAATTTTGGACATCTAAGGGCTATTATTACAACTTATTACATCGATTATATAAATTATTCTACATCTGATGGTTATAGTTATCTCAATAGACATCTAACGGCTGTGTTTATGAGACCGCCTTATAATATTATATAAATATAAGATCATGATAGTATCACGTTAATCAAAAGTCCAAGGAGTATTGAGAGATCAAAACTTTAAGATTTGGAGGCTTATGAAACTTGGGAGCAATCTTTATTAGGGGATTTTTGAGGTTTGTGTTCTTCTTGTAAAGGGTGTGAGAGCGAGTTGTGTGAGATCTCATCTTATAATCCTTTTGGTGGAAGATAATAAAGTTCTTTATTTTGCTTGTGGTGGTTTATTCCCCGTGAGGGTTCCATCACGTATATCTTGTGTATTGGTTTCGTTTTTCTTATTATCAGTATTTGACTATTTGTTTCTTTTAAATTTTGGGTTTATTGAATTATTATCAATTTTTTGAATATTTTGTTATTCAGGACTTGCGTGTTTGTCCTTCATTGTTGTGTAATTCTTTGAGTTTATCCATAAAATTTTCAAATTTAAAAACCAAAAAAATATAGAATTCCTTGAGCTTATTATTTTTGTTTGTCCATCCCTACCCTGTACGTCGGGGCGGAGAACGGGGTGATCCGGGGATGGGAAAAGGTCCATTACAAGAAACTGCAGAGCCCATCTTTGGTGGCCTCAATATCCTTCTGCATCCAAAAAATATTTCTATTAGTATAAAATATCAACCAAATCTCTCAAAAGACTCAAATCAAATCATTAATTTATTTAAACAATATTAAGTTATAATAAACTAATTCAAAAGGTTATTTTTTATTTTTTTTATTTGGAATTAGTAACAGATCCAAAACAAAATCCAAAAGAAACTGGTGACAGATAAAGAGATTTGTCATGTTACCTATTTTCCAACAGTACTTGAAGGTGGGTGATCATCTTCTCTTCGTGATCAATGAAGTTACCGCGTTTAATTCCAGGTCTAAGGTAATTAGTCCACCTAAGTCTGCAGCTCTTACTGCATCTAAGCAAACCTGAAAACACAAAATATCAAGTACCTTCATAATCTTGGAACCATCAAGAGAGAGAATGAGAGATAGAGAAGATTAGGGATTTAGACGAGGATATGGGGCGGGGAACGGAGCAGGGTTTAAATCTATAGTATGAAGTAATGAAACCCATCCCTGCGGTACTACCAACTGGGGTGAGTGGGGGAGATGAAAACGGGTTGGGTCGGGTCGGGTCACGTGGCAAGTTCAGCACCCTTACTTATAAGTCTTTTCCGACTTTTGGAAATTACTTGTAATGTTTTTTTATGCTCATTGCCAAACAAACTTTTGAGTTAAATTGGGAGGTTTTGCCAAATCGGGAGTTAGAAAGTAAGAAGTTGGAAGTAATAAGCAACGGCGGAAAACTTATGCAATAATTCTTTTTGCGGAACTAACTTACCTCTTTTCTACTGTCAGAAACACAGAAAATGCATTTCTGGGCCGAATGGGCCCTTAATTATCAACCAACAATTTACCCTGAAAACATATGTAGCCCAAGGTACTATTCACTCACTCCCGCCTTTCTTCTCATCTCTGCAATTCAAGAAAGAGCACTTTGAGAGCTAAACTCTCTTTCTCTGAAGAGTCTATTGATTGAATCCAAGAAAAGAACGAACGATTTCGCAACAAAATAGGTAAATTATGGTTTCTAATCTCTTTGAAAAGCAAAGATTTAGAGTAAATTTGATTGAAACTCACACATTATACAAAATTTTAATGGAATCAAGAAATAAATTGATGAAGTTTGTTGCTTTAATTTTAAGATAAGAAGTGATGATTATAGGTAATTGTGAACATTGGGTCATCATCCAAATCTTGTTGTCACATCATATGCTTTGATGACCATTTTGTTTTGAGTTGTAATGGTTATTGTTGGTTGTGCAATGATGATCGATAATTGTGTATGTGTTTCAATATGTGATACGATTCGATGTTTGCGTTCTTGTATACATACATAGTCCAACCATTTTGCTTGCAATTTTGTTGCACGTCTTCAACTGTTGATGTAGTTACCTGATTTTAGTTACTTGTTTGATGTAATGTTCTGATTTATCCATTTAGGCATGTTTATATGGTTGAGTATATATGTAGTGGCCGGGGAGATCGAGAGGGGAGAGAGCATGTCATGGTGGGCATATTGAGATATATATTAGATGTTTTGAGTGACTAAAGGTATAGCTAGTTGCGCAAGATGAATGTTATATTACATTGTTGATGTTTTTAATCCATGAGTCTGTGCTCTTGCTATTGCAGTATAACGTGTATGATCAGTGCCATTGGCATGGATGTGAATAGAAGTGCTTCAGCGGATAATTCTAAAAAGCAAAAAATGATTGGAGGAGAGAGTAATGGTGAGAACGATGACAAAATTAGCAATTTAGATAATAACATTCTTCTTGACATTCTCTCCTTGCTTCCTACCAAGTGTGCTGTCAAGAAGATGGAAATATCTTTGGACTTCAATCCACAATCTTGAATTTATCAACAGTCTGTTACATCCCTCCAATAGAAAGAATAAAACTCTTTTGGAAAGAAGGAGGGCCTTCACTTGTTTTGTCGATAAAGTGATATGTCTCAATGATGTTTCTAGTCTACAGAAATTTAGCCTCACATGTAGTAAATGTGATAAAGATCATTTCAACGAGTGGATCGCTACAGTAATAAGGCGTAGAGTTCAAGACCTCATTCTCTCTGTTACAATGGATGAACCTTATGTGTTCCCCCGCGGCCTTTTTACTTATGAACCTTTTCGTGAGTCTTTAAGGATATTGAAACTTGACATGGATGTTCATGTTGATGTTGCCGTATTTCTCAGTGATGAAAGAATAAATTTGATCAATGGTCTGGCATCGATTTCTTTTCCCAACCTCAAGGTCCTACATCTTAAGCATAACAAAATTTCTGGATCCGAGTCAATACAGGAACTTAATTTAGTTCTCCCTCGCCTACAAGAATGTATCCTACATGATTGTAAATGGCTGAAGATCAAGACCCTCACCATTTCTGCTCCTAACCTAAAGATGTTAACTATATATGAAGGTTGGGTTGATGGTTCACAGGATTGCCTGATAAAGATAGATGCAGAGAGTCTCATATCATTAAAGTTCACGAGTTGTCTTTCATATAAGTATTCTCTGAAGAATTATGAAAAGCTAGAATTCAGAAAGAAATATTTTCATTCATTATTCTTATCTGTACATCAGAGTGTCTTTATATAGACACACATATAACAAACTCCTAACTGTCTAACAGACTTACAACTTGGTTGTTACATTTACTGAGCTGGCATATTATCCCCCCTCAAACTGAGGACAGTAGGACTGACTGAAAGTTTGGACCTGAGAGAAGAAAATCTTGTAGAAGATAGACCTTTTGTAAAAATATCAGCCAGCTGATCAGAAGTACAAAGGTATTGTACATCCAATAAATTCTGAGTAACCAATTCTCTAACATAATGGTAATCAATCTCCACGTGTTTAGTTCTGGCATGAAAAACCGGATTGGAGGCCAGAGAAATGGCACTTATATTGTCGCAAAGAATAAGAGGCTTGTTTTGAACAGGTATATGTAGATCTCTCATTAAATGACACATCCAAGTCAGGTCTGCTGCACACTGAGCAAGTGCTCTATACTCTGACTCTGTAGAATTTCTTGCTACGGTGAGTTGTTTCTTAGAGCACCAAGATATTAGGTTGCAACCATAGAAGATACAAAACCCAGTTATGGACCGTCGATCAATTGGACAACTAGCCCAATCTGCATCACTATAGCATGATAAAGAAGATGGACCTTTATGAAAAGATAGACCAAAGTGAATTGTACCTTTGAGATATCGAAGTATCCTCTTGGCTGCAATTAGATAAGGAATCCTTGGTTGATGCATAAACTGACATACCCGATTTACTGCAAATGATATTTCAGGCCTTGTCCAGGTAACATACTGTAGAGAACCAACTAGAGACCTATATGCAGTAACATCTTGTAATAAATCCCCAGATTCATTGTCAAGTCTTGTGGTGGTAGCACATGGTGAAGAACAAGGTTTGCAATTAAGCATAGAGTGCTTTTCTAGGAGATCAAAAATATATTTAGTCTGAGTGAGTACAATTGTAGCAGGTGTGCGCTGAACCTCTAAACCCAGAAAATAATGAAGAAAACCCAAGTCTTTCATTTGGAATTTGTTACTTAGCTGAAGAATGAGATCCTCACAAGCAGTAGAAGAAGATCCAGTAACAAGAATATCATCTACATAAACTATAACATAGAGAACTTTCGAACCTGAATTGAATATTGGATGAAGAGTGAATGATCAACATGAGAAGTCACAAAACCAAGAGCTAAAAGAACAGTCTGAAAACCCAATATATGTGCAATATAACAATAGTAAACCAAACAAGAATAAAACAGTAAACAAGTAAAGAACGATACGCAGAAAGTAAAGAACACGCAGGAATTTTTAACGTGGTAAAACCCAATATGGGAAACGTCCACGGTTGTCCTCACGACAACAAATAAATCCACTAGATGAAAAGAGATTTACAAACCTATCAACTACCTGCAATCACTGCGAGTTGACACTCCTGGTTATCTCTAACACCTTGACTTCACCAGAGCACCTTGATGTACGCACAAGACACTCGACTTCTTGATGAACACACAAGAAGACTCGAAGCCGAACTATGAAACAAGCTTACACCAGAGTTCCTTGATGAACACACAAGGATACTCGACTTCTTGATGAACACACAAGAAGACTCGAAGCTAAATCACTATTCAATAAGGAATAAGTAGATGAATGGGGAAGAAGGAAGAAGAAGATGAATGGGGAAAAAGAAGATGAGTTCAATCACCAAAAACAACCAAAACCTAAACAAACTCCAAGACAAGAGATGAATTGGACGGCCAAAGAACTAACTTGTTCTTTGGAAGAGAAACCCTATTTATACTTAGGGTTGGAAACCAAGGAAAATGGGCCGAAAAGTGAAAAACCCACATTGGACGTACGTACGTCGATATGACGTTCGTACGTCTCCATACGAAAATAAGCCTGCTGACTACTTGGACGTACGAACGTCCTGTAAAGGTACGTACGTCCAGAACACAAACAATCTTGCTGACATACCATACGTACGTACGTCCTTAAGAGGTACGTACGTCCTGAACCAAACACCATACTTGTGACACACGACGCAAAGACAAGGACACGGGACGACGCGCGTACAACAAGGTTTTCTTAACAATGAACTCAAGGCGAAATAACCATGGACACTATGTCACAAAATTGATGTCAAACAACTTCATGCCGGTTTCAATCTCCCCCTTTGACATTGATTTTGTGACAAAAACCTATGACTCTAATAGCACTTATAAAACGTGCTTACAAACCCAAACCATGGCATTTATAAATCATGCCTACAAAATCACTCAAGGTAGAACACATACCGAGTCCCCAATTCTTGATATCCAGCTTGAGTAAGACACTTTAACCATCAGAGACCGAACGGAAGCAACAACAATCAAAGAGCCAATGGAAGTTCCTCGAACAACTCCCCCATACTTCATGAGCTCCAAGGTTTAATACTCGAGCTTACCCAAAACTGTATATGCACTTTGTGATCATCATCACTTTCACTCCCCCATACATGTAGTATACCTGAAACATGACCCAAAAATACACTAACAAAGAAGAAGAAGGTGTTAGTATTAGAGTCATAAATCTCCCCCTTTTTGTCACAAATGAAGCAAGGTAACAAAAGAAAGAGAAAAGAAAAAAAATACCAAACCATAACAAATAAGATTAAAGAAGAAAAGAAAGAGAACAATCATGTTAACAACAAAAAGGATATCCAACGGAAGCCATAACATAAACACTTGTTAACACGATGTCAATACAAAGAATTCTCCCCCTAAACAAAAGCTTCACCTAAATGCAATGCATATGAGAAAGATGCACCTAGAACTAACAAACCAAATAAGGATATTTGAATTACACACAAAGAACCAAGCATACAAGGGTAGAAGAGAGTAAAGAGAAAACCATACCATAAACCTGGAATCCATGACACACAAAACTAAAAGACATGAGAGAGATCTAGGCATATAAATGAAGAAGAAAGAGTACCAACACAGACACAAGAAAGGAGATTAGATAAGAACTAAAACGAGATAAGAAGGAGATAGTGAAAAGACACTGAATACTTATATAGGTAACAGAGGGAAGAAAAGAAAACATAACATGAATCCCTGATAGAAACCAAGAGAAACCTATACATAGAAGAAAGAGTCAGGACACCAACAATCGGAACAAATGATGCACTAGAATATCACTTTAATCAACCGACCATAACCACCTGAGATAGACTCCAGAGAAACGACTTCATAGTAGCAAGATATCTAGAGAAAAAGAGCAAACAAACAACAAGGAAGAAATACCATACCTGATGAAATTGGGAAGGTACAATAATGACCAAGAACCAAATTGGCAAACCTGTGAGAAATGTGCAAGAAAAGAATATGCGAAAAGAGAAAGAAGAAGAGATAAACAATAGTTAGTAGGAGATATGAAAGAGAATAGGGAAACCATGCATACTAGACACATCCAACAATATCCCATGACAAAACAACAGGAATATGAGTATCTGCAGGAAGAGATACGCATAGTATAAGAAAATCCATTGAGACTCCATGGAAAATCCAATCTGTACATGTTCCTGAAACAACTCATCCAACCACAAAAAGGAATTAGAGAATCTCATAAACAAAGAGAAGAAAATATTATCCCAAACACAATGGAATAGAGACATAAAGAGAATAAACCTGTAAGCCCACCCCTAGTGAAACACAAAAATTAGTTCAACATATGCCAAACACGATAAGCAACCATCAAGCTCATAAGAAAAATGCTTTAACTGAAGAATGAGCAAGGATTATCGATGTCACCGAGTCACAAAACAACAATCCAACTTCAAAGCAAATTTCCTGTCAGAACACTAAGACTCCGATGACATGCCATACATTGTCAGAAAGATTAGAGAGTCAAAAGAAGAGAATTGCTAACAGGAGATGACCAAACTGAGCATATGCATCCCAAAGTAGAACAGTGGTAGCCCAAAACCATTGCAGGAGGATTATTAGAGAAGACTACCAAGAACACATCTAATCAAACCTATTGCAGGAAAAAATAGGATCAACCAGGCACCAGAAGCAACAATAAGAAGATGGGCAAGTCTCATAAGCATTTAATCAAACACCATCTAGTCAACAAGGTAATTCAAGAATATTATCCCAACATAGAAAAGTATGATGAGAACCTATGAGAAAAACATGAATCAGTATAAATCATGACAAACGAATACACCAATAACATGATTTCATCACCAAAATATGCTTATGCATACCTTGTACCCTTCTTAAAACAAATTGAGAACCATTACCTTGAGAAATCACATCAAACACATGTGATCCAATGACAAAAATAGAAAGCATGAAGTTTAAAAAAAAAAAAAAATAATACCAACAATCTGACCTTAGTATGTCAATGAAACACCGACTGAAAAGAATTACCAAGGAATGGAACCAAAATAGAGGAAGCCATAAACACTTTCAGCAAGAACATCTGCCTGTAAAGTTACTGAGAGAAAAATAAAATTGACAACACGCACATTGTCCATGAACCTGCATACAGTAGAAAAGAGCAGTCTAAGTGGTGGTAGCAACAACCAATGCTAGAACAACAAGCATACAAGAATCCGAAGGAACGGCGCCTCTACTCCTTTGAGGATGAGGAGGACGTGTGCCCGATGACGAAGCACCCTTGGAACCGGGTGATTCTTTGGTGGGAGTAGTCCGAGCGCGCTTAGGAGGCATGTCTGGCATAAGCACAACAGTAACCAAACTAACAAATGTAAGAGAAATGGTGAAACTAGCACAAGAAATGTGAGAATACCCATGTAGAGATTTTATCAAACACATGGTTTCCATAATCATGAAGTGTGCATACGACAACAACCAAGCAATGAGAATCGCACTAAACTTGTTAGACTAGGATAATGAAGAACCAAACACAAACAATAGCAAATAGAGGCTGCACCATATCTAATGAATCAATTTTAACGACAAAACTAACAACCCATATCCATAATAAGAAGATAAAAGGCAAAGAACCGATGTACCATAGAAGTGAAGAGGAATACATCATGAACTTCCAAAAACAGTAGCCAATCCCAATCCGTACAAAAATAAGAGGCAATATGTGGGGATAAACAAAAGATTGAACAATTAAGAGAATTGAAGTGCATCATAAACTAAACCTCGGTGTGTGTAGATGCAATGCAATGCACAAAGAGAGAGAAAGTTCACCACTAGAACACACCCTTTGAAGACCTAGAATATAGAACCATCAACAAGAGACATACAATTAGCAAGTGAGCTTAGAAGAAACAAATTTCAATCCCCTTTGAAACAAACATTATGAGTAGAAGGCAAACGAATATAAATATGATCTTTCAAATGAAAACCAAGACATCCAAAAGGCAAAGGAATATAAACTTTGTATGCCTTACATAAAAAACAATGAATATGCGCTTGGATTTTTATTTTGCCGCATGTGGTGGAGTTTAGTCTACATCACTCTAATGTCATTCCCGCGTGGGAGGGATTTTTGCCTCCATCTTTTCAAATACACGAGGGTAGGGTGTAGCCTACATCTTTTTGACAAACACAAACAAACTCAAGAAGTGCAATACCATGATAACGTGCAACACAAGAACTAACATCTCTTGAGTGCATCCGTCAGAGCATGACCCTCACAACCCCAACGGGTTCTTAGCCAACTGATATTGCTTCAAAGACAATCAAATGGCTGGGGATAAAGTGAGTCATTGACCACTAACAAGAGTTGTAATAGGAAGATGAGAATGCTCAATAACACGAACAACAAGATGAACATTAACCAAAACAAAGGAGAGATAGCTCAAGATCACATAAATACTCGAGAGATAGAGAAGTTCTATGAGCTCAAAGAATATGTAAGTGGTTTCCAAAAACTCCCATTATGCAAGCATGCCGTGCACTGAGCAAACAAGCAAAGAAAAATGCATGATACATACCAAAACATACTTAAGAGTTCAGAAAGAGAAAACACCCAAACATATTGCAACTTATTTAAGACAATTGAACTAAACCAATATCTTAGAAAAGATGCATCCAACAACACATACATGGAATAATGAAAGAACAATTAACGCATGCATAAACAGAAGAACAAAAAACACCAAACAAATAGCCTATGTGGTTAGAGAAATATGCAATTCAAATAACACAAGGCTAGAAACAAACCACATCATCCCAACTATGGGACACCACCAGACCTTTGCAAGTCCAGAAAAACCTTCAACTTATCCTTTCTTACCCATACTTGTTTAACACTAGGCGTGCACACTTTGGGAGTTGAAAAGATATGAGATCTCCCCTTAACCAGCTTTGGAATGAACTTGTCCTTAACTAATTCCACCTTAGTCTTTGACTTCCTTTTGTTAGAGTTCCTGTTTTTCTTAAACCTATGAAAAGAAACATTAAAAGTCCGAGGTCTAGAAAATGCACAAGAAGGAACATAAGAATCAACATGATTATAATGATGAGGAACATGAGAATAGGATGCAACATGTTGATTAAAATCCCAACAAAAAATATCCAAATGACCAACTCTACCACAATAAGAACAATGAAAAACATTAGACTTACTCAAAGAATTCTTATAAGAAGATATGGTAGTAGAAGATGAAACATGTATGTCACCATTGTATTTGTGACATGGTGCCTTAACAAAACCTGTACCTCCACTATTAGAACAAGATGTCTTACCAGCAAAAACAGCCTTACCATTAACCTTAGACTTAAAATTCTTACGAGAAACATGCTGAAAATTAGTAGCATTAAGTCTAGTCTCAATAGGTGGGGTCGGCAATAGGGCAGGCAAACTAGATTTTACAGGAGTACTCACACTAGATGAACTAGTAGAACTAGCAATAGGAGAGTCAAATCTAGTTTTGTCCAAAACCTGCAATCGGAGTTGAGTAGACGTTAGATCATTATTTGTTACCTCATACTCCACCAATAGAGATTTGTATTTCTCATCGACCTCCTGATTGGCCTTCTCTAAAGCTGCAATTCTACATAGCAAGTCAAGTTTTTCTTTTTCAAATAATTGAGAAATAGTAATTGCATCATCTGCAGCATAAGAAATTAGTTTTTCAAGAGTCTCAACTTTATCTGCAAAGAAAGATTAGCCTTTTCCAAATTTTCAATTTTGGATTCATAAACTTCCCCTTGAAGCATATAGTCTTCTGCACAATGTCTGAGTCGTTGTTCTAGAGAATCAACCTTAGTCTGCAAAACACCATTATCTTCAAAACAAAAATTATCAGAAATAGTGGACACATTACAATTAGCTTTATTAAATTTTTCTTGCAAATCAATATTAGCTTTTTGTAATCTTTCACATTCCTTTGCAGAAAGTCTGTAAAGAAGAGCCCAATCACTATTGCTAACAACATACAAATTATCATCCTTTTCAAAATCAGATTTTGGTTTTGTGGATTTAGACGATTTAGCAATAAAATTATTATGACCAGACTCATGAACCATTATTGCACTCATAGGATCTACGCGTGAGCCATTACGCTCCATAACAAGCGTCCCGCTCTGATACCAATTGAAAACCCAATATATGTGCAATATAACAATAGTAAACCAAACAAGAATAAAACAGTAAACAAGTAAAGAACGATACGCAGAAAGTAAAGAACACGCAGGAATTTTTAACGTGGTAAAACCCAATATGGCAAACGTCCACGGTTGTCCTCACGACAACAAATAAATCCACTAGATGAAAAGAGATTTACAAACCTATCAACTACCTGCAATCACTGCGAGTTGACACTCCTGGTTATCTCTAACACCTTGACTTCACCAGAGCACCTTGATGTACGCACAAGACACTCGACTTCTTGATGAACACACAAGAAGACTCGAAGGCGAACTATGAAACAAGCTTACACCAGAGTTCCTTGATGAACACACAAGGATACTCGACTTCTTGATGAACACACAAGAAGACTCGAAGCTAAATCACTATTCAATAAGGAATAAGTAGATGAATGGGGAAGAAGGAAGAAGAAGATGAATGGGGAAAAAGAAGATGAGTTCAATCACCAAAAACAACCAAAACCTAAACAAACTCCAAGACAAGAGATGAATTGGACGGCCAAAGAACTAACTTGTTCTTTGGAAGAGAAACCCTATTTATACTTAGGGTTGGAAACCAAGGAAAATGGGCCGAAAAGTGAAAAACCCACATTGGACGTACGTACGTCGATATGACGTTCGTACGTCTCCATTCGAAAATAAGTCTGCTGACTACTTGGACGTACGAACGTCCTATAAAGGTACGTACGTCCAGAACACAAACAATCTTACTGACATACCATACGTACGTACGTCCTTAAGAGGTACGTACGTCCTGAACCAAACACCATACTTGTGACACACGACGCAAAGACAAGGACACGGGACGACGCGCGTACAACAAGGTTTTCTTAACAATGAACTCAAGGCGAAATAACCATGGACACTATGTCACAAAATTGATGTCAAACAACTTCATGCCGGTTTCACAGTCTGTAACTCATTGTACCATGCCCTCGGAGCCTGTTTGAGTCCATACAGAGACTTCTTGAGCTGACAAACGAAAGAGGGCTTCTGTTGATCCACAAAACCTGGAGGTTGCTTCATATACACATTTTCTGATAAATGACCATGAAGGAAAGCATTAGTTACATCGAGTTGCTTGATAGGCCAGTCATAATTGAGAGCAATTGTGATGATTAATCTGATTGTAGCAGGTTTAGCGACTGGACTAAAGGTCTCAGAGTAATCAATCCCAGCTTGCTGATGAAAACCTTTAGCTACTAAACGAGCTTTAAATCTTTGAATACTACCATTTGCCTTTTGCTTCACTTTATAGATCCATTTACAACCTACCACATTTTGTCCTTTCTGAGCTGGCACTAAAATCCAGGTATTAGTCTTGAGGAGAGCACTATATTCTTCAAACATAGCCTGTTTCCATCTAGGATCCTTCAGGGCTTGAACATGAGAGGTGGGTGGAGACAAAATCTGTTGGATTTTTGCTGTTAAAGCTACAGGAAACATGTGTTTGGAAGTGACAGCTGATAAGGCTTTAGACTTAAAGATTCCACTCTTAGACCTTGTTTGCATTTTGTGAGTATTATCAATAGGTAAAGACTCAACTGGTTGTGAAGTTGCAGATGAGGAATTTGACTGCGGAATGACAGATGAGGAAGGTGATTGTGGAATGACAGATGAGGATGTGGACTCATGAGGAAATTCAGTAATATCAACAACTGACACAGATTGGACATTAACTGGACTAGACATATGAGTTGAGGGAGAAGGATTAGTAGAAACATGTGACTCTGGAAATGAATTTTCATGAAACAAAACATGTCTTGAGATATAGACTCTACCAGTAGGAACATGACGACATTTATACCCTTTATGAAGATTACTATATCCAATGAAGACACACGATTTACTTCTGAATTCCAATTTATTTTGAACATAAGGCTTTAGCCACGGAAAACATAAGCAACCAAAAGTTTTGAAAAAAGAATAATCTGGTTTTTGATTAAACAATTTTTCAAAAGGAGACACAAAAGATAAAACTGAAGATGGAAGTCGATTTATAAGAAAAACTGCAGTATAAAAAACCTCAACCCAGTAAATCGAAGGAATTGAAGATTGAGCAATCAAAGTTCTACTAACGTCAAGAATATGCCTATGTCTTCTTTCTACAATTCCATTTTGTTCACTTGTATGAGGACAAGTAAACTGGTGACCAATACCATGAGTTTTTAAAAACAACTCGAATTTTTCACTAGTAAACTCACCCCCAGAGTCTGTTCTTAAAACTTTAATTTTAAGATTGAAAGATGTTTCGATTGAGGTTTTGAAGGTAACAAACTGAGAAAAAGTATCTGACTTGGATGCGAGAGGAAAGAACCAGATAAATTGACTCCAGTTGTCAACAATACTTAGGAAATATTGATATCCACCTATGGATTTAACTGGCGAGGGACCCCATAAATCAGCATACAAAATTTCAAAAGGACCAGAAGTTGTTTTATTACAAGTTGAAAAAGGTAATTTGGTACTCTTTCCTAATGGACACAACCTGCAAAACAGTTATTTTGAAATTTGACCTTGAACAGGTAGAACTTGTTGTTTTAGAATTTTATTGAAAACTAAGTGAGAAGGATGAGCAAGTCTATTATGCCATATAGTGGGAGAGACTCTACTGTGAAGAAAGGCTGTAGGGTGATATTTATAATGATGTGAAATCCGGAATGGATATAATCCATGTTCACTTGGCCCTTGGAAAATGATCTTCTTGGAGCCATTGTCCTTCACAAAGAAATGAGAAGGTGTGAATGTGATTGTACAATTATTATCCGTAACAAATTTGTTGACAGATAGTAAATTAGAGGATATCTGAGGAACATGTAAAATATGTTTCAGAAGAAAAGTAGTATAAGATGTTTTTAGTAAAGAAGAACCAGATTTCAAGATAGACAAACCTTGACCATTTCCCACAAGAACTTTATCTTGTCCTTTGTAATCAGATGGAGTAGTGATATTGGTGACATCAGGAGTAACATGATTATTAGCCCCACTGTCAAGATACCAATCAGATTCTGTATTAAAGAAAGAACTGGACGGCATACCAACTGGAATAGTGCCTTGAGCCATCATGGCTAACTTGGATGGAGGAACCTTGCCAGCATAAGAATGGTTCATTCTGAACCAGCAATCAATTGCTTGATGACCTTGTTTCTGGCATATTTGACAAGGAGGATACGCTGAACTCCGACCTGAAAAGCGACCATGACCTCTTCCTCTGTTGAAACCACCTCTTCCATTGCCTCTTCCATAAGAACTTGATCCAGAATTGCTTGAGTTATTTTTGGAATAAGAAGATGAAGTATTAACAGAACTAAACACTTGAGTAGTGGCTTCAGAGGATGTGATTAAGATAGCATTATTTCTCAAATCAATAGCCAATTCTTCAGACAACAACAGGTTATGCAATTCATCAGTTGAAACAGGCTCCGAACGAACTCGAATTGAAGTTGCAAAAGAACTAAAATCTTCAGGTAAGCCATTAGATATGCACAACAACATCATCATCTTGAACTGGTGACCCTGCTGCAGCAAGACTGTCTACCAATTGCTTAATTTATTAAAGATATTCAGTAATGTTTAAAGAACCTTTCTTCAAACATTGAAGCTTCGATTTTAATTGAATAACATTGGATCTTGAAAAATTAGCAAATCGTTTCTCAAGAAGCAGCCAAAGTTCACGAGAAGAACCAATTCCAACAACATATGGTAACAATTCTTCAGAGATCGTAGCATTAAACCAAATTAAAACAGTCTGATCTCTCTTTAGCCAACGAACATAAGCAGGATTGATTGCAGTTGAGCTTGGCAGAGATTGTGATGGACACACTTCGATACCATATACCAGATCTAAAAGATCATAAGATCTCAAAATTGGAAGAAAAATAGATTTTCAAAGGAGATAGTTACCTCGATTCAATTTGATTGGAACCAAATTTCCAATATTATGTAGTGTTGGAGTTCCGAAATTCGAGAGGAGTGAATCTTGAACTGAACTATTGTTTCGTGTCATGATTGATTTGAAAGATTTGATGAAAAATGATGAAAATTAGAAGAAAAGAAGAAAAATTGAATGATTTAAGGTTTTGAAAACTCCATTAAAGAACCTTTGCTTCAAAGCAGAAACTCTGATACCATGAAGAATTATGAAAAGCTAGAATTCAGAAAGAAATATTTTCATTCGTTATTCTTATATGTACATCAGAGTGTCTTTATATAGACATACATATAACAAACTCGTAACTGTCTAACAGACTTACAACTTGGTTGTTACATTTGTTGGGTTTTTTTTGTGGAAAAAGAGGACAGAGGGAAGTTTTTCTTTCAGGAACGTACCTGTATCACAGATAACTTTCAGGAGATAGAAAGTACGTACGTAGTTAGGGCATACGTACGTCCTCATTGTGTTTGCTGCATATGGGCCCTGTTTAAGCCCAATTTGGTTTTTATTGTAAGGCTATGTTATAAAGCCAATTAGAAGAAGAAAAAACCTAATCTTGATGAGAGAGAGATTGTGAGAAGCCATTAGAGAGTTTGAGAGAACTTTTGTGAGGAAGAACACTTTGGTTTCTTCGTGAGGGCTTGTATACTCGTCTCTATAAGAAAGATTGTTTGTTTGTCCGTGGACGTAGGCAATATTAGCCGAACCATGTAAATCTTGTGTTTTGTGTGGGTTTGTTTGATAGTAGTAGGAGTTTCATCTTCTCTATTTTGTTTTGTTTAATTCATACACTATTTCAATCTTGGGTATTGGTGCATAAGTTTCCGCTGCGCACAACAAGTGGTATCAGAGCCGAAGGTTAGTTCCTTGGGTTAAAGAGGGATTGTAGAACATTGGTTAAAGGGTTTGAGGAATCTGTCCAGATTTGATACTCTGTGGTAAAACGGCCATAACTCTGTTCTCGGATATCAAAACGTTGATCCGTTTTTTGGGTTGGAAAGAAGACCCTTCAGGCTTTCCAACGGTGTATGGTACGTTTTCTGTTTCAAAGTATTCTGTTCCCAGTAATTCTTTGAAGTTGACGGTTTTGTTTTCTCAATTTTGGTAAAAATCCAATCTTGGATTTTTCTTGTGGTACTTGGTGAACTCCTTTGGTTTAGTTTGTTTGTTTGGTTTGCTGGTGTATGAAATTGATTGGTATCATGTCGGATCATATTTCGGATTCGAGTGAATTTGGAAAGGAGATTGATAGTTTGTTTGATCAAACCTTGTTGTTAGATGTTGACATTCATAAATTTGATGGTAACCTCGACTTTGCTATGTGGAAGACGGAGGTACAAGATTGGTTAGCCATTAATGGCTATGTGGATGCTCTTAATGATAAATCGAGAAATATAAATGATGATGAATGGTAAACTAAAGTGTTCTTCCTCACGAAGAAACCAAAGTGTTCTTTCTCACAAAAGTTCTCTCAAACTCTCTAATGGCTTCTCACAATCTCTCTCTCCTCAAGATTAGGTTTTTTCTTCTTCTAATTGGCTTTATAACATAGCCTTACAATAGAAACCAAATTGGGCTTAAACAGGGCCCATATGCAGCAAACACAATGAGGACGTATGTACGTCCTAACTACGTACGTACGTTCTATCTTCTGAAAGTTATCTGTGATACAGGACGTACGTACGTACGCCCTAACTACGTACGTACGTTCCTGAAAGAAAAACTTCCCTCTGTCCTTTTTTTCCACAAAAAACCCAACAATTCTCCACCTCGGCGAAGATTCAATAAATCTAAGCCGACACCAAGAATAAACCAAGTCCCAAACTCCCACACATGTCCCGAAGGACCAAAACGGCTGCACCACCTCATGGTTGCCTACGTACCCTTCTCTTAAGGGATCAAACCTTCGTAGTTCACTCCAATGGCATCTATACGATGCCCACCATACCCCGAAAGGTCAAATTCCCACAAGAGGCTAAATCAAAACCAAATGCCCACCAATGCCCGATAAGGCTCACAAACAACTTCAACACAATGGGGTCCAAGCTACCAAATACCATCTCCACCTCAACAAAGTTCTCCATCGAAGATGATCCAATGCCCCGAAAAACTAACCTCTCAAGAGTTTTTCCTATGAAGTTCAACCAAGTGGGGTACAAATTCAAATCACTATGCATAGATTTACCAAATACGTCTTCCTTACTAAGCGCCAAACAAACATCACATGAGAGATTACCAACAATAGAAAGTACGTACACAAAACCCCCAAACAAAGGTTTTACGGCTTCATAAGGTTCTTGGGCGATAACCTTGCTACTAACAATGGTGGATTCAACTTTCTTCTTTGTCGTGTCACCTAACAAACCAATCAAATGTGGAGCGACATCAATCTCCACCCGAACAAATGACGCTTCAACAAAATGCCTACCAACTATGCATGCCTCGCCACCCGTAAACAAATCTGTCTTCACTTGCATAGTACCATCAACGGCATGCCTCATATTACTATGGAATTCCTTGGTAGAATCGACAGACAAATCAACAATTGAACTATGCAAACCACATGTAATTGCACTTCCTTTCAAGTAGTACAACTTACCCTTTCTAATGCCTTTCATAACAACTCGTGCACTTACAACAACTTTTAAAGTTCTACCAATACATATGATTTTCATACCATCGGACTCTAAAACACCCAATGAGATCTGATTCGTAGTCAACTCTGGTACATACCAAAAATTTTCTAACTTTCGAGTGCATCCATCTTCCAACTTCAATCGAATTGTACCTATCCCAAAAGTTTTGCAAGTATGATCATTACTAAGCAAAACACAAGCATCTAGCTCCTGAAAGCTATCAAACAACTCCCTATTGGGACACATATGATAGGAACAACCCGAATCCAAAATCCACTCATTAGTAGAATGACTAACTGAAGATGAAGCCAACAACGAAACACCAACACATGAATCCTAATCTCTTCGATGTACACGAACAATCTTCTTCTGCAACTTTGGACAATTAATTTTCCAATGTCCCCAACAATGACAATAAGCACATTCATTCTTTGCAAGAGTTCTTCGACTTATCAATTTACATTGAGAACCAACCAATCTACCAATACTATCATCAACCACATAGAGCCGGTCCTCTGTATTTTTCAAAGCGTACTTGTCTTCCAACTTGGACAACATAACTATTACAATGGTTTCCAATTTGACAATGTACCACAAATCTTCTACCAAACAATACCGGACAAATTCACAAGCCTTTAAATTTAGAGTTAATCATTCATCATCATTCATATTTCTCGATTTATCATCAACAACATCCACATAGCCATTAATGGCTAACCAATCTTGTACCTCCGTCTTCCACATATAATCGTCTCTATAAGAAAGATTGTTTTTTGTCCGTGGACGTAGCCGAACCACGTAAATCTTGTGTTTTGTGTGGGTTTGTTTGATAGTAGTAGGAGTTTCATCTTCTCTATTTTGTTTTGTTTAATTCATACACTATTTCAATCTTGGGTATTGGTGCATAAGTTTCCGCTGCGCACAACAACATTTACTGAGCTGGCATATTATTCTCTAGGAGAACTACCTTCTCTTGTTGATGCATATATTGATATTACTCCTGACAAGGATAATGTTGATTATGTTCGTACACTTCTTAGAGGGATTGAAAATGTATAGGATCTTCACTTACTTTTGATAGCATTCAGGTAAGTGAAAAACTACAAATAGTGCTTATACAATAATTGAATATTCAACCAATCAAACAATACGCATAAAGTAAAGAACACACAGAAATTTTTAACGTGGTAAAACCCAATAAGGGAAACGTCCACGGTTGTCCTTGCGACAACAAATAATCCACTAGATGAAAGAGATTTACAAACCTACCAACTACCTGCACTCACTGCGAGTTGATACTCCTGGTTATCTCTAACACCTTGACTTCACCAGAGCACCTTGATGTACGCACAAGACACTCGACTTCTTGATAAACACACAAGAAGACTCGAAGCCGAATTCACAATAACACTTAGAAGATCACAGATTTATGAATTGAGAGAAGGGGGAAGAAGGGAATTGAGTTCAATAGCCACAAACACTTTCAATACCAAAACCTAAACCAAAACTCCAGAACTAGAAGAACAATGGACGGCCAAAGAACTGACTTGTTCTTTGGAAGAGAAACCCTATTTATACTTAGGGTTGGAAACCAAGGAAAATGGGCCGAAACAAGCAAAATCCATATTGGACGTACGTACGTCGATATGACGTTCGTACGTCTTCCACACGAAATAAGTCTGCTGACTACTTGGACGTACGAACTTCCTAAACAGGTACGTACGTCCAGAACACAAACAATCTTGCTGACATACCATACGTACGTACGTCCTGAAGAGGTACGTACGTCCAGACCAAACTTTATTTCTGCTGACATACCATACGTACGTACGTCCTGAAGAGGTACGTACGTCCTAACTCAAACACGATACTTGAGACACACGACGCGAAGACAAGGACACGGGACGACGCGCGTACAACAAGGTTTTCTTAACAATGAACTCAAAGCGAAATAACCAATGACGACCAATGTCACAAAATTGATGTCAAACCACTTCGTGCCGGTTTCAGTAAGTTTCCCTTTCCTTTTCAAGTTCATCTATACTTTAGTACTTTACTGTAATTATTTTGAGAATGTAAAGATGAATACGTACACTTCAACTTACTGGTCAATAGGTTTTTTCAGTTCTTGGTACTAATGCATTTCAATTTGGTATTTCTAGACTCTTCATGATGCTTCAGTTATGCCTACCCTGACCCATTTAAACCATCTGAGAGTGGTTTGTGGATCAAGGCTCTCTGCCATAAATGGTTTCAATTTGCTAAGGTTACTCCTTAGAATGCCCAACGTTGAGTGTCTTTATTTCCCTGATGTAAGTTCCCAAATCTAAATTGTTCCGTTCTAATTTACAATTTGTTGCTCGATCTTCATGCAATTGCTTTTGTAATTTCTAATTTTATTGTATTTTCCCTTTATATAGGGAGTTGATTTATTAAGGTTTAGAGGATATAGTGATTTAAAAGTTGATCATGACTATCTGTCCCACCTTAAGCTATCTGAGCTCCAATCTTATGCTTGGAAATGGGATGAACTATGGATTGTTGAGTTTCTGATGAAAACTGCAAGAAACATGGAGTATTTTTCTATCACAACGCGGGCAGATTACAATGATGAACTTTTACGTTATGAAGTCCAGGAGAGGCATTTCAAACATGCATTTAAAAAAACTTGCTAGAGATAGAACTTTTTGCACCAAGGTCTGAGTCTCGGGGAAGGGAGTATGCAAGTGCATAAACCTCTTCTTAATGGTGTAGGTTAGTTTGTTAAAGTGCATTGTATAGTTAAAGCCTTGTGTCCTGCACTTGGATTGTAGACATCAGCACTTGAGGGTTTATATATGTTTGTTCTGAGCTTGACATTGCAAAATGTTTCTTGTAAACCACCGTTCTGGTTTGTTTTTCATTTTGGCCCTCCTGTTGTTATCGTAGTTCTCCTACTCTTGGTTATTCTCCCACTCGTGGCCTAATACAGTTTAAGTTAATCTTCTACTCGGACGAGGCTTCCCATATTGTCATTTTGTCCCCTTAGCCTTCTTGTTGTCTCTATGCTAACAGCAAAAGCCTCGGCTAACCACTGATCATCAAAGCATTCTAATGTTGTTAGAAGATTGAGCTCTCTTGCTCAGTGCCCCTACGTCTGCGAGGTGTGCTTCCTTGTGGTTGCCGCCAAGGTAGAATGTCTGAAATGCCATATATTACTTTTGCCAAAAATATACTTCCATAAATGAAAAAATTGGGTTTGTACAAAATATTCCTGGTATAGCTATTATATATCAACATACTTTACATTATTATAGCTATTATAAGGGGTAGGGTTTAGTCACTATATGTATATACTATTTAGGAAAATAGCACTTAAGTTTGATTAATTAGCTTTTGATCACTTGGTTTAACTTCAATAAAAAAAAATCCGAGTTAAACCGATATTTTCTCTTAAATGGCTAGAGTACCCTTGTGAAAGTCATGTGTGTTGCACATGCCACATGGGATTATCTAAACTCACTTTTGCTCTCCGTACTTGCCCCCCTGATTATGTTCAGGAAACAGCCGAATGGTTTGACCACAAGCTTCGTGCAGCCCTTCAAAATATTGTGGTTTCTGATGGACCTGGTTTTGGCGATCTACAGTGGCGTATGGCAACCCTCCCATTACGTATGGGTGGACTTGGTATCTATTGTGCTACTGATGTTATGAAGTTTGCTTTCGTAGCTTCACGTACACAAACCAAGGATCTCCAGGACCACATTCTTCGAGGTGGTGACACTCCACCTATGGGTAATGTTTTCGATACTGCCATTGCTAGTTTACATCTTTCTATACCTGATTTTGATCTCAGTAATCTTGTTCCAACTGCTACCGTCCCCTTCAGACCCCAACATGTCTTGGCGGAAGCATACTACAACAAGATTAGTTCTGGTCTTGAGAGGGAATTTGAGTTGTCAGCTAGACAAAAAGCCGTGATTGGATGTGTGCAGTCAGAACATGCCAAAGATTTTCTCCTTGCTATCCCGATGGAAGGGCTTGGACAACGCATGACGCCTGTAGAATATCGTGCCATTTTTCGTTATCGATTGATGATCCCCCTATATTCAGATGGTGAGCTTTGTCCAGTGTGCAAGAAGAGTAGACTTGATGCTTTCGGGGACCATGCGGCCCATTGTAAGCATTACCCTGGTTTCAAGTACAAGCATGACCACGTTAGAGATATCTTGTGTGATGTGTTCTGGCGGGCTGGCGTACAGGTTAAGAAGGAGGCTCCTGTTAACTTTCTTACTGACCCTAAGGAAGGAAGATCGACATTACGTCCTGCTGATATTCTGGTCTACAACTGGTCTGAAGGTAAACATGCGTGTGTTGATGTTACAGGAGTGTCTCCGATGGGCTGAGTGCTGGGATTTTTGAGGTGGGGCTAGCAGCTAGCAATGCAGCAGCGGCAAAAGTGGAGAAACATGACGGAGCTTGTAGGGCTAACCAACATAGTTTCATCCCTTTTGCATTTGACACATTTGGTTTGCTAGGCTCAGAAGCAGTTGAGCTCCTCCGGAGAGTGCAGAAGATAATGGATAGCAACGTGATGACTGCGGGTTCGAACGAATATGTATTTAGGAGAATCGGGTTTGCTATCCAAAAAGGACTTGCCGCGCAGTTTGTAGCGCGTTTGTCCTCTACTTTTGTGTAATTCGTTGAGCTTATCAATAAAATTTTATTTAAAAAAAAAAAAAAAACAACAAAGAAAGAAAGAAAATAAAACTCATCTTCTTCTTTACCAAGCAGCATAACCGGCAATTAATGGAAACTGTTGAAAAATTGTTACCTCTTTTAAAAAAAAGAAAATTTTCCATTTCCGTTTCCCCTAAACTTCCGGGGAAACAAGCACAGCCAATGTGACTAACAAAATATACAGGAGCAGTTATTCATCTATTATAAGTTGTCAGATTTGTTTTTTTTTCTTACTGTACCGTCAAGTTACAAAAGAAATATATAATCCATGAAATTGCAACATTCTAAAAATACCACTGCTGACTAGTAGTGACTTGTCTACTGCTAAGGGCTGACCCATCTACTGGTGCATGGACACAGACTGCTTTTCTCCCATCTACTAGTGATTCTTTCCCTCGATAGATCATATATAGTAATATAGATGTATCATGGTCATGGACATGCAAGTGCAAAAGCAACTTCCTGGCAGGTTATAGATATACACTAATGTTGGCATATACAGGGATGCACAGAACAACGGAGGAGATCACAAGAATTAGGAGGGGAAGACAGGACCAATCCAAGGAGGACTAGAGCTAGCTAGGCATTTTCAACTTTAAAGTGGCAGTGGTACAAATTTCCAAATTAAATTTGGTAGAGCTCTAAAGTACAAATCGTGAATACTATCACGGAGAGCAAAAGATTACAGGGGACTAAACTTCAAAACTGCATCACAAACAAAAAGAAATGAAAATATATAAGAGAAAAGAATTACAACAGATTTCAATGTGATCTACGTCAAACAGAATATAAAGAACTAAAATCAAATCCTACTATCCTAGCATGATGATTCTTGCATGGTGAGAGCCTCTGGTCATCTGGTGTATGTCAACGATAAATCCTCCATGGCTTCATCAGAAATTTCTATAGTATATTTTCTGTAGTTATTCAAGCAGTTATCACACAATGCAAAGTTCTCTGTCATTCCAACACAATGAGCCAAATTACAAATAAACAAAATATTTCAATGAAGTAATTAAATCAATTATACATCCACCAAAATGATATTAAGTAAAGAGCTCTCAATGAATAATAATCTTGGAATAATATTCGATAAATAAATTATATTCTTTTATTAAAATTCAGCAATAGTCAGTTTACAATAGTCTGAAAGAAACTAAATTAACATATATCAAATTTTCAGGCCAATGCCTCTAGACAAGACTGCTGGCAGATGCCCATTTAGAAGAAATAAGCAACCAAACTAATTGCTTTGTAGATCACCTCCTGTAGAATACCCTTCTGGCTTGATTCACTTTTGTTGTTGTTGTTGTCGTTGTCGTACCTTGGGTACAAAAGGATTTGATAAGCAGGATAAAAAAAAACATCCACCCCATGAACAGCAATATGTCCATCATTGTAGATATTCCATTGTCCGATCTTGACACCGTTAATGGCACCATTTTCTTCAGCATGAGGTAGTCTAGTAACAATAAGGGGATGACCATGCCCACGGATAGTATCAATCTTAGAGTGCAGCTTGTATGATGACTTGAAAGTCTCCCTCTCTAACTTCACAGGTGCAACATGATATTTAAGTAGTGTCATGGGATACCTCAAGGAGAAGAAAGCTTGATCAGGTGGAGTGAATATGGTAGACACCGACGAAGTATTTTCGGTGGAGATCAATGTAGGGAGAGTCAACTCTAGGGTTAGAGCCATGGCATGGTAGCCCGCATCCGGAACAGCCTTCACAATATTCTCTACTTGTTGTCTTCCAATATTAAAACCACCAACGGATGTTTCTCCAAGAGTAGGATGAAATAGAACTGAAAAACTTGAAACTAGAAGAATAAACAATAAAAGAGAAGATGATGAACAATACCTTGACGCGATAATAAATTGAAGAAGAAATACAAAATTGTTGATAACCGACTGCAGGTTGCTTGAGTCTTAGAACTTGTGATTGAGAACTTGAGGTTGAATGAATATTTATACACATTAACAACCGCTTTTAGATTTTAATCTGAAGCAACCATGAACTAGGACTGGTAGTGAAAAGGAAATATCACTAGATGTTTCTTCACAGTTCACAGAAGTTTGTGTGTTTGGCCTGTTAATGGACCGTCCATTTAACCATACGGTTATTAGGCTAAACCATAAAGGACCCAAGCCTAATCTGGAAGGCGGGAATGAAACCATAAAGGACCCAAGCCTAATCTGGAAGGCGGGAATGAAACCATAAAGGACCCAAGCCTAATCTGGAAGGCGGGAATGATTTTTATGTGACATGAACCATGAAGCTCATTGACTAAGAAGACATCAACTACACAACAATGTATTCTACATTTCTACCTAAATGCCAATTGAAAGTTTGAATGCATTCAAGTATTCAATCACTTGCGAAATATGGGCATGATTCACAATGTTATATATGTTGCCCTATGGTAGGTCATATAGATGGGAGTATGATTAAGAAGATGGGCGAATGGATGCTTAGCTAAATGGTGTGTGATGTGCATGAAGAAGAAGAAAGCAGGAGCAACCAACATATTTTTTTTTGGATTGCAGGGTCAGTAGAGGAGTCTGGAATTGGGCCATATGCAGTCAGCTGGGTGTCCTCTGGGCTGGCTGCATTAGGGATGTGCTTAAGGGGTGTAGGTGCACAGCCAAATGACAAGGGTGGGTAATCTGGTGTGGAAGGGCATGTTTCATGCTATTGTTTAGGAGTTGTGGGTCGAGAGGAACTATACTGTAAAATCTTTGAGGAATCATCTGTTTTTTTTTTCATCCAAATCAATACATAAAAATATGAGAAAAAGTATGTCCAGCTACTTGTTCTGTGTTTGTTTCAGCTACTTGTTCTGGCTTGATTTGCATATCTTAAGAGGTGCCAAAAAAAATTATATATCACTAAGTGAATTGATCTCTGAAAAATGTGTTGACCTCGAAAAACCAGTAGAATACTTAAAAGTTAAATCTATAGCTACTTGTTCTTGAAGACCAAACTACAACACACAAAATATTGCCTGATTTCGGAGGTATCAATGGGAACCATTGGGATGGTCAGTATTCACTTTGATTATAAAAAACATTGGGTGCATATTATTTCTATGTTCTCAAAATAGTCAATCCTTTAGACTATTGCTAACGCAGTATTTTAAAGGGTAATTTCCCAAGTAAGCACAACATTAGGCGTCACTTTCCCAAATAAGCAACAAGTCTAAAGTTTTTCCCATGCAAACACAAAGATTCTCTTTCAAAAAAAATTTTGTCTTTTAGTTAATTTTTATTCCTATACTACCCTTAGTACTTAAATAATACTTTTGGTTTAATATTTTTGGTTTGAATGACAGATGTGACAGGTGAGAAAAGGTTTTTTCTTTAAATTAGGACCATTGGATTCGCTTGATGAACTCTGACCGTTGGATCTAAAGTTTAGTTGGGCTTATCTGTAAGAAAACCCAAACTATTTGCTACCTTAGTTAGACACGTGGCAGAAGTTGTTTAAGGAACAAAGAGGCGGGCTTTTAGTTTGGGGAAAACGAAATTTAGGGATTTCAATTTCGCACACAGCAACGCTTCCTTCTCATCTTCTTCTTCCTCAACCGTCGCCACTCTTCCTCTCATCTTCTTCTTCCCCAACCGTTATAACCACAATTTATAACCCAAAGTTTAGGAGTTCTCAAAGTTCTAATTCGGAAGAAAATTAAGGAAATTAAGAAGAAGCAGCAGCAAACTAGAGATGATGAAACCGAAATCAATGAAAAAGGTAGGCGCTTTACTCTTACAGTTAGGTGTTCAACAACTAAATTCTTTGATCACTTTCAACATTCAAGTGATAAAATTCCACCTTTAGAGTTAGAATCATTTAGAAGTTCTCCATTTGGTCAATTTCTCGATTTTAATTCCAAAGATGTTCATATGATAACATATGTTATCACAGAAATTGTGAGATATAGAGTAGGGAGGTTAAAGTATGGAATAGGAGGAAGAGTTGTCGAGTTCAAAATGTCAGATGTCGCCATGATCAAGCCTTTAAAGTTTCAAAAGGTTCCGGTTGATTTTCTGATGAGGAAGCCGAAAGAATATACTGCATTCAGGAGCAAGTACTTCGGTACGAATCTGCATATAAGGGATGATCACATTGCGAGTGCAATTACTGAAGCGAGGAGATTTATTGCTAAGGGAGAAGCTGATCCAAATGATGTTCATCGTTTGAACAGGTTATATTTTCTGTGCATTTTTCTTCTTGCCGAGTCATCCAAAAAATTGAGTGTAAAGTATATTGATTTAGCTGAAGATTTGAATACATTTGATAATTTTCCATTGGGTACTGTTACTTTTCAATTGCTTGAGACTTCTCTTGAAGAAATTTATCCCAAAGTCATTGAGGATAATCCTAGTTATTGCATCAATGGATGTATGTTGGCTTTCATCATTTGGGCATACTTGCACTTCCCTGATTTGGGTCCTAGGAGAGATAGAAGTGTTGGATTTCCATGGATGCTTGGATGGTCTGAGTTGCTCAACAGGAACAAAACTAGGAATAAAATTTCTTTGAAGTTGTTTCCCAAGAAAGGTAAATGTACTGTGGCATATCCATTAGATGTCACCCAGGAAGAAAGAGATCTAGCTAATCTACAACAGGTTGCAGAGGTAATTCCTCTTGAATTTTGTTTTTTTATCTTCTACAAAACAATGAATCCCCTTTCTGTATTAAGTTAATCTGTTATATTGTACTATCCATTTTCTAGACTACAACATTTATCTGCTACATTTTATTTGCAGTTTGAAGCTCAATACAAAGCAGAACATGAAGAGTCTGCTTCTTCTAGGCCATCTATTCCTTCCATTCCATCTTATCCAACATCTTCAACAAGAAGTGGTGGAGGTTCAGATTTGCTTACAATTAACAAGGATTTTCTTGAGACAATTCTGAGTGGAGTAGTGAAGGCATGCATGACTCAGAAGGTATGTTGTTTGCTACAACTAAATTTTCCATGTTCATGTTTTGCCAAAATATCTACTCCTTGTTTTATGATATCTGCCATTTGTATGATACTTGTTGTATTATATCTGCCACTTGTTATATTGATGAATTGTACTGTTGAACTGTGATATCGACTACAATGTCTATATTATTTGTTACATTAGTACTAATATCTGCTAGCAAAGTAATTAAATGTGTTTGTCAATTATTATCTGCTAGAAACTTGGATTTTGTTAACATATTTTGTGTAATATCTGTTACAGCTATAATGTTATCTGCTACAATGTTTTGTGTTCATTTCTGCAGAGTGGTCAGCAACTTGATACAAAACAATTTGTGAGTGATGCTTTAGGTCAGATTGGAAAGGGGGCATCCAAATCTAAGGCAACAACAGAAAAGAAGTCAAGTACCTCATCAAAGGCAACACCAAAAGCCAAACCCAAGACCAACTTGCCAGTTAAAACCAAGAAACCTGGTTCTCACAAACCTTCAAGTCACAAACCTTCACCTCACAAACCTTCACCTAAAAAAAAGGCTGCAGCCAAGAAACCCATTGTTCCAACCCCAAAAGCTAGTGTTTCACCCAAACCAGTTGGGAGAGTGAAACTTCCACCTAAGAAGAAACCCCCTACGACCAACCCCAACAAGGATTCAAAATCTAAGAGTGATTCATCATATCGCAGCCTAAATCCCAGAAGAATATTCCAAAGCCAACAACATCACCAACTTCAGTTAGAACTACCAGAAGGAAATCCTTGGAAGATAATGTTACAACAGTTGGTAAGTATGAGTTAAGAAGAAGGGAACCAACAGAACCAAAAGTTGTTGAAGTTAAGAAGAGGAAAAGATCAGATAAAGAAGTTAAGAAGGATACCAAGAAGGTGAAAGTGCGGGATAAAGTTGAGGAAGTTCAGAAGGGTAAAGGGGAGGGTAAGAAGGGTAAAAAAAAGGGAAAAGTGGTGATGATGAAGTGAAGGAGGGTGGTGTTTATGTGAGTGAAGAAATGATAGACATGGAATTGTTCAAGCCACCTAAAGTCCTTCTACTTGGCTGGTATGAACAAGAAGAGCAAGAAGATAATGATAATGATGGAGAAGGAACAAAGATTCCAGAAATGGAGGTGAAACAAAGAAAGAGGAAGAAAACAGAAGTTGGAGTTCCTACTTCAAGACTACAACCTAATAGGAAGGTTAAGGGTGAAGCAGAAGAACTTACATGGAGGAAAGATATAAGAAGGAGAAATGAGGCAAGGAAGAAAAAGGCACTTCAAGCAAGAAAAACACAATCAGATGATGATGATGTCCCAAGCTCCAAGAAAGCAAGAAAGTTGAGTTTTGGGGATGATGATGATAGTAGTGATCATGAGAGTTTTGAAGTTGTGGTGAAATTTTTTAAAGAAAGAGCTAATCCTCTTGACACAGAGATGTCAAAGTTGAAAGAACTTTCTATTCTTGCTTCAATGAAGGTTGATTCATCAACAATAGGTAGTTCATCTGCTGCATCTGGTCAACCATCTTCCACAGCTACTCAGCCATCTGCGACAGATGTTCATCCATCTGCTACATCTAGTCAACCATCTTCCTCAGATACTCTTCCTTCTACTACAGATGTTCATCCATCTGCTACTAATGCGCCATCATCTGCTACAACAACACCAACAGGAACACCACCAACATCTACAACCTCTAAGACTGAAGACTCAAAGGATGAGGCCACTGATGATGATGATGAACAAACTGGAGGGGGGGCTGATGCTATAACTGATATTGTGATTGACAATGAGAAAGTTCCAATAGATTATAGACTATGAAACTCCTGAACTTTCAGATGAAGATTCTAGTTCCAACAAGGATCCAACTGCTAGTCCCAACAAAGATAAAGCTTCCATTGTTTATCTTGGTGTCTGTTTAGATTATGATGATATCAAAAACTTTGATCTTCAGTTCTTTAGGGATAGAAAGAGGCCACAGGATGCAGAATACTTGGCCAAAATGTCACCTGAGGAGGTTCAGATTGGTCTTAGGTGTGATGCAAAGATTCAAGATATAATGAGGGATCCATTCTTCACTAGGCAAGTTGAAAAGGAAGAAGCAGATCTTCTTCATTATTTCTGGAGATTGGCTAAGGAACCTTCAAGGTTGAGCCAGTATGTGAGGGTTTATGGTTATCTTCAATCATGCCATGTGAGTGCTTTCAACACACTCTATAAAGACAACTGGTTTAATGATGAGATTATTGATGTTTATTTGAGGTTGTTAGTTCGTTGGATGATTGGATGATTGGAAAGAGGCCACAAGATTACAAGGAAGAAGATCAATATGTTGTGGTTCCAAATGTATTTCTACATGTAAGTATATTCTTCTGAATATTTATTCTTCCATGGTTATGTTCTTGTATTTCTACTACATGTAAGCAAGTTTTTATTCTTGTTTTCATCTGTTTAGACCCAAATCGCCTCTTATATGAAGCCTCAGTTTGATGCTCTAATGAAGGACAAAAGTTTTGCCAAAATGAAGCCACAAGAGAGTATTGTCTGGGAGATTTAGGATTCCATCAAATATTACTTCTCTTGTTGATCCATGGATAGGACTCCGCAATCAAGTACACCCTGTGAAAGCTAAGGCACTTCTTGTTCCTTTTCAGGTATTTTTCTTCATTTATACTACCTTATCGGCTACATTTTATAACATATCTGCTAGACATTTCTGAGTATCTGCTAGATTTGGATGCGTATCTACTACTTCATGATAGACACTCTTTATCTTCTACATGTATCTGCCACATTGTTCATACTATCTGCTATGTATTAGTCTGTATCTTCTATAATGTACATTTCATCTACCATATCTTATATATCTATTATTAAATGCAGGTGGATAACAATCATTGGATTCTGCTCTCATTTAGTTTCAGTGAGAGTATAGTTAGGATCTATGATTCGTTGGGCTACAAAAGGGCAGCTAAAGAACAGAGAAACATGAAGAAGATGTTGCCCTATGTTATTTATGTTGCAGACCCATCGCAGATTCATCTTGATTTGGAAAGGAAGTGGAAGCGTGAGTATGTATCATGTGTTACACAACCAGACTTTTGTACTTGTGGGGCATTCCTTCTTGCTTTTGTCGAATGTGTCCTTCGAGGAATACCACCGGAATTTGAAGCAGATCCTTTGCAGATGCGCTACCGCATTGCTAGAGACCTAATTGAGTGTGGAGAGCTACCACCAAAGAGAAAGACCTGACTTATGAACCTATTGACATGTTTTGTGAAGACTTATATATTTTTTGTTTTGTATTCTGAATTTATTGTATTCTGAAACTTATGAACCTTTTAACTTATAGTAGACACCTTGTTCAGTATATTGGATTACCTTTGAACATCTGTTGAACATGTTAGCAAAGATACCAAGATTTTAAATAACAGATAGTAGAATCAGTCTAGTAGATAGAATGCTCTTAATAGCAGATAATATGTGAAGTCTAAACTGCATACATAGTAAAAGATAGCAAAAGTGCATACATAGCTAAATATTCTTCCACCTCCTATGCTGTTTGAGGGAGAGGAGAGAGGGGAGGTCCTTCTCCAAACTGCATTGAAGTGAAAAGATCATAGTCATCTATGAATTCAGTGCAAGTTTTTTTGTTGTGACCTCTCCGTTTACACCTTGAGCATCTCCTACTCTGGACTGGGACACATTCAGCTTTACCTCTCTTCCTGACCACTTTAGGTCGACCTGGCATGCAAACTTTAAGTGGTGGCAATATTTTTCTTATCGGTCGTGCAGTTGGCCATGACTCCTTTCCAGCAGTGGGAATCCATTCTTCCTTGTAGGTTTCCATGTATGTTTCTTTCAAGAAAAAAACTTCAACAAACTTGTATGGATCATGGCCTACATCCTTTATGGCTGCCATGGCATGCGCACATGGTATCCCCATATGCTGAAACCATTTGCATGTACATGTTCTCTTGTTAAGATCGACTACACATGACCTAACCAGCCCTGTAACCGTCCAAATTCCCGTTGAAACTCTTTTAATTGTGCATCTTCTTGCTGTGGAAGCATTGTGAATTATTAGCTCCTGACACCATGTTGTAACTGGTGAGTTGAACTTCAATGAGTCATTGTGATAATCGCGATAATGCCTAATCACATTGTCTCTTATCATTGACAAAACGGTAGTAATTGGCATCATTCTCTCCCCAACAATCATTTTGTTCCAGGACTCCACATGATTTGTGCTCACAATTCCATACCTGCAACACATAGTCAAGGGATACATGTAGAAGATAGAAATTAATATCTGGACGATAGTTGTACATATGACGAAAATGGATCTCTATATCTAGCAGATATTTGGATTAACTGACCTTGATTTTTCTTGAAAAGCACTTGCCCATTTTTCTACAGGCCCAACATCCATAAGTTTTTCATGTGCCTTGCTTGACATACACCAGATTCTAAGCATCATTCCCCAAAATTCTTCTTGGTTGAGAGTTTTTGCACCTTCTTGGACCAAGAACTTGATTTTCTTGTTACCAAACTTGCCACTCAAGTGATAAAAACAATACATATGGATAGCCTTTGGCAAGATTTTAGGGACACCCTGGATGATACTTTTGTGCCTATCAGATAACAAAATAAACTCATGATCCTCCCCAACAACATGGTCCCTTAACTTTGTGAAAAAACAGTCTCAACTTTCATTTTTCTCTTTCATAACAATTGCGAAAGCGATGGGGAAGATATGGTTGTTGTCATCAACTGCAATTGCTGTAAGAATTGTGCTAGGGTATCTTCCCTTAAGAAAAGTTCCATCAACCAAGATTATGGGACGTAGAGTCTTCTTGTAAGCTCTAACTGTAATATCATATGTCCAAAATATGCATTCAAAATTACCCAATGGATTGGTAAGAATGTCTATTACTGCATCTGGATTCACCTTCTTCAGCTCATTACAGTATGTTTCAAGCATTTGGTATGAGTGGCTGTAGCTTCCTCTTATCTGTAAATAAATAAACAATTAAACCCTTTGTAGACGATAGTTGTAATACTGTAGAAGATAGTATCCTACTAATAACAGATAAAGTTTTCTTTCTAAGGGATAGATTTAAGTTACCTTCCTCATTGCCTTCTCTTTAGCTAACCATGCAACTTTGTAAGAAATTGTTACCAAGTATTCTTCCTTGATTGCACTCACCAATTTTAGGGGTGGCAAGTCTGGGTTGTCCCTCAACCTTCTCATACAAACTCTTGAAACCCAATCACTGTTTGCTTGGCGGTTTTTACTTCCAACTCTAAAGTTACCGCACGAGTGGTCATCTATTAGTGTTTTTATAATCCAACTTCCATCAAAACCATTTGGGGTTGCATACAGATACCATTTGTACTCATCAGCTGGACACCTAAAAATCATCTTCTTATTGTTTGTGTTTGCACGTTTTAGATCTTTTTCCCTTTTAATCGCGTATGTTTGGACATCCCTTTCAAGCTCATCACGATTATTGTAGATTACTCCTCGTTTAGGTTGCACATAGTCGTTGTGTGCAGGCTCTGTATGAGGACCACAACCTACATTTGCCCTTTTAGTCGCAATATAGGATGAAAAAATATTATTGAGTTCGCGTTTTACCTCGTCGAAATCACGATTTTTCTCAACCCTAGTATTATGTTGCAGTGGTACATTACTAGGAAACGGCACATTGTTCTGAGTCCTTTCATTGTTCTGAGGAGGCACATTATTGGCTTGAGATGGCATATTGTGTTGTGATGGCTGATTGTTGTCCATATCGTCTAGATTTTCAAACCTATCGGCTAGATTGCACCTGACTCCCTCTGTCGTCGCACTTTCATCGGCCACATTATCACTTTGCTGTGTGTCTGCATTATCACCAACATTTGGGCTGCCTTCTTCAGAGATTGGTCTAGAAGGACCAAACATTGGTTGACTATCATCCCACATTTGATCCTCGAGCTCATCTTCAGTATTCCAAGATGCAGGTGAGTCGAAGACTTCTGGATCTGTATCCCAATGGTATTCCTCACACCTAGGCGATTGAGAGTCCTCACTATCATCATTTATTAATGTTGGTTGGATCTTCTGTGCAGATTGAAGAACAACATCAACTTCTTGTAATGAAAGTGAATCCCAAAAACCATCATCTTTTTGCATGGCAGAAAGAATTCCTGCTGCATCCATGAATTCCTTGTTTTTAACAGATAGTGGTGTACAAATAGACGATGGACATGGATTGGTAGAAGATGTAGGAGTATGTTGGACTGGAGGTTTAGGAATATAGACACCTCTAGGTGGAGGGGTTTCCAAAACTACAAGGTCATTTGCATGCCCCATTCCCTTGACTATCATATCAGCACTTGGGTCTTGAGTAGGAGTCTCCAATCTATATTCATCTGGAACATTAACAGGTTTGGTGGGTGTATGATAAGTAGAGTAGTCGGGTTTACTTTTTGATGCCTTCTTTTGTAACAGCATTGGTGGTATCTCCCTCTCTTCACTCAAAGGTGTATAAGAAGGAATAGCTTCAGGAAAAAGTTTTCTTTTCCCTTTGCTTTTGGGAGCCTCATTTTGTAACACAAATGGTATCTCCCTCTCTTCACTCCTTGCTATTTCAGGCACAATCTTCAGTATAGGTGGTTTTCTATGATCAACAATCCAAATAGATATGCACATTGCAGCTGAATTGTATATGGAAGCTAACATTACCTTATAATGATCTTCACATTCAAGTCTGGATACCCTGAGGTTGACTACTGCTCGAAGTGACCATGTTCCTTTTGGAGGATTGCATAAGGAAGATACCTGTTTGAGGAAGTCTGCATAGGTCGTCTGAATATCAGCAATCCTTATTCTTGACTCTCCATCCACATATCCAACCTCTTCTCCCTCAGCTATAACCTCCAACAGACCACCAAATCGATAAATTATATTGAAACTATTCGCTGAAAGTATCCACATGTTAATAATTTGGATTAGTATCACAGTGTTATAGTAGTTATTCAAAGTTTTTCATGCTTTTTAAAATCTATCTGCTACATTAAGAACTGTATCTGCTACTGGCAAGAACTGTTGCTTTATATAGCAAATCTATCTGCTACATACAAACTGAAAGCTTAAAATCTTTAAAAAGCAAAGTTTGCATCTTTAAACCTAATTGCATCTTCAACAGCAAAGCTTGCATCTATAAACTTTAAAATCAAATCTTGCATCTTGGCCCAACTTTAAAAATCAGAAAACTTTAAAAATCAATTCAAAATCTTTCAAAATCAAAGCTTTCAAAATGAACAAATACACACTTACTTGAAAAACCTTAAACAATAGCAAACCATAACAAATTTAATGCGAATTTAATGCGAAAACAGTATCAAATTGAATAGCAAGCTATATTAAATATCAATCATTACATTAAGGGTTTAAATGCATACCGGGTATGGGTATTTCCTCGAGAACATTAACTTTCTTCTTGGTTGTCTTTTGTTTCCCCATTAAAACAGTGAGGAACAGTACCTAAAACACTTTATATTGATGATGGTACCACGGAAAAATCGAAATTGTAGGATAACAACAACCTAACAACAAAGTGATAGATTAAAACCTTGAAATAGAAAAACCTTTTTTCACTTCTAGCAAATGAAGAACAAACAGAAAAATCAAAAGTGAAAGAGGAAGAAGAAGAAGAAGATGATGATGTGTACTTGTTTAAGGTTTACATAAAGATGGACGGTTGAGATGAAAAAATAAGATCTAAGGGATAGTGTGTTATTTGCATGTCATTGTCATGTTTAATGAACAAGTACATAAGAGAGAGAATGATAGTGATGTTTTAAAAGTTAGGTAGGATGTGTAAGAAGGGTAGGAATGGAAACTAGAAAGTAGATGTGCTTGCATGGGAAAAACTTTAGACTTGTTGCGTTTTTGGGAAAGTTGGGCCTAATGTTGTGCTTATTCGAGAAATTACCCTATTTTAAAATAGGTGTGATTAGCAGATCCTTTTGTTTGGTAAATAATTAGCAGATCCTTGAGTTGCAGGACAAGGTAACAATACAAGTAAACATTAACTGTTTTGTTTTATTTTCTTGGTCAACAGAAACTAAACTCTAATTTTTGAAATAAAAAGTAATTTACTTATGTATTTATTCCAATTTTAGGGCCCGTTCGGCAACCTTTAAGAAAGGAGGAAGGAATTTCAGGGAGATGAGTTTTCTAAGAAAGAAAGAAAGACGGAAGGAGAAAGCTAATCCCCGATACTTGAGGAATAATCTATTTCCTGACTTTCCAAAATTACTTTCCAAATCCGGTTTTACAATTAGCCGAACTAACTTATCTTTTTCCTACTTTTAGGAAGACAAGTAATGCATTCCTGGGCCTTTGCCGAACGGGCCCTTACTCATCTAAGACAAGTTACAAACTGATTGTCATGGATGTAGCCAACGTCCCCGTAGTCCGTTCATTGTTTTACCTACTGCTTAATACGAGAATAACAGAGTTTTTCGGCATGCTACATTGATATGGAGTAAATCAGAGAGGTAGCAATACTGGAGCAACTGGTTTTTTCAGGATTCCTATTTCCTACACATTGGTGAAGGCACAACTTAATATAATTATCAAATCCACAATATGATTATAGCCTCCAGTGCACTACTTGATATATTAATATAGTTTGATACTACACTTAGGGCCTGTTCGGCAACAACGTTGGAATGCATTTTCTAACTTTCTAAAAGGAAATAAGTAAAAAGGATGTTCGGTAAACCTTAATTAAGAAAATAGAAAGTACTTTCCATAAGTCGAGAAATGAATTTTTAAAGAAGTTTTCTATATTAGCTTTCTTCTTTCTCCTTTCTCATTTCTTCAACCGCTACTTTCACGAAAATTCCTTCCGAACTTCTCCTAGTTTGCCGAATGGGCCCTAAGATAGAGCAGCCACAACACAACACATCGAGTAGAAAGTATATTAATTTTACAAAGATTATAGAAACTCTTTGCATAAGCTGTACATATATCTAGACAAAAAACAAGACAAGACAGTAAATAAACATCGGTTCATTATATATACATAGTAGCTACCATACCTAATTGTGCACCCAGTCGTATGTTGATGACTTCAAAAGATAAGTAGTAAACTGTACACAATATGTATTTCAAGCATCAGTTCAGGAAATGTCTAATTCTCCCCAGTCATTTTTAGGAACACCCAAAGCCTTCCATGCGTCTACAATGTTGTTAGGACATGGAGGCTGGTAATCAGTGGCGGAGCTAGGAATTTAGCTTATCTGGGGCACTCTAACAAGTTATATAAGCTAATACCAAAAACGCTAAGATAACTCGATGAAATAGGAGAATAACTGGATTTGACCTATACTTCCAGATGAAATAGAAGAACAACTTTACACTAATAAACAAAAATAGTTAAATAATCACAATACATTTTGTATTTTTTATTACAACCCTATTCATATATTTGTAATTATTGTTTAGGATATCTATCGGTTAGTCCATTCTCTTTATCCATACTTTGAAAACGAACTCGTAATTGCTCATTGTCAATGGCATTGAAAGCATTATTTTTTTATATGTAATTAAACAAGTATTATGAAGTTTGTCTCTTATTTCGACAATTGAAGTCTTGAAGATTTGAAGAGTAAAGATTATTAGTAATTTGATGAATAAATGAGGAAGTGACTATATATCATCACAAAAAAACCTAAATTAGAACAAAATACAAATTAGGGGTTTTCAAAAAAATAACTAACTAAACTTAAAACAATTATATAAATTATTAAATAAATAGAGAGATATTACTCGCCTCAAATAGCTTAAAAAGGACTGAAAGAGTTGAGAAATTTTTAATTTAACTATTAAATTAAATAATCTAATAATTACTGAAAGAGCAAAAAGAAACTATTAATTTAAAGGTCCCCAAACTATCTTTTGGTTCAAGATAGCCCAACCCGACAACCCCAGATAATAATATATAGGCAGACTCTTCATTCAAGCCCATGATTAAAGAAAAATAACAAATTGGGCGTTTAGCTAATTTATTGGGCGTAGAAAACTCAAATAGTCAACAAAAATCAACTTCATAGTTCACATTGGTAATTGATTAAAGGTTAGAAAAATATTTTTATATAAATTTTTTTAAGGAAATCACCTGGGGCACGTGCCCCAGTTAACTTACACTTAGCTCAGCCACTGCTGGTAATCATGGTCACTGTCACACCCCATAGTCGAGTCACACTCATTTACCACCATAGCTACTACAGTGCGACCATTACCATTGATTCTTATGTTCTTAAGACACCTGCTTTCGATGTTGAACCATCATGTTGAGAGTGCTACAACGTGTTGTGCAACGGAAGCTTTAACCCAAGGATTGGTTGTAATACTGATAATCTAGATAATAGCAAATAACAGAGAAAGTAATCGAAAAACACAATCACACACAATAACACCAATATTAACGTGGTTCGACAAACCCGCCTACTCCACTCGGCAACCGATCAAGAAGATTTTATTAATCAGAGAAAAGAAACAACCTAATTACAAATCTATAATTCCTTGTCTCTTTCTCTCTCACACACTAGAACATGAGAAACCCTATTATGAAAACCCTTATAAATTTGTCTCTCCCTATCTGGTAATGCTTTCACCTTTGGTTCACTCTCTCTTCTTTACCACCCTTTTACAATAGCCAGCTAGTTGAGTATATATAATACCCAAGAGTTCCTAATCCATACAAGGATTCTAATTGAATAACAATACCAATTAGAATACCAAGAACTTATGGGAGTAGAATTCCTACCTCATTGTTTCTAGAAACAAACATAAGGTATGATCCTATAGACCTCACTTAATATAAGCTATGATCCTGCGCATTGCGACGCAATATACAACACAACGAGTGTATTAAACTTCTATATGAAAATCGAACATACTTTACACTATTTTCCATAAATAAAAAAAATGGTAAAATTGATAAAAAATACAACATACTTTACACTATTTTTCACTTAATACAACGTACAAAAAAAACTGACCAAATGATGCTTGAACTTTCAAAAAGTTTCCACGTTATACAATCTGTTAATTTCATGCTAACAGACCGTTTAGTTGTCAAAATTTTATCTACATGACTTTATTTAATTAAAAAAAAACTTAAAAATAATTTTCAACACAACAAAAAACTGCATGTGTGTCTCATGTGACAATTACTATCTTCTCAATTTACAAACATATTCTTACAAAATATCCTTAAACAAATTCAAAAATAACAAACTACTCCCTTTCTTCTCTCTTTACTTCTCTACTTCTCTATTATTATTTATTATTTTCTCAATTTACAAACGTATTCTTACAAATATCCTTAAACAAATTCAAAAATAACAAACTACTCCCTTTCTTCTCTCTTTAGTTCTCTATTATTATTTATAGAAGATCGTTGGTTCTAACAACTTCATTATTACGTACTTCAATCGTTGAACACTTTCTCGATTTCTACATATAAGATTTCAAATAACCCCACACTTCAATTTTCTTAAAACTAGAAAAAAAAATCGATTTTTCAACCCAATAAAAATTGTTGTTATTATTGTTACTATTTCTAAATTTTGAATTATGAACAATACCCATAGTTGATTGTTTAAAGAAGTTATTTTATTTTAATTGGTCTTTGATTTGCTCAATTAACTTCATATATATTGACAAATAAAAAGTACATTTAATACATTTCAATGAATAAGAAAATATCCAAATTTATGTGAACAACAACAATTAACATTAGAAGATAAAGACATTGAGTTAAATTTGAGGAATTTTTTATTTAGGGTTTTTAAGTTTGAAATTGGGGGTTTTGGTTTTAATTTGAGGGATTAGTCTTACAATAAAAAGAAGATGAAGGTCATGTGAGAAGCACATGCGTTCAATTGTTGTGTTGGAATTTTAAATTTTATTTGTTATTTTTCTCACATGCCACGTAGATAAAAATTATCTACGTCAATTAACCGTTAGTCCGTTAGCAAGAATTTAACAGATTGTATAATGTGTAACTTTTTTGAAAGTTCAAGCATCATTATGTCAATTTTTTTGGAAAATAGTGTAAAGTACAGTGTATTTTTTTTTTTTTTTATCAATTTTACCGTTATTATCAAGGCTACTTTTCTTACCCTATGTCTAATCGTCTATCACGAGTTGGTTTTCATTGTTACTTGTATGAGAGAGCGTGTTTCTAAATGGTCTCCAGATTTTGACCCTGAAGTTCAAATGAAGTCGAATGCTTTGGTTTGGGTTAAATTCCCTCGACTAGGGCAACAATACTGAGACTACGAAATTCTGATGTCAATGGGTAGAACTTTGGGCTATCCTGTGGGTGTTGATCGGCACACGGTAAATCGAAACTTTGGATACTATGCCTCAGTATTGGTGGACATAGATCTATCTAAACCAATTCCAACACAAATTTGGGTGGAGGAGGAGGAAGGGAAATCTTTTCTTCAAGAAGTTGAGGTACCTAAAGTCCCCAAATTTTGCAGCCATTGCAAGCTGGTGGGACATCTCATTTTTGAATGCAAAGCAGTTAAAACGGATATCAGAAAGGAGGAAGCAGTGAAGGAAAAAACACTTGAAACAGTGCAGAAGACTAATAAGAAGAAAAATAAAAATAAGAAAGGATCAAGGAAAGGTGTTAGTGGAGCCAAAGATACCACTGGATGTCCCATTGAAGGCTCTCAGAACCCATTAGCTACAGATAACAAGGTGATTGAAGTGGTTAATGTTGCATGTTCTGAAGGGGGTGTTGAGAAAGAGGCAGTCATACCTGCAACTTCTGTCGAGGTTGTGGTTGCCAACTCTGTAGCTATTGAACCAGTTAATGTTGTTGCAAATCTTATAACTGAGCCAGTATTGGGATCGACAATGGTAACTGAACAACAGGTTGAAGTGGGGGCTGAACCAAGTGAGCAAAACACCATGGAAGGAAGTCCAGTTGGAGATTTACGATGGTGTTATTAGAATTGAGCTATCAGGCCACGGAGAGAGTGCTACGTCGGGCTCTTTACATAGCAGTGCACGAAATGCATCAACTCTGAGCAACCAGGAAGTTGTTGGAGAAACCTAGGTCTCTCCACTCTCCAGTTGTGGTGTATCTCAAGAAGCTGACCAGGTCTTGAACAGAGCAAACTGAGCAGAGATAGTGGCGCAGGAGGGTTGGGAGGTACAGAAAAGAAAGAATAAGCCAAAGAAAAAAGGTTGGGGGGGGGGGGCAATCTCCTCCTGCTACTTTGGCTAGAAACTTTTCCACAGGTACAAGATGAGTATTGTCTTCTGGAACATTAGGGGTGTGTGTCGAGCCGAGCCACATGCCTATCTAGAAGATATTTTACTAGAGTATCAGCTTGATATTCTATGTTTGGTAGAACCTAAAATAAAAACCCCCAACAGGTCTCCAATTCCTGCTAGGTGGGGATATAATACTATTATTATTCACAATAACAACTCTGACAAGATTGGCAACATATTGGTGTTATGGAAGGAGGGTCTTAATGTGGTATGTATTGCTAAGTCAAATCAGCAAATTACAGTGACATGGGACCAGGTCACCATTTCTTTTGTCAATGCCAGCTCTGTATACGGCATTAGAAGAAGCATGTGGGAGAAACTCAAGAGCTTAAAGGTTCAGGGCCCTTTTGTGGTTATAGGTGACTTCAATATAGTGACTTTCTCTCAGAAAGGAAGGGAGGGGGTTACCTAGTAGAATTGCTGTGAATGAATTTGTTAACTTCATTAATTCTGAAGCTCTTTTTGATTCAACTACTTATGGGTTTAAGTTCTCGTGGAGTAACAAGAAGCATGGGAGAAGAAGAATGGTTCAGAAAATTGATAGAATGCTTGTGAATCAGAAGTGGTTGGATTGGTATAATGGTTGGCGTAGTAGGATCCTTCAACGGAAATTCTCAGATCATTCTCCCATAGTGGGTTGGTGCACAATGGCTCCTAAGCCACACAACACTCCTTTTAGATTCAAAAAAGCCTGGATTGCTCATGAATCTTTGAAGAGTGTAATCGAAAGCAGCTGGAATGAGCCTTTGTATGATGTACCAATCAGAAAAGTGCTCAAAAAACTGAAGCGACTTAAGGCACTACTCAAGGATTGGAGTTGGTCAGTGTATGGGGATTCTAAGAAGAAAATTAAAACCTTGGGGATGAATTAAAGCAGTTGCAACTTGAACAAGAAGTCAATCTTTTTGATGAAGATGTACAACAACAAGAAATCAAAAAAGAAACTGAATTGTATAAAGTTGTGCAGGCACAGAACACTACAATCAGGCAGAAAGCTAGACTTTCAGATGCTTACAATGGTGATAGGAACTCTGCGTATTTCCATGCTATCAATAAGCTTCATCTTAAGAAGTCTCAAATCCTGGAGATTGTCACCGATGATGGTATTGTTCTCAAGCAACAGGCAGACATAAAGAGATATATTGTGGATGTTTTTGAGCAAAAGTACAAGCAGCAGGATATAGAATTTCAGCCCGAGTTAATGGACCTTATCCCACAAAAGGTCAGTATGGAATACAACAGTATGCTTAATGTTATGCCAACTGAAGTAGAAGTGACTGCGGCAGTCATGTCAATGGATCCCAATAGCTCCCCAGGCCCTGATGGTTTCCAAGGCATCTTCTACCACACCTACTGGAGTATTATTAGCAAGGATATTTGTAAGGCAGTTATTTCTTTTTTTAAAGACAATAAACTGCCCCAAGGTATGAATACTAGTTTCCTTGTTTTAATTCCAAAGGCTCATAATGCAAGGCTTGTAAATCAATTTAGACCTATATGTCTTAGTAACTTTCTTTTCAAGATCATTACTAAGATTATGTCTTTCAGATTGAAAAATGTGGTGGATTCCTACATCAGCAATGAACAATTGGCATTTATCAAGGGCAAAACTAGTAACTCTGGCATTGCCCTAGCATCAGAGATGATAAATGAACTGCAGAAGAAAATAAGGGGAGGCAATGTTGTTCTAAAGCTTGATGTGGCTCAAGCTTTTGATTCATTGAGTTGGTCGTTTCTTTTGGAGGTCATGCGCAGATTTGGTTTTGGGGAGAGGTGGTGTCAGTGGGTTCACACCATATTGCACAGCTCCAAAGTCTCAGTCTTAATTAATAGAGGACCTTGTAGCTTCTTCAATGTGCAACGAGGTTTACGACAAGGGGATCCATTGTCTCCTATCTTGTTTGATCTTGCCGAAGATGTCTTGAGTAGGGGATTAAACAATCTATATTCAAGTGATCTTATTCAACACATGGCATTTGTTGGGCCAGTTGTTGGGCCTACGCATATCCTATTTGCTAATGATATTGTGATTTTTGCCAATGGGGGACTAAGAGGTCTAAGAAAGCTGAAGGAGTTGTTACTAGCTTATCAACAGAGTTCAGGTCAGTTTTGCAACCCTCTGAAAAGTAAATTGTTTATGGGAGCAATGACTACAACAAGGAGGAGAAGAATTGAAAACTTATTCTCTATTCAGGAAGGCAATCTCCCTAAAAAATACTTGAGTGTACCTCTCTTTAGAGGAAGTGTCAAGAAATGCTGGATTCAGACTTTGGTTGATAAAATCAAAAGGAGGGCAAGTGCATGGGTTGGCAGCTTGTTATCTTTTTAAGGAAGGGTAGTATTGGCTCAATCCATCCTTAGTAGTATTCCCATCTACAACATGGGGATCTACAAATGGCCACAGAAGTGTATTCAGGAAGGGGAGGCTGCTATCAAAAACTTTGTGTGGTCTAGTAATCCCAATGAGAGAAAGTCAATCACTCTTAAATGGGATAAAGTGTGCAAGCCAAAGGATGAGGGAGGCTTAGGACTCAGGAAACTGAGGGACCTGACTACGTTAATGAAGTTAGCGTGGCAGCTGTTGGAAAGGAAAACAGATTGGAGCTCGTTCATGTTTCACAAGTTTACTGGGAGACATGGAGAGTGGATTAGCTATCATAAAGCATCATCGATTTGGTCGGGAGTCAGATGGGCCCTTAATGAAATGGAACCTCACCTTGGTTGGATAGTAGTCAATGGGAACTCTATCGAGCTATGGAAGGAGGCATGGGTGGGGGCTGCTTTTTCTGGCAGACTGCATGGTGTTGATTGGAAGGGCTTCAAAGCAAAAGTTGTTGATATCATTGATAGCAATGGCTAGAACATTCCTCTCTCATTGCAGGAGGTTTTTACTAACCTGGGTATTCAACAACATGATCTCCCTACTCTTATTCCAGGTGATGATATTAGAGTATGGAGGAGTAGTGTAGATGGGAAATTTACAGTGAAAAAGGCCTATGAAGCTGTAAGGACTAGGAGTCCGAAGGTAGCATGGCATTCTTGGGTATGGGCACAACATATCCATCCAAGAATAGCTGGGATGGGATGGAAAATTGTTCAGAAATCTATAGCAACAGATGACCAAGTTAGAAAAGGAGGAGTTTCAGTGGTTTCAAGATGCAGACTGTGCTGCAAGGAAGAAGAGGCTTACAATCACCTTTTCTGGGACTATGAGTTCTCTACGAGGTTGTGGGTCTGGCTTGATGGAGTCTTTAGGATGAACTTCACGTCCTATGATTTTATCAATGTTGTTAAAGCAGCTAAACTAAGAAGCAAGTTAGTGAGACAACTGTGGGGGGCAACAGTGTTTTCTCTTATGGTGCAGTTGTGGAAGTCAAGAAATAGAGCCCACTTTGATGGAATCTTTGTTGACTGTCGCAGGATCAGAATTGAGACCCTCAAGAGTATTAGTATTGCTGGATTGCTAACTAATGGATCAATGCACAATGACTGTCAGAAGCTGCAACTCTTGAGTCTCTTGAACGTCAAAGGAAGGCCCAGACCTATTTAGCTAATCAAGGAAGTTTCTTGGATTTCTCCGGATGGAAACATAGTAAAGGTCAACATGGATGGATGCTCACTTGGGAATCCAGGCTATGGAGGCGCAGGTATAGTGAGCAGAAACTCTGAAATGGAAGTTCTTGTTGTGCTAGCCTATGCTGTCAGAGGCGCTGCCTAAGCGCTATTTTTTCATGGGGTCGCTCTGCTGAACAAATATACCGCTTAAAACACTTTGGGCCGCCTGAGCAGCGCTTAGGCCCAGCGCTCTGAGAAAAGCGGCCCAATAAACGCGATGTGAGGCGGCCCAATTTTAAAAAGCCCAAAACATGTAGTGAAAAAAAGAAAAAAAATCATCTTCTTTGCTGCTACTTCTCTTTTTTCTTTCAACTTTGTAAGTAGAAAGAAAGAAACATGACAAATTACTCCTCTTCTTCATCTCCATTTTCATGGCTTCTTCTTCTTCTTCTTTATTCCAAAGTTGTTTCTCAAGTTGGTAAGTATGGGAATGGGCGACTGCAACTTTAAAGGCTACTAGATCTAGGGTTTTAAATTTCAGTTGAAAAAATTGATTTGGGATTAGGTTGTTAAAGAACTGGGCTTGCAGTTGCTGGGCTTTGTTCTATACTGGATCTGGGGTTTGATTTTAAAACATAACATTTATTTTACAGAAAGTTGTATTTCTCTATTCTTCCTTGTCTCCACTCCAACAAAAGCGCCGCCTGAGCGCCCTCTGGGCGGTGGTAGGCGGTACTGAGAAACTTGGCGCTCGACGCCTCGCTCCGCCTCTGACAGCATAGGTGCTAGCTAAGGGCTTGGGGATTATTACAAGCTATGAAGCTGAATGCCAAGCTCTTGTGGTTGCTGCTGAACTGGCAGTAGAGAATGGTTGGGTGGAAGTGTGATTTGAGGCGGATTCCATGGCTCTTGTGACTGCTTTCACCTCTGGGAGGGTTCTTTGGCATCTTCTCGCACGATGGAAGCTGGCCACAAGCCAACTAGTCAGTTGGAGACTCACACACACCTATAGGGAGGTTAATTTTGCAGCGGATGCAGTTTCAAAGCGTGGTGCTCAGTTGGACATGGGGGATATATTCTGGTCTTCTCAATGCCCTGACTATATACCTGTTATATAATGTCCTGGCAAAATCTATTACAGATTTGCTTATCTTTGTTTTGATCTAAACCAACATTTCTGCTGTAACATTCTTTTATTCTTAATATAATCTCCCTATTTGTGTGCAAAAAAAAAAAAAGGATCTGAACGGGCATGTAGATTAATTACATCGTCAGATCGTCAGTTAGTACAACCTGCTTATGAGTGGGTACAAGTGCATTGATATTCTGAAGTTGACCCAGTTGAAATTGGTCTTGGCCTTGTGTTTGTTTGTTTTTTGTTTTTTTGGGGGTTGGATGGCCTTGTGATCGTTGATGGCATGCTTGAGCATGGAGCAGTGCGTAGGAAGCATACACTTGAGACCAAAGCAAAGAAAGGTTAGCCATTGAGAAAAGCTAGAGACTGGATCTACTATTACTCTATTAGTATGCACTTTTACTTGTGCTTTGATGTGAAGCGGGCATCTTGGATGGTTGGGTATTTATATGAGAGAACGGTGAGGCAAATGACTGACACATATCAAATGGTTGGTGAGACTCTTGAGCCATTTTGTACTCTGCATATAACGAAATCACATGGATTACGAGTGTCCATGAAGAAGATTACAAATACTTCTTTCCTTGAGGAAATTTGTCTGCATGTACAAAAACAGAATCAGATTCATCGATGATAAATGTAGCTCTTATTATGGCCTGAAATCTAAATATGCCCATATTCATATTTGGTTTTCCACATGATTTTTGAATTAGAACTTAGGTCTATTGTGGATGACTTGAAATTCTGACATAATGTGAATATATTACTAGTACCATAAAAGATAAAAAATCAGATTCCTATCTAATATGACATATAGATCTGTGTGGTGTGGAAATAAAGCTTTTGAACACAAAAGATAAAAACTCAACCTTAACGGAATAATTTATGCCATCTCAATGGTCTGTGGTATCTCCTAACAAAATGCCGATGCATGGTGACCTAAATTTTGTAACATCTTTGACAATGTAAAATGAAAAGAAACGGTGGCCGAATTTGTTGGCATGAATCACCCCTGGCAAATGAATCCGAATGATTTCGCAGGGTTCATCATGTACACTACATGTTGGCAAGAGTAACTTGTGACTGCACAGGTTGCACACATCAATAAGATACACGAAAATATATCAGTGTGCCCTCAATTCTACAAGACAATGAGGATTATACTTCTACTTGTCAGTGTGTCTATAGTCAACCAACTTATGTTTTGGTTAATTCCAGAAACTAACTTCATAACACTAGAGAGTTCATCGTTTTTACTACAAAGTATGCTTTTTGATCTGTCGAAGATGGTTCACAGGTTCAGAGATCAGATATTTCGTGTTTCCCCATTAAAAAATAAAGTATATTGTAGTAGCCAGTAGCTCTTCATGTGCTCCTAATTAGTAAAGATTATAGTGTTTCATTAATCTTATAATAAAATCTCTGTTAAAATGGGCTTTATAATTAGAGAAAATTGGACTCACGTCACCACTTTTTGGGGGTATATTTGTTCAGTGTCACCACTTTTTTTTATTTGTGTTTAGTCACCATTCCGTCTTAGCCTCGTTAGTTGACCAAGTCAACCATTATTTGATCGAGTCAAATATCGTTGATTGTCAAATACACGTTGACCGAAAAAATACTAATTATTTTAAGTTTAAAATATCTTACACATATCTCAAGGATGATCAACAACTACTGTTGCTCCAAAAAAAATATCCATTAGCTTCATCTACTCTATAAATACCTCCTCAAATCTTTTCTTTCACTTCATTCCAATAACAAAAATGTGAGAAACAAGCTCTGCTAAGATAGGGGAAACAAATTTTAAGATAGGAAAGGTAAGTTTTTTTAAGTTGTAAGAGTTTTCACTCTTCATCTTCTCCAAATAGTTTTTCTGCAAAAAAGTGACTAAATGCAAATTATAAATTAAAAATGGTGACCAAAAAAATTATTTGTTTTGCAAAGTTGTTTCTACTACAGACAACTTGGTCATTTCAATAAGGGAGACTTATTCAAAAGGACAGAAACAGATGGTTTCTTATTCAAAAGGGCTTTGAAGTCAACAGATTCTGGACTAAAATACCCACCCTATGATTTTAGGTCAAATCATATATAAGAATTTATTTTTTTGCACAAAACACTATTTCCTATGTAGGGAGTGATTAACCCTAGTGGGAAAGGACAAAGTCAGAATTACACAAAATTTTGACACTATGATTCTACCTAAAATCATAAGTCCTTGTACTTTTCAACAAGTCAAAAAAAGAGATTGTTGACTTTCAAAGAGATTGTCCTTATGGATGGTTGACTCAAAAGAGATTGTCTTTCTCAACAAGGAAAATATGATTGGTGTCCTTCTCAAAAGTTACTTGTTTCAATAAACCCAAGTGCAATTTTTCGACCCACAACAATAAATCCTAACTTTCAAGACATTCAACAATAAACATTAACTTTCAAAACAACAGATTTGGAGTAATAAACTTACCTTTGATGGAGCTATTATTGAAACAAGGTCAAAATTGAAGAAAGAGAAGAACAATGAGGTGAAGATCAACGAAGATGATTGAGATCGAGCAATGAAAGTTAGAAAATTGATGAACAATTAAGGACAAGAACAACAACAACGAAGGAAAAAGTGAAAAAAAATAAACTCTTTGCTGTGATTTCACATAGGTCTTATCGACAAATCAAGGGTAAGTTGGTAAAATTATACATCAATTACACAAGACACCGAAATTATACGGCCAATTCTATATTATACGGCCAAATTTTATTATACAAAAAATGTTTATTATTCAGTCAACATACGGTGACCAGGTCAGAGTTGAGTTGACTGTTAGTGTTAACACAGCTGAGACTGAATGGTGACGAACTGCAAATAAAAAAAAGTGGTGACGCTGAACAAATTTACCCTAATAAAGTGGTGACGAAAGTCCAATTTTCTCTTATAATTAACTCAATGCATATGCTGACTACAATCAGAGTGGTAGTAGGTGTCTACATCTAGAAGTACTGGCGAGTTGTGAGAGCTGACTGGATATTGATACAGGTGAGTTTAATTCTAACAGCCAGGTATACACTTTCAGAGGTTTCAAATGCTCTTCCTTTCTTTCAATAACACTACAGATTTCTAAGGATCGAACAAGGATCATTTTAATTTGTTTCAATGCAAGAATTCAAGCTACATATGTGGTACATTTCCATACAATCACAATACAAGGAAAACAAAAACAGGGTTAAAAAGGTTCTATTCAATCTACAGTGTCTGTAAGACTAACTTTCCTAGTATATAACCTCTCAGAAACTATGGGAATTCAAGTTGCTTGGTTTACTCCGCAAGCAAATTCTTTGAAGGTTGTGAATGAGCCTGTGGCTCAATGGTAGCACCCCTCTCACAAAGTGGAGAGATTTTGGGTTCAAACATGTCAACAGCTGATTGTCGATAAAATTTTCACACGTAATTTAAAAAGGGTAGTGGTCCCCTCAACCCCTCTTGCCAATAAAAAAAAATAAAAAAATTTAAAGGCATTTACTTAATTGCCACAGATGCTCTAAAGGCCAATCGGCAATTTACATAGGGGAGAACAAGAAAATGAAGAAGCGATGGGTGGTTCCAGTATCTCATTCTTGAATCAATCTACATTCCAAGACTTACAAAATAAAGCAGAAGAAGAGTTTGGTTCCAGTATCTCACTCTTGAATCAATCTACATTCCAAGACTTAGAAAATAAAGCAGAAGAAGAGTTTGGATATGATCATCTCATGGGTGCACTTACAACTCCATGCAAACGAGTAGTTTGCTGAAGGAAAATTAGTTAAACAAGTACTGACAATGACCGACCAACACAATTTGCCTATCAAGTTTTGTACAGTATCTTCACTATGTTTGGTTCCCGGAAATTAGATTCCAGGGTAAATTGGGAATTAAGAGAAATAGCAGCCGGAGAAGATCAGACAAGGAAAGGAAAGGAGGAGGGTGCGAGAAAGAAGATAGAGATGTACCCAAGTGGATATATCAGCCGAACGAAGATCAGAAAATAGTTGCATTGTATATGGAAACAGTATTCAATATCAACAGAACATCATCTGAAAATACACTTTTTGTAAGACTTCTTTTATGCATTTGAATTCAATATTACATCGATCACTTCAGGAAGAATTTCCGAAGAATATCTATACTTTCATGATTTGATTCATCCACCAAAAGAAAATCCATTACCATAGATGAAGTTGTTAGATCCGCAGAGAAACCTCTCTTATCCATTACCTTAAAAAATTCCACTGCTTTATGAGTATCATTTTTCTTGAGAAATCCTTGAATTATGATATTGAAAGTGCAATTATCTGGAGCAAAACCCTTCTCCTCCATCTCTGCAAATAAACACTCAGCATCACTTAACATCCCTTTATTACAAAATCCATTAATCATTATGTTATACGTTCTCGTCCCGAGCTGCAAATCCTTTGTAGAGAGACTGCAAAATAGTTCAAATGCATCATTTAACTTCCCCGCCTTGCACATATTGTCGACGATGATGTTGTAAACTACAACATTTGCTTTTAATCCAGTGCTCTCCATCTTATGAAACAGTTTCATTGCTTCTGAAAGACATCCATTACAGCACAATCCATCTATTAATGAAGCGTATGTTATAATATCTGGAATCTGCCCGCAGTTTTGCATATCATCGAAAAGCTGTTGAGCAACCTCGACTCTTCCAGCCTTGCATAGCCCATCAATAAGGATGCTGCTTGTAACAACATTGGGAAACAATCCTATGTCATTCATATCTTGGAAAAGTAGCATGGCCTCATCAACTCTCTTAGCCTTGCAATACCCATTAATGAAACTGTTATAGGTTACAACATTAGGTTTCAGACCTCTACCCAGCATTGAATTGAAAACTCTTATTGCCTCTTCTATTTGACCTCTTAAACAATATCCATCTATTAACGCATTGTATGTGACTGTGTTAGGCATAATATCTGTTTCACTCATAAGCTCTAATAGTTCATTTCCTTCTTTGGCCATACCATCCTTGCAAAGAGCATCCACCAATATGTTATATGTTCGCACATTGGGTGAGAATCCTTGAGTGATGATATCACTGAAGAATTGAGTTGCTTTTTCGCGCTGACCCAAAATGCATAAGCCATAAATTAAAGAATTATATGTAGCAGCAGTAGCCTTTACACCTTTTTGACGCATCAAATCTAATATCTGAAATGCTTCGTTGGCTCTCTTGTCTTTGCAAAGAGCATCAATCAGAATAGTATAAGTGATCACATCTGGTTTGATTCCTTTATCCAGCATATCTTGAAACACATATTTGGCCCCTTTATGATGACCAATCTTGCATAGTCCATCAATTAAAGAGCTGTAAGTAATGACATCTGGTATGATTCCTTGGCTCTTGGTCATTTCTTGATAAAGATGGAGAGCATCCTGTAATCTATTTTCTTTGCAAAGTGTGTCGATAATCGCGCTATACCCTTGAACATTAGGTTTAAGGTTTCGTTTTTGCAATTCCCTCAACAACTTAAGGGCAGTATCAGCATTGGTAGTTTTGCATAGACCATTAATCACAATAACAAAAGTGATTTTAGTGAAGGAATACTGATTTTTCAAAATATTGTAAAACAATTTCAAAGCTTGCCTTGTTTTCCCCTCCATAAAAAGTCCGTTGAGAAGAGTGTTTAAAGTGACAGAATTTGGCTCAAAACCATGTCTGAGAATATACCCTAAAACAGCAAATCCGAGATCTAAGCGACCCAATTGACAGTAAGAGTTGATTAAGATGTTAAAAGTACAAATATCAGGCTGAATCCCAGCTGAATTCATGGTTTTAAACAAAGAAAATACTAAAGTCTTGTGATGATGGGATTGGGAATGGGATTGGGGTGGGATCTTCAATTTAGCAATGGCGTTAAGAAGATGATTGAAAGGGATAGGGGATGTCAAATGTCGTGTTTGAAGCAAACATTTAAATAAATCCAAAGCTTCATCAAGCTTAAGGGTACCAGATTTACAACGTTCTCCAACCAATTTCTCAATAGGAATGTAAGAAGAAGAAGATGAGTGGTTTGCATTTGTTGTAGTATTAAAACGAAAATGCAAGAAAGAAGAAGCAGATATCAATATCATAGGTGTAGTACTAGTGATAGTGATGATGTCAATTACCTTTGGCTTTGATAAGTAGAAGAATAAGACTCCAATAGTTGCTTTTCTTCTCAGCATCATCGTCGCCATTAATAAAAATTGTTAATGAAAGCACTGTCGTTGCTGCTCTTCTTTTGAACACTTTTACTTAGTCCAAGCACTTGAACTGCACATTCATGGGCCAGCCCACGAGGGACTGGACTCAGCCCAGACAGCATGTGACTGGATAGTACTGGAGGTTGATCTCCAATATATATATACTAATGATAACCCGTGTCTATGGCACGATTATTTTAATTATGATTTTAAAATTTTATTTTAAAAAATTATTGAAACGAATACAATTAGATGGTATTTTATTTTTTATAAAAAAGGTAGGTGATGCAATAGTATTTTATTTTATTTTTTTGGAGCCATAGTTGTCATACTAATTTTTTATGCAGTAATAGGTGATGCAATTGTTTTCATAAATATTTTATGTTTAAAATATTATTTCAATTTTATTTTTAAAAATTATTGAAATAAGTTATTGTAAAATAATAATGATTTTATTGTGGGGCTATTCCTTGATCTAATTTTAAAATTTTGATAGAACTGTGCAAAAAATTTGTTCGAAAAACTATTATATAAGTGTTTGTAGTGAGAGGTATAAGAATATTTGAAGTCTAAAGAAATTGCAAAGTCAAGCTACTTTTGAAGGTTAAGTTGAATCTAACCTATAATTTTTTTGAGATCACACACCATTTTTAAGTTTGGATCATTTGACATTATAGTTGTTTAATTTGATCAGTTGCAATGGATCTAATAAAATAATATAGATAGTGTATAATTATTTACAACATTTTCATTTATGTATCAAGTACAACTTTTTATGTAAAAGGATACATCTTATGCAAATCAAATGTAAGAAGTTCAAAATGTAGAAAATGCATTAGACGTAACAATTAAAAAAAGTCGAATACAATGGTCATGCTTCATCACCACCAATAGAACACTTTATTATGTGTTCGTTTGTACTTTAGCCACTCAACCGTCGTTTCTTTCTCCTGTTATGCATAAAAGAGGTGACAATGTATGTTGAAAAAAGATTGAGGAGAAAGATAATATACCAGTATCTTCACCAAAAAAAAAAAGGATAATATAGTTATTGATAATAGATTGAGGGAAGAGAGTGACTTGTGACCACTCCTGCAAAAAAATTACAAAGGTGCATAACTATATATGCATAACCCATGTTTGTTGAATGTAAAGATATTATAGCTAATGATAATTGATTAAGGGAATAGAGTGACCAGTGACCATTCCCGCAAAAAGATTACTATAGTGCATGTTAATTGTTAAATATACAATAAAGAAATCAACAACGAATAAAGCAAAAAAATTGATATAGAAATTAGTAGAACAACCAATATACTCAAGGGTGTTGTCCAACCAAAAACTATACGTTCTCCAAATTAATTTGATGGAATAACTATATACTTCTTCAGAATAGGCAACGAATCTATTCCTGAAAATCTACAAAGGAAAAAAAAAAAAAAAAATGACTCACCTTAATGAAATGGTGCAAATTAATTCTAATAAAGGTATTAGTGGAAAATATTTTACTAAAACAAAACCATACATTTGACAAAGAGGCAAACAACAAAATGGAATACAACGAAAAAAATTCAAATGGAATAAATAGAGGTCGGAATTCTCGTGGTATCGCTAGTTTTATTTTTTTAGGTACCCTAATTAAATTTCTCCATCTCACCAATATTTTTTTGGTGGCAAGTGTAAATATTGAAAAGTGTATTAAATGTCCATAATTAAAAAAAATGATTTAAAATTTATTAATTTTATGAGGAGAAGATTAAAGATATTATATCTAAAAGAGGTTATTATGTACAACCTAACCAAAGTATAATGAGGTTATTATATTATAATTTATTTATGGAGTTATTACATTATAGGTTATAATTGACACATTAAATGAAAATCATTTAAATAATGTTAATCCTACGACTACGATTGTCTCAGTAGACAACTAAAGGTTAGGATCGATTTTCAACATCTAAGGGCTATTATTATATCGATTATATAATTAATCTACATCCAATGGTTATGGTTGTCTCAATATATATATATATTAAAGGATTTTCATTAATTAAGAAAAAGATTCAGAGCTCCCCAAGAGCATGGTCCTTGGAGGGAGTGGAACAAACGAGGCTTGCCCATAAAAATGGTCAAGCTAAACAGAAAAAAAAAACCACTCCACAACACGAGTGGGGCGCAAACACATACAAGACTAAACAAGCTAACAGACTACGCACATAGTGCTTAAGCGTACACATTGAAAGTCCCCCAATGTGAGAGGTTAAATTTTTCCTTCAAGCTTTTCTTGGGCCTGCGGATTTTAATATATTCCATTGATGCGAGGGCAGCGAGGCCGACATTAGACAAGCTTGCAGCAGCTTCCTTCCTGAAATCACTTTCAATTTGTAACATTGTACCCCAACCAGGCTCATCAACAAACCTTCCTACCTAATCTAACTTTAGGAGTGAATTTTGGTAAAAACCACAACTAGAGATGCCAAAGGTCACCTGCGAACAATGGTGAACAAGGCGTCATTATATTCGACCAAACGGAAATGGATGGTTTCATCACCATCAGTATGAGATTCTATATTTCTACTCAGGACTTCTAAACCACTTTCCTCTAAATCATTGTTATTTGCAATCGAGTGGTTTGAGGTAGTGTTCATGGCTATATTTGTTGGTTGGCTACTTTCAAGCATATGTGTATTACTTACATCAGGTTCTACCACTCTTTGTTCCTATTCATCATTTCCTTGTTCCTCTTCGGGATCCCCTGCCTTCAAATAATCAAAACTTTTTATTTGTAATAATATAATTTTGAGGGCCAAAACTACTTACTCCATTTGTCGCCTTCGCAGTGATGTTCAACTGTTGTGGATGTTTGTTTTTCTCAATGTATACATGCTTAATTCTATTGGTATCACTTTTATTCTTGCTTGTGCGTTATTTCTCATTGCTCCCCATTTGCTTTGGGTTTTTTTTCTTCTTCTGGACATTTTTTCATTCACTTTGTTCCCACTTATCTTTTTTCCTCCCTATTATTGTTGGTTGTTTTTCACAGCTATTGTCAATGTGACCAAATAACTTGCATTTGATGCAAATCATAGGTTTACATGGATAATCAAAGTGCACGCCCATATTTTTCCCCTTCTTGGTCTTCATTTTGATTGAACTAGGGAGGGTTTTTTTTTCTGCATTGATCTCCACGTACACATACTCTTGCAAATGAGAGCATATTTTTACTTTTAGTAACCTTATCCATAAACTTTGGTTTCCCTATCACACTTGCCAAAGAGCTCAATCCCTTATTGTGCCACATATGTTTTGGAACATTAAACACTCTTACCCAAATAGGAACCTTGTTGATTGAACCTCTGTTTTTCTTCAACATCTCTGCTCCAAGGTCTCACAGCAAACAACTTCCTGCAATAAAAATGGGTCCTTCCTCCAAACTTTAGTATAAATTAGGGTTCACAGATGATTTTTTTCTTTATTAGGGTTCAGAGATCAACCGAAAATTTAACCAAACAACATTATAAAATGGCCAACATTATAAAAATACAACATACTTTCACAAATTTTTCACTTTATACAATATACTAAAAATCACGTCAAAACATCAATGTACTTTGAAAAAAAATTCACGTTATTTTTATTTTATTAAAATCATCAATCCAAGAATACACCCCTGAACAGTATGCAAAAGTGCACTGTCAGGTTAACACAACAAACCACTAAAGCATACATGTGCTATAAAAAAATAGAAGAGAAAAGAAAGACATAGCAACAGGTTGTTATTGTTATAGTTATATTTTGGGTTATGTTAAAACAAATAGTAAATTATTGTAGTTATTGATATTTTCGTATGTCAAGTCTATTTTTATTTTTTTCTTAATTTTAAATTATGAAGGCCCCATTTTGGAGCTTGCATCTGGCCCCAAAATTGCTTAAACTGCCACTAAATAAGAGCGAGCTTAGTTGGTTAGTCATCAACTCAGCACTGTTGCTGACTGTTGTGATGTCTTAGGTTAATAAGAGCTTGATTAGAGTCAACCCATCCATAACAGCTTAGTGACTTTTTCATCAACATTTATTTGCCTTTGTAAGGTTTGGTTCGATCCATTTCAAACCATTGGACCTAAATACAGTTGTACCATATATTGTTCGAATTTTTTGATTCGTCCATTTTCTTTTTTCATGGGAATCCAGTATTGTAGTGTGTTGACATATATCCGATGAGTATGTTGATAGAGAATGGATTTCGTGATAAGTTGGTCTAAAGCTGGACCATAATGTTGGACTGTTGGAGCAACTTTTTTTGCAAACAAAGGAAAGTTAGGAATGAATTTCTTTATAAGGAAGGAAGTTCCTAAATAAAAGTTTTCTATAAAAAGAGAAGTAGTATGTAGAAAAAAAAATGGATAACAATGTCATGACTGTTGTTCGAATGAATATGCTTTCTGAAGGATTGGTTTTGTGTTGTCTAGTTTTTGTTATTTTCAGTTTTGATATCATATAGAAAAACAATCATAACTTTCTACGCAATGATTGGAATTTCAATCTGTCTTTTGGGTTGGAAAGAGGATGCTCTCAACTTTCCAATGGTATATGACAAACGTTATGGTTCACATTAATTCTTTTGAAAACTACCTCTAAAGTTCTTACAGGAAAAGTGCCTCTAGACAACAGTTCTAAAAGATTTATTGCCTCTGGACAATCAAGTGTCTATGGACATATTTTTGAGCCCATGACGTGATAAAGCCTAATTTTTTCTTGTAACACTATATAAGATCATTATAGTGTCACATCAAGCAAAAGTCTAAGGGAATTTTTAGAGATCAAAACTTTGAGATTTAAGGTTTAGAGGCTTGTGAAACTTGGGAGCAATCTCTATTAGGGGATTTCTAGGTTTGTGTTCTTCTTGTAAAGGGTGTGAGAATGAATTGTGTGAGATCTCATCTTATAATCCTTTTAGTGGAAGATAATAAAGTTCTTTATTTTATTTGTGATGGTTTATTCTCTGTGAGGGTTCCATCATGTATATCTTGTGTATTGGTTTCGTTTTTTTATTATCAGTATTTGTTTCTTCTAAATCTTGGGTTATTCCGCACTTTGGGTTTATTGAATTATTATCAATTTTCCCAATATTTTGCTTGTTTGTCCTCCACTTTTGTGTAATTCTTTGAACTTATCCGTAAAATTTTCGAATTTAAAAACCAAAAAAAAAAAAAAAAAAAATGCTTTTTCAGACTTTTGAAAATTACTTCCTAATTTTCTTATGCTCATTGCCGAACAAACTTTTGAGTTCTTTACCAAATCGGGCCTTCGAAAGTAAGAAGTTGGAAGTAATAAGCAACATCTGAAAACTTATGCAATAATTCTTTTTCATTCCATTGTGGAACTAACTTACCTCTTTTCTACTGTCAGAAACAAAGAAAATGCATTTCTGGGCTATTGCTGAATGGGCCCTTAATTATCAACCAACAATTTACCCTGAATACATATGTAGCCCAAGGTACCATTTACTCATTCCCGCCTTTCTTCTCATCTCTGCAATTCAAGAAAAACACTTTGAAAGTTAAACTCTCGTTTCTCTGAAGATTCTTGATTTTCCTGCAAGATTGAATCCAAGAAAAGAACGAACGATTTCGCAACGAAATAGGTAAATTGTGGTTTCTAATCTCTTTGAATTCTAATTTTTTGAAAAGCAAAGATTTAGAGTAAATTTGATTGAAACTCACACATTATACACAATTTTAATGGAATCAAGAAATAAATTGATGAAGTTTGTTGCTTTAATTTTAAGATAAGAAGTGATGATTATAGGTAATTGTGAACATTGGGTCATCATCCAAATCTTGTTGTCACATCATATGCTTTGATGACCATTTTGTTTTGAGTTGTAATGGTTATTGTTGGTTGTGCAATGATGATCGATAATTGTGTATGTGTTTCAATATGTGATACGATTCGATGTTTGCGTTCTTGTATACATACATAGTCCAACCATTTTGCTTGCAATTTTGTTGTACGTCTTCAACTGAGTTGTAATGGTTATTGTCATATCATACATTGTTGATGTTTTTAATCCATGAGTCTATGCTCTTGCTATTGCAGTATAACGTATATGATCAGTGCCATTGGCATGGATGTGAATAGAAGTGCTTCAGCGGATAATTCTAAAAGGCGAAAAATGATTGGAGGAGAGAGTAATGGTGAGAACGATGATAAAATTAGCAATTTAGATAAAGACATTCTTCTTGACATTCTCTCCTTGCTTCCTACCAAGTGTGCTGTAAGTACAAGTGTACTGTCAAGAAGATGGAAGTATCTTTGGACTTCAATCCACAATCTTGAATTTATCAACAGTCTGTTACATCCCTCCAATAGAAAGAATAAAACTCTTTTGGAAAGAAGGAGGAGAGCCTTCACTTGTTTTGTTGATAAAGTGATACGTTTCAATGATGTTTCTAGTCTACAGAAATTTAGCCTCACATGTAGTAAATGTGATAAAGATCATTTCAACGAGTGGATCACTACAGTAATAAGGCGTAAAGTTCAAGACCTCATTCTCTCTGTTACAATGGATGAACCTTATGTGTTCCCCCGCGGCCTTTTTACTTATAAACCTTTTCGTGAGTCTTTGAGGATATTGAAACTTGACATGGATGTTCATGTTGATGTTGCCGTATTTCTCAGTGATGAAAGAATAAATTTGATCAATGGTCTGGCATCGATTTCTTTTCCCAACCTCAAGGTCCTACATCTTAAGCATAACAAAATTTCTGGATCCGAGTCAATACAGGAACTTAATTTAGTTCTCCCTCGCCTACAAGAATGTATCCTACAAGATTGTAAATGGCTGAAGATCAAGACCCTCACCATTTCTGCTCCTAACCTAAAGATGTTAACTATATGTGAAGGTTGGGTTGATGGTTCACAGGTTTGCCTGATAAAGATAGATGCAGAGAGTCTCATATCATTAAAGTTCACGAGTTGTCTTCCATATAAGTATTCTCTAGGAGAACTACCATCTCTTGTTGATGCATATATTGATATTACTCCTGACAAGGATAATGTTGATTATGTTCGTACACTTCTTAGAGGGATTGAAAATGTAAAGGATCTTCACTTAACTTTTGATAGCATTCAGGTAAGTTTCCCTTTCCTTTTCAGGTGCATCTATACTTTACTGTAATTATTTTGAGAATGTAAAGATGAATACGTACACTTCAACTTACTGGTCAATAGGTTTTTTCAGTTCTTGGTACTAATGCATTTCAATTTGGTATTTCTAGACTCTTCATGATGCTTCAGTTATGCCTACCCTGACCCATTTGAACCATCTGAGAGTGGTTTGTGGATCAAGGCTCTCTGCCATAAATGGTTTCAATTTGCTAAGGTTACTCCTTAGAATGCCCAACGTTGAGTGTCTTTATTTCCCTGATGTAAGTTCCCAAATCTAAATTGTTCCGTTCTAATTTACAATTTGTTGCTCGATCTTCATGCAATTGCTTTTGTAATTTCTAATTTTATTGTATTTTCCCTTTATATAGGGAGTTGATTTATTAAGGTTTAGAGGATATAGTGAATTAGAAGTTGACCATGACTATCTGTCCCACCTTAAGCTATCTGAGATCCAGTCTTATGCATGGAAATGGGAAGAGCTATGGATTGTTGAGTTTCTGATGAAAACTGCAAGAAACATGGAGTATTTTTCTATCACAACGCAGGCAGATTACAATGGTGAACTTTTAAGTTATGAAATGCAGGAGAGGCATTTTAAACAGTTAAAAAAACTTGCCAGAGAGTTGAACTATGTTATTGAGTTTAACTGAAACATTCGCGACAATGTTATGTTTTGAACTTGTAAGTATCAACTTATAATTCAAGCTAGTTTCAATATTAATTAGATTTGTTATGAAATACATTGTGTTGATGGTTTGCCATTATAATGACCTTGTCTTGTGGGTTGCTTTCAGGTTGTTTATCTGGATGGCAAGTAGAATTTTTGTTGCTGTCATTCAAATTGGAGGTGTTGAAGAGTCTTGAAAGCAAGTACAAATCAGCTTCAATATATATCATAATTGATATGTTGTAAAGCAAGGCACTGTCAATGTTATGGGGCATATATGGATTTGTGAAGTAAAACTTAACTTGTTGTCTACACATTTCTGTTCCATTTAGTGGCTCATTTTCTGCCTGAAACTGGCCGGATATGCTGATCAAAGAACATAATTCACCTGACCTGATATAGAATAGGTTCTGATTGATCGTGGAAAGTGTGACTATATCTCTAAACTAGTATCCCTAAACTAGGTCCCATTTTTTACATCTTTAAAAATCGTATGTCTCCCTTGATCAATGTTTCTCTATATAATAAAGAGCAGCTTCTTGGCTTTTTTCTCAAGCAATCCCAACCCAATAATATGACACGCTGTCACGCACACTCAAGGTATCCCAAACACCAACCCAAGGCAACTACTTTCACGGCTCCTGGATAGGCAGCGGGCAAATTGAACCTGAGTTAGTCTGCCTATGCGGGCGGCAACACACAGGTACTAAGAAAACAGCCTGCTAGTAGAGTCTTGTGAATGCCAGGGAATAGTATGCTTTTATTGTGAAATGTTTCTCAATATTAAAAACTAGGTCTAAAAGTTGATAATACAGATTGAGAGAAAAGTGTAACTTCTTTCTGCTTCCAGTAACCGCCATATTAGTAAAATTTAGCAAAGCTACATGTCTATATTACTATATACATTATGATCGTATTGAGGTATTCCTGGCGGACTTGAATCCATGAACTAGAACTGTCAATGTACTCCTGTAGATGATGAACATGCAGTAAAAATACTTAACAAGTGCGATAAATCACGCAAGGTTATACTACATTTGAATAATTATGGTAGATAGAAGAAGGCCAGGGCATGAAAGGCTGAAAGCACGTCATCTGGATGCCAACCTAACAATATACACATTAGCAAATTGCAATGGCTAAGAAGTCTACTTAACGACTTAAGATGTTAAATTACAGTTCTTATCTCATCGATCAATGGTATGCTCAGGCCTCAGTGCTTACTGTGTAGCCTTTTCAATCACTTGAATACTCTGATTAAATGAAATAGATTTGACAATAGCATGGATAAAAGGCTTAAAATTTGTTCTAACAAAACTAAGTGTAGTTCTACTCTTCACTTGAATACTCTTCCTCTACTTTTTTTGCTTGTTTACGCAGCTTTAATTCTTCCTCTACTTTTTTGACTTGTTCATGCAGCTTTGATTCTAATTGATTTAACTTGTTTTCCAACTCTGATGAAATCCAATCTGGCTCGTAATGGGGCAGCGGTCCCTTCGGTCTTGGCTCTGCCTCAGAGATATACACGAGTCTAGGTGGTTCAACCAAGTCAGTATCCCAAAACTCGACTTTTTGTTCAATCCCTGTAATTTGAAAGATCTTATGCTTCCCTTGATCGATCACTTGGAAAGTGATGTCATACTTCATTGTAATCTTGTGGTCTTTCACATCACTGTACTTACGCGTCTCCCTAAGCGTCACTAACTCCAATTCTGTACCCATTTTGGTGTTATGATCCTTTATGGCATTCTCTGCAATGCTTCTGAGAGAATTGGGCAGACTTTGTGGCTGTGGCGGCGGTGGTGGCAGTGGCGGCATTGAGTGTACCTCGTAAACATAGTTAAGTCCAGTAGACTCCATGACGTTATCCTCCTGCCAAAGTCCTTTTGTCACCTTGGTTTCAAAGATCACATACTTCCCTTGATCATGTACTAAGAGACAGAGTTCGTAATAACAGTAATCTCTATTGTCATGTGATGTCAACTCTACAACATCCACCAACTTCAATTGCTTGTGTTTTTTTAATTTCAGGTTCTAGCAACCAAGTACTCCTTGGTGGTTCCACCTCCTTGGTTTCGGAGACAAAGTCTTGTTCATCAAGGAGCCCAGTGGAAGCAATGATGTTAAGCCAGGGCATTGACACAACTGCAGGTTTGAAGAGCTTATGGATTCCATTGGCATTAGCTTTGAGAGCAATATAGTAGGTTAAACTTATATATGTTGCTTTCTCAATTCCTAGCAACTCGAGCTTCGTGCCTGTTTTCCTGTTGTGATCTTCTACGGCAAACTTGGCATATTCATGGATGTATGGTTTAAGCAGTTCAATCCCATAGATGGGAGTGTGACCACCTAACAAACAATCAACCATCTTCTTCTCTTGTTTTTGTATAGGGTTACTCTTATCAATAATAATTCAATATACAACAAGTATCATGGTTGAAAACAGGAACTCACTCTCCTATGTGGATTAGGATTCTTGTTTCTACAGGAACAACATATTAAGCAATCCATATTTAATATCAAAACAAACCCAACCCGGATTAGGATTAGTATGGATGCAGGTAGAAATTGGACTTTGTAAAACCCGTACCCATAACCAAAATATGTTGCATACGAGTTCAACATCGACTCAACTACACAAAACAGACCAGAAATTTATGCATCTGTTTGGTAACGAGCAAGAAAAATAAATTTACAGATATGAGTCGGTTGGTAATGAGCATCGGCAAACCCGAACTAAACAATAATTTGCACTCTCCATAGGTAATCATTTCTGTTGTAAAACACATCAAACATTTCCTAGAATCATAAAGAGTACATTTGGTATTCAGTACCACACCATAAATAAACATTGAGAATTTCTTTACTTTGAATTCTCACTAACCATACATAAATTCCTATCATAATCTGCTCTAGTTACACAGGTTAAACATTTCAATGGAACCCCCATTGTAGCAACAAAAGAACATCATAAACAAGTTCTCCTTCATGACACTCTCGAGGGGCAGTGATCAATAAGGGCGATATCTTCTCCCACGGTTACTGTCATTGTTATGCCTTCCCCCACTAGAGCCACCACCGCTTCTACCACTCCTCTGCTGTGGAGGTGGTTGTGTGTGTGCCTGTGGTCCGGGTTGTTGCCTGCCAGAAAAGAGGGTGCAAGAAAATCATTGTCTTTCTGAAATCTAACACACAATACAGTAGCAGTCTAAGTGACATTCTAAACCCAGTCAATTACTTAATATTAATCATCAACCTCACTAACGAGTTTTAATTGAAGGATTGCCTATTGTCTGACAATTACAGTTCACGATACAATTTCAGAAATTACAGAATACCATGAACACACCTTCATAATATTGCTAGTGAAAACTACTTTACATACAGTAAAACAAATAAATGTTACGAAACACAAGGATAATATTGAATGGCAGATAAAAGACTATAAAGTATACTTACAGGACATAGCCAATCCGTCCATCAGGCAAAAGCATAGGCATCATTGCCATGCCAGAAGGAGTAGGTCCTCTGCCATAGATCAAGGGCTGTAAAGAAAAAGAAAAACAACACCCTCCATCAACACTGGAACAAACAGAGCACAAGGACTAAATAAATCTGCACAATATTGCGAGTATAAAGGCATTTGCATCGTGATGGCGGGTGTCCAATCACTCCATAATTCTTTGGAAAAGTTGCAGTGTGAAATAGCCAAATAGGTCCAAGTAGCCTCTTCGTCAACACTATTTGTTTAAAACATAACCCATGTGGGTATACCAATCGAGGTTAGTCTATACAGATACATTGGTGCTTGATAAAATATTAAGGTAAGTAACTGTCTCCACGTTGTATGTACCCACCTCATCGTAAACATCTCCAACTTCCATTTCTTTCCATCTCACGATGATTTTTTACCAAATTTTTTCAAGATGTTTTGTTCAGAAGGATGCATAAAAGTAGTGTATTAAAAACAAAAAAATTATGCACCCTTTGACGTGTTTGACCATTGTGTAGATCATCCTTACAAGTAACCAAAAATAAAGAGAAGGAATTAAGCATCTCATTTCTCACCTGCCCAAAGCCAGCCCCACCATATCCTGCACCAATGCTACCATAGGCACCTGCGCCCAATCCATAGCCCATACGAGGAGGATAGCTCGGAAGCAAAGCTGACTTCTGAGCTGACCCCTCACCTTTTCCATCTGCTTGTGGTTTTGCAAGGGAACACTCGATAACTTGACCTGTCGACAAGAATAATCAATGAACTTCAATTCTTTATTGAATTATCATATAATACTATGATAGCAAGAAGAGGCATCTGAAGTCCTTCACTCATAATTAACATTCGCGAAAATATGCGGATCTAATGAGCAATCAGAAAAGAGTATTATTGCAACAAAAAAAGGAAGAGGCAAAGAGGTTTACCATCGAGTTCATATTTCTCAGTGCTCTTAAGTGCTTTCATAGCACATGACCTTTCTTCAAAGTGTACAAAGCCAAATCTGTTTTTTTCTTGCCCTGGCTTTGCAGGTGGTAAGACAACTTTCGTGATCTCTCCATGATGTTCAAAAAGCTCCCTTAACTGATCTTGAGTTACATTTCTTGGCAAGTTTTTAACATAGACTGCCTTCACCTGTAACACAAAAGGTGAGCTAAAACAGGTTAACACTCTACATTTCCAATCCAGCCAAATCTCAAAGCATAATAGCATATCAAGTGAAGGACAAGTTTCTTCGCAATATATATTGTCCGTTTGTCACACACGCCTTCCCTAAGAAGCATTTAGAGAGATATAAGGTACGGAAAAATAGTGAAGCAAGGGCTTAAGCTCAATATGCATGGTTAAGGAAACACACCCTGACACCCATCAAGTCATCAACACCCTGACCTACTTTTGGACAAAAGGAGTACAGCGAATGACCAAGCTACTTCTTGGCTCTGCTTCTGATCCCATTCCCAGTTATAAGAGAGCTAACAGTATCAGGGAAGAAAATAATTGAGAAAGAAAAGAAGCACCTGTGAAGCAGCAGCAGATTCCGCATTCTTTGGGTCAGCCCAGCTTACTGTCGGGGCCTGATTGTCTAGCTTAAATTTAGGATTTGACATCTTTTGCCTTGAATATTCAGCACACGCGTGGTTATAGTACTCAATGAAAGCAAAACCACGATTACGGTTGGAGTTTTGAGGATCCTGTAACAACAATAGTTAATTTTTATAACTAAAAAATAACAAATGCAGTGATCTAATAAATCCATTTGTGAATTGAAACAAAAGACGTTATTTCTTTATGTTAAAAAATGGGTGAATTTCTATGATTATGTGTTTAATTGATGAAAAAATTGATATACTACTACAGAAGTAACATTCTATTTCAGTAATCACATGCCCTAAGTGGAAAAGAGGGCACTAATCTGTTTGTATATACAACAAGTACAATCCATATCTATATATTTAGGAATTGGGGCAACTATTCAAAAGTTTAAAGTGTACAACAATTGGTATCAAAATATAACCTTCAGCAACTCCACGCCATTAACTCCGGGTCCAACATCATCCACTATTTTCTGTAAATCGTCCTCTGTCCAACTTCTAGGAATATTACCAATGAACAACTTATGCTTCGCTTGAGAGGTTGAACATTTTATCTTTCTGCCCTGGAATTCAAATTCAGCAATAGTTAATTAAAGGAAACAACATCAAGAACATTGCGCAGTTGTGCAGTAATGGACACAGAGTAGCCACATTAAAAGTAGAAATCACTAGCTTGAAGATAATGAGTGGAAAAAATAAGCTTACAAAAACAAATAAAAATTATATCATCAAAACTTTTAGGAACCATGTTCTCCCAGGAAAGTCCAGAAGCACTTAAGGCACCATATCAAGATGAGGTCTTCCCTCACCATTTTTCCTATTTTTTTTATCGGCAAGCGAGGTTGTTATGGAAAATTTTGGTGGTAAGCCTGTTTTTAATGAGATCAGTAACTCGGTAATGCTGGCGGGATTCGAAATCCAGACCTCTGGTATCATCACCGAAAGGTTTTACCAGTTGAGCTCAACTGGCACCTGCTTCCCTCACCATTTTGATCCTTGTAACGATCCATTTAATTATTATTCTTTAAGATTCTCGACAATAGTTCCCATGCACTTCATTTAAAATAATTTCTCCACTTCTCCCTTCTTTCCCACCTTTCTCGTCGCCAATATCCACAATAATCAACAACCCCACTAAAATTATCCATATTCTCTTCATCTGTTATGTCAATAGGACAACGTAAGTGAATACCTACCTATAATCCCAATTTAGAAATATCACTGAGTATTTAATAGCTTTCAAGTTTTGTAAGAGAATATTGAATGAAGTATATATATGGTTATAATGGTTCATGTTAGCCAATCAACTCAGCTCATAAAGGAACTTGAATTACTGTGGTGATTGGTGAAGTTTGATTATGATTGAATTCCCTTGGTTCAACCTTTTTCCCTCCCTCAGACCAAGCCCAAGTACTCGGCTTCTTATATTGATAGCATTTCATGATATGTACTTCAATAATACATTAATCCCATAGTTCTTTACTATTATGGAGAAGGATGTAGGTAAGATCTACACAGAGGAAAATGTGGAAGAAAAAAGGAAGACTGGAAAAAAAAAAAAAATGGGGCGGTTCATGAATTTGCTTTTCTGTTTTTGTGTTTGGTTAATAATATGAAATAAGTGGATATAATGATTAGGGGGGAAGTTATATCTAGGGATACCATAATACAAGTATAGTAAGTGCGAAGATCACCACCCCACAATATGCATTCCTGTATTATAATTACCGTGCATATTTTATTTTAAGAGACAAATTCAATGAGCAAGCTACATGAAAATTTCACCAAAAAGAAGGCAATATGTATTGTCTATGTCTATGTCTTGTATTGTATTTTATTTTTAGGTACATAAGACACAAATCCAATGAGCATGTCACAAGAGAATTTTAAAAAGAAAGCATTATGTGTGTCTGTATTGCCAGGTGGGAAGCAAAAAAATACCTGAAATTCAGTACCATTCAGATCTTTGATAGCCTTGGCAGCCAAATCCTTAGTCCTATATGTTACAAATGCATAACCCTTGTTCTCCCGCGAATCTTTGCCTTTCATCATCCTAACCTGATATTGCAGATATTCGAGCATACTAACTTTTAATCACTAGGTATAAAATAGAAAGTTCAAAATAACATCAAAGATATAAAACTTACCTCAGTGACTTCTCCTACTGACTCACAAAAACCCTTCAAATCCTCCTCCGAAGCATCATGTGGAATGCCACCAACATACACCTCAGAACCATGAGATGGTAACGCAAGAAGCTCAGCATGTTTTTTGCTCTCTTCGTCATCAACATTTGAAGTCTTCATATCTTGATCGTCATCAGGGCTTGCCTGTTCATCAACTCCATTAGCTTCCTCTTCCTCCTCCTCTTCCTCCTCCTCTTCCTCTTCTTCCTCCTCTTCCTCCTCTACTTCTTCCTCTACTTCTTCATACTCAACTTCTTCTTCCATCTGCTCCTCAGCATCGTTGTCCCCATCAAGGTCCACCTGTTCTTCGGGTTCAACTGGATTCTCGGGCTCAGTAGGCTTTTCTGGTTCAACGTCCTTCCGACTCCCCCTTCCTCTTGGCATCTTCTGTTTCTAAGAAAGTAGGCTTGCAAAGCAACTGTGAAGGAAGCACAGACGCCAAAATGGAGGAAAATGAAGAAAATACAAACAAGGAAAGTTGGAAACAAAGTGAGAGGCCAAAATGGAGTTGCAGAATGAGATTCTCCAGAGAACCCATGCCATGAGATATGGCTCCAAGGAGTTTCAGTAAGAAAGATTTCCATCAAAGGGATGATAAACTAGTTGTAATATTTAGCAGAGATAGGCAAGAGAAAATTCTGAATGATAATGAAGACGATGATATTAGGTATAAATGAAGCAATGAATTTCTCGAAATTTTAGATATCAGGATGCTGTACAGAAAAATGCTCCCAAGTTTAAGTTCAAAATCATATAAATTCAACAAATGCATCCACAAGAAGGGAAAAGAAAAGGAGGCACCACATATGATTTAGAATGTGACCAACAATTAAATTGAGAAATAAGAATAAAAGTCGTGTGCTTCAACAAAATCCAAGGCGGCCCGATAACAAACAAGACCAATAACTGGTCTGAAAGGAAATTCAGAATGACCGATTATAAAGAAATGAGTTTATGCTGCACCAGAAAGGAGAAGCATACAATTATCAACCCATAAGTCATTCAATCGCACCTAACATAATTTTACATACAATTAATTATTTATTCCACATATTTTGCAATAGGTGACACCGAAGATTTAAGAATGGCATGTGTGCAGCATGCTAGCCAATCAAATTAAGCAGCAACAACGAAAACAATCATACCGACAACAATATTGAAGATGATTAACAAGGCACTGAGGAATTCTCTACAATAGGTAGAGCAATGCAGCATGGATGTAGAAGCCTAGAAGGCTTGCGATTGTGAACCTTTTACTGAGAAGAAACATAAGAAATTTTTCCTTTTTCTTTATTGTTTTCCCCAAGGTAAGGCACTCGTCAAATTGTAACAAATGCTGAGCAATATGTTGGATTAAGGGTGTACTCTAATAGATCCCACCAAGTTCAAACAGTTGATATTTAAAATAATATTTGTCAAAGATATTGATATAGTCTCATCTTTTAGTATAGCATTACTTTTGCTGATTATGATTTTTCGTATTATACTGACAGTATAGAACCAAGATTTGACTTTTATCCCAAATAATATAGAGCAGTGCACTAACTCAGCATTCCTCAAGGGATAATCTTTGAGACACGATAACTAAGAATGACACTGTATGTTTTAGTCGATCTTGGTTAGGATTTTAAAATTACCCAGTATAAACCTTTTTTAAGAAAATTACAGTTCACGCCCTTTGTCCAATGTAGATCAATAATGCTTTCTCTAAGACAATTAACATGGTTTTGGTTTATCTCGCAACTTTTGTAAATTTTCCAACTAAAGCACTCATTTTTATTCTGTTTTCACTTCTCAAGTACCAATATCACAACTCATAAAACTACTACCATTACACAATTACCAAAGCACAAAAGCTTAATTGAGTCAACTCATTCAATTACAAATTCTGCTAAATTTAGTACAAATTTTTCACCAAAGAAGCTACTAGAGCTAAAAAAAAACACAAATTCTAGGTATAAATGCAACTGAATTGATGAACAGAATACATACAGAAACAATTCCCCATTTCACAATCAATTGAAAAAAAAAACCCTAGAATTCAACTTAAGAAGAAGGAATCAGTAAGAGAAAAGATGTAAGAAAGAAAAATTACCAGAGAGGAAAGTTAGAGCTTTGTTCGAAATCGAAGAGTTGAAGCGAAGGTGAGAGAGAGAGAGAGAGAGAGAGAGAGAGAGAGAGAAGAAACTCAAAACTTTTTTCGCGATAGAAACGAAATTAAGAAAACCTAGGGTTTGTTTGGTTTTATTAACGAGTTATTTTATTTTAGATTCGCATCTCTGTTGCCCCACTTGTTCTGTTGAAAGAGATAACGTAAAAGTACCAAATTGCACATGTATATTGACTTTTAGGTGTATTAATGGTAGGGTGTTTTGGTAATTTCATCCAACGGTAAGTTAGCTGCTCTAGTCCACAAATTTTCACTATAAGGCTGTGTTTGATAACGAATTCCCGGTTTGGAAGTTTTTTTGGCAAATCCGGCAAAGAAGCGGCAAATGTCAGGTTTGCCGGTTCTTGGCAAATGATTTATCCGCAACATTATTTTGCCATCGTTTGATAACAATTTTGCAAAAAGCAGATAAATCGCAATTTGCCGGTTAGAATGCATTTGAAAACACATTTGGCAAACCATGTAACTATATTTGCCGGTTAGATTGGTTTTGATAAAACTTTCGATTTTGACAAAACCTAGTGGCAAAGTTGAAGGCCCATTGGGCTGGTCCAAAAGAACAAGTCGAAACATGATTGGGCTGTGCAAAAGTGATCACATATCACCCAAAAGTATGGTAGAGTCACCCTAGTAACTCAATAACATTTCGCAATAAAAAAAAACAAAAAAAATTACTCAACAATAACACACATAATATAATTAACGAAATTATATACATTGATAAAACATAGTTATAGGTTTATGTAAACATAATAATAAAAAAATTCGTAAAAATGTCATCAACACGGCCCCCCATAGTCAGACAAAATAAAACAAAACAAAACAAACAATCAAGCAACCTGGTGAACACCCAACTAGACAACATATGGCGAAGCTAGAGTACCCGAACCTTCCCCTTCTTGTTCTTCCTCTTCTGGTTCGGTCTGGTCTCTAGCTGGACCTGATTGGGGTCTCCCAAACCCAGTAGGCCAAGTCCTTGTCGCCGGTGCGGGTATACGCCCGAAGAAAAGCCTAGGTGGTCGCCCATCGCTATGATAAATCTGTACTCTGATTCTCCCCAGGCCGTGTGTGTGACAAAGCCCCCAACACTCAAACAAGATTGTGTCGCCTTCCTGGAGTCCCACTGAATCGACGAAACACTTCCACCCATTGTACCGGAAGTACAATGAAGCGTGTTGATCATTGGCAATGTCAACAGCGAAAGATTGTTCACCAGGCAAGAAGTGCAACCCGGTTGCAGTGTGCGAACAAATACTTGTTCGCAGCGGGGATTTTCTGCCATATACCAACAATATATATCAACATTACTAGGCATGCTTATATAAAATTTCTGTCATGAATCCAAACAGTTCTGTCAAACAATTCCATATATCAACAGTATATATAAAATTTCTGCCATATATCAACAATATATATCAACATTACTAGCCACATATCAAACAGTTCTGTCGAACAATTATTCCATATATCAACAGTATATATCAAACAGTTTTCTGCAGATGTAGCAGCCCATATATATGTGCACATTTCTTGCCATATATATCAACATTACTAGCCATCACTGTGAGGCCCAACTAACAGCCCAAAGCCCATCATTTTATCTATGTCCATACATAATTAGGAATTTGCTTACCATTACGTAGCCCTTGGTGACGTGGCCCTTTGTAACTTGCTTGACCCAGAATGGGTTATCTCTCATGATGGGCCTCAGGTTGGGCGTCATTGCTTGGTTCTCTATAACACATATTGCAATACCCATAAGTTTACAAATGTATTACTCAACATACGTAAACAATGCTACACATGATGAGCAACAATTTGTTGCAATTAGACTAGCAATGTTCCATACAAAATATAAGCAACCATTTGTTACACGACAATGTTAATCCGCAACGGCGTAAGTTATACAATATGTTCCATACACAAGATAATTAATACAAAGCACTTTACGACCATTACATGATAAGGAATACAAAGCACTTCACGACCATTACTGAAATCATATCAAAACGAAAGTTACAATACTATTTTAAAATGTGTGTTACATATAACATAATAAATGAAAATGTGTCTTACATATAACATAAATGTCTAGTCACGACTACAACAATCACAATAATTGGCACAATTTCAGGACTAAACCATTCCCACTGACTGAAACAATCCATCGCAGTCAGTTTACTTCACACACATACAACTACAACATATATATATTTTCTGAACTCGACACAACTCGACAACACAAAGTAATAAAATGTGACAAGAATATTTCAGGACTAAACCATTCCCACTGACTGAAACAATCCATCGCAGTCAGTTTACATCACACACATACAACTACAACATATATATATTTTCTGAACTCGACACAACTCGACAACACAAAGTAATAAAATTTGACAAGAATATTTCAGGACTAAACCATTCAAGCCATTCAGATAAACAAAAGTTAAAACCATAGATAGATAATAAAAAAAGTCATATCTGTTACAAAGTTGATACAAAGTTTAAACGAAGTTAACGAGTTCACGAAAAGAACACATCAAGACACATACATCAAGACAGATGAAAACAACTACTCCCCAGCCCACTCATCCCCATTGAAAGGCTTAACATAGTTAAGTTTATCAACCAACCAATCAGCCCTCAGATCGGCGTCCATCCCAAGAAATATCTTTGCTTGCTTGTCCTCGACACCTAGAAAGTCGAGACCCTTCAGATACAGGACTCTGTCCCCCTTGCTTACAACCTTGAGTGCATCACACAATTCAACGATGTTCGGATCAGCAAATGCCACTGCCAAGGTCCTAACAGCATCCATGATGCCCTGTGCATACTCAGAGTTGCTTGGTTGTTCTTGGGGTCCGAAACGTGACTTCTTGCGCTTGGACTGAACAGGTTGCACTGGGGGTGGAATTGGGTGCATGCGAGGGGCAGAATCACTGCAGTTGCTTGAGCTCTCATTATTTGTTGCAGTTGTTGCACTTGTGTCGAACGTTCCAACACCAGCACCATCATCCATGTAAGAGTACGAATCAGCCCCCAATCCATCTGCGATTGTATACATTCACAATCTACGAATCAGCCCCAGATTATTTCACACAACGAATTTAATAAACACAAAAGGGTTGTATCTTACCACTGCCTGCAGGTGACCCCTCAACTTGTTCATCATCAACTTCATCACCTGCGCATGCTCCTTCACCAGTTGCAGTTTCGTTGCCGATGATGAGGCTCAATTGTTCAAAGTATGGAAAATGCTTCCCACGAACATTACGTGATTCAGGATGAGCCTACAAAGCACACTTGTGTTAATTATTTTGTCAAGTTTACGACCCAACAATTACCAAACTCATCAACAAATGTGCCTTACCAGAAAGTACCGTTCCCAAACATCCTCATTAGTCTGTATATGCGTAGGAATTAACATAAAGTCCTACGATGTGTGTACAAACTAATCAGGATACTAGTATGTACTATTATTTGTGTAAACAATTAACAATCTATAGATGACAAAAACAATCTATATTAAAAAAAATTCTTAAAGAATTATTATATGTTGAAACTTGAAAGCATGATTATATAATAAAAACAATCTAAACTCAATTCATATACATCACTTCATTATTAAAACATGTCATTGGAATCCCAACTGATACATGGTAGATACCTACTGCATATACAGATACCTACTGCTGACAAAAACATGCTTTCTAATCCCAACTAATACATGGTAAAAGAAATAACCAACCTTGAAAAGCAAATGACGAGAGAAAGCAAAGACGAGTGAAGGGGAGAAAGCGATGGACAAGAGAAAGCGAAGCTGCTAAAAAAAATTCATACATCACTACTGCATACAATTTTTAGAACAAATAAAATAAAATAAAAAAAACTCAAATCAAAATCATACATTTTTGAGCTGATGTTGAAACGATACTGGTCTGCAAAAGAAAAATCCGTGCGACAAAACCACACATAAACATTCATCAGATATTATCAAAATAGAATCTAGACATTACATACAAATATAGACAAACAAAAGAATTTTTAGAAAGGTGCAAAAATGTAGGAGGATATACCAGTAAGACTCATGAACAATGTGATACAGTATAGGAACAACTACTGAAAAAATCTAAGCACAATTTAAACTTGCTCGGTTATTCCATTCTTTGTTGAATAAAAAATCTTAGTACAATTTAAACTTGCTCGGTTATTTTTCATTGAAGCATTTCATGAAAGAGTTATGATTCAAACACAATTGAACATGGATCTCAAATTGAGTGACTATGAATTTCAACAAAATATAATTGATAGTTATGTCAATTTCAAAGAAACTAGATTCATCAAAATTTATATGCAAAATTTCTTTGTTTACGAAATTGAATCACTCCATGTTTTCATTCTGACATTTCATCAAACAATTACAAAAACACGTAATTGAACTTACACACCTAACACGAATCTCAAATTGTCAAACAATCCAAACAAGTGAATCGAACAACTGAAACACAAATCAATACACAAATCGAAAAACTGAAACAAGATAACTAATCGAACAACTGAATGTCAAACACAAATTGATTTGTCAAACACAAATCGAACAACTGAAACAAGTGAATCGAACAACTAAAACAAGATAACTATTGAGATTGTGCTCATGGACATTGTAGATTTAAAATCAAGCAATTGAAATAGATCAATTGATTAATTAAAACAATTAGAACGAATCAATAAAAAATGAAGCTGACGAACCTTTTATAGCTGTGATGAACAAATCGATGTGACGAGAGATGTGACGAACAAATCGATGTGACGAACAAATTGATGTGATGAACAAATCGATGTGCAAATCGATAGCTGTGATGAACAAATCGATACATGTGATGAACAAATCGATGTCATGAACAAATCGAACAAATCTATAGTTGTGATAAACAAATCGAACAAATCTATAGCTGTGATGAACAAATCGAACCCTAGATCTTGTGATGAACAAATCGAACAAATCGAACAAATCGAACAAATCGAACAAATCGAACAAATCGAACAAATCGAACAAATCGAACAAATCGAACAAATCGAACAAATCGAACAAATCGAACAAATCGAACAAATCGAACAAATCGAACAAATCGAAAAGCAGTGATGAACAAATCGAACAGCAGTGATGAACAAATCGAACAGCAGTGATGAACAAATCGAACAAATCTATGGCTGAAATCGAACAAATCTATGAACAAATCGAACAAATCTATGAACAAATCGAACAAATCTATGAACAAATCTATGAAATCTATGAAATCGAACAAATCTATGAACAAATCTATGAAATCGAACAAATCTATGAAATCGAACAAATCTATGAACAAATCTATGAACAAATCTATGCTGTGATGAACAAATCTATGCTGTGATGAACAAATCTATGCTGTAATGAACAAATCGATGGTTGTGATGAACAAATCTATAGCTGAAACCCTAGATCTTGTGCATTTTGTCAAAATCTCGGTATAATCTGTGAAAAAATGAAGAAAACATACCTTGATTACTTCGTTGCCATTGCAGTCGCCGCCATTGTTGTTTGTAGAGAATAGGGTTGAAGGTAGGTTGTGTTGTTTTAATTTTTGTTTATATACTTGGCAAATAAAAGGGGGTGATCAGGCAAAGCAAATTTTGATTGGGGGGGGGGGGGGGGGGGGGGGGGCTAGGCAAAATTTGTTCGCTTTAATGCGGGAAGATAGAGGCACGTGAGGGTGTTCAGGCAAATTTTGCCGAATTATCCGACTGGGTTATCAAACGCAAGCAAATGAAAAAAAGCGGGCAAATTCGCGTTTGCCACAGGAAAATCGTGTTATCAAACACCACCTAAGTTTCCACTTTGGTGTGCAAAGTTTCGTTCCATTTGCAATTTGGCTTCAGGTTAAGTCTTCGTTTCGAACAACTTAACAGAGAGTGATTTGGCAGTTAAAATCCTACGTTAAATTTTAATTTTAATTTTTTTTTATTATTTTATGTGACAAGTCAGCATATAAGAAGCTCGTAAGATTTTAAATTTAGATTTAATTGAATACATGGGATTTTAACTGTCAAATCACCCTTTATGTTAAGTGATTCAAAATAGAGACTTAACCTGAGACCAAATTGCAAACGAAATGAAACTTTGCAAACCAAATTAACCAAATACAATTTTGTGGACTCAAGTGAAAATTTTGGTGAAAGTTTGTGGACCAAAATAACTAATTCTATCCAACATGAATGGATACATAACCCTTGTTGGAGAAATGGTGGCAGAGGCAGCACCCCCACCACCACCTACAATATTTCTATGGCTGCCATCATACTGATAAAGAAGAAGATAAATATGGTAGATTGATATTCATAGTTACATACCCATCTTTGGTCAAAGCCACCACTGTTCTCTGATGATGAAAATAATAATAGTAGTATTGGAAAGGTATGTAGTAAGCTAGTAGTAACATTGATATGAAGCATATTTCTTTGGGTGTGAAGTTGGAACCCTTCCATCGAATTATCTTGGTCTCCCCCCTTGGGGCCAAATATAAGAATGTGGAGGTTTGAGCGCCTGTTATTGAGAATTTTCAAAAGAAGCTAAATGGGTGGAAGAGGAAGTTCTTATCCAAAGGAGAACGCATTATCTTCATTAAGAGCACTTTGGCGAGCCTTGCGCTGTATCATCTTTCTTTGTTTACAATCCCGACTAGAGTTGCTGATACCATTGAAAAAATAGTGAGAGACTTTTTATGGGGGTCAAGTGAGGAAAAAAGAAAGATTCATCTCATTACATGAGAAACCATTTGTACTCCAATGAAGGAAGGAGGTTTGGCTCTTTGTAGACTTAAAGTCATGAACCAAGCGTTGCTATCAAAATGGTTATGGCATTATGGGCAAGAAAATGGAGCTCTTTGGAGAAGAGTGATCGATGCTAAGTATGGGACTTGTGACTAAGGCGGAAAACCAAGGAAAGTATCTCAAGCTCATGGGTATAACCTTTGGAAAGGAATTCTTTGTGCTCAAGATGAATTCTTCCAAGGAATCCGTCATAGTATGAAAAATGGTGGAAACTGTAGGGGTACTACATACTCCAACCAATCAAAAGCAGCCACGTGGAATAGTCATTCATTCACTAGGTCATTACGATCCCGACCTACACGCAGCCCGACCACCACAACTCGACTACATAATCATCAGCGGCCTGCGCATACACACGCGCCCTTAATCAATGCACATAATATCCTCGCCCGTTGCACAATCAATACACGGAGAATATCCTCGCCCGTTACATAATCAATGCCATGATTATGCTCTCATTATGATGACGGAGAATCTGTAAGATCCCATGATCTACGCCATTTCATCTTCTATATAAACAGAACTACGATGGCTTGATCTCTAAGTTCAATCCGGACGAACTAGGGTACGTAGGCAATCTCAATCTCAACGAGGTGCAGCCACCCTGATCTAAAACTCTCCCCCTTTGGTCAAGTCTCTCAGCGACCTGACCTAGTAAATGCATTAATCTAGAAATAGGTTAATACATTTGGCGCCGACTGTAAGAAATTCGATCATATCGAAAAAACCCAAACCCTCCCACCCTTATCAAAGCCATCTATTCAAATGGCTACCATTCAAGATCTGCAAGACCAAATCAATCGTCTTCAGGAAGAAAACGCACGTTTGAAGGTTGCACAAATTGCCAACCCCGCACCAGGAACAGATGGTGTACAGGGAGTCATTGCTGCTGATGACTCCAACCAAAAGTATGAACAACTCAGCCAACAGCTAGCAGAGTTCAAAGCCTCTCAGGCCATCCTACACCTTCCCAAAGGCCATACCGCGGAGCAACTTGCTGTCCAGTCCCTCCAGCAATTTCAGGAGTCTCCTTTCTCCAAAGAGATCCTCGACCATGAATTGCCGAACAAACTCAACGCCCCCAAGTTCGACCAGTACGAAAGAGTTGGAGATCCAACTGACCATATCAAGGGATTCCGAAAATCCCTTCCTCTCATCAAAGAAGATCATCTACTATGTTTACTGTTCCAGTCCAGCCTCACCGGACCTGCTCTCGATTGGTTTCACCGTTTGAAGCCAGGGTCCATCAGCTCGTTCCCCGAGCTCGAAAAGCAGTTCGTTATCTTCTATATCCACAACAAGAAGCGTCCTGTCAGAATCGATTCCATCTTCAAAGTCAAGCAACGGGACGGCGAATCATTGAGCAATTTCTTTGCTCGGTTCAAGTCTGAACTGCATTCCATCCAAGATTTCACAAAGGAACATGAAACCTTTGCAACAATCGCATTCTCTCACGGTCTGATTCAAGGATCCGACCTATACAAATCTCTAGCTATGAAGCGACCTTCATCCTTGGACGAGCTCTACCTTAAGGTAGATAGATACATCAAGCTTGAAGAAGCCCTAACTGGTAGGGAAAAGAATCATGTCATCAGCAACATAGAAACTGGCTCCACTAAGCAACCTCGGTCAGACAACAAGAGGTTCAAAGCAAAGTCGTTGCCCACTGAGCAGCGAGAATACCACCGGTTCACACGACCAGCCGGTTACATCTATGAGAGAATCAAGCACAACCATTGGTGCAAGATTCCTACCTTCACACAGTTGGAGGATACATCTGGTCGCCCGTACTGCAAAGTTCACAAGGTACGGTGTCATCAAACTGATGACTGTCGCGTTTTGAAACGCGCTCTTCAAACTTGGGCCGATGAAAAAAGGCTCAACAATTGGATCCTCGGAAGGCAAGAGGAGACCACTGGCAAGCGACCCAGGAAGGGGTCCAGAACGCCTCCACATTCACCAAAGCGACATTACAGCAAGGCCAGAACGGTCTCCATAAGTCCAGTCCGCAGCAGAGCTCGTAGCCTCTCCCAGCGTTTAGGTCCAACGGGCGACCTACGCGACCAAATTAACAAAAAGGTCGCAAACAAGATTGATAGTGATAGCGAGTCAGAAAGTCATGTAGTTTACATGATTGATGAATCCAACTCCACCCCGTTGTCAAGAGATAAGAAGAGACGAGTAGAACATCTTCATCACGTCTACTCAATTACTAGCAAAGCAGCTCGCTTCAACATCCCAGCTCGCCAGGAATCTGACATCACCTTCACAGAGGACGATCTCAACAAGGTCGTTACTCCTCACAACGACACCCTCGTCGTTGAGTTGCGAATAGCTGATTACATCATCAAGAGGGTATTCATCGACCCTGGTGCATCCTGCAACATACTCATGTACAGAACCTTCAAAGACATGAGGTTGCCTGATTCAGTTCTCATCCCTGATTTCACACCCATCCTAGGCTTCAACAGTTCAAGAGAAGATCCTAAGGGTGAAATACTGTTGCCCGTCACTGTGGGCAGGAAAGAAGACAAGGTCGTTGTGACCGCCAAGTTTAGCATCCTCAACATCGCAAGTAAGTATAATGCGATTTTGGGTCGAAAATGGATCCATGCCATGAGAGGTGTCCCATCAACATATCATCAAGTTTTCCGCTATCCTGGACCTCATGGGATAATGGAACTTCGAGCAGACCGCTACACAAGAATGTCATGGAATTCTTGAAGCTGTGGCGCCTGCAAAGCCATCCACCTCTGGAACCAAGGATGCTGACATCAAAGGAAAAAGCCCGATCTCATCAGAAGCTCGAGAGGGCGACAACAAGTCAAAAAGCCCGTCGAAAGAAAGGACCGAAGCTACCAAATAGCAACTACAGAAGGAGTAGACGAGCTCCCCCAAGATTAATCTCGGAAGTACTGATCCAGGAGTACGTGTCAACTTAGGGTCAGAAGATGATCCAAGATACGTCTATGTAGGTGCAGAGTTAGAGGGAAATAAGTTCCACAATTTTGTAAACTTTCTTTCTTCTAATAAAGATGTTTTTGCTTGGTCGTATATCGATATGCTTGGAATAGACCCATCAATTGCATGTCATAAACTGCGCGTCAACCCAAACTATCGACCTGTCAAGCAAAAACCAAGAAGGCTCGCTCCTAAGTTTCACCAAGCAGTTAATGAAGAAATTAACAGACTCAAACAGGTCGGGTTCATCAAGGAAGACACACCAGATTGGCTAGCTAACATTGTGCCAGTCTTAAAGAAGAATGGAAAAACAAGAGTCTGCATTGACTTCACAAGCTTGAACAAAGCTTGTCCTAAAGATTCATTCCCACTGCCACGAATCGATAGGTTAGTCGATCAGACATGTGGTTTCGAGTTATTGTCATTCATGGACGCATACTCAGGCTACAACCAAATCCCGATGTATGAGCCCGACCAAGAGAAGACCTCTTTCACAACAGAGCAAGGCATTTTTTGCTACAAGGTTATGCCATTCGGCTTAAAGAATGCAGGAGCGACCTACCAACGATTGGTTACTAGAATGTTCGACGATCTGCTAGGTCGAACAATGGAGGTCTACATTGACGATATGCTAGTCAAGAGCAACCAAGAACAAGACCATTTGTCAAATCTCGACCAGGCATTTCAAAGGTTAAGACAATACAGAATGCGTCTTAACCCAGAGAAGTGTCTGTTTGGGGTAGCATCAGAAAAATTTCTCGGCTATCTAGTCACAAGACGAGGTATTGAAGCAAATCCTGACCAGATCAGAGCCCTGATTGACATGCCCAGCCCAAAAACAAAGAAACAGATCCAAAAACTAAACGGCATGGTATCAGCTCTCAATAGATTCATTTCTAGAGCATCAGATAAATGCCGACCAATGCTTCATATTCTCAAGAAGGGGGCTGCCTATCAATGGACAGAAGAATGCGAGAAGGCCTTCAACGACCTCAAGGCCTACTTATCTACTCCACCAGTTCTCACAAAGCCTAATGATGGAGATATACTCGGTGTCTACCTCGCTACTTCAAATTTTGCGATCAGCGCAGTGCTTTTCAAAGAAGAAAATCAGGTCGAACGCCAATTTACTTCACTTGCAAAGTCTTACAGCAGGCCGAAATAAGGTACACACCTCTAGAGAAATTAGCATTAGCTCTCCTTTACGCTGCATGCAAATTCAGACCTTATTTTCATGCCCACACTGTCAAAGTAATCACCGACCAGCCATTGCGTCATATATTAGAAAAGAAGAACAAAACAGGTCGTATGGCTCGTTGGGCAGCCGAGCTGGGTGATTACACATTTGAGTTCGTCTCTCGTCAGGCCGTCAAAGGCCAGGTCGTCGCAGATTTCTTAGCGGACTATCCAGCAGAGGATATCAATTGGGAACCAGAACCAGAAACAAGGCAAGTCCAGGACAATCCCCCCGACACCTGGCAACTATATGTTGACGGTTCCCACAACTCCAACGGAAGTGGCATAGGTGCTGTACTCATTTCTCCTGAGGGTTCACAGCTCGAGAGAGCAACTCGTCTTGACTTCTCGACCTCCAACAACGAGGCCGAATACGAAGCTCTTATCCAAGGCATACAAATGGCTATCGACCTACAGGCAGTTCGCCTCAAGGTATTCAGTGATTCTCAATTGGTAGTTAATCAGATTACCAATAATTATCAGATCAATGGTGTCAACTTAATTAGATATGCTAGCAAAGCAAAGGAACTCATCAACAAGCTCAGTTATTTCACAATTGATCACATACCTAAAGATGACAACAGACATGCTGATTCATTGGCATTCTTAGCGTCTAAGATCGAGTCAGATCGACCGCGGGCTCTCACCATAGCAATCAGTACACAGCCTGCGTATTTGTTGAAGGAAGAAAACGTTCACCAAATCTCTGATCTATTAGCCACAACACCAGCAGACATCCAAGGAACTTGGATGGAACCTTTCATCACTTACCTTCAAACTGGTGTGTTACCATCCAATAAAAAGGAAGCCAGTCAGTTATTACATAAAGTTACTATGTATAAACTTCATGAGGGTAAGCTATTCAAAAAATCGGCAACTGGTTTGTTATTACGGTGCCTGATCCCCAAGCATGGGCAACTGGTCTTTCAAGAAATCCATGAAGGAGAATGTGGAAACCATTCCGGAGGTCGAACATTAGCTCATAAATCGATCTCCCAGGGATATTTTTGGCCAAGAATGAAAGAAGATGCCAAGAAATTTGTGCTGAAGTGTAAAGAATGCCAACATTTTGCTGATAATCAACATCAGCATCCCAACGATCTCATCAACATCTCAGCACCATGGCCATTTCACATGTGGGGGCTCGACATCATGGGCCCCTTAATCAAAGAGAAGAAATCTGAAAAGAGGTATGTTCTAGTCGCCATTGACTACTTCACCAAATGGGTAGAGGCCGTTGCACTCACCAACATCACTCAAGTTGATGTTCAAAGATTCATGTGGGAAAACATCATCACACGATGTGGTTTACCAAAGCGGATAGTCACAGATAATGGCACTCAGTTCGTTGGCAAAAACATCAAGGATTTCTACGCGCTATGGAAAATTGAATATTCTAGGTCAACACCTAGATATCCACAAGCCAACGGCCAGGTCGAAGCCGCAAATCGAC